>JARCGZ010000007.1:7205000-8405000 GCA_029784005.1 Lenwebbia sp. NSW1173648 | reverse complement strand
TTGATAACTCAGCAAAACGAAATAATCGAAGTCGAGGGTTCGGATGTTCGTGTCCTAATTAAGATGGGTTTTTTTTTCTTGGGGTGGGGTGGTTGCAGGATGAGCTGTTGTGGGCAGCTGCGTGGTTGTACCAAGCAACGCACAATCAATATTACTTGGAATATCTGGGCAAGAATGGCGACTCCCTTGGTGGGACTGGATGGGCTATGACCGAATTCAGCTGGGATGACAAGTATGCCGGTGTTCAGACGCTTGTGTCCAAGGTCACCTCTTTCCTCAATCACAACACCCATGAACCAAATCTGTGGTCACTCACTTGATCACCCATTTCATTCATTACATGTCGGGCTCGCCTCGTCTCGTTTTGTTGATCACCGGCATTATAGGTGTCGTGTCGCACAATGCCCGTGTAGCTCGTCGCCACTCGGCTCTCTGGAGCTCAATTGCTTAGTAATGGGATGTGTCCCGGTATATGGAGTTGTAGACATGAGGGATTAGTTTCATTTCGTTCGATTAGCATATGCATGTTGGAGGACGTAAATGAAGTCTTAGCTCGACGAAGGATAAGCTCCATGAGTTAGTAAAACGGATCTTCGATTGATAAGTAGGCGATTTTGTAATCACGCAGTTTGATGATTCCTCTAAACTAGGCAGCAACATCACTCTGTTGGATGAGGAAGCTTAACTGGGTTCTTGTGTGTTGCCTCCACTGCAGATCCTGATGCAAGGGAGAGCAGGTCACTATGCGCCAGTGTTCGAGAGGTACCAGCAGAAGGCGGAGTACTTTATGTGCTCGTGCCTCGGCAGAGGCACTAGGAATGTACAGAGGACGCCCGGCGGTCTCATGTTCCGCCAGCGGTGGAACAACTTGCAGTTCGTCACCAGTGCCTCATTCTTGATGACCGTCTATTCCGATTACATCGCATCTTCTAGAAGGAACTTGCACTGCTCCTCGGGTGCCGTCGTTCCTTCTGTGCTCCTCTCGTTCGCAAAATCACAGGTAGATTAATGATTCCTGACTCTCAGCTAACAAGTGCATTTGACACGATAAAAGTGCAAAGATTCCATCAATTGCTGGAGCCTAAATCATCACACTTGCAGGTGGACTATATTCTTGGGGACAACCCGAGAGCAACAAGTTACATGGTGGGGTATGGAACCAACTACCCGAGGCAAGTCCACCACCGGGCTTCTTCGATTGTCTCTTTCAAGGCCAACCCCACATTCGTGAGCTGCCGAGGAGGTTATGCAACCTGGTTCAGCAGAAAGGCCAGCGATCCGAATCTCTTGACTGGTGCAACAGTTGGCGGACCTGATGCCTACGACAATTTTGCAGACCAGAGGAACAACTACGAGCAAACTGAGCCAGCCACATACAACAATGCGCCTCTTCTCGGCGTGCTTGCGAGGCTAAGTGGAGGCCACAGCAGATATAACCAGCTTCTTCCAGGTGAACGGATCATTATAATGAATGTTATATCCAAATTTTGTTTTGATTAGAAGAAGCATCTTGGACTAACTCTCTGGTTGTCCATCAAGGACTAACAAGCATCTTCATTGCAGTTGAGCTTCCTGCCCTAAAACCGATTGTTTGGCGACCAAATCCAGCCCCAGGTAATTGAATTATGTATAATTCCGAGAACACATTTACATTTCTTCTTTTCTGGTGGTAATGTCTGCATCTATGACCCGACTTATATCATTGATACTAGTATGAACCGAACCATTATGGCAAGGAAAAGTTTAATTCAACGGGAGAAGAAGAGGGAAAAAACTGGAACAAACATACCATTTGATTCGTCGATCTACAGAAAAAGAAATAAGCAAAAGCTTTACATTAGTGTGAAAAGTTAAAGAGATTCATCGCTGATAACTACGACTTCTAAATCCAATTCATTCATCATGTAATGTTCCAGCACGAAGCAGTAAAAGTGATTTGTTTTCCACTGGCATATGGTTTTGATCAATATCAATACATTGGTCTTGCATTTTTCTTTCCACGGTTGTGAACGTTATTTCCTTTTGCAGCTATCGCTAGTTCAGTTTCTGTAGAGCAGAAGTTGACCTCGTCTTGGAACAGCAATGGAAGAACTTACTACAGATACTCAACAACAGTGACGAACAAGTCTGATAAAACTCTGAAAAACCTATGGCTTTCCATATCCAAGCTCTATGGTCCCCTGTGGGGTCTCACAAAATCTGGTGATTCATACACTTTACCTTGGTGGCTCCGCTCATTGCCAGCCGGAAAAAGCCTCGAGTTTGTCTATATCCACTCTTCTTCTCAGGCAGAAGTTTCGATCTCAAACTACAACTTGGAATAGGAATTGAATCACATGACGACGGCAATCCGAAGTCGGAGGACAAAACTAGATGTTTGTGCTGTTGTAGCGTAAGGATTGTGCAGCTATAGGATAGGCATTCGAAGGAAACAGTCGGTGCTTTTTTGTTCCTACAGTATATTTAACTTCTTGAGTGGAATGTGATTACGGAGGTGTCGGATGAAACTGGAATACACAAAGGTTGAAGAAGGAAGGCAAGAAAGGAGTGAAGAGACAGAATGCCAAAAAAAGGAGAGCTCGTCCTCTTTCTCCTGCCACTTCACCTGCTGCAACAAGTAGAACGTTAGAAAGGTGATGAAAGAGTGGAGAAAAGCTTGAGAGGTCAATAGGATGGCTTCACAACAACAGGTTACAAAAGAGTCGTTTTTTTCTCCCTTTTCTAGCGTTAGACAGAAGATTTGGTTGTCTGCTTTGTGTTGTGTTGTGTTGTGTTGTCAATGATGTTGTAATCTCTGCAACATTACTTGTTTCTTCTGCAAGAAATTGTGTTAACCTCTGTTCCGACCCTGTTTCTTATTGCTTTGCAACAATATAACTAAATTGTTTGATTCATGCACTACTCTATAGAAAGCAGATGAGCAAACGATCTATCTGGAAACACATCAGCTGTTTAAATAAACATATGTACAGTCTCGGAAATGAATGCTGGAAACATCCATGGAGGCAAACAACCGACACTTCAGTCACTCGGCTTATTTGCACTATTGCACATGCTAAACAGCCACAAATGCAGACGAGGACACGCTTCAGGCACTCGGCTTGTTTGCACTCTTGTACATGTTATCAATGACACCCTGCAAGGAAGTTTTATTTAGTATTCTTTGGAAAAGAGATTCTTAGAAGAATTCATGATATAAAGCATAATGTTTCTCAAACAGCTGACTGGTAACTGCACATGCAAGAACTCGTACAGACGTTTTACTCCAATATACACGACTGTCCTAATCAAGCATTCAATCTTAAAGAGAAACACATCTCAGACAAATCTAAGAGAAACAGCATCTAGCACATCATGACCTGATTCTACTAACTTCATGTCATACGTGAGTGATTGAGAAATGTATTAAAATAATAGAATAATAAAACCTTTGTCCTAGCTTTTAAGAGCTACCTGATAGTATTTGAGCAATTGGGGCCTCTTCTTCTTATATGTAGGAGTGAGAAGGTCGCGGTCCATATCGAATGTTACAGGATCAAGGTGTAACGCCTTAATAAACTCAAATCCCTTCAGCTGCAAAGAGAGAACCTTCAGGTATTAGAAAGATGCCCGTAAAGGTAAAAAAAAAAAAGGGGTTTCTGCATAAGCAATATAACTCGAAACCTTCTTTTCTTTCCCAGTCTTTGTGAGCTCTCCAATGATAAACTCCTTGGCTTTGGGATTTTCACAGAGAGAATTGAAATCCCCGCTAACTCCATTCTCCTGGGCCCACTTTTCAAGAGCTTCTTTGTTGGGGTTTACCACGGCAACAAGGAAGGACTCGAAGCTGTTACCGTAAATCCATATCTGGGGAAAGACATGATGACCACAGTCAGTGTAAAACGAGCAAATGCTGATAATTCCAGAGGAGCAGGAAGACACAACGAGCTATGTTTAGGGGATGACAAGTATTTGGCCAGACACAGAAAATGAATAGGTCAGAAAATAGTAGCAAGATCTTAACTGTGCCTTTGATCAAACATTTTAAGTCTCTATAGAATGGCGAGGGAAACAACTTGGATTAGATTGTGCACTTCTGGATTTCATGTGATAAGGGAAGATAATCAAACATGTTCTGATCAGAATGCACCACTACTTCAGTAGACACTTCACTATATAACATGGTAATTAGCAGCTTGTAGAAATTCTTGTCATAAGTCATGGAAAATAATAAATATCTAAGATCATAAAGGATCGGTCCAATGTATAAGTGCAATGCTGGAAGCAGATAGTACTGGCAGTGGAAAACATAACCGACATCTTAATCATCCTACTAGAACCAAAACCGTGTAGGACATATAGTATGGGTAATGTCTTCACGGAACTCTATGTTGACATGCTTTCGATGCCCACGACTGAGAAGATCTGTCTCTCTAAGCAATAGATTTCTCAAAGAATGCAGGAGCCTGTAATCATTAGGCTATCGCTATGATCTAAGTCACACAATTTAAATTGATAGAGACTGATTTTCCAGTCAAAAATACAATAAGACACCACTTCAGAAGGTAAAAGGAAACAGGAGGACGTCCACGAAAGATATAGCAGAAAATATGTATCACACTCATCAGTACCTAATGAAATACGAAAGTTGCATAAATACGCAAAACACAAATCAAATGCCAAAAGGAAGTGAATAGCAGACCAAGGAAGCATACCAAATCAATAGCGCTAACGAGGCCATAAATGTTTTCCAGGTTTTCAACAGCTACATATTCTCCTTGCGAAAGCTTGAAAATATTTTTCTTGCGGTCAATTATTTTCAAGCTTCCGTCTGGTTGCCACTCGCCAACATCCCCTGATGCAAAACATCCATACATTTTGACTTAGAAACTCTGAATGGCACAGGTTAACTTTCACCGAATCTAAGAAGAGGGCTACAGGTACCTGTATGAAACCATCCATCAATCATGACTTCTCTAGTCAGATCTTCCCGTTTATAATAACCACTGAATAAGGTCTTCCCCTTCACACATACTTCTCCTCGTGGGGTGCTTGAGAGGGCATCATATCCCATTTCAGGAACAGATTCCAAGCAAACATCAACATTAGGCACCGGAGGGCCCACTGTGCCAAGCATTGCGTGTACATTTGGTAGTGAAACAAATGTGCCAGCACAGGTTTCGGTCAGACCTACAAGCATTAAGAGAAATACTTCAAGTAATCGTAGGATAACACATGGTATGCTGGTCATCATCCATCTTTTTGAGAGCTTAATTCCTGTTACTCATCATCTCTTGCTATATTGCAATTTTAACAATGATTGATTCTTGAAGTTTAGAATCAACAAGAAAAAGACAGAGAGAACATGTAAAACATACAAAGAGGGGGCAATTCAGGCAATTCATTCATACCATATCCTTGTAGAACGTGTGCACATGTAACCACCCTAAGGAAAGCTTCTACGTGGTTAGATAGAGGGGCTGCCCCTGATAGAATCAGTCGTACATTTCCACCCAGCCCTTGCTTTACCTGATATAAGGTAAGCCAGAGAAATTGAAAACATCAGGATTTAGTTGGTTATAAGGTTGCGAAGGACAATTAGAAATGCACCACAAGTCTATTTTGATCACCTTATTGAAGACAAATTTGTCAAATAAAGGAGCTGCCTCTCCATAATTGTTCCCCTTCTTCAAGTTATTTAACTTGCTACAGCAAATTTATGAGCATAAATTATAGTCAGATATGAAAGCACAAAGCAGCAGTCCATTCAGTACAAAAAACCAAGCATAAAAGAGAAGCAAAAACATTAACAAATTATGCAGAGACTGTTATGATCCCAGACATAATTGGACAGGTTCTCAACCTCATCAGTCCTACATTATAGGAAGAGATCTCAAAAATTGAAATCTGAGATTCAATTGGCTAGTTTGCTAGTCATGTCACCCTACAAGTCTTAAGTGGGAGACGATGTCATCATTAAGCCATTTAATGCCTGCAAGCATTCTGGACAATCACACGTCCAAGGAATCATTTCTAGGTAAACAGTGGAAACAATCAATGAGCCAAATTTATATGGGAAGAAAAGGACCCAATCATTAAAACATTCTGCAAGGAAGCAAATAAAAGCACATTGGATAACTATATGATAAATCTATCTTTATCATGCCCAAGGAACTTTATCCACTCCGACAAGTAAATTATGAATTTTACCAAAGAACTTACTATGAATATGCAAAGTTGAACAATGTATGTCTTAAAAAACCTCCAGCAGAGATCTTCTGAGTTAACCCTGCATGCACAAGCAATCATTTGTTAACAAATCGGACACATTTCTGTTAAGTTTCCAAGTAGCATTCACGTAAAATGATTTTGCACATGCAGGGTTAATGTTATGTCTCTACATCCGTGAAGGCAGTTGTAATCCAAAGTGAAATATCAAATGCCATGGAAAAGACATTAGTAAAGTTATTAGACTAAGTGAATCAGGTCAAAAGAAAATTTTACCTGAGTATACTCTTTCCAACACACGGGGTACGGCACAGAAAATAGTTGGTTTTAATTCCCCAATATCCTCAATCAACAACTTAACATCCTGGAACACATAAGACATGTATAAATATGACAACAAATCCTTCATCGGTAAAGAAGAAAAAGAAATTGTAACTGCAAAAATATCCTCAATCACAATAACGAGAAAGAAATCATTGTTGTGTCCCATGTATAGACGAAAAAATCCCAAGACAAACAATACAACTTCCATCAATCACCATGCTATATAGCAAATAATCCTTAGTAAAACTTTGGTATATGATTTTCCTAAAAAGATAATGTATCGTAACCAGTATCCTTACCCCACGCCAAAATCCAATTGAGGCACCATGATGTATAAAACACTCCTCAATCACCCTATCGAAGATATGGGCCAGTGGAAGATATGACATATACACATCCTTCTGGTGGAGCTGTCAGAGTCAGAAGATATAGTGTTAAAACTAAATGAATCCTTTAATGTTTGATCATAGGGCATAAAGCATATAAGCTGCAACTGGTCCCAAAGTGTTTGCTCTCTTCAGGAGATCTGGACTCGAAATTGGAAAAATCTTACCTCTTCGTTGACACTCTCTAGCAGACACTTCACTCCAGCTATAAGAGTGACGATGCTCTCATTAGAAATCAATACACCTTTCGGATCACCGGTTGTTCCACTAGTATACATGATTGTACATATATCTGTTTTCTCTTTGGCAGGAAGTTCGAATTGCTGATTTTCTCCCTGCAAGTGAAAGTAGGCAGCAGATGTTGGAGCTACTATAATTTAGCGATCGCAAAGCAATTTTTTTTTTTTTTTTACTTTATTAGTTGAAAGACATGCATGTGAGAGATGCAGCACTCACTCAATCAACAAGCTATCCTATTTTTTTATTGTCAGTTATCCTAGACACACTGAATCCAGATCCATCAGAGTTCCATTTAGAGTCAGTGAGGAATGTAAGCAACATTGGCCATCAAAATTAAAAGCAGCTGAAAGATAAACCATGCAAAGCAGATTTTTAGATCGACCATCAACTTAACGATACAATGTGCAAAAGATGCAAAATGGTCGACACCACCCAGATCTAAAGTTGCAGCACTGATCATTGTTCTTGTCTCACCAGAACTACCACAATTTAACAGCTTTCAGTGCACAATACTTCTCACGCTCGACTTGGTACACACTATGGATATGTATCTGGCTGACTCATCTCTGTATTCAGTTGTGAGATGTTTGGCATAAAACATATATATAAAGCAAAAAACTGGAACTTGGAAATGTCAGAATATTACCAAATATATACACTCATACAATGCAATACAAGCAAGATGGCTTATTAACTTTAAGAACACTAGAAGTATGGGAACACAAACTTTTAACCGATCACTTATATGATGGTTTTCTGTTGGAGGAGCTTCACAATAAATTTTATTTGCCACTGGGACGAATCCACACCCTTGTCATATCTAACTGGTAAGGGTACAACACCTAAATAGACAACTTGGAGAAGCATAGGGGTTACTTAAACTTCTAATGCATTATAAGAATGAATCAAATACTGATCAATTAATAGTAAGCACTGAAATGAATCAAACTTATCCATTGAGCTATGGAGGAATGCAGCTAAACATTTCCTAAAGCTACAATTGGTTTGCAAGCACTAAAGTTGTGTTATGTCCAAAGAGGAACAAATGTCAGATGCGAAAGCATTAGGAAAGGCTGCATTGATAATGGACATGAAGATTGGGAGCCCTTATATATAGCCTTGCAAGGATAAAGATGAAGAATGCTGACTGCAACTGTAATTTCCCATATGATGAAGTAAAGGTTTCACTTGAACAGTGTATGGACAGCCCTTGCAGTTGATAACATAAGCAGCAGAGCAAATTTTTATTGACGGAACAAGTACATGGATAGAGACACTGACCAGTTTCAAAAATTCGTCCCATGCATATATAGCCAAACCAAACTTCTCAACTTCTTCCCTTTGTTCCGCGGTAACCTTTCCAAAGCTCACGAGTGCTACAACAAGGAAGACTTGATAAAAACCCAGCATTCCACAAGTTCAGGTATCAAGAAAGTCAATCATCTTAATAACTTACTTTTCAAGAACTCCGTTGTGCTTGGAAATGTTTTCAGTACCTGTATGTACAAAGAAAGATTTAATAATAATCGAAGAAGAAAAGACAGCTTGTATCAAAACCTGAATTCTCAGGCCACTATCATATTAACAGTATACAGTACTGGGACCTAAATATGTGGCAAGTGAACAAGAAAAATATTTTTAGAGCAAATTCACCATAATTGATTAGCTACATTCTTGCTAGCATAATAAGTTCAGAAAACACATTGTTATCAATTTCTTACTTATCAGGAAGTAACAGTGTATATAGTTGTGGAATGTTCCATGAAATAGCTAAGAATGAAAAACAACTGAATTAGAATGAAATTTGAACCTCAGAAATCTTTTTCTCCTCTATGAAAGCAATTGAAACTTCAGCGTGACATATAATGAATTCAACGGCACCAGCACCTGCAAATTTTTGAGAAAACACATTGCTTATTGAGCAAAACCTATTGGTACTATCAAGCTAAAAAAAAAGCATAAACTGGCACAAATTATTCAATTTGCATTGATTATAAAGTTAGTGACGGAAATATTTGTAAGATTGAATGCGCTCTTCAGTGGATACTGGTCCATTTGCGCCCAATGATGCTTGAAAACCATTCCAAACCTGTCATCTACACGTTATTACAATTTATATCAGAAGGAAAAAACCTACCTAATGTGTCATATAAAGGAACGCAATAGAGCCCATGAGCATTGCAAGCCTGCAGTAGTTTCGGAATCAATTAATCTTGGTGCGCAGCAGAGTACAACTTCAAATAAGAAGACACATCTAAAATGACAAGGAGCTTCCACCACACAACAGGGACGAAATAGAAACACTCAACAGGACACAAAAGCATTTAAAATTTCTGTGGGAATGGATATCAACTCTAGGACAGCGAGGCAGTTACCTGTTATCCTAAAGTACAATAGAAGCAGTTGAACCTTCAGCAGGCAATTTCCTGATTCTAATATGCAACTTATTTCTGTTGCCCCTGCATACTTTTGATTTTATATGCACATCATACAACTAGAAGAATCTACTTATCCCTCGTCGGTATTTCTTAAAAACTTCACATCTTAAGTGAAAATCAGGACAAGGGAACTTAAAATCTCATTGGTTTCTTGGCTTAGTTAACTGGCAGTATAATATGAAGCCAAAATCTCACTTAATCTCAAGATAACACCAAACAATTTTCTTCTATGTTAGTCCCACATAATTCTTACAAAAATAAATTTTCCTTTTCCCAATGAAGTATATATTCCCCATCTTTTGTTGACCTATCACGTTTCAATCTAAACTTATAACATCTTGCCATACCTTTTCAATTAAGGTTTTCACGATATCCTACACTTCTTCAAGCAAATCTTTTGTGTGTGTGGGGATTGATTCTGGCATCAAAGGATGCCATTCTTCAAGTGAATGATTGAAGATGTTAATTTATCAGGTGATCAGAAGTACTTTTATTGAGTAAGATGTGCTGATTCAAAGTTCATATTAAGTACCTTTTGCAGACTTTCATTATTACTCATACCTAGCTATACTAGTCTTTTAGTCTGTAATTATCAGACCCTACAGGAGACATTGGATCTTGCTTCAATTTTGATTGTTGTTCATTGTGCCACTCAGCAATTTTTTTTTATCGTACAAGTCTATGGTAAGGAAAAAGTTGACAAATTTCAAGGCAGTGCAAAGGATGGACATCCACAAGCAACACTGTAATCGGAGGTACTTTCTTACAGTCAACAAAGATGACATGTATCAATTGGAAAAAAGAAAAAAAGATGGCATGTCCCTCCCTTTGCTAATAGACTGTTGGATATCCCAAATGGCGAGACATTAAAGAATTTAAGTATTAAAAACCCAGAAAGTGAATCAGATGGCATGAGATTCAGCAGGACTATCCTCCAGTACCAATTCTTACTTCGTGCTATCAAGACAGGTTATATTTGCAAACAAGCTATAGGTCTACTAATATGTTTGAAGGGATCCACTGAAGAAGCAACATACCTCCATGCTCACAATCCACTCTGGGCAGTTGGCACCATAAATTCCACATTTCCTTCCCTGTGTCACAGAAACGAGACAATTAAAGCATGTAATATTATTCAACACTGGAGCTTTTATTAGTAATATGTTTTACCGGTTCAACACCGCAGCTCCGGATAGCATTTCCGACTCTGATCACTATATCGTATACTTCTTTGTATGTTTGCCACGCATATCCTCCAGCCTGCTTTCAAACAGTCCAGATATCAAGGCAAGAAATAGGAAGTAATGCGCAAAAATGACCAATCAATCACGATTGTACCTTTCCATCCACGATCTCACGTCGACCGAGCATACGGTTATTAGGATATTTATCGACAGTCATCCTGTAAAAGATGGTATTTACTATCACAAACAACACATCTAAAACAATTACTTATGTACAATACTTTCAGCAAAATAAAACAAACAAAGGCAGTCAAGAATAAACCAAAATACACGCTCTAATGAAGCACCAGGCCCAAGAATAAAAGACTATTAGGTCTCTCCAATGAAATGAACTGCTTCACTAGAGTAACCGATCAGAATCACGCATGCAGGCAGGTCTTTGCATTCGACAGAGATACTGTGAATTGCAGAAAGAGAATATTGAATCTGATGCATTGCACTTCATATATATATATGAAGTACAGAGAACAAACTTTCAGGAAAAGGGAAAATACACCGATCCAATCTCGAACCAGAATTGACAACTAAACTTCGCCAGAAATTCACTTCCACTTCGCACCAAGCAACAAGACACTCAAACCCACGAAGACCTTATCATCGTGCTTTTTATCCTCTCTCAAATCTCTCGCCATGCCGAACAGAACCACGATAACTCACCGGAAAACGTCCCAGCAGCTCTCCAATCCCGGCACCGGCGGAGGAAAGCCGTCCTTGGCGAAGACGCTCCGGTACACGGGACCGAGCGACGGCCTGCCGTCCTTGGCCTCCTTCCCCTTCTCCATCTCAATCAAGTACTTCATCTGCGCCATGTTCACTCCGTCCGCACGCGCGCGCACACGCAATCTCTCTCTCTCTCTCTATAGCACTCGCTCCACCCGGCCTCACTCTCGACGCGTATGCGAATTCAAAACTCGATCGACCGGAGTCCACTGGCTCACGCTCCGTGGCTCTTGACTCACCGATCGATCTCGAGGGGGATATGAAGAATGTGGCGGTGAAGGCTGAGGCTGGAGGATCAATCAAGTCCAGAGAGAGACAGAGAGAGGAGAATTTTCCTATTTTTTGAAGTAGAAAAATAGTCAAACATTAGGTGGCGCAAGTTGGTAAAACTGGTGGATGACGACGGTGGGGAGAGAGAGAGAGAGAAAGAGAAGGGGGAGGGGAGGGGAGGGGAGCGTAGATGGTTTGATTCGGCGGAGCGTGGAATTAGGTTGGGCTTGGTCAACCGATGAGCGATCGTTTGACCAATTTGAATGGTTTATTTATTGTTCGTATCTTTTATCAACGTCAACATCGACACCACCTTTATCCCAAATTAGTTAGGGTCGACAGTAGATAAGCCCAAAAAATAAATAAATAAATAAATAAATATATTTATATATTTATATAAGGAAAAAATGACTAAAAAGGACAGTCTGGAACATAGGAGATCTGCATCTCCATAATACTAATAGCTTTCCTCCACTCCGTCCTAAGACAAACCGTACGCCAATTCAATTCCCACTTCATTAAATCTTGTTTTACTACTTTCCCCCAAGTAAATTTCGGCCGACCCCTTCCTTTCTTCATGTCATGTTCTCGGTAACAAACTTCTGTTCTTATCAGAACATCTAGAGATCTTCGAAGAATATGCCCAAACAATCTCAATTTATGTTCTCTCATATTTTCTGCCACTGGTACTACTCCAACTTTTCGTCGAATATCTTCATTTCTTATCTTATCCATCCTTGTATGACCACACATCCACCTCAACATCCTCATTTCCGCTACTTCCATTTTATGCTCATGTTGCTTCTGTGCTGGCCAACATTCTGCTCCGTATAACATTGCAGGCCTTACTGATGTTCTATAAAATTTCCTTTTAGTCTAAGAGGGATTTTGCGATCACACAAAAACCTTGATGCACTGCGCCATTTCATCCAACCTGCTCTGATTCTATGGCTTACATCCTCATCAATCTTTCCCCCCTTTTGCAATATTGATCATAGATATCCAAAAGCATCTTTCTTGGGTACCTCCTGTCCGAGCATAGTCACTGATTCTTGATCTCCTTATCTAGCCGTGGCGAACTCACACTTCATGTATTCAGTTTTACTTCGACTTAACGTAAATCCTTTAGACTCCAACGTACTTCTCCATAATTCCAATTTAGCGTCAACCACAGCCCTGGTCTCATCAATAAGCATAATATCACCTGCAAATAGCATACACCACGGCAAAAAGATAAGGACTTAAAGCAGGACCTTGGTGTAAACCTACTATGATTGGAAAATAACTTGATGTGCCATTACAAGCCTTCACACATGTAGTAACACCATCATACATATCCTTGATTGCCTCTATATACTTTGAAGGTACTTTTTCCTTCTCAAGAACCCACCACAGAACATTTCTTGGAACCCTATCATACGCCTTCTCGAGATCAATAAACACCATATGTAGGTCCTTCTTCTTTTCTCGATATCTCCCCATCAACTATTGTATCAAGAATATAGCCTCCATGGTAGATCTCCCTAGCATAAAACCAAATTGATTTACAGAAACCTTGGTCTCTATTCTCATACGATGCTCAATAACTCTCTCCCACAACTTCATGGTGTGGCTCATAAGCTTAATGCCTCTATAGTTGCAACAATTTTGGATATCCCCCTTGCTCTTGTAGATAGGCACAATCATACTCTTCCTCCATTCATCAAACATCTTATTAGTTTGAAGAACTTTGTTAAAAAGGTTAGTCAACCAACTTATTGCCACATCCTCTAAGCATCTCCACACCTCAATAGGGACACCATCGGGTCCCAAGGCTTTACTAGTCTTCATCTTCTTTAATACTTCCTTAACTTCATGCGCTCTAATTCTACGCACAAACCTTCTGTTTAAATTATCAGAAGCGTCCTCCAAATCCACCTCACTTCTATCGCTCCCCCCATTAAAAAGCTTGTTAAAATAGCTCATCCACCTTTCCTTAACTTCTGTATCTCTTACTAAAAGTTTTTGATTTTCATCCTTGATGCATCTAACCTGGGTCAAGTCATTACTTTTCTTGTCCCTTATCTTTGCAAGCCTATAGATACCTTTTTCTCCCTCTTTGCTCCAAAGTTTTTTCTACATATCGAAGAAAGCCTTGCCTCTAGCCTCTCGCACAGCTTTCTTGGCATTTTTCCTCGCCAGTCTAAACTTTTACAAATTCTCTTCACTAGAATATTTATGCAAACATCTGAAACACGCATTCTTCTATTTAATTACCTCATGCACCTCTTCATTCCACCACCAAGTTTCCTTTGTTTGATGTCCGTTCCCTTTACTTTTCCCTAACATCCCTCTTGCCACTCTCCGGATGCAGTTAGACATCTCGTTCCACATTATATTTACTTCTCCCTCGAGTTGCCACGGTCCTTCCTGAAGCATTCGTTCCTTGAAATCTGTTTGTTTTTCCTCATTTAACTTCCACCATTTTATTCTGGGGTTTTGAGCACTTCTCTGCATTTTCTGTATTTTGTTATACCGAACCCCTAAGACTACCAACTTATGTTGCGTAGCTATACATTCTCCAGGGTAGACTTTGCAATCTACATACGAGGCTCTCTCCTCTCTTCTTGCAAGAAAGAAATCAATCTGGCTACAATTTTGGCTGTTGCGAAAAGTGATTAGATGTGACTCTCTTTTCCTAAAGAATGTATTTGCCAACATCAAATCATAAGCTAATGCAACGCTCAAGATGTTTTCGCCAGCCTCATTTCTAGTCCCATAGCCAAAACCTCCATGAACTCTGTCAAAATCGCCACTACTTTGACCAACATGTCCATTAAGATCTCCTCCTATGAATACCTTCTCCTCGCATGGTATCCCCCTTAAAATCTCCTCCAAATCTTCCCAAAATCTATTCTTATTGGATACTTGTAGTCCAACTTGGGGGGGTATACACACTAAGGATATTCAAGATCAAATCTCCCACAACTAGCTTAACCAAAATAATCATATCGCCTGTTCTTTTAAAATCAACGACTCTATCTTTGAGACTTTTATCGATCAAAATCCCAACTCCGTTTTTACTCCTGTTTGTGCCTATGTACCACAACTTGAATTCGGTGCCTTCCACTTCCTTAATCTTTTCTTCTACCCATTTAGACTCTTGCAGGCAGGCAATATTCACTCTCCTTCTGGCAAAAGTATCTGCTAAATCCCTCAACTTACCAGTTAAGGTTCTTATGTTCTAACTCCCCAAACGAATCCTTACCCCCTGGGCATGTCTTGTCCCCTACACTCGCCCATAGAAGTGTGAGGACCCTAACTCACTTTTCACCACATCCGGGTGCCGATGTGGTGCATTACTCTGGGAATGATGGCCTAAGGCTAGCTTCCTTACCCCTCGCACCCACCTATCTTGGTGCAAGGACCCTTGCCCATTTTTCGCTACACCCAGGCGTCGATGCAACGTGTCGCTAAGAAGGGTACGCTCCAACGAATAATCAAAAGGGTTCATCTCATAAAAATAGCTCTTTTTTATAACCGGCTCACTACTCCTGACGGAACCCCCCTCCTTTACCCTGGCTTGGGACAGGCTATGTAAACATACATAGGCGGAGTTTGTTCGTATCTTTTATTTGGCTCAAAATTAATTTTCCAAATCCCCTCTGATTAAGGGTAAGCACCCGATCCGATTCAACGCGAGAATCGGACCGAACCGATTTGGATTAATCGGCTCAAGGCCCATTCTAGGGAGAATGTTCTCGATTCAATGACTTAGGACTGGTTCGGTTTCTCATTACTAAGGATGGAGTTGCTTATTCTACTTGAGAGCCAGTTCAATCAGTTCGATTGTCGGGTGAACCTATTTTGAATCCTTTTTAAGGTAAAATAGACGTTATTGCATAACTATTTGATTAACATATGTTTTCATAGTGAAATGGTACAGCTCTTATATTTTCTTACAAGAGTTTGGTTTCTTACACACAAAAATAACAATTGTCACTTTCTAGTTCCAAAAGATTGGAATCGAGAGTCATAGGGTTCGTTCTCGATCCTAGGTCAAGATCGACACAACCAAAAACCAATCACCCCTACCTCTAACTAGTATCGACAGTGATGCATGATTGTTGGCTGCGTTGGGTCGTCGAGATTTCTAGACAGGATAGGACTGGATATGATAGGATATGAAGTCCATGGATGTTGCTATATCCTATCTATTGTTTGGTGACTTGCAATAATAAAGTCGGATATTTTCACATCATATTTTGTCTATTGCTTGGTATGAACGACATATTAGTGTAAATAAACCTAAAAGTCACACAAACAAAAATGGTAGGAATCTCTCACGACACTCGTGCCTACTTCATTTTTATTGCTTAATTTTTATTATTTTTCCTTTTTATTTTATTTTATTTTATTTTTTAATTTCTTTTTTCCTCTTCCATCGTTCTCTAATAACATTTTACTAAATAGTAAACTATACTAATATTCCTAAATTACTAAAATACCTAAAGCATGTAATAAACATAAATTATATATAGAATTTATATTATAAGATAGAAAGAAATTCAAGTACATAAATAAAATTGGGAATAAATAATAATGAAATTATTTTTATTTTTTCATTTTGAATTTTTATATTAAAAATAAAATATTATTTATAGTCTAATACTATGTTAATTTTAGGGGTTAACACCATGAAAAATCCCAAACTGGTATACTTTTGATAAATTTATCCCAAACTATTTTTTTGATCACCAAAAACCCTAAACTGGTACGCATTTGACAAATTTACCCCAAACTGGTACACCTGCGATAAATTTACCCTCCGTTAGTTTTCGTTAAATTTTATCATCAAATTGCTGAGTTGGATGACACATGGCAATTGTCGGATATACACGTTTAGGATTTTTACCCTCTATTGTATCAATTCGAGGTTTTTGTTGGTATTAATCCTATTTAACATAAACTAACGAAGGGTAAATTTATCACATGTGTACCAATTTGGGATTTTTAGTGGTCAAAATAATTAGTTTGAGGTAAATTTGTCACAAATGTACCAGTTTGTGATTTTTGGTGATCGAAAAAATAGTTCAAGGTAAATTTATCACAGGTGTACCAGTTTGGGATTTTTTGTGGTCCAAAAAATAGTTTAGGGTAAATTTGTCACATGTGTACCAGTTTGGGATTTTTCATGGTTTTAACCCTAATTTTATCAGTTTACGAAAATTGTTATTCGAAAAAAATAACTTATGCATTATGGTTATTAGAAATCCTATCCACCTTTATCCCACCTTCCCATGGGATAATTTTATTTAGGCTATATCCCTTTTATATCCCACTTTATCCTATCCTGAGCAGGCACCAAACATAGGATAGGATAAAGTTTATCCTATCATGAATTTTATCTCGGCTACCAAACACAGCCAGGGGTTAAGACCGATCGGATCTAGTGGGATCTCCACGCATCGCCGCTGCGTGAGGGCACTTGGCCATGACAGCCAACCTATCGTCACTCTGATGGTGGTGAGTAGTGTGCTACCATTTCCCAAGGGCCCTTGCCCTCGTTTGCTCACCACAAAGGCTCTCGCTGGTGGTGAATCGAGGGTTGGCCCTAATCAACAACTCTCACTAATTTTCGGCTTTTCAAAGCCTTCGAGGGGCTTTTTTTCTCTCTCCCTCTCCCCGTCCCCATCCCCCACCCTAGGGTTTCAACCGCTGCACATTCTGAGGGAGAGAGATCCTTTCCCCCCTCTCTCACTCCCTCTCCCTCTCTCCCACAGTTTTTATCTTTGCTGTTCTTGAGTTTAAGTTTCTTTTCTTTGCTTGAACTATCTTTCCTTTACTCTCTCACTATGTTTTGGGAGCTTGCGAATGTGAATAATTTTCTGAAGCTAATCTTGGGTGAATGTGGAGATCAATTCGGCTATTCGTCTAGTCGATAACCACCGATAAGGATATTCGCGACGTGGCTTTATAAACTCTCCGAGATTATACCGCTCTCCTCCCCCGGTTTAAATTTAGGTCTAGATTCATGTATTTTACTCTCCCAAACTAGATCTAGATATAGATCTGAGAGTTCTCTATAGGTATTTGATTTGTGCTCTTTCAATATACTGATGTTGGTGTTACTGCTCGGCGATAGTGATGGGGACGTCGAACCTAGACGCGCACCGCAAGTCGTTGCAATTGGTGTAGGAGTTCTCGGTGTGTGCTCATCACTGAATCTGATGATCGGCAGCCGAAATTTTTTATTGACAGATTTATTCTTGGAGGATGAGAGTGTGCTTTTAGTTGCATAATTTGCTTTGTTATTTGCTTTTTGTTGTTTTCTTTTTTTGGAAGCTTGAAAGCATTCTATGTAACTCTCGAATATTATCCTGATTAATGAATGCAATCTTTCTTTCGACCAAAATAAAAAAAAAAAAAACAACCACTGTCACTTGAGTTCAAATCGCTATGTTAAAAGTATGTAACAAGCCGAATCTTGTTAAAGCCCTTTTGCACCAACTACCGCTTCCTGCTAGCCAAAATTTTGCATTGCTTCCGAGCTGCGCAAGTACTCAAAGGGTCTTGTTACTATATTATATCATGATATTCTAGTAGATTTGTCAAACGGGTGTGTGTATTCGCCTTAGCCGTGATCTCTTATTCCACCTATGCCTATATTCGCTTATCAATCATTCGTAACTAGATGTGTCAAACATGTGAGTTGGTTTGGATCGAAAATGGTCCGACCCGAATTGACCCATTTTCAGTGAATACAAATCTAGCGACTCATACTCGAACTAATCCATACCTGACCAGACCCATATTGATACAAAACTTTCATATTTAATCGAATTTTGAAAAACTTGTTTATTGTAAATTTCTATTTCTATTTTTATTTTTTCCTTTTTTCAGGAAATCGCCAGATTTCCTTCTTCCTTCGCCAGCAGCCGACCAACATTGTTTGGGGACAAGCCGATGACTAGGGACTAGCGATCGGCCCACGACTAGAGACCAGCGACCCCAGTGGAAGGAGATGAAGACATAAGGAAGAAAATGAACAGTGGTGTGGAAAAGAAATGAAATTAGAAAATTTTAGAAAAAAATTTTGCAAAATGATGTCGTTTTGATTTATTTTTCCCACGTTCACCGTCGGCCGCGCCACGCTGGACGGCCAGCGTTGACTGGACCTTCAAGTCAACATTTACCGGCCTAAATTGATCGGATGGACTGCACTAGAAAATCATTAAGAGGTTCGTGACTATATTGACCAAATTAAAAAGTTTAGGATTGAATTAGAATCCATACAATAGGTGTTTTTGGGTAATTTCCCTGATTATATCCCCGTACTGTACGATATATACTAAACAAATGTTTGGTATCCTATCTAGTAGAATCATTCCCAATCCATCTATGGATGTCCACATGCAACCCTAGAGTCAAAAGGTTGTGTTTGGTTGTCCGGATAAAAGTTAGATATGAAATATTTTATCCTATCTGGTATTTGGTGTCTGTCTAGGACAAGGTAAAGGGGCATATAGCAAGGATAACAAAATCCTAGGGGGATGGGATTCCTTCACTCCCAAGAGAGTAACACACGAGGAGAATCATATTTTTTCCACAACCAACGCCTTTTCTCCACGCCCAGCCGCCTCTCCGGCAGCAACGTTGTCAATTGTGGCCTTGAACTTGAGCAATTTTAATGATAAAAAAGGGGAGAAGTACACTAGAGGTGCCAAAATTATGTTCGATGCTCAATTTAGTGCCAAAAGTTTCCGATGGATTACTTAAGTGTCAATTTTTTTTTTTTTCAGAAAAATGATCACTTAAGTGCCAACTCCAATCCGCTTGACCGGAAGTTTGACGTTGCATTTTTTTATATGATCACGTAGGACGGCCAGAGTTGACTGGACCTCCAAGTCAACATTTACAGGCCTTAATTGATCGGATGGACTGCACTAGAAAATCGTTAAGAGGTTCATGACTATATTTACCAAATTAAAAAGTTTAGGACTGAATTAGAATCCATACAATAGGTGTTTTTGGGTAATTTCCCTGTATTGTACGATATATACTAAACAAATGTTTGGTATCCTATCTAGTAGAATCATTCCCAATCCATCTATGGATGTCCACTTGCAACCCTAGAGTCAAAAGGCTGTATTTGGTTGTTCGGATAAAAGTCAGATATGAAATATTTTATCGTCTCTGGTGTTTGGTGGCTATCCAGGACAAGATAAAGGGGCATATAGCAAGGATAAAAAAATCATAGGGGGATGGGATTCCTTCGCTCCCAAGAGAGTAACACACGAGGAGAATTATATTTTTCCCACAACCATCGCCTTTTCTCCATGCCCAGCCACCTATCCGGCGGCGGCGTTGTTAAGTGTGGATTTGAACTTGAGCAATTTTAATGATAAAAAAAGGGGAGAAGTACACTAGAAATGTTAAAAATTGTGTTCGACGATCAATTTAGTGCCAAAAGTTTTCGACGGATCACTTAAGTGTCAATTTTTTTTCAAAAAAATGATCACTTAAGTGCCAACTCCAATCCGCTTGACCGGAAGTCCGACGTTGCATTTTTTTATATTAAAAAAATACAAATACTAGATTAATAAGATTAAAATAATAATAAAAATTAAAATTAAGCTAAAAATAAATAAATAAATAATAATAATAATAATAATAGGTGGCGAGGGGCGAGGGTAGCCCTCGCCACCGCCGCCGCCCCTTCATTGCCGGCAATGGCCGGTGAGGGTGGGGGATAGCTAGCGGGGGTTGCCGAGCCTCGGCTTGGGGTTGTGTAAGCCTTGCTGCTTGGTTCTCCAATTTTTTTTTTGTTAAAACTTTAAGCTGATTTTTTCAATTTATTTTATATAAAACTTGTATTTTAATTTTTTTAAAGCTTATTATTAAATATAATTTTAATTTTTTTTAAAAAAAGTTTAGAAGTCCACTTGGACTTAAATTTTTTTTTTTTGAAAAATGCCACTTCATATAAGAAATTTAATTATAAATGCCACATATCGTTTTTACTTCGATTTGACACTTAAGTAATCCAGCAGAAACTTTTGACACTAAAGTGAGAGGATTGATATACGCAGCCTACCCTGGTTCTCAAGAAAGGTCATTTCTGTGATTTGAACTCATAACCTAATGCTACAATGGAGCATCCTTTAATCACCACTCCTCTTTCTCTTAAACGTCATGTTTTTTTTTTTTTAAAAAAAAAAAATTCCTCTTATTTACAGCTTTGTCTATGCGGTTCTCCATTTCCCTCACACTCTGAACGTTGTTTCTTACATTTTTTTTCCTTTATTTCTTAAATTTGTTTTTGGAGCTTCATTTTTGGTGATATTTTATTTTTTGCATAAGATTCAGCCCTATTTCACAAATTAGGGCCGCAAATGGAGGCAAGGCTATCAGTGAGAGATGGTTGAAGATGGAGACAGTGCAGGGAGTTCCCGGCACGGGGAAGGGCTAATCTGAAGCACCACGGCCCGAAATTGCAGGAGCCTCGTCCCTTGAATAGCGTCTATTCTATATGCGTTTCTTGTGTGTGTCGTTTGATTTGAAATTTTTTGCAAAACAGCGCCGATCTTAACAGCACGCGTTGCCTTTGCTTAGCGGGCTTCAAATCCACAGTTTACCAAATAGAAGATATGATTGAACAAAATCATTGGATTTCTTATTCTATCCAGTCTTATTTTGACTAGAAATCTGGACGATCAAACGCAACCAAATGGATTTGATTTTTTTTGCGTAAATCTATGAAGGTTACGCATTGTTAAATTATATTACAACGCTATATTCTCTCAGTTAGCTTGCTCAATCTCTACTAAATATAAGGTAAATTTTAAGCGTGGTTTCAACGTCAAACTCTTTTTCCAAAAAATTCATTGAGGCCCCATATAAGTTGTTAAAATGATTTTGTTGTTGTCTATCCCTAAATTATGAGCAAAAAGAGTCTCTAAGAAATTCGTAATTTCTATTATTGAATCTTTTCAATTTATAGAAAGTCTAAATTCGCTTTTGTAAAATAGATCAAATCTTCAAATGTTGTCGTTCTCGTTACTTAGTTAATTATTTTTATTACTTTCCTCATTTGCAATCCATGTACACTTTTGCAACTACTTGAGCTCTCTTTGTTTCATGGAAAATTTTCTTTAAAAAAGTTTCGTTTATTACTTAAGACAATTAGTCAATGAAAATTATTTTCATTATCGATAACTATCTATGTCTCAATATTTTTGTGGAACGATCAAAATATTTTTTGTTCATTTATTATTGTAAGAAATGTAAACGACGTTTTTAGAAAAATGTTTTTCAATTTTTTTATTTTTTGCGAAATAAACGCACTATGTCTGGTTATTTCATGTAATTTCAATTGCCATCTTAAAGCATCATTGTCCTACTATGTTATTAACATTTATTTCGCGATCCACGTAGGTAAATCATCAAAGCCCAACCCTAACTATGTCTGGTCCATCCCCAAAAGTAGGCTAGTGGTGCCACTCTATGTGAGAAAGTCGCACAATAATTCACCAAAGTCGTAATTGTTTTCCTGCTTGACCGTGTGCGGGTCTCGGGTGGGAGAGACGATTAGGTTGGACCGGTTGAACTTACTCATAACGATCCTTCCTTTTACTGGAATAAAGGAAGTTAGTTTCCTTGAAAAAACCACTTCATGAGACGGAACGACAACACCATGCGAATGGAAATACATATTGTGAGACTCGGTGAGTATATGTGCGAAACAATCTTCAATTGCCATGAAATCAGATAGCGGAAACGGTTGAAACCGGCACTGCACATTGTCGGGCATGATGGATCTGTGGCGCGGCTGCGCGTGGGGTGTGTGTGCCGTGTGGTAGCTCCAGGCTTCCGTTGACGACGAGATTTCAATATATTGAGTGTCTGATGGCGGTGAGTCTGGTAGTGGTGTTGGCTTCTTGAAATGACACGCGAAATGTCAAGAATCGAAGAGGAAACAGCAAGTGGCCGATGCGACTGGCTTGTGAAATAGTAACTGAGGGACGCGGCCTATACGGTTGGCGTTCTAGCATCAAGCGGCCTACACGGGTAGCTTGGGAAAATAGTTATTGAGATGCGGCTTGTGGGGCTGACATCAAAAGAAGAGCCACCTCCATGATATCTAAAATATCTCTAACACTTTGCTACCGTTCAATTAAGAGTCATTGGACAACATGCTCCCGATTTTTCACTATCATACGTTATCGAATCGGCAAAGTCGTCTCGCACTCTTTCATGGCAATTGATAGGTGCTCATCTGAAAATGTTTTTCGTGAGTCTATTAATGGAAATTTAACTTTGACACAGCTTCTTGGCATCGGGTTCTCTTGGCGGCTTGAAGCCGTAAAAGGCAGGCGAGCAGACCGGTCCTTAACGTATGGTGACCGGTGATGGAGAATTCGGTTCTAGAATCGAAGGAAAAGAGAGAAAAGGCTTCAAAGTCACATTTGATGAGATTTCCATGACGTTTCGAGCATTGGAGTCTTTCAGAGTATGTTAGGACTTCTATTTAAGAGTGACAAACTGAAAATAAGCTCATAGAATCAACGAGACAAGGGAAAAAATAATTGAACCTTCATCCTCTAAACCAAGCCTATTTGAGCGGATGATCATGTCGGACTCACGTGCGTTTCCAGTCAATCTAGGAAAGTCGTTCCCGTGACTCGTGAGACAAGCTCACAAGCTCGAGGAAGAAGACTTGAACAGTGCATCATTTAACAAGGTATGATATAGATTTTTTACTCTAAAGATGCAGTAGAAATCGATCAAGTTTTGCATGGAAAATTTATGTTGAGCACTGAATTTTTATGGATTTCGCAATTAGTTTATGATTTCTTCTTAATTGCGATCATTGAATGCACTTAACATATACTTGTTGACCTGGCAAATGGCAATGGTGCGATGTTAAAAAAAGTAGCCACATGGCTTGCCACATTAACAATTCGTTGGAAGATTGGTCAGATTTCTGACAAAGTGGTTTATTCTATGTTCCCGTTCGTCTAACCAGTCTTCTATTGATAGATTCTCAATGTGGATATCACTCATATTTTTATTTAGTTTCCACATGGGCGATGTTTAACTTGTAATTCACTCATTAGAGGAACGATTGTAGGAAGTTTCCTCCGATTAGCAAATACATAAAAAATACAGCCCTAAAAGAAAGAAGAAGGAAAAAACTCAAAATCGATAGATTTGCTTGTTTTAGGGTTAGTGTGCCACTTATTCGTCAAGAAATATCGTTAACGACCGTTTCAAGGCACCCGCATGTTTAATGAATAAATGTTCGATATCGAACGCGTTGACCGTAGACATTACGAGAGTTATTTAGTGCAATAAACATTGGAATTTTTTCTTATCTGGTTACTTAACAAGCGTTTCGAGAACACTCGTTAACAAAATTCATTTTGGCACGAGGACATTCAATCCGGTCATACATGCATCTATATAGGGGAATGGATCGACACATGAAAAAAGGACAAACAAAAGATCATCCATCCCATTCCGTTTGCCCAACCCCAAGGTAAGAAAACTCGAACTAGATGGGTCTATTGCTCGGTATTCTTGTGATTATTCGTTATTCATACACAACACATGGGACCCCCAATGGAAGATGAGGGTGGACGAGCCTTACACGTTCCTGTTGAGTACACGTAAACGAAAAAAAAAAAGTGGCTTAAAACTAAAGAGATGTGAGGGAACGTTACTAAAAAAGTCATAAATCTATTGCAATTGTGTTCAGTCCCAAACGTTTTTTGTTTTTGTTTTGCCAATTCATTTCTAAACCTTTTACATTTGTGCAAATTCAATCCATTTGGCCGGCCGACGCTGACGTGACGTCGCCAGCGCTGATGTGAACCCTTTTTAATAATATTTTAGAAACATTTTGAAATATTTATGATTTTTTCTTCATTTTTTTTTAGGTTTTCCCTCCCCCACACTCAGGTCTGGCGACCCTCGCCGGCCACAGGCAAGGGTCAGGATGCCCTCGCCAACACTGGGTGAGGGCGTCGCGGCCCGCGCTGGTCTGGGGGAGGGCCGCGACACCCTTGCCTGGGGCCGGCAAGGGCCATGACGCCCTCGAGCAGTGCTGGCGAGGGTTGACCAGTGACCCTCGCCTGTCCCAAGTGCTGAGGAAATGAAAAACTAAAAAAGAAGAAGAAAAAACATAAAAAATTAAAAAATCAATAAAATATTATTTAAAAAAAATTCATGTCAGTGCTAGCCAGCCAAATGGACTGAATTGACACAAATGCAAAAGGTTTAGGACTGAATAGAAAAAAAAGTTTAAAACTGAATTGATACAATTACAATAGGTTTAAGACTTTTTTGATAATTATCTCGAGACGCAATTAAATACTCTTTGTGCAAGCTTGGTCAGCGTAAAGACATTTGGAATTTAATAAGAGATAATATGATATCAGCAAATTCTAAACAAGAATTATTCCGAGATGTGATTAAAGTCTCTTTGCGCATGCTTGGTCAGCGTAAAGACATTTGGAATTTAATAAGAGAGAATGTGATATCAGCAAACTTCTAAACAAGAGTTATCCACGAAAAGTCTCTTAGCTGCGTTTGGTCGTCAAGAAATAAGCCATGATAAGATATGTTTTATTCTATCCCGTGTTTGGCAGCTGTTCAGGATATGATAAAGGGGGATATAGCAAGGATAAAAAAATTCCAGGGGAGAGGATGAGATAGACCAAGATAGGATTTCTCAAGAGAGCAGATACGAGGAGAACCGGGTTTTTCCCACAACCACTATCTCTCCTCTACGTTAGTTCGCCTCTTTGCCGCGCCGAGCCGCCTCTAGCAGGGGGCCGCCTCTCCAGTGGCGGCGACCGTTAAGTGTGGCCACCTCTCCGGCGACGCCAGGCTGGGGTCCCAGTCGCAAAGCTAGGTATCTCTACGATCTTTCCAACAATCGAAAGGGGTATCGACATCTTTTGAAAAACTCGAGGTTGATCATCGACTTTCAAAAGGGGTTTCGACATTCCATAGGGCTCTTTTAGACATTCGAAAGGGCTCTCTTGGACGATCGGCATGAATGTATCTTCAACTTGCAAAAAGAGGCCGAATAATTAGATTGTTTAGTACTTGTTTACTCACTCGACAAGACGACGAGCAAGGCTAGCAGGTTATTCTCAAAGGATTCGACTCCAAATGAAGACCCTCGATTCTATAGGGTGTGCTCCATCGATATTGTGCTCGAATTCAGATGGCACAAACCTCTGCTCAAGAATAACTCACTCATCAGAACTTATCATTGAATAATATCTAAAGCATCTTGATGTTTTAGCAAAATAGAGTCGATCTCAGCCTTGACTTGCCTCTGCTTATCCGACGTTAAATCCGTAGTTCACCAAACGGTAGATAGGATATAACAAAATCATTGAATTTCATATCAAATCCTATCCAGTCCTATCATGACTAGAAATCTGAACGACCAAACGCAGCCAGTGTTTCGGGTTTAGACAGGGGACGAGCCTATATCGCTCGCCGTTGGAGTGCTTAGTTTAAGGCGCCGACGAAGGGCCGGCTTGTTCGCTGAACCCGTTCTTTGTGGACTAATCAAAGTTTTCTGAAAAGAGGATGGATTGGATAATCGAACCCGTGACGTTTGACATGCAAATCAAATCTTGGATCATCACTTGACCCATCACCCGATCGACGCGTGTCATCTCATATCTTATTCATTGATATGAGAATCGCCATTCTTGCTATTTCTTCGTAAGAGTGACTTCCCCCCTACCTATATAGTTTGAGCTTCAAATCACCGATGTTCTTTCCTAATGTAAAGAATTGGGAATGGGAAGGACGCTAGGGCAACGGACTCTTCATTACTTGCAGGATGAATGCAAATGGGGCGTGCGTGATTTGTTTGTTTTATAGAAAACAACACGATTTGCGGAAAAAATATTTTCACAAACATTACCATTTGTACCGCTCATAAAAATCAGGTAATGAACATTATTTTCATTATCAATAATGGTCCATGCCTAAACATTTTCGCTGGTAATGAGAATATTTTTCTCTTATTTATTCTTATATCCGACACGAGCGATATTTTTTAAGAAACTTTTTGCGAAAGAGACAATACCCTCAAATATCATACGAGTGATTGTACTGATAAAGGAAACAAAATAAGTAACACTAGAAAGGAGGTTCAACACAGATATGCATCAAGATGTTCCCGTTATCTTGTCCTTGTTTGACGGAAGAACTAAGCAGACCTAATCCTGAGCAAGGTGAATTCATTTAGTAATCATAACAGAAGATAAATCTCATAATTTAGAATTCTACGAACATAAACATAGCAATTAATATGAGGATATCAATTAAAGTTAGACAAACTTCACTATATATAGAGAGACATTCTCCAACATTATTCTCTACGAAAACATGACGAACTGCCTGAGGTCATGTTAGTTCTCAGTCCATCTTCCACGAAGAAGACAAATCTTAAGAACCATCGACTCTGTATTTTGTCTGGTCATCTTCTCTTTCCGTGTTGGTAAGAATGAGTACTTCATGCGTCAGCTAGCTCGTGGCTTAACCGTAAAAGGGACAGAACAACACTAAAGAATTCGATACCTTCTTAAAGCTTTACACCCAAGTAATGGACGAGTTGACCAAGAATCACGCACCATCTAACCCTGCAACTTTCTTTGCGTTTTTAGGGTTTTGTTCCTTGCACTTTAAGATGTGATATTAGTATAGGAGGTTCTTACGAAAACATGATTAGTCATCTTGGACACCTTTTTTGTCTGTTTATTTCGAAACTGTAGCTTTTGGATTAAGTCCCTGGACTTTACTTCATCTCTTTGTTCATTCACATATAATCCAGTCTTCAATCTCCGTCCAGGTTCGTCGGTATCGGTATTCATCAACGTACGAAAGCGAAATTTAAGCTCTCGATCATGCCCTCTTTCTGCGTTTTGTTGTCAGAACTTGTAGCGTTTACAATTTTCCATTTTCAACTGCATCAATCGTCACACGAATTAACAAGAATTTTTGCATCAATCGTCACACGAATTGATCTTAATTGGGAGTAGATGGGAATGACATCAATATGAAAAGATATTTTTTTAAAGAGAATTTAATGAAGACGGGCACAAAAGCTATAATTTGGAACGAACCCATTCAAAAAATTAAGTTAATATTGTTGGACTTGCCCAGCTAGCTGTTGCAAGACAGAACAGTGCATCAAATTGAAACGTGCAATCTTCTAATATTGCTTTAAACTACAGTGTACATGACTTTCGCGGTTGGAAAGTCGTGTACAGAGTAAGCGAGCCAATCAATTAATGTCACGAGTCATCATGGACATCTTGGCCAACGAAGCAATTAAGGCCTCGATCACATTCCTTGATTCTCCGGGCCTTGTCTCATTGAATGGTCATATGTTGCAAGCGAACCTTATTCGAGAAGTCTTAAATTTATTGCACTTTTATTAATTTAATTATATACATTTTAATTTTGCTAATTGAGTCATAATTTTTTTTTTTACGTTTTGTCAATTGAGTCCATTTGACCAATTTTGACCAGAAATCGCTGACGTGGACTCTGGTTGTCTTACGTGGATAATTTTTATTTTTGAATTTTTGATTATTTTGCCTTTTTTTTTTTCTATTCCTTCCTTTTCCTTTCTTTTCCTTCTTCACTTATTTCTTTTTTTTTTTTTCCCTTTTCTCATTTTCTTTCTTTTCCCTTTTTCCCTCCGCAAGCCTTAGGTACGGGTCACCCTCGGCTGGGCTGGCGACGGCGTCCCACACCTAGGAGTGAACGGTTCCAAGGTCGATCCAGGTTCCGGATGGAACTTGAAACCTACCCGTCGAAATTGGTTCTCCAATTTTTGGAGTCTGGAACCTATCTTGCATACTCTGGAACCTAAAATCAACCCTGTCACAGGTTCTAGGGTATGCACAGGTTCCACCAGTATTCTTAATTGAACGATTGCAGTGAATCATCACATCTAATGACCACTATATGCTGCTATAATCTGCTGACCATAACTCATATTTAAACACATGAAGAATATAAAACATTAACAAAGTAAAAGTCTCATTCATGGATATCGCAAAAAATTGAATCTCTGACTAGTGGTTACAGATTACACACTCATCAACAGACACCATAGAATAATGCAGGATTGTGCGAAGACATAGAACAAGAAAAACATAAAGATTTGTTCTAAATTTCACCTGGAACCTACCCGTCGGAATCGGTTTCTCGATTTTTGGAGCCTGAGACTTACCACTGGAACCATGCTCACCCCTACCCACGCTAGCTCAGGCTCGGGTGTCCCTCCCCCAAGGCCGGAGAGGGCTGCCCTTGCCTGAGGCTTGCGACCTCCGTCAGCCATTGACGAGGCCCGATGATGGTAGGTGGAGGGAAAAAGGAAAAAAATGAAAAAGGCGAGGAAAAGAAAAGAAAAGAAGTAAAGAATGAAAACATAAGAAAAGGAAAAAAATAAAAAAATAATTAAAAATTCGAAGAAGATATTAAAATATGTTAGAAATTGTTCACGTCGGCAACATCCATGTTATGTAAGTGGCTGGCGTCCATGTCAGTGGTTTCCGGCCAAAATTGACCGGATAGATTAAATTGGCAAAAAGTTTGGCTGGATTGACTCAATTGACAAAACATGAAAATGTTTAGGACTCAATTGACGAAGTTAAAAGGTTTAGCAGCGAATTAAATAAAGTGTAATAGGGTTATGATTTTTTTACAATTCTCTGGACAACTCCTAATTGTGCGGACTCGCACAATCTACTCAAAAGCAGAATCCTCCACATGATGCTCATCCTTCAAAGTCCAAATAAGTCGATCAACCAGCTACGCTAGTCGGTACTTTACATCCTTGAGGACCGATGTGATTCGGGAGGAAGGAAAGAGCTCTACAAGTGCATAAGCAAGTGCCTTACTGCAACCGTGCAGTACAGCGGCGTAGAAGCTACTCTAGAAAGCGCATTAGTTCCCCATCTCTCGCGCTACCCTAAACACGAACTTGAATTCTACTCTACTGGCCTGTACAGAACTGAGATCGTCGAATGTGGTTTTGAACAATAACAGAAGATTGCGCATTCAATTAGGTATGAGACGAGACTCGAGAGTGCCCCTCAATTTGAAACCGTGGACTCGGTAGACCTAAGCAAACCAACACAAATGAGTTAGGACTTGATTAATGATTATTCCCCTAAACTTATGTGGCTAAGTTGGTGATATATGAAATCATATCCTGCCGTTGGCCGAAAAAGATAATCAAACACTTGCATGTTGAAATGCTATTAGTGACAAGATATGGAAAAATTACCAAAAAAGTCTTAAACTTTTTTTTTTGGCCAATCGAGTTATAAACATTTTGCATTTATTCCGATTTAGTCTATTTAGCTAATTTTGGCTGAAAATCGCTGACGTGGATGCTGACAATCATACTTGGCACGGACAGCGCTAATGCAGCCAATTTTAATCATATTTTAATATTTTTTCAAGTATTTATTTATTTCTTTTCTTTTCTTTGTTTTTGTTTCTTACTATGGCCGACAAGGGTCGCCGGACCCTCACATGCCACTGGACGAGGGTCGCCAGGCTCTCACTGGTCACGGGCGAGGCCATTGCAGCTGCGGGCAAGGCCGCTATGGTATGGGTGAAGGCAGCAACTCTCGCCTACAACCCTCACCAGCGGCCAACGAGGGAGTCTCGGCCCTTGCCCTCGGCCGGCGAGGGCCATTTTAAAAGAAAAGAAAAGAAAAGAAAAGAAAAAATAATAAAAAATTCGCAAAAATAAAATATCATAAAAAATTGCCCGCGTTAGCAATTTTCGGCTGAAAGTGACCGAATGGATTAAATTGGTAAAAAGGCAAAAGTTATAGGACTCAGTTGGCAAAAAAAGGATTAGGATTAAATTGACACAATTACAATAAGTTTAGGACTTTTTGATAATGTTGACACCCAAAAGTGACCAACTTTTGGTTGTTATCTGCAAGTTTCATACTTAGCCGATAAGAGCAGAGTTTGGCCAATAATGAACAGAGTTACCGATAGTTCGAAGGGAATCAGCAACTCGCCAGTGAAGTTGGCAACTCGTGAGTGAAGTCACTGACAATGCAATGTGAAGTTACCGACGAGATTCTTGAAGTTTCTCGTAAATTCATCGGTAGTGACAGCGAGCAACCGACACGAAGATAACTACCAACACGAAGATAACCACCGATGCACAGATAACCACCGATGTGAAAATAACCGTTGGTCGATTGTGGCTTATCCGTTCATGATGTAACTTCCATTAACCACCGATGCAAAGCTAACCGTTAGTCGGTTATGTCTTATCCATTCGTGCGGTAACTTCCGGTAACCACCAAAAGGGAGTTATTCTTTCTAATTTAGTAACCGCATGTGTAACCGCCGTTTGTAAGGTTATAAATACCCAAAGTGTACTCTTTGTAAAGCCCCTTCAATCAATGACAAAACTCAATGTTCGTTACTTTTAGTTTTACTTTCCGCAATTTATCTTTTTTCGTAACTTTACATTCTTGCATCTTTCAATTCTTGGACTTTAGTCGTAGTTTCGGATACTCCGTCATTGATTAAATTCTGGCATTGTATCTATCTATCATCTCACTTTGTCGAAGATTAAATTCCGGCAAAGTGTTTTGTGCTTCATTGTCGATTAAATTCCAACGAAGCATATCCGCTCCTTGAGATCCATTGAGACTCCTATCTGGAATCCCCATAGAACCCGTCTCTTCTTAATAAAAATCGAAGAAACGACGTTTGGTGAAAGGTATTTCGTCGACGACCATTTTGGACGAAACATCTTTTTGGCACGCATGGTGGGACAACTTGTGGTTCGATTTGAGGAAATCCAATGCCGAGAGCAAGGAATCATCCAGAGCCTGACAATGCCGAGGGAAACGATCCCAATGGTAGTGATAGGTCTACACACTCTGGATCTTCAGCCGTTAACCGAATGACAGATGAAGGCCAACGCGAGGGGGCAAATTTTTCCCGACGTCTCACTGAAGATCAATCGAGAGAAGTAGCACTAAATCCTTTTATGTTGGCCGCCATGAGAAGGATGTTCGAGAAGCAACAAAATAATCTGGCTAATCATGTAGTCAATCATCTTACTGGAATGCTTAAGCCCATGATACTCAACATGGTGAATGAACTTGGTTCGAGGCTGGAACCATCAAGTCAAACGTCTCCAATGCAAGGAAGCCAGGCGGCGATTGGGTACGTACCATCGATCTCCTCTTCTCATCTAAACAATATCGGTAATTTAGGCCAAACAAAGCGGCCACCAACGGTCGGAATATTGCTAAGGTCTGTTGACACCTATATTTTATTTATTTTTATTTTATTATTAATTGCATAAAAATTAGGGACCGTCCCCGGTCCTTAACAAAAATATTTAATTCATTTCCATATAGTTTGCATCTAAATTTGCATTAATTTTATCATGCATTTACATTTGCATTTAATTGGACCGAACCGGCGGTAGGTGGACTAAAAGAAAAGGCTTAGAATTTAGTCGTCCGACCAAGCGTGTGAGGGAGACAAATGTTGGCCGAATCCAAAGAACTATATATCAGCTGAAGTTTACATGACAAAAGAGGATTTGAGCTTAAAGAGCCCACATAACTGCAAAGCCTTAATGAAATAAAGCCCATTACTTCAATATGGCTAAGAATAAGCTCACGGTTTATAGAGGCAAGCCCATAATCAAGATTATTGAGCAAGAAAACCTAATTACTATTATAAAGGGAACACTACCTCTTCACGTGAAGGGAGGGACAGAATTCAATTCACGGCACATAATTGAGATACAAGCAGAGCGAGGGAAAGAGAGAGGAAGTAGAGACGGGTGGTCTCATTAGGGGAAAGGTTTTGAGGCATTCCTCTCGGCTCCATCCCTTTGTCTTGTAGTACACAACACAGTCGGCATTCAAGAGGAGCAGGCCTACTCTCTGCAATATCCATGAAGAAAAATTTCACAAGAAAAAGGCTCACATGAACCCGTCGTGTTCAACGTGACCAGCAGCAATCCTAGCTAGCGAGAGTCATCATAGACGCAGCCAAGTTCTGTCAAGTCTTTCTTTTGTTGCAGATTTCTTGAAGGTTCGACAAATACCACACATTGGCGAGCCCCTGCTTAACGTTGCAGTCCAAACTCCAGGCGAGATCTCAACCTTTGCTCAGCAATAACCGCCACGCCTTCAGTGGACTTGGCGTATCGCAACCCGTGCTCCTGCACCGATCTGCTTCGCACCACAATGACACCGCAAGCATCGCCGTGAGTCCGGCCGCGGAGTCCCAACGCTGCCGCCGTCCAGCTGTGCACCGGCTCCCCCCTCGGTCGTCCCGAGCTGATCCCGACCCACGAGCCATCCGCCAGTTGTTGCCAAGTACGTTGTTCAAAACGGGAAACAATATTCTTGGTAATTCAAATTCGGTAAAAAATTCTGCAAATATTATTCCCTGTTTTGGACTAACGATATTCTTGTGCAATATTCAATTTAGGTAATTTCTTATTCGCAAATATTCTGATATATTGCAGTTGCTTATTTTGAATATTTTTCATATCTCATGCATATTTTCTAATTTAGAAAACCGATTCAAACTAGGGTGATTTCCCTACCGACAACGTGCAAAATCGGACTAATCTCGACGATGAGATTTGTCTCGATTGCGTGGGAATCATGTAACGGGATACGTCATCAAATTTGAACCGTCGAATATTTTAAAAAAGTCATGCATATCTTCAATTGCATTTTCATCAGATTATTTCCTTATCTAGGGAAATTCTAAAATATTTAGAAATCTAAGATTTATTAGAAATCTTATCTTTAAAATTCAATTGCCTTAGATAAAAAGGATAGATATTCATTTAGAAAGATGTGATTTATTAGAAATCATATCTTATAGATTAAGTGCATTTTAAATATTCTCATATAGATTAGGATTGCATCTTCATTTAGATAGATAATTGTGTCTTAAAATATTTAGAATTAGGGTTAAAGATTTCCTAGATAATTTTAGGATTTAATTCAAATTATTTACTAGACATTTAGGATAATCTCCATTTTAGATAGATTTTATTTCATTAATAAATAATTCTGAAATTCATTCAAAAATATTAAAAAATGTCATTCATGTTGCATATCATATAGTTTAAATTGTATATTGCCATGTGTCTAATGCCTTGTCATTATATGCACGTCATTTAGGATATCTGTTTAGGTCCATTACTCTAGCTTGCTTAGGTTATTTAATCTAAAATTGCATGTCACTTAGGTTAGATTTGTTTCCGCATCTCATATAGTTTCGCATGATTAGGTTAATTCGTTGCATAATCATTCCCACATCATATAGTTAGAACATTTAAATAAATGTTTCACATGCCATTTAAATTAGGCTCATTTAGATAATTTGCATGACCATATCGTTTAATAAAATTGCATGTCATTCTAGTTAAGGTATGTTTCATATGTTATTAATTGATGTCATTAGAATTAAGACATTTAGATAATTGTCATTCATGCATGTCATATTAGAATAGTCATCACTTGTCATGTTGTTAGAGTAATTGCATTCTTAGAATATATTTACATTCATGCATTGCATTCATTAGACAAGTGAAAACCCAAAAATAATTGCATTAGACTAAGTCTTACGCCTGGGAGATAAGCGTTAGGGTTTATGCTGTAGCATCCAGGTACATTCCCTTTTTCCTTATCTTGCAATTTATTTAATGCTTTGATTATTGAGTGCTAAATAATGTCTATGCACCCGCATGATCACCTCACATGTTAGGATTTTAGAATAAAATAGATCCAAGTTGCCTACTTAAATGTTTTCAATAAAACGAAAGGTACCGAAAGGGCGTTAATAGAAATATTAGCATAATCAAGTCCCCGAACTCATTAGTCTCTTATTCGTAGAAAAAAAATATTTCTCCCGATAATTTATTTACGTGTCTAATGAACCTGACATAAATTGATTAGTGGCGATTCCAATAGGAAAATCTTTTGCATGTTATTCACTTGAACCTAAGTTGCGAATTGGTAGAGTTTGGGATCACTCGAACTAGGTTAGTTAATTTAATTAACTTAGTAATTCATTAGTCTAATTTTAGGTCACGACAAGGTTTGAAGTTGCCGATTGTCAAAACCAAAGTAATACTAATATAATTGATGTGGGAAACATTGTTAATCAAAGTGGTCTAGTTCAAGACAATGCGACTGAAAATAACAATGAAAAAGCAATTCAGAGTTTGCTTGTGCCGATTGATGAAAATCAAATACCCATATTGCTAACGACCCTTGGCGATGTGATTCGGCCTGTGGAGAATGAAACACCCATACCCAGTGGGGGAACACAACCATCAGAAAATGGTGCGGTTAATCTGCCGAACATCGGCATAATGGTACCATCAAATATCGGCGTGGCTACGCCACCGAATTTCGGTGTGGTTAATCAATTGAATTTGGGGTATATGCCATACCAACCCCAAGTCCCAATGAATAACTAGGCTAGACTGCTTGCTTCCTGTCGCGACCCGAAAGAAGATCCCCTAAGGATCGAATTGGGCTAATGGATTGCCAGGCCCTACTTTCGGATGGGGGCTTCGGCGCGAGCCCTCCCAAGCTCATACCAAATTGCGGCGGGAGTTTATCGGCTTCAACCTTGGTGTAGTCGGGTGATATGTGCTATGTGTGTGTGCAATTGGAGTCGCCACCGGTCTTTTTTGGGAGGTAGACCGGATACCTCACAAAGCGATTGGGAGAAATCGCTCGATCCTACGCAACTAGAGATTCTAGGGCCGGGATTTGGTTACCCTAGCTTAAGCTAGAGTCCTTTCGGTTACCGTTCGGAATTGATTGTTACCTAACTTGTGAGCACGCGAGGTTTTATCAATTTGACTCATTATCATGCTCTTATCAGTCGCTAAGTGTTCATGCAAATGTTCTTGTAGATGTGTATTTTTCATGACATTTTCTATGTTTGAATGTGTTCTAAAAAAAGGTGTAAAATCATCCAAAGCAAACAAAGGGTTAAAGAGATGGCATATAAATTAAAACTACCCTAAGCACGGTGAAAAGAAAACCCGCAACTCGTCGGGTGAATAATTACAAACCAATTGAATAAAACCCGAGACATGATCGGGGGGTGCAACAGAAGGAAGACTGGATGGGACATCGGTCGTAAATCTCCATTCTTCAAGGTGTCGGACTGAAAGCTAGGTAATAATGGACTACTCAATCAAACGTGCATAATCACACTTGCAAACACATTAAGGATCACAAATCAACGAGATAAACCATACCACTCAAGAATGGGCCTCGGGATCGGCCTTTGTATGCATACGTCGCGATTACCCGTTTGGCCCCGTTGATTTGCTTAAGAAATGGTTGGTTTTAACGGTCCCGCGAGATTCCCCACGTATTATGCATCCACCCTAACATTCATCTAAAAGATCGCCTGCAAGGGATCCTAATTGACCAATGCGCTTAGGCCTTTGAGTTTTAGACATCAAACAATCACAACAAGACTAGTGAGCCCACCAAAGGATCACTTATGGAATAGAATTGACAACATTTAGGCACAATTATCAATGAAGATGAGGTCCGATTAAGCCGATTCAAGCAATCAAAGAAGGCTTAAGACATGTTGATCAAACTTCATTAAGACTATTTTTTACATTTTCCAATGCATTAACACGAAAAAGGCAAGTTTAACCCTACTGTCCAGGAACATGTTCAGGGAACAATCGGTAATCACAAAATACGTAAAAATAGTAAAATACATGAAAAAATTCTGATATTTTTTATGCAAATGGGAAATGTGTCATTGACGACTTTCATGTTTTGCACTTTTACTGAAAAGACCCTCATTTTCTTGTAGAAAATAGTTTTTCACGAGAGCTCAGCAGCAAACAAGCAAATCTCACAAAATAGACACACTTTAGGGTTGTGCTCCAATGCACACTTAAAACATCAAATTAACGCACCAAAATTTTCAGTCTACTAAATAAGACAATAATGAACAACTTTCATTTTTTGTGATTTTGGAAACGAAGACTCTAAGCAAGTCATTATCGCAACTTAAGATGGACAAGCACTGAACAAGACACCAACTCCAGAATAGTCACAAAATGGCACGATTACACTAAATGCACTAAAAATATGAAACATGCACGAATATTTTGGATTTTTTATATGTTATGAAACAAGATGTTATGAATGACTTTCATGAAGATGTTTTCATGAAAAAAAGTCTAGAAAAACCCATGGAAAATCACGAAGCACCAACGGTCGGGTCAGAAAACTCAACTCAGATTCAACTCCAGACATTCACATATTCATATCCCATACTATGGGACCCTTTTGGCATAGTAAACAGCGTCCATTTTTATATCATAATATATCAAATCGAAGCTCGAGACGCGCTCTACGAATCTCTAGAACACCATTCCATGAAACAACCACGTTTTGACCCTCAAATTTATGTTACAGGAAGATTGCACAATCTGACCCGAAAGCAAAAACATGTCAAAATACACCATAACATCATCCAATACCCTTAAGCACGCACAAGCAACATAGCAACATCACGTTCACTAACTAATCAGCCATCTCAACCAACCAAAGCCTCCGGTTCACCTCATGTTTAGGTTAATAATTCATCCTCCACATGCTAGTTCATAAGCTAAGATACGGAATCAAACCCCTTTACCGTTTAACGCAAACCTTTATGGACGAAATGGTTGCGCTAGGACGAAAAAAGGTCGTCGTTGGACGTCGGGGTCGAGGCGAAGTGACCGGTAGGGATTGGAAATGGGCTCGGCATGGTCGGGAAAGCACTACCGGCGTGGGCGCTGGTGATGGAGCCGAGAGGCTCTCGGCCTCCTACTGGGGGCTACAAGCGGTAGTTTGGGGCGAGAGCGGTGCGAGGGTGACGGTTGGAGAGAGAGGAGTGTCGTGGTGGTGGTGGTCGGCCGAGATAAGCCGCCAGTTGGCCGGAGGGGCGACGCAAAGGTGAAAGAGAGATGGCCGAGAAAGAGAGCTAGGGAGATTGGGGTAGTGAGAGAATTAGAGAGAGAAATTTTTTTGCAAATGAGGCCCCTCCTCTCCTCTTTCACGAGCTCCCAAGAGCTTCCTCTTTTGTAGCCTGATGCAAGTTGGAGGTGCAGGGTATCCTACTGGTCAAAGCTTTCCTTGGTACTCACATTTTTGGCTTTTTCTCTTCCTTGCTTTGCCTGTTGCGCTGGTTCATCAGGGAAGAAAAGGGGACGTCTGACATTTCTTCTTCTGCTCCCTGCTCAGTTTCTGCTGAAGCTGGTTTGGTTGGACCCGACCGATCCGATTCAACTGAACCGGCCGTCTCCCTTTTCACTTTTCGTTTTCTTTTCCTTTTCTTTTAACCGAATATATATTTTAGAGATAAAGTGGCCTAAGTGAACGTGAAATTAAAATAAGACAAGTGACTATCTTTTCCAATGCTTTTTTTTTCGGGGTATTTTTTTAATTAAAAATAATATTAAAATGCTAAAAAAATTAGAAAATCATTTTTCGTTCAAAATTAGTTCTTTAGGCTGGCCAAGGCTTCCAAAGCTGATTTTGTAATTTTTTTTGACTTTTTATGGAGTTTCTATTAATTTTCTAAGAAAAAGGTGATCAAAATTAAGGTGTCAACACTTCCTCCAGGGGGCAGAATGCGCAAGTCCAACAGTGTTAGCATTTTCAACAAATTCAAGACGCCCAAGAGAACCAGTTATTGGTTGAGCAGGCAATAGGGATTGTGTTGCAGCGAATGGGTATCGATGGGGTTATCCCTAGGTCCACGTATAGGAAACCACATCCTGAATGGGTCGATAACCAGCCATTTCCAAGAGGCTGTGAAATCCCCAAATTTGCCATTTTTACTGGTGAAGATGAACAATCGACTATTGAACACATTTTTCGATTCACAGCCCAATGCGGAGACGCAGAGATAAACAAGTTCTTAAGACTGAGATTATTTCCTTTGTCTTTGTCAAAAACTACAATTAGTACACCGATTTACCACCAAATTCGGTGTGTAATTGGGCAGAGATGGAGAAATAATTTCATTCTCAATTTCACATAACGATGGAGGTATTGATTTTTGATTTGGCCACACTTTAGCAATACAATACCGAGTCGGCCAATCATTTTGTTGCTCGATTCAAAAGGGAAAGAATCCGCGAATTTGGCTTTCAATGGATTGAAATTCAATCTAAGAGAAAAATTCGAAAGCCAAAACTTTGCCGATTTATTTGAATTGGCAATAAGAGTGTCTAACTATGAGCAACTACTTAAGAACAAAGATAGAGGGCCACAAGAAGATTTACGCAAAATGTGGCTTTCGTCAAAAAACGTGTCAGATAATGAACCTGACCAAGATAACATTCGGCAAAGGAAAATTGAATTTTCGAATGACACGCGGCACGTGTTGACGCCAGATTATTTAATATAAAAGAATCGAATGATCCATAAATCATTCAATTCTTTTAAGGGGGCATTTGTTGACACCCAAAAGTGACCAACTTTTGGTTGTTATCGGCAAGCATTATACTTAGCCGATAAGAGTAGAGTTTGGTCAATAAAGAACAAAGTTACCGATAATTCGAAGGGAATTGGCAAGTCGCCAGTGAAGTCGGCAACTCGCTGGTGAAGTCACCGACAACGCAACGTGAAGTTGCCGAAGAGAGTCTTGAAGTTTCTCGTAAAGTCATCGGTAGGGACGACGAGCAACTGACACGATGATAACTACCGACACAAAGATAACCATTGACGTGAAGATAACCATTGGTCGGTTATGGCTTATTCGTTCGTGAAGTAACTTCCGATAACCACCGATGCGAAGATAACCCTTGGTCGGTTACGTCTTACTGTTCGTGCAGTAACTTCCGGTAACCACCGAAAGGGAGTTATTCTTTCTAATTTTGTAATCGCTGTTGACACCTAAATTTCGATTACCCTTTTTCAGTCATTAATTTTTGCATAAAAAAAAATCAGGGACTAACCTTAGTCCCTAGAAAAATATTTAAATCATTTTTCATAGACGATAGTTTAATTGCATTGTATTTGCATTTAGTCGGACTGATGGCAGAAAAATTAAAATGGATAATTCTGAATTTAATTAACGGGACTGAGCCCGTGGTCAAGCCCACTATTTCTCTCTAATGGCCATAATCCACATTTTTGACTAAAAGGCAAAAGAAAAGAAAAAAATCTTGCTAAATATACTCGGTGTATAATCTTCGGTTAAGGAGACGAGGTGAAGGCTTGGATTTCGGTGAGTGGATGAGGGAAGATAACGGGGTTTGACTAAAGGGCAGTTCTTGGAGACGAGAGGAAGGCTTGGATTTTGGTGAGTGGTTGAGGGACGATAATGGGGCAATTAAAGAGGGAGCCGTTGAAATTTTCTAGAAGGGAAAACAAACAAAAAGATTTTTCGTTTCGCCACCGTTACAGGGAGATCTTTTTGGATATAAACTTGCTCTATTGGTGCTTATAAAAGGGGGGGGGGGGGGGGGGGGGGGGGGGGGGGGACCTTCATTCACAGATGGGGGACGTCACAATAGAGGCAGGAAAGAGAGGGCAGAAAAAGGCGGAGAGGGGCGTTTAGAGAGTTTTGAAAAGAAGAGAAGAAAGAAAAGAAAAGAAAAAAAGAAGTCCGAGAGAAGTCAGGGAGGAAAGACAAGAAAGAAAAGAGGCAAAGAGAGAGCAAGAGAGAGGAGGTCTGAGGGAAGTACGGACTTCCACCACAAAAGAGAAAAAAAAAGCAGATAGGTTTGAAAAGTCAAGAGCAAAAAGGTTACAAAAAAGGGGGTCTGAGTTCTTCCTTTCTTCGAAAGAAGAGATGTGGGAGAGAGGCTCGAGAAGAAAAGGGTCGAAAGACTTCCCTCACCGGTCGAGGTCTTCCTCTTTCTCAAACGTACACTGTCTGGATCAGCATCAACCGTAGCCCAGCCTGCCGGTGCAGCCCCGTCCAGCACTGCCTCTGCCCGTAGCTCCAGCTGTTCCGCCACCACCTTGACTGGACTTCCCGCCAACCCGACGCAACAAGCCGCCGTCGCTCGCTGCATCCCAGCTCTGTGCTGACGCAAAAATTAGCCACTGCTCAGCCTTGATCCCGTGGTTAGTCAGCGCTGTTTTAATTGCAAATTGAGGTCTAACTAAGTAGCCATCATTTGTTAGAAAGTCTGCTGTCCGGGAGTACCTTTTCCTGCGAATTTGGTCCAAAAGGAAGCTGTTTTTGGACGTTGTTTTCACGGTTGTGCGAGTTCGATTGGCAAAGTTCACGTTTGGTTCAAGGTAAAGTCTTTGAATATTTGTTTGCTTGATATGTTTTGCCGAATGTCTTGGATATCTTGAAGCATATTTTTACAAAATTTCGAAAAATCTGAATATTACATGTCTAGTTTGGAATATATTGGATATCTCGAGAATATTACCTGATTCGAGCACATTGCTAATCTTGGAGAATATTGCATATCTTGGAAAACTGCACAATCTAATCACGTAGGTTTGATTAGGAAATTTCCTAATCCGCAACTTGCTGCATAATCGAAAAAGTCTATCCATAAGATTATGGATGTAATATTCGATTAGGCAAGGGTTCAAATTCAATATGTCGATCTGTAAGATTATGGATAGAAAATCGGATTTGGATATAGAAAAATAATTCAAATTGATTGGCATATCTACGAATATTTCTTGCTTTATTTGGAATTGATTTAATTGTTATTTTTTTAGAATATATCCGTCGTGTGATATAAATTTCGAAAATTCTAAAACAGGATTGCATTCACTTCATTGCCATGTTTGAATAAAATTTGCATTAGCATCATGTAGGTAATTGTATATTTAATCCTTTTTGTGAATATTTAGGTTAGATAGCATTTTAGATTAGAAATTCGTGTTTAAATAGAATTTCATGTTTAAAATGATTTATCTGTAATATATTAGGGTGGTTTAGGCTAATTTAAACTCTAAAAATATGTAAGATAAAGGTTATTTTGACATAGTTCTATTTTAGGAAATAAATTCATCCGATTTTTTTTTTTAAAAATAAATCACCTTTGCCATGTCATGCTCGATTGCATTTTGGCTTAGACTTCATATAGAATTACATGTTTAGGTTTTAATTGATTTGCACATAACTTAGTTAATTAAACCTTAGTCTTATTCGAATATTTGCACGTCATCTAGCCTAGATTTGCATTTAAACCATAACATTGCATTATTTAGAGAATTCATGCATCATATGCATTCATGTAAAAATAATAATAATAAATAATAAAAAATAATTTGTATGGCGCATGCTCCTTTGCTTATATTGATTTCTGGATATTAGATTAATTGATTGTGCAATCGCATGACAACCTTTGTTAGTAACTTAGGTTAAAATCAATTAATTTTGCCTGACAAAAACTTTTCATGAAATAAAAATGGTACTGAAAGGGCGTTAGAGTAATCTAGAATAATCAAGTCTCCGGACTCTTAATCTCTGGTTCATAGAAATAATTTAGTTCTCTCGCTAATTTAATTAGATTTCTAATCGACCTACCAAAAAGGATTAGTGGTGACTCAGAATTCAAAATACATTGCATCTATCATCTCATGTAGGTAATTGTATATTTAATCCTTTTTGTGAATATTTAGGTGAGATAGAATTTTAGATTAGAAATTGCATGTTTAAATAGAATTTCATGTTTAAAATAATTTATCTATAATATATTTGGGTTTAGGGTAATTTAAACTCTAAAATATGTCAGATAAAGGTTATTTTGACATAGTTCTATTTTAGGAAATAAATTCATCCGATTTTTTTTTAAAAATCAATTGCCTTTGCCATGTCATGCTAGATTGCATTTTGGCTTAGGATTCATATAGAATTACATGTTTAGGTTTTAATTGATTTGCACATAACTTAGTTAATTAAACCTTAGTCTTATTCAATTATTTGCACGTCATCTAGCCTAGCTTTGCATTTAAACCATAACATTGCATTATTTAGGATAGCATTCATGCATCATACGCATTCATGTAAACATAATAATAAAAAATAGTAATAATAATTTGTGTGGCGCATGCTCCTTTGCTTATATTGATTTCTAGATGTTTGATTAATTGATTGTGCAACCGCATGACAACCTTTGTTAGTAACTTAGGTTAAAATCAAATAATTTTTCCTGGAAAAAACTTTTCATGAATAAAAATGGTACCGAAAGGGCGTTAGAGTAATCTAGCGTAATCAAGTCCCCGGACTCTTAATCTCTGGTTCATAAAAGTAATTTAGTTCTCCCGCTAATTTACTTAGGTTTATAATCGATCTACAAAAAATGATTAGTCACGACTCCGAATTCAAAATACATTGCATGTTAATCACATTGAACCATAAGTCGTGATTTGGTATGGACTTGGGAGAGTCCGAGTTAGGTTAGTTAAATAATTAACCCGATAATCCATGAGCCTGGAATTTTTTAATTTTAGGTCGCGACAACTGCCGTTTGTAAATTTGTAAATACCCCAAGTGTACGCTTTTTAAAGCCTCTTCAATCAATGACAGAACTCAACGTTCTTTACTTTCCGCAATTTACCTGTTCCGCAACTTTATATTCACGCATCTTTCAATTCCTATAATTTAGTCATAGTTTCGGATACTTTGTTGTCGTTTAAATTTCGGCATTATATCTATCTATCATCTCACTTTGTCGTCGATTAAATTCCGGCAAAGTATTTTGTGCTTCGTCGTTGATTAAATTCTGATGAAACATATCCGTTCCTTGTGATCTATTGAGCCTCTAGGCATATCCGTTCCTTGTTGTTGACTCTAGCAATATCACCTAGAGGGGGGGTGGTGCATAGGTCTTTCTGAACCAATTTAAATTCTAATTGCGGAATTTAAACGAATTCAAAGTATGAATAGAATAAGTTTAGTAGCAGAACATGCAGAATTCTAAATACAAGATAGAGAGTTTAGAGTAAGTAAGAATTGCACGCCAAGATTATAGTGGTTCATCTTTAGCAAGCCTATGTCCACTATCCCATGATGATAGCCGATTGGCTGGATTCCACTAAATGAATCGTTGAAAGGTTACAAGAGATGTCGCACTTATCACTCTTACAAAGAATCTCTCAAAGATGAAATTTTCATCTCTCGAAAATAAGAGAATGCGTGTCTGAATAACTCAGCACTTTGAAATTCTAAGTTCTTGATCTCTCTCGCAATAGTCACCATTGATCTCCCTTTATACTCCTTTGACTTCAAACTAGCCCTTACCAAGGTCCTTCAAAGGATCGCTCTTCAATCACTGATTGAACACCATCAATCCTAATTGAATGAGACTGTATTTAGGAAGATTTAGTAGCCGTTGGAGTAAAGTCTGAACCCTTCAGTTTCAGTCGCCTATACAACTAAATCCTTAGTTTCCATAAGTAGAGTTAATCCAAAATCTCCAAAATATCTTGTTCTTGGAAGGTAATATCCAATCGAGGATATTCTCCTGATTTGATTGAAAAATAATCCTGTCAATCAAATCTTACAAACTTCCATAAATAACGCGGCCAAACTGAAAACCTGCCAAACGTGGGTCTTTAAAATCTAGCCAAAAAGATATTGCAGAATCTGAACATAATTCAGAAGCAGTCATCAGAAGTACAAAGAGACTCTCTGAATTTGAACAAATTAGAATGGTAACTCTGAGCTTCAGGAAGTCATTGCTGGCATGTCACATAAGTCTTCTCGAGATTTAGTCTTCAAAGGCAACACCTTCCTCCGTTTGAATAAAATTTTCAAATTTCTCATAAGCAAATACGTGACAACTACTCCTTAAGTCTGAACGCCTGATTTAGAACAATATAAGCTTATATTCACGTGTTCATTCCTGCAATAAAGGTTTATTTGCATTAACCAAATTCTTTCTAAACAAGGTAAGTTTTGTCAGAATCAAAATATTCAGAAGGAAGGTTTTCTCAACAATCTCCCACTTGTTGATGATAACAAAACTTCCTCAATGAAGGTAGATTATGAAAAGTATTGTTTAGACGTTAAGCTCAGAAAAGATTTCACAAATATATAAACTTATAAGCCATGTGAAAATTTTCAAAAGGAAGTGCATCTGAAAAATATATCAGTGTAATATATATGCACTTAAGGAGTGGAAGAATATCACCGTATGTAGTTATTAGCGGGATACTTCAAAATAACTTGCAAAATAATTTCTTCCACAATAAAGATGACTTGTAATTGCGTTATGTGTTTGCATTTGTATGTATAATTCCTATAACCCTGCAAATAGAGATAGCTTCTTCCCCTTTTTGTCATCAGCAAATAGGGATGAAATAGTAGCAAACCATACAAATATTATTAAGCTAGCAATGCAGTCAGACCATAATAAGGCTGTGATAGAATATATCCACAAAAACATTCGACATAGACAAAAAAATCAAACACATACTATTTGAAAAATACTTTTCAAGAAGACGGGGGTTGAGTTGGTTTTGTCGAAGAGGAGGGAACATCAACCTGCTCCTTGTCACCCTCCTGAGCATCTCCTTCGGGCCAGCAAGAAGTGTGGCAAAGTCTTTAAGGGCTTGCATCTTTGGGAACTCTTTACTGATTCTCTCATCCTTGATCAAAGTGTAAGTACCCGTACTTGCCATTTCTGCGCAGAAGAGGCGGCAATACTTTTCAAGTATGTCTTGAAAAGTGTTTAGGTTCTTCTCAATCCTCTTTTCCATTTTATCCAGCCTCTGAATAACCTCAGCCTGAAGTTTTTCGACATCCTTCTAAACCAGACCCTATAGTGACTTCGTATCCAGCAGCTCTTTAATAAATGCATTCAAGGTTTCTTCTGGATTCAGTTTCCTAGCAGGAGTCTAAGTTCTTTCCTGTCCATCCATTTGAGCCTTTCCCTTAAAGGTTGAATCCAGGACGCGCTTTAGAATACTCTCCCCCTGAATTCGAGATGGGGCTGCATCTGAAGACTCTTTAGCAATAACAGATTCAGTTTCAGAGGGTGGCTCTTCAGAGATCTTCTCTACAAAATGCTTCTCCTAAGCATCGGGTTTCTCACTTATGGGTTCCTCAGCAGCTTTCTCCTTGTGAACTACATCAGTCTGAATTTCTTCAGTCTGATCAGCATCTGTCTTTGGTTCCTCATGTTGTTCCTCAACAGCAGATTCATTTTGGGTCTATACCAGAGTACAAGCATCTACATTCTGTGGTTGCTCCCCCTAAATCTGTGCTGTCTTTTCAGGAGTATCTGTAGTGGACTCATCACCAGTGACAAGGAATTCAACTACCTTGTCAATCTCCATGTCCTCGAATGACGATCTCTTCTTCTCTCTTGCAACTAGAACATCAATGGTTGTTCTGTCATCCAACTAGTCTTCCCATACTATAACATACTCATCCGTAGCCATATGTGCTTCTTTTTCTGTCCTTTCCACAGTTGTCTCTTCTGCTTCCTTTCCACCTACATGCGTCTTAGCGAGGTCTTCTTCTTTGTCCTCAAGAACCTCTTGCTCATGTGTCTTACCAGTATCTTCACCTTCTCCCTTCTGACCATCATCACGGTCATTCTCGTCTGACTTGACACTTGTAGTGTCGACATCTGATGCAGTGGGAGTTCTTTCCTCATCTTCTCCTGAGGATTCATCTCCTTCTTCTTCTGTCTCTTCTTCTTCAGAGGATACACTCTGAACACTCACTTCTTTTCCTTTTGTCGCCACTATTTTCCTTCTTTTCACAGACCTTTTTGTCTGCTCTATCTCCAGCTCCACTAAAACCATTCCTTGTTCTTGTTGAACCACCTTCCATCAGTAAGTTTGAACCCCATTTTCTGAATCATATTTTCACCAGCTGGTATGAATGGAGTTTGTCTCTGGGTTAGTTCTCCAAGAAGCTTCACTTTGTGGTATTTCAGAATCAAGGAAATTAGTCCTCCATAAGGCAGTTGACCTTTCGATTTATGCACAGTCCTGTACATATGGAGAAGGACAATGTGTGCAAGCGAGAAAGCATAGCTAGTAAGTATGGCTCACATAAGTTTGGCTTCAAACTTGGATATGTCTATTTTCGAGGAGGCCTTTGGGCGCAGACATTCGATCGCTACCTTGTGCATAATCACATTCTTGAGAGGGAAGTCATTGTAGGCCACATGAGCCTTTGAGTCCCAACTGTAGTTTTCCTTCCCTGTCAGATAGCTATATGCTGCCTCTGGTTGAATGTCGATAGGCTTGAAGACACTTTGTCTTACTTCCATGAGTTTTGCCAACTCATTCACATGCAGGTGGTACTGATCATCTCCAATGTTTTAAGAGAGAGACTCAGGATCAGTAAAAGATAGCGTGGAATAGAAGTAAGCCATAAGATCAAGAAAAACATGTGCCTTGATGTCACAAAATATTTCAACTTCATCTCCTCCAGATGTTTTCGTACAGGGATACCAACCTTGTCGAAATACTTCACGTTAAAAGCTCTGTATGGCATCACACCTCTCTCCTTTAGAGCATCGTACCTGTCCATATGCTTTTGTGATAAGAAATAACGGTTTTTGAAACTCGTCTCTGATATAGCAAGACAATCTCCTTTTAAAATTCCTGTAAACGACAGCATCGTCTTCATCAAACCTCCCTTTTGTCTCTTCCTCACTTCCTTCCTTCACAGAATCCTGAATAATCACTCCCTTGGATGGGGTCCTCTTAGGTTTTGGAACATTAGGGACCACGGCCTTTTCTTTTCCTTTTCTTGACACTTTCTTAGGAATTTCAATGGCAATAGGAGTAATAGTTCAAAGAGGCATATCCAACAATTTCAAGTAATCTTCTTCACTAGAAAACTTGTGAATATTTAGGAGTTTTGCAATTATTTCAACTCCAGAACCCTGTTCTTTAAAGGCGTCATACATGGGCTTAATCGAATGAGCTAGTGCAACCCTTTCGTCATATAGATGCTCAGACAAACCTGTATTTATATGATCTTTTCTTGAATCTTCGACATTCTCTATCGTTGTGTTTTTCACTAGAATCGAGTCTTGAGATTTTTTATCTTTCGTTATTCGAGACGATTGTCTTCTCTATTGTTCACTTTCCTCAACACTCTTCCTTGCAGAGGATGATTTCGGAGCCATTGATGAAAAAGATTGGACTTTTACGAAGAAAAGTGAGAGCAGTTTTTAGCGAGAAGGAAAAGAGGGCAAGTGTTTTCTGAGAGAATAGAGTCTGAGATTTCGAGTGAGAGATAGTGAAGTCTGACATGAATAGGGGTTTTCTCAAAGAAGGTGACGGTTCAAGTTCTTTCAAAAATTTTAAAAAGAAAAGAAAACTATAAACGGTTATCTTTGGAAACAAAATCAATTTAGAATAAAATCCGAAGAAAGCAATCCAAAGACAATATATTATAACAACCAATCAATAGAATATATATTTAGAGTTAGAAAACATACCTTAATCCTTGCATTTCGAAGAATTTCAAAATTTAAGGATGGTGCGAACAACTGACCTTTGCTTCTGAATGAGTGTCCTGCAATTGTGCTTCTGAAAGCGATAGAGATCCTGTTTCTAGCATAACTCAAGAAAAAGGATGAATGATAGCCAAATTATTGCGAATGTAATTGAAAGTTTCCTTATCAAGAGGTTTAGTGAAAATATCTGCGAGTTGATTCTTTGTGTCAACATACTGAATGTGGATATCTCCATTCTGAACATGATCACGAATGAAGTGATGTTTGATTTCGATATGTTTTGCCCTTGAATGTAGAAGTAGATTCTTTGTCAGGTTTATAGCACTTGTGTTATCACATTGGATTTCTACATTCGAGTCTTCAACTCCATAGTCTCTCAATTGTTGTTTTAACCATAGAATCTGAGCACAACAACTTCCTAGAGATACATATTCTGCTTCTGCCGTGGAAGGAGCGATTTTAGTTTGCTTCTTTGAGTACCATGTGATCAACATATTTCCCATAAGTTGACAAGTTCCAGAAGTACTCTTTCTATCAATCTTGCATCCTGCGAGATTTGCATCTGAATATCCCTTCAGAATGAAATCAGAATCTTTTGAATACCAGAGTCCATAAGCTGGATATGTTTCGATATATTTGATGATTCTCTTTATAGCAAAGAGATGTGATTCTCTTGAGCTTTTTTGAAATCTTGCACATAAGCAGACGGTATATAGAATATCTGGTCTTGAAGTTGTGAGATACAAAAGCGAACCAATCATACTGTGATATAGCTTCTGATCAACTTCTTTTCCTTGTTCATCTTTATCAAGCTTTGATTAATGTGACATTGGAGTTTCTGTCTTCTTGCAATTCTCTAGACCAAATTTTTTGATATTCTCGAGAGCATATTTCTCTTAATGAATAAATGTTCCTTCCTTGATTTGTTGAATTTTAAGTCCGAGAAAGAATCTCAATTCTCCCATTTTGCTCATTTCGAATTCATCCTGCATTACTTTGGAGAAATTCTTGCATAGACGTTCATTAGAAGAGCCAAAAATAATATCATCAACGTAAATATGAACAATAAAATATCCTTACCCCCACTTTTGAATAAAAAGAGCAGTATCAACATTACCTTTTACAAACTTATTTTCAAATAGAAAGCTACTTAACCTTTCATACCAAGCACGAGGTGCTTGCTTTAAACCATATAAAGCTTTCTTTAGGGAATATACGAGATCTTTTCCTCTTGATTCTTCAAAACCAGGTGGTTGTTCGACATAAACTTCTTCTTTGATGTACCAGTTCAGGAACACGCTCTTTACGTTCATCTGAAGAAGTTTAAAGTCATTATAACAAGCATAAGTAAGAAGTAGCCTTATGGCCTCTAACCTGGCAACTGGTGCATAGGTTTCATCGTAATCTATTCCTTCTTCTTGGGAATATCCTTTTGCCACAAGTCTTGCTTTGTTTCTGACCACCTTTCCTTTGTCATCTAGCTTGTTTCTGAACACCCATTTTGTTCCTATTACAGGATGATTTTTGGGTCTTATCACAGGCTCCCAAACATTGTTAATTTTGAATTGATGAAGTTCTTCTTGCATTGCATTGATCCAACTTTCATCAGAAAGTGCTTCTTCAATCCCTTTCGGTTCAATTTCAGATATAAGTGCTATGTTACTCATTGCTTCCTTGAATCTCGATCTGATTTTTATTCCTTCATCCAAGCTTCCCATTATAAGTTCCTTGGGATGACTGGATTTATGTTTCCAGTTCTTGTTGAATCTCTCGCCTTGAGCATCTTTAGATTCAGGCTGTATCTCCTCTAGTTCTTTTGTAGTTTGTTGACTTGTTTCATGATTCTGAACTTCTTCAGAAGCATGATTCTCTTCAAGGTTTTCAACCGAATCTGAACTTTGAGGGAGTAAGAAAACTTGAGCATGTTCAAATTGATCACTTTGTTTTTGAATTATCTCATCAAACTTCATATTCATTGATTCTTCAACAACTCGAGAGTTTTTATTGTAGACATGGTATGCTTTACTCGATGTTGAATACCCTAGGAATATCCCTTAATCTAACTTCTCATCGAACTTGCCAACTCAATCATTAGCATTCTTTAGAATGAAACATTTACAACTAATACTCGGAAGTATGCAAGATCTGATTTTCTTTCCTTAAAGAGCTCATGGGAGGTTTTTTCAAGAATCGATCTTAATGAAATCCGGTTTAAAATATAACAAGATGTTGACACAGCTTCTGCCCAAAAGCGCAATGCAATTTTACTTTCGATCAAAAGAGTTCTCACCATTTCTTGTAGAGAATAATTTTTCCTTTCCACCTCCCTATTTTGTCGAGGTGTGTAAGGAGAAGAAAAATTATGCTGAATTCCAAACTCATCACAAAAATCAGAATAACTTTAGTTTTCAAACTCTCCCACATGATTAGTTTTGATGCAGGAAATAGCGTAGCCTCTCTCATTCTGAACCTTTTTGGAAAATTTTGAAAATGATGAGAAAGCATTGTTTTTGTGCGCAAGAAATAAAACCCATGTAAATCTTGAGTAATGATCAACTATAACAAAGCAGTATTTCTTACCTCTAAAACTTAATGCTCTGTTTGGTCCAAAAATGTCCATGTGAAGCAGCTGCAATGCACGTTTAGTTGAAACATGATTAATAGTTTTGACGGAACTCTTACCTGTTTCCCAATTGTGCAATCTGAACATAGTTCTGATTTCTCAAACTTTGTCCGTGGTAAGCCTTGAACCAGTTTCTTGGAAGATAGTTTTGAGATGTGCTTGATACTGATATGGCCTAGCTTTCTGTGCCATAGTTTAGATTCATCCTTGATGGATATAAGACACTTGATGTCTTTAGAATCAATATCCAAAAGGTAGATATTTCCATGATGTCGACTAGTGATTCTCTGCTGCTTGTCTTTACTGATACTTGAGCATTTTGTATCTTGAAAGCAAATTTGATAACCAGAGTTACAGAGTTGACTTATTGAGATCAATTTGTATTTTAGTCCTTTGACTAAAGAAACGTCGTTGATCGTAAGATTTCCGATTTTTACAGTCCCTTGGCCAACTACTTTGCATTTTTTCTTTACACCAAACGACACACTTCTACCATTGTATTCTGATAGTTGAATGAAATTTTCTGGATCACCAGTCATATGGCTTGAGCATCCACTGTCCAGAAACCATTTGTCCTTTTTCTTCCTTGGTACCTACAAGTAGAAAGTAACTCACTATTTCTTTGGTACCTAAATCTTCTTAGGTCCATCTGAGTTAGTCACAGTTGATATCTTTTTATTAAATAGGTCTCCATACCATCATGTAATTTTTATGCGAAATCCTGTAATATTTTCCAAATTTTTCGAACTTTGAGAAAATCTCTTTGAAATATTTTCAATCTCGATTTCCAAAGAATCATTTTCTTTCAAAATTCAAATCAAAATTTTCCTTGATTTGATGAAATTCCATTTGCAAAAACGCAATCTTGTCTTTTTGAGAAACATCTTATTGTTTCAAAGAAGAAACTTCCATTTTCAAAACTGAAACCTTTTCGACAGCTTCTTTATAGTTCGTGCATAACTCTTCAATGTATTCAAAAACTTCATCTGGTATTTCAGAAGGACATACCTCAACGTCTGAATCTGAGTCTGATTTCTGAATTTGACTTTGCCATGAGATATATGTTCGCATAGTCATCCTCACTATCTTCAGAGCCACTCATAGTTTCTGCTTTTAATGCCTTTTTGTATTTCTCGTACTTGACTTTGTCCTTCTTCAGAAGCGGACATTTTGGCTTGATATGTCCAATCTTCTTGTAGTGAAAGCATACTACATCTTTGCTCTCTTGTTTATCACTGCTTGACTGTTTCTGATCATACTGTTTAAATGATCTCTTCCCTTTGAGGTTTCCTCCTTTTCGAGCCATCTTTCTGAATTTCTTCACCATGAGTGCAAGCTCTTCATCGTCTTCATCTTCGTCTTCTGAATCTGGCACTTCAAAATCAATTTCAGATTTTAAAGCAATAGACTTCTCACCTTTTGAATCTCTTGTTTTGTTGGCACGCTCAGTCTCATATGACTGTAAGGTTCTGACGAGCTCATCAATGGATAGAGGTCTGATTATTTAACATTCCTGTATTGATGGCTTGATGTAATTTCAGTCGTTTATAAGTCCTCGAAGAGTCTTTCTGACTTGCATCGGTTCAGTTACAAGAGCACATTGCCTTGCAAGACCACTTGCTAATATTTGAAACCTATCAATCATTTCGGCAATTGACTCATCGGACTTCATCTTGAAGGCTTCGTAATCACTTAGCAGAATGCTAAGATTGGTTTCTTTCACTCTATCAGTTCCTTGATATGTGACATGAAGTCTGTCCTATATAGCTTTGCTGATTCTTCTTCTGTGACACGATTATATAAAAGAGTGGATAGTGCACAGAAAAGTGAGTGAACAACTTTGGAATCAAGTTCTTGTCTTTTTGCTCTTTCAATGTCTGACAGTGTTACTATAGCATTAGTATTGTTGTTTCCTTCATTTCCAGTGGAAGGAGTTGTTGTGATAGTATGAACTACTCCATTGACAACAACATCCCACATCAGATCATTTGATGCCTTGAAGAACCACTTCATTTTGTTGCATCACATATTGTAATCTTTTCCGTCGAAATAAGGTGGTTTGTTGCTGAGATTTGCATCACCTGCTCCTGTGAAATTGTTGCTAGACATGATAGATCGTTAGCCCTGAAATAAAATACTTCAAAATAATGAGCAACTTGCTCTGATACCAATTGTTGACTCTAGCAATATCACATAGAGAGGGGTGAATAGGTGATTCTGAAATAATTTCGATTCTAATTGCGGAATTTAAATGAATTCAAAGTATGAACAGAATAAGTTTAGAAGCAGAACGTGCAGAATTCTAAATACAAGAAAGAGAGTTTAGAGTAAGAAAGAATTGCATGCTAAGATTATAGTGGTTCGGCTTTAGCAAGCCTATGTCCACTCTCCCACGATGACAACCGATTGGCTAGATTCACTAAATGAATCGTTGAAAGGTTACAAGAGATGTCGCACTTATCACTTTTACAAATAACCTCTCAAAGATGAAATTTTCAGCTCTCGAAAATAAGAGAATGTGGGTCTGAACAACTTAGCACTTTGAAATTCTAAGTTCTTGATCTCTCTCGCGATAGTCACCATTGATATCCCTTTATACACCTTTGACCTCGAACTAGCCGTTACCAAGGTCCTTCAAAGGATCGCTCCTCAATCGCTGATTGAACACCACTAATCCTAATTGAATGAGATTGTATTTAGGAAGATTTAGTAGCCGTTGGAATAGAGTCTAAACCGTTCAGATTCAGTCGCCCACACAACTAAATTCTTAGTTTCCATAAGTAGAGTTAATCCAAAATCTCCAAGATATCTTGTTCTTGGAAGGTAATATCCCAATCGAGGATATTCTCCTGATTTGATTGGAAAATAATCATGTCAATCAAATCTTACGGACTTCCAAAAATAACACGGCCAAACGGGAAACCTGCCAAACATGGATTTTCAGAATCTAGCCAAAAAGATATTGCATAATCTGAACATAATTCAAAAGCAATCTTCAGAAGTACAAAGAGACTCTCCGAATCTGAACAGATTAGAACGGTGACTCTGAGTTTCAATAAAGTTCTTGTTGACATGTCACATAAGTCTTCTCGAGATTTAGTATTCAGAGACAACACCTTCCTCTGTCTAAATAAAAGACTTCAAATTTCTTAGAAGCAAATACGTGACAGCTACACCTTGAGTCTAAATACCAGATTTAGAACAATACAAGCTTCTATTCACGTGTTCATTTCTGCAATAGAGGTTTATTTGCATTAACCAGATTCTTTCTAAATAAGGTAAGTTTTATAAGAATCAAAATATTCAGAATGAAGGTTTTCTTAACACTTGTGATCTATTGAGCCTCTTGTATCGCCACAGAACACGTCGTTTCTAAATGAAAATCGAAGAAACGACGTTCGGTGAAAGGTATTTTGTCCACGACCATTTTCGGCCAAACTGATAATTTTTCCGATAAGACAGTGATGATATGGTCACATACCCTTGGTGACTCCTACACAAAGGGCAACTAGCATTCCTCGAGCCATGGATCGATGCAATGGGCGTGGAAGCTGTGCTTGCCCTCTGGAATTGTCCGCAACACCTCCTTCAATTTGTACTCGGACAAGCATATCCAAGTGTTGTCCCGAGACATCAATCCTCCGCCATCGCCTGTCCGAGTCTTCGGGTACAATTCGATTTCGGGCGTGTCCATACCAGAGATAATAAGGGCTTGAGCTCGGCCGGTCGGAGACGAGGGATCGGTTTGGTCTTGTTGAGCCTGGGCTTGAGCTCGTAATTTGCTGCTTATGTAGGTAAACAAGCTCGCGATGAACATGAAACATGGTACGCCGATGCCCACGACGATCCACCAATGAGCGGTCTCACCATCTGGACTCGTTATGAAGAGAAGAGACAATCTGCTGTACTCCTAATTGCGGGAATCCGCATCATCTACTCAAAAGCCGAATTCTCCACATGATGCTCGTCGCTTCAAAGTCCAAACACGTTGAACAACCAGCTATGCGAGTCGCTCTTACGTCCTTGTCGCACGATCCGATTCAGGAAAATGGTTTCGGTTTATACAAAGAGACTTCTGTCAAAATCTAAAAAGACAAGGATGGAAAGAGTTTTACAAGGGCAGAAGGTGCAAGTGCTTTATTGCAACTGTCAAGTACAGGGGCGTAGAAGCTACTCTAAAAGGCACAAAACTTCCCGATCTCTCGCCCTCTTGGGATCCCGCACAATGTCACTGCAGCCGCTAACCCTAAACACGAACCTGGGTTCTACTGGGCTTGTATGGAATTGTGATCGTCGAATGTGGTTTCGAACGATGACGGAAGATTGCCCATTCAATTAAGGATGAGTCGACGGTGCCCCTCAATTTGAGACCACGAAGCAACAAGTATGAGTTAGGACTTGAGAAATGCTTATTCCCCTACTAAGATCCTGTGGTTAATTTGGAAATGTTTGAAATCAGATCGCGTCGTCGGCCAAAGAGAAATCCTATCGTGCCAAATTCGTTCCTACTAACACTTGCAAGATGAAATGCAATTAGTAGTCCTATAGAGAAGATATGGTACGTACCCCTGGTGATTCCTACACAAAGGGCAACTAGCATTCCTCCTGAGCCATGGATCGATGCAATGGGCATGGAAGCTGTGCTCGCACTCCGGAATTGTCCGCAGCACTTCCTTCGTTTTGTACTCCGACAAGCATATCGAGCAAGTGTTGTCCCGAGGCATGGATCCTCCGTCGACGCCTATCTGAGTCTTCGGGTACAGTTCAATTGTGGCTGTGTCCATACCAGAGATAACGAGGGCTTGAGCTCGACCGGTAGGAGACAGTGGATCGGTTTGGTCTCGTTGAGCCTGGCCTCGAGCTCGAAATTTGCTGTTTATGCAGTTGAACACGCTGGCAATTACCATGAAGCATGGTACGCCTATGCCCACGAAGATCCACCAATGGGTCTTTGCAATCGCTATGACGAGAAGAGACAATTCTTCTTTTTCAAAAAAGAGGTACTTATGTGTACGTAGATTTATTTTCTAATTCAACGTTGGATGGTCACTTTTAAAAAGAAAAAAAAAAGAGATGGGGAAGACATAAGTGAAGCACATATGGTGAAAAAGAGGAAAAATTATCTAAAAAGTCCTGAAAATTGTCCACGTCAGCGCCGAATATACCACATAGCACATGGACTCAATTGGCAAATTATGAAAAAGGTTTATCACTAAATTGGCTAAATTGAAAGGTTTATGACTAAAATAATAATTGTGTAACAGGTTTAGGACTTCTACATTGTATTCAATAATCAAAGCTAAATTTATATGAAGAATGGAGCAAGCGAAAGTTAGAAATATTATCACAAAAAAAAAAAAAATAAATAAATAAAACCGCACGAATGTTATGTTTCGCTCTTTACTTCAATTACCAAGTTTAGCTATGACGTATGCCTATCTTAATTGTTTAAGTAGTACGAGCATAATTTGATAAATCCCTACATAATTCTATGAGGACAGGTCTAGTCGAAAGGCACATACCGTGGTCATGCGAGATAATGCATTTAGTCTCCATACCCTTCTTCCCCTTGAATCCACACGTATTTCCGCTTGCTTCGCATGATGCTCCACAAGAAGGATCCGCCCACGTCAAACCAAAAGTGTCTCTGTGTCCCAACACTTCCAAAAACGACGTAGAGCTATCTACGGTCGGAAACTCAATAGTCCCGTTGTCGGAGCAATCAAGGTTCGACAAGGTATTCCTAACCCTATCTTGCAACAACTCGTCCGTTGCCACGGCCACAACAAAGTAGTCCCGGCCATCCAAACATGGGATGCGGGTGAACGCAGAGAAGGTCCAGTACATCCTTGGACAATTGAAGAATGTCAAGTTGGTGTAGTGTTGAACAGTCCAACTGGAGCCCGGATGATTGAAATTTTGGAGCCTCCCGGGGAGACAACCATCGGGATCTCTCAGCCATATTACCTGATGAACGTAATCTATGGCATCCACGATGAATTCCCCCGACATCGGAAGACTTAGAGTCGTTTGATTTAGAGCATCGCACGACAGGTCAAACCCCGGGTACACACAATGTTCTTCCGATTGGAATTGTTTCAGACGGAACGGGAATCGGATAGACGGTTCGCCAAGTTTGCAAACTGCGCTGGAGCACGTCTCGGAGAAGGGGAGATGATCGAGGAGGAAGAAGAAGAAGGCGTAAAAGAGGAAGAGGATTCGCATGTCGTTAGCCCTTTGGTTGTGCCTGAAACAAGTGCGAGTCCAAGCGAACATAAACATGGAAGGCTTTTTAAATCCCATGTTTCCTGTCCCCTTCCATTCGATATCACTAATGATATGGAGATGTTAACAATGTCATAAGCGAAGTCGGATGGAAGATATTCGGACAAGTTAGACAGAGGTAGCAAGAATTCGGTCTTTCGAATCAAGACAGCCGAATGGAAAGTTGTCCAAAAAGTCTTAAACCTATTGCACTTTTATCAATTCAGTCTTAAACCTTTTAATTTTTCCAATTGAGTCCTAAACCTTTTCACGTTTTGCCAATTGAGTCCATCGGGTCAATTTTGGCCGAAATGTGGACGCCAATCATCTTACGTGGCATGGCCAGCGCTGACTAGGACAACTTTAATAATACAATAATATTCTTTTAAAAAAAATGATAATTGTTTTCTTTTATTTTTTTTAAAATTTTTTTTTACCTTGGCTGGCGAGGACCCGGCGATCCTCACCAGCCACTTTAAGAAAAAAGAACAAAGAAAAGAAAAGAAAAGAAAAGAAAAGAATTAAAAAATTAAAAATACTTGAATAATATTCAACAATGTCCACATTAGCGCCGGCAGTGCCATGTAGGACACCTCTTGCTGGCCACTTTAAGAAAAAAGACCAAAGAAAGGATGACAAATATTTAAATAATATTTAGAAATGTCACGTCAGTGCCGGCCGTGCCACGTATGACCGCCGGCGTCCACGTAGCAATTTTCGGCCATAATTAATCGGATGGACTCAATTGGAAAAACGTGAAAATATTTAAAACTCAATTGACAAAATTAAATGCTTAGGACTGAACTAACATAGTTTAAGATTTTGGATAATTTTCCTTTGACAACCGAATAATCTTCTTGTACCATTTTCGGCATTATTAAGGAAACGAAAACGAAGGTTGCGGGGGGTGTGGGTCCGAACTGAGAAGTGAAAAAGGTGTTAAGATGCGACACTTGTCTTAAAGCCGATTATCAATTGGGAGGAAATTTATTTGAAGCATCACAAAGCAATCTAGTAATTTACGACTGTTCATTCAGGAAAAAAACAACAACAAATGTTATCTAAATAATTTAGCGGAGGTGACACTCCAAGGAAGAATGTTCATATTGTTTAGCACGTACGAGAAGGCTTTCTACAATGTTGAACTCCGCAATGAGCAGCTAGTCTTTTTGACCAAAAACCAATTGGTTTTAAGCTCTTGATCAGCGCTTGTCCTGATGCAGAACTGCGATATGTTTATTGGTAAACTTGGAGCATCGTCCTGAATACGCCGGACCATCCAAAGAGGTTAATCAATGGCGAAAATCGACCCCTAAATCAACTGCACCGAACCGATCTTTAATTAAATGGAAGGGAAGGGACCATTGATGTAGAAACGAAAAGGAAATCATTCTTTGGTCAATAGCATGTTCCTTTTTCGGCCGATTCGGGGATTCGATCCCTCAAACACTCCAACCCCACACAGCTAGGTCGGATGCCTAGTGGCTTGGATCATATGTTTGGTATAAATGTCGATATACATCACCTACACACAGAAGTTGTTCTCTCAATGTTATATCATCTCACTAGGCACACCAATATGCAAGATTTTATTGTTCCTCATCCAAATATATGGGTTTCTTTCTCCTTGAGAGTAGATATCAATATATGTTGGCAAATACCAAAACGTTATTGATAAGAACAAAATGGACGGTGATTTTTGTTTAGACAATTTGTTGGTAACTTATCAATAGTTTCTATAAAATTTCCCAATTTTTTTTTATAGTTTGCAATTTAGCAATTTTACGCATCAAATTATTTGCATAAGTTATCAATGTTTCTAGTTCACTAATTCTTGTTTAAAATTGCACACGTTAATTAAAGTGATCACCAATTTGTTTTCAATTTGAGCTTTTTGCCAACATCTAATTATTGCAATTTATCAACTTTTCTACTGAGTTTCTAATTTTTATTGTCTTGATTAACAACCCCTTACATTTACTTACTCTTTTTAGGGATTACTAACTGAAATTCGTGCGACTTATTAATTTTTTCTCCCGTTAAGTTATCCGTTAATATTATTGTTATCAACTCTAATTTGAGTTGCTTACTATTATCTATTTGGTTTTCTTTTTATAATCTGCCAATTTTTCCTATCATTTACAAACTTTTCACTTAGATTTCTTAGCAATACCTTAAACTTGGCGAGTATTTTCTGTAAGTTATTAATGTGAGCGACTTACCAAATTTTCCCTGATTACATTACCAACTAGTTTTTGGTTATCAACTGTAATTTGAGTTACTTATCAAGTTTAATATTCGTTTGATTAAAAAAATATCTTATGTTATACCAGTTTTTAGTTACCTTTCTTAGTTATGCCCTAAACTAACCACCTATTTCTATGAAATTATCAATTAACTGTTGGTATCTAACTCAAATAAGAGTTGATAACGCAAAACTAGTTTATAATCGGATCAGGGAAAAGTTTTTAATCACTCTAATGAGGTTGATAATTTCTACAAAGAGTTCATATATTCAAAAAAAAAAATTGTAAAAAAACAACTCAAATAAGAGTTTGTAACCCAAAGCTACTTCTTATTGTAATTACAAGAAAGTTTGTAAGTGAATGTTAGTAAGTAAAAGTAAATAAAAGCTGACAAATGATAAAAGAAGCTTTCTAGTAAGTTTTTAGAGAAAGTCGTTATTAAAAAGAAAATAAACATCGGTAATTACTTCAAATATGAGTTGGTAGTGAAAAATTAGTTGGTGAATTAATAGGAGAAAATTTGGTAATCACTCTAATTGAGGTTGGTAAGTTTGAAAAAGAGTTGGTAAGTTTCAAAAGTTAGTAATTAAGGCAAATAAAAGTGGTAACTCAATAGAAATATTGGAAAAAATGGTAATAAGCAACTCAAATGAGAGTTAGTAACCCAAAACTAGTTGGTAATATAATTAGAGGAAAATGATAAGCCACTAAAAATATGTTGGTAATTTCATTTATAAGCTTGGTAACAAATAAAAATTGGTAATAACCAAAACTGTATATAACAAAACAAGTGTTTTTTTTTGTTTGAGATAACATAAATTGGTAATTTGAAAAGAACCAAATAAACGTCGGCAATTAACTCAAATAAGAATCAATACTCAAAACTTGTTGGTAAATTTGACTTGTTGGTTCAAAGGTCGTTAAATATGTCTTTGAATTTTATGTATCCAGTCCGACATATATTTCGTGCAGCCCAAAAGAAGAGAAAAAGTAGAGGTTTAGTTCGCGACGTCGGAGGGAATGAGACATCTTGATATTTTTCATTAAACAGTTCATCAATGAACTAATTTTTGCTAGTCCAAAATAATGATATTTCACTGGCAGTGTCAAAAACAAATTTCTTGCTTTATGCAATGTTTTAATTTAATTAATTTCATCTACTTAACAATTTATCCATAAATTGGATCGACAACGTAGATAAGAACTAGATTTCTTGAAAATTTCTCTTTTCAATAGAACAACTTTTATGGAAGTAATATCTAACAATAAAAAGAACATACTGCCTTTAATATACAAAAACTAAAAAAAAGTGAAAATAAGTAAATTTGGGACCACCAATTTAGATTGCAATCAAATGATAGGGGTAATTTTGTCTTGCTATGTGAAAATAGGGTGGATTTAATCACATAGGGGGTGGAAATAGCGCCGCCCTTTATAAACTATCAAAAAGAGCCAATAATTTCACAAAAGTTTCGTTAAATTACCAATAAGTTACTAGGAAACCAAGTGACCGATAACTGTTTTTTCAACAATTTTTTAACACATTAACTCTTCCTGAAACCTACCAGCATATTAAAAATCTTTTTCTTTTTTCAAAAGGAACGATAGAATCATATTATATTGTAGCCTTAACTATGATGCCAAGGGTTGTTTTTTTAATTGCTTCTTTCCCGTCCTTTACAAATTTTAGAGATTTCGCTTAGCTAGAAAACAATTCTCGTCATTAATCCCCCTCTTCTGGATTTGGTACTGCATCAAGAATGCATGGTTTGTTTTTTTTTTGTTAAATTGGGAGGAAATTTTTCGGTTGCATATTATAGAGTATATATGCTCCTAGATATAGATAAATAGGTAGGTAGAGAGAAGATAATAATTGTTAAACCTCCCGAATTGGCACATTTACTAACCCCAAGAAAGAAGATAGCATCTAATATAGGTAAAAAATGTAAGTCACCTTCAAATTTCATCAATTGTGTGCAAACTATTCTAAAATCATGACACATTTACAAGCCAAAAGTGTATATTTTACCCGTTCATTGGACTTATAAAGTACTTCATGGGTTTTCTAGTCTCATGTCTCCACACCAGTACCCAGAATTATTATCCCAGAAAAAAAGATAATTTTTACTAGTAGAAGGAATGCGTTCACACGATAAAACTTATTGTCTGTTTTTTCAGTGGTAGCTTGTGTTTAGGTCAGTTTTTACACACATAGAATAATCCACGTATTTCAACAATTTTAAATATATAACACTATACATATACATAAACGATCTCTTTTACATTTATTTAGAAACCAATATCATATATGGATCGCGAGGGCCCTTAAGTTAAGCAAAGTATTTTATGTGTCAGTCACATGGCTAATGTGTGATATTGCACGTTACTCGTGTGATATGTTTATCATCTTACATAGTGCTTAAATTTTGGAATCACTCATTCTTATTGAACTTGTTGCATCACATATTAATTTCCTATAGTATAACCGGCATATGGAAAATCTTCTCCTCCTCCTTGAGTTGGGACCATGGACTTGGCATGCCTGGGCAACCAACAAAAATAAATCAGGGGCTTCGAGAAACAATTTCTATGAATAATAAAGTAAATCCCAAAAAATATTTTTGATCTCAAAACTCAATTCCTGAAATCACTAACAATTTCTACAATCAAATTTGAATGTCTTTTGTCAAATCTATATTTCTAAAAAAATTGAGTTTATTATCTTAAATGAACCAAGTTTTAAAAAAAATTGGTTCTTCTTTTCATAAGCAAAATGTGTCCTCTATTGCTTGTTTTTAAGTATTTTAACCATTTATCAAGAAGTAATTGTTTCGCTTCCCTAAAATCATTTCATTAACTAGGTAACTTGTCACCATGGACATTCTGGATTGCAAGATAGATGTGGTCGGTTCACAACCCAAATGGTACTACTAAATTGCTTTAAATTTTTCTCATAATTTAAGAAACTAAATAAGCAACATTTTATTATGTAAAATTACATTCATTCCATTCTATAAAACCCCGAGGAAAGGATAATTCGAGAATGCTCTTATTTTTACATGGTCGCCTATTTTCATAACATCATTTCCAAAACATAAAGTTCTAAATTATTTTGGATTGACATGCATATGTTCTACGCATTGAAGGCTGTGTTTGTTTCAGTGAAAGTATTTTTCGGGAATTTTTTTTTAGGACTTTGTCTCGTTTGGTTCCCTAAAATGACTTGGTCAACGGGAAACACTTTTCGATCAACAAAAAATCCATGCATAAAATGAAAAGTGAAATCTTAAATTCAAAGAAAAATTGCTCATATGGAATTTTTCTAATATTTCAATTTTTTTTATCTTTATATTTTACATTCTTACATTTTATTTATTTATTCTTTAATTTTTTTTATTTTTCTTTTTTCCCTTCTTCCTCCACTGGTCCCTAGGCCTCGACAACGGCCGGCGACTGGCTACAGACATGGGCCGACAAGCTCTAGCTAGCGGGTGTTCGCTGCCGGCTGGTCGCGGTGGAGCGAGAAAGAAAAAGAAAAAAGAAAGAAACAAAAGAAAAAATAAAAAGAATAATTAAAATTAAAAAGAATTTAAAAATTCGATTCTTTTAGCATGAGATTAAGTCATGAGATTGAAATCATTTTTCAAATGAGATCTAAACACCAGAAAACGTTTTCAGTCACGTACCACCAAACATAGGAAAACTAACCATTTTCCTGGAAAATATCCCGAATTTTTTTTCCCTTATTCATGGAGTTTTCCACCAACAAAACGCATCCTAAAGTTACTACCAAGACTAAAATTGTCATTGATGGTCCAAAAAAGTACATGTCTATAAAATTACATAAAAAGTAAGGAGAAACTCCTACTTTTAAGGGATTTCAATTTTTCTTTCTTTCTTTTACTGAATATCCTTCATTATTTAGCTTACAAACATTGTACATGGTCAAATGCGTACGTTAACAATTGTACTTTATCTCTTCATTTTCCACAATTAAATTGCATATTCTCTATCCTACAAACAACATTCCAAACAAATTCACTGCTTGAAATGTATTTACTTTTCACATTATAATTTCCTTGACTTATGCAATTTTACCACTAATTTCTTTCTATTGTTTAATGATTCTAAACTTTGAGACATTTCACAATAAACGATTTTTCTTTATTAATAAATGTTAATTTCTTATATGTTTACTAGTAGTATGTAAAAGAACCTTTGGAAGCTGTCATCTATACATCATGACATTTAAATTTTCAGACACCATAAAAGGTATCCAGAAACCTTCAAGAAAATAAAACCTCGACCCAATTACAGATTTAATCAAACACTTTCATGTTATCATAATCCTGTTCGTTGAATGAGCAATGAGACCAGAGCTTTTAAGTTCGGCATTCTCCAAAAGAATGCGTATAATAGCAAATTGACTCCTCTTTACTCCTATATTCACCATTCTACTTTCTAACAAAGAGTATATTTTCTGGCCAGAAAACTACATTACTATCACCCGCAAAATTCATAGAAGTAATTCTTTTTTGTGTCCAAATAACAAATAAATCATACTATTTTTAACGATCTTGAGTATTACCCCAGCCTTATAAACATATCGGAAAAATACCCAACTTTTTGAATTTGTTTCATGTGACGTCATGAAATCTTAAGGTTTATGAAATGAATAATATTAGACTTTTGGAAATTGAGTGTCAATTGTCGGACGTGGAATTGTTCGATTTGGGAGGTTTTGAGTAGCCCTCGTAGCATAGGTTATTTCTGTTCGTTTAGTTTCGTCGTGCCGCAGAATCTACCGCCGAATAACCCTGAACCAAATGTCCAAACCAGTCTTGAAATACCAGATTACCGTTCTACTCTCAGATATTATTCGTCTACGCCGAACGCCATAAATACTAATTTGACTGTGGGCCCCACCTTATAAATGCAAGTCAAAATCACTATTCACCCTTTTTTACTTTGGCTAATTACCTTTCTACCCTCAAGACCACTTTCTCTCTCTTCTCTCTCTCTCTCCTCACCTCACGGCAATTCCCCCCCCCCCCCCATTCACGATCACCACCATCTTCATCACCATCTCCATATTCAAGCTTCCAAGTCTTCGTCGCCAGACCGCCGATCGCCGCACCGCCGTGGGTTGTCTCCGCCGCTCGTTGTTCACCACCTCACCAAACCACCATTCCCCACCGTGAGCCGAGCCGACCGTCGCCCGAATCGCCGTCCACGAGCCCCAACCCGAGAGCCCCATTTCCCCTTTTTCAGCGCACGCCCGACTTGGAATCACTCGTTTGAGCTCGTCCGGAGGGCGAATCGAGCTCCGTTTTCGCCTATGCGACCGTAAGATCAAGGACTACGGGGATCTGAGGGCTGTTTGTCCAGGAAGTTGCTGTATTTTCATGGGTTTGGTCAGAACAGAGGCTGGTCGTGGAGAACCGGCGTGTTTCGCTTCGTTTCAAGCTTCGCCACAGCCGCTGTCCTTCGCCGTTTGCCATTGTCCGAGTGTCGTCGTCGCAAACCGTCGCCGTGGTTGCGTTCGCGTTGTCAAGGCGAGTCCGTAGGACAGTTTGCCGGAATTTTTCCGTCGGACCGCCGCCGCTTGCCGGAAACCGTCGCCACCAGTGCCGAAGTGAGTTAACCCCTAATCTCTGATTAGGCTGTTAATTGCACTTAGGTTTAGTTTAATTAAGTAACGGTAAATAGATTAGTTAGTTAACGTTGTAACTGAATAGTTATTGTAGTTTAATTAGTTACTATGGTTAGACTAATTAGTTACTGTGGTTAGTTGGAATTATCGTGGTTAGGTGGAATAGTTACCATGGGTAATTGCCTGCCTTGTGGTAATTAAATTAGATTGGATTTATAACTGCTGTGGAGATAAATAGTCCGGATTCGGATATTTATTGGTGGATGAATAGTGAATGTATGATCACTGATTAATTGACTGTTTGATGGCTTGAGTGTGGATTGCGCATTTTTGCTGAATGATCCCACTTGCTTTAAAATGCCATGTTTAAATGAATTTTTAAACGTCCGTGTGACCAACTGTGGATTTGAGTACGAAAATGGTCGAAGGCCGAGTTGAGCACAAAATATGGCTTCAAGCCGGGTTTTGAGCACGACCACGATTGTGATTGCATCGGACTAAATGTGAAAGTGTGAACTGGCGTACTTGCTTGGTCACATGGTGGAAACCGTCTCTGGGGGTACCAGGGGACGAGCCTAATATGTCCGTTCTCGGGGGTACCAGGGAATTATACGGCTTATCGATCGCCTGACAGTCCGACCCGGGGGTACTAGGGGGACTAGGCGGATGCCGGTCACAACTTGTGATGGATCGACGCTTCTTACAAGAATGGCTGATATATCTGGCTCGGGGGTACTAGGGGGATTATCGGTCGCCGTTGCCGAAGGAATGGGACGAAGTCTGGTCATGCCTGAAGAGCACTAAACCGTCCCAAGGGTACTAGGGGGTTGTGCTGTGTCTGATATGTCTGTCCCGGGGATACCAGGGGGACTATCAGTGGCCGAGTGGCCATTAATAACTGGAACACGCCTGTTGCATAGTGCCTGAGTGGTTGACGTGTGTTCTAATTGTGTACCTTGACTGTTGTGTTTGAATGCCATGAGATATGTGTTGTGTGACTCAAGGCAAGGTGAGATGTGTGTTTATTGGCCATTGGCTCTTGCATCTGTTTGGTAGCTAGAGCGTAGCGTGCATCGCACGCTATTGATCTGCCATCGTTTGTTATTGCATGTTTAGGCCGCCCGAGTGAATCAACATCCGAATCGGACTTAGGCGTTGACTCATTGAGATTTATATCTCACTTGCTGTAGCTGATCGCCTTACAGGTCCTTAGCATGGTGGTGTTGGTCAATGTGCGTGCGTAGCTGTGGAGTTTTCTTTTGGTGGTAGTAGTTAGCCTCTAGACTCGACCCGGTATCTTTTTTGAGGGTTTTAGGAAACGGCCCTGGAGATGGGCTTGTAGATCGGTTGTTTCCCCCGGGCTAACTGAATATAAATAAAATGGTTGTGCTGTGTGGTTTACTTTATTTCCTACTGTCTATCCCTACCTTGCTATTTGTTTGAGGTTCTTTGTTGCTTCTGCATGTGCTTAATTGAAGATAAAAAGAAATGGGTCGATGACATGCCTAGGATGTTATCCTTTGACCCAACGTTTGGAAGGGATGTTAGCGCGCTCAGGGTTCGGGGCGTGACATTTCAAATCTATCCTAAGTCCTTCAATACCATGTATGAGAGGTAACTCCATTAAAAATTTTCAGAATTTCGATTTTGCTCCTAAAAGAAGGAAGATATATCTAATTTTTTTTTATTCAAGGGAAGATACTTAAAATTATTTAATGAATGTATAATTCAAGAGATAATATTATTTAGCTTCCTATCAACTTTTATTTGTTTATTGATAATCTATTAAACCTTTTGGTATGAAGAAGAATTAAAAGTTCGATGGTTCTATAAAATATAGTCTTAATTGCAATGCTCTAAGTACTTAATGCTAAAGACGGCAAAAGGTAATCAAAGGTTAATTCTTTGAAGGAGACTAGTTCTGGGATAGATTTGATATTATTTTTAAAGGTGATCATTTATCTTGATAACCTAAAATGTTGGGGATAAAATCGAAAAGATAAGAAAATGCGAGGATGTTTATTCTATTTGGCCCCTTTTTTTTTACCGAGGGGCATGACTTAATTAGCCAGCTACCAGAGGAGAACTAGGACAGCAATCTAGCACTATAGCCTCACGAAACGATCGTATAGAAGAAGATTTGCCGCGGGATAAGGAAAATGTGGGCACCATTACATACCCTTAGTCATTCCTGCACAAAGGGCAACAAGCATTCCTCTTGAGCCAGGGATCAATGCGATGGGCATGGAAGCTGTGCTTGCACTCCGGTAATGTCTGCAATACCTCCTTCAATTTGTACTCCGACAAGCATATCGAGCAACTGTTGTCCTGAGGCATCAATCCTCAAACATCACCAACACGAGTCCTAGGGTATGACTCGATCATAGGCGTGTCCATACCTGATATGACGACAAGGGCTTGAGCTCGGCCAGGAGGAGAAGACAGATTGGTCTGGTCTTGTTGAGCCATGCGTCGGGGTCGCGATTTGCGGGCTATCAAGCACACGAAACACACGAAATATGGTACGCTAATGCCCAGGACGATCCATTGACCAGCCTTCGGACTCTCTACACCTATAGAGACAAGTCACAAAAAAAAAATAAAGAGCTAAATAAATGTATAATTGACTAGGATGCCTAATCATACCTTATTAAGGGGATGGATATGAGTGTATACATCTTATTATGTGCTCTAGACGCCGGTGCATCTTAACAAACTGACATTTAGAAAGACCATTCCGACCCCCCCAGAGAAATTATATGTCCTCCGCCGATCTGGTCCCTATTTTAGGGTAGCAAATTTCTTTTTGTTTTTGCTATATTATTTGCCAAGTCTAGATAGAGTCCTGTTGGATACGGATTAACATACGATTTGTATTACATTTATGAGGTTCAATCGAGTAAAAAGTTCAAATAGACCATCTAATCCGCAAGAGAATATAGTTATTATGATTTTTTTTAATGAAATTATATTGGAATAAGGGGAAAAGGACACTTTTAGTGCCAAAAGTTGTGTACGGAGATCACTTTGGTGCCAAAAGTTTCAATCGGATCACTTTAGTGCCAAGTTTTTTTAAAAACGAGCACTTCCGATTTGCTCCGTTGGAAATCTGACGTGGCACTTCTTTATTAATATATGATGCTGACATGACTCGCCAGAGATCCACCGTGGCATTTTTTTTTAAAAAATTGAATTTTTATTTAAAATAAATTGACAAATAAGTTGAAAAAAAAGCTAAAAAAAAAAAAAGAGATTGTAAATCAGGGGGCGAGGGCTTGCTGTAACCCTCGCCGGCCATTGCCGGTGATGGTGGGGCGGCGGCGGCGAGGGTTACAGCAACCCTCGCCGCTTGCTTTTTTTTTTTATTATAGTTTTTTTGCTAATTTTTTTAGTTTATTTCAATGTATTTTAAATAAATTTTTTATTTTAAAAATTTTCTGTTAATTTTTATTTTTTAAAAATCTTATTTTATTTTTTAAATTTTTTTCTGAATTTTAAAGTCCACGTGGAACCAACGTGGAGTTCATTTTTTTTATATAAAAAATACCAATTAAAATCCAAAATTAATTAAAAATGCCACGTATTAAGAATGGCCGGAATTTTTCGTCGGTGGCACCAAAGTGATCCTTTTGTCTACGACTTGGCACTAAAGTGATCCAATTGAAACTTTTGGCACCAAAGTGATCTCCGTACACAACTTTTAGCACTAAAAGTGTCCTTTTCCCTGGAATAAGAAACGAAATTATTTCGAAACATCTTGCAAAACAATCGGTAACAATTGGGCATACCATGATTTGGTTAGTGTATCTCCAAGTGCTTCACAGCCAGTACAATTAGAAGGCTCGTTCCACGTCAAACTAATAGAGGACGGATACGTCATCCCGGACGGCGTAAAAGAGCTCCCTTTGGAACTCGAAGTAGTGAAATTGTGGAGCCATTTGGGGAGGCAATCCGTATAACTCGTTGCACATAATCTACAGAATCCACAATGAATTCCCCTGAAAGCGGGGGATTTAGGGTCTGTTTGACAACGATTCTGATTCTCTAATTATGCTCTCTGAAACAAAAAAAGATGAGAAACATATTTGGTAGCATAATTGATTCTGATTCTGTTCCTGGGAACAGTTATGGAGCAAAAACAAGAATAAAAAATGTTGATTATGGAAAAAAGAATCGCTTTTCAGAATCACAAAAAAGAACAAAGTCTTATTTCTTTTAAAAAGATTAAGTCCAGGTGAGCTTCTACGTGAACTTCTGAACTTAAAAAAAAAATTAAAACTAGATTTGAAAATTTACTAACAACTAATTTTTTAAAAATTAAATTTAAAAATAAGCTTTAGAATTTAACAAAAAATTTAAAAATTCAAAAAAAATTCAAAAAAAATTCAAAAAAATTATTTAAAAAAATTCAAAAATGGGGGAAAATTAAAAAAAGTTTAAAAATTTAAAATTTAAAAAAAATTAAAAAAAATTCTCGCCACCTAGTTGTTCCCGGGAACAGAAATTTTGTGCAGTTACCAAACGCGTTCTGATTCTCTAAAAATCATCCAGGGAACAGAATCAGAAAATACGATTCTAATCAGAATTACTTTTTTGGATCAAAATCGTTGCCAAATAGGCCCTTAGAGTCGTCCGGTCTTGCCCATTGCATGACAGATCAAACTCGGGGTGTGGGTCACACTTCTTATCGACATGAAGGCATGAGGTCTTGCTCCTCGATGAGTGGGTGAGGGTCTGGGGGGCCGCCTTGGCAGAAGTACCGAGGGCAGTGCCCCCGAGCCGCTAGAGGGTTTTTATAGCTTGAGCCCACATTTTTCATTGGTAGTTTGGGCTTGGGCCCATAAATAGTTACAGCTATTTAATATCTTTTTCTCTTGTAATTGAGGGATGTAACGAGAGGTACAACGTGCTAATTATAGTGGAATCCTCTGCTGGACGTGGTCCTAGATTAAGGGTGAACTAGGATAAAAGATTGTGTCTCGATTTCTCTTTCTCACTTTTACGCTTTATTTCGCTGTGATTATGCGCCGAATCCTATGCAGTGTGCATCTAGTTGGAGCCATTTCAGACGGAATAGGAACCGGATCCCTGGCTCGCCGGGTTTGCAGAAGTTGTCGGAGCACGTATTGGGATGGGTCGAGACGAGATGGAGGAGGAGGAGGAGGACGAGCAGGAGGAGGAGGAGGAGGAGGTGGTGGACAAGCAAAAGAGGATGGACAAGTTATTAGCCATTTGGTTGTGCCCTGGGACCGTAGTCCTAATCCTAGCTAATGAACAAAAAACAGGACGGCCTATGTATCCATGTTTCTTAGTTCATATCCCTTATCATTACTGACATGGAGAGTTTAACAATGTAACAGAAGTTGGGTGGGCAGCATTTTAGACAAGATACCTTGGAATTGCGTGGACTGGATGTTTGGATCAAAACAAGCGAATGGCATTCGAGATCATCATTAGTATCATTAAAAAAATAGGTAGCGGGTGGCTGGGAATTGAGAAGTGAAACGATATGACGCATAATTCACGCCGAATGTCATATTCTTTTGTTTTTATTGATAAAATTGGGGGAATGGACGACCCGCATCAACAATTCTCCCGGACATTATAGTGAGAATTGTATACTAGTGGTCTCAATGTTCAGTCTAGATTAATGATGGGAAAATAACGAAAAAAGTCATAAATCTATTACAATTGTACCAACTAAATTATAAATTTTTTCTTATTTTTTCCCAATTGAGTCATGAACTTTTTGCATTTGTGTCAATTCAGTCTATTCGACCAACTTTGGCTAGCCAGCGCTGATGTGGATAATTTTTAATAATATTTTAATATTTTTTCGAATATTGCTGGCCGCCGACTGGAGGAAGAAAGAGAAAAATAAAGAAACTAAATAAAAATTTAAAAATACTAACATATTATTAAAAATTGCCATGTCAGCACCGGTAGCTCCGGCCGTCGTCCATGTCAGTGCCGTCTGAACAAAGTTGCCGGATGGACTGAATTAACACAAATGCAAAAAGGTTTAGGACTCAATTGACAAAAAAAAAAGTTTAGGACTAAATTGACACAGTTGCAATAAGTTCAGGACTTATTTGGTAATTTTCCCATCAAAGATGGTAACAAAATCAAATAGTAAAAAGTTGGGCAGCTGTCCCCCACTCAAATACGGAAAATTTACATTGCTATATGTACTTATCTGTTATCCGTTTTATGTAGATTAACCTATTTTATGAAGAGCTTGACCACATTCTCTCAATATCATTTATTGTTGTGTGAAATTATAGTGTCATTTGGTTAAGTATGAAAGTAAGGCACTTTCCACCAATTTCAGCGCAATCCAGACAAAGATTTAAAGTGTCATTTGGTAAAGTATTAAAGTGTCATTTGGTGAAGTGTCTCCTAGAGGATTCGAACTTCTGTGGTTCACTCCAGGCGCAGAACGCTACTATACGACCCTACCCGGCGATAGCCATCCGGAAATGACGTAGAGTTTACCTTCCCCACCATCACCGCCCTAAGTTGAGAGAAAATATTTTTCTTCCCTTCATCCCAGGGAATACCCACGAATTTAACGTTCCAGAATTCAGACGAAGCAGTTTAAGGACTTTACTCACGTCCAGCAAAGCGACATCATACCGCATGAGATTAATTAAGATTTAACCAACTCAGCCAGCCACCTCGATGATCTCTAAGCCTATTGTCAAAGTGCCTAAAGAATCACTGGGAAGCAACCTCTTATTTTCTTTTGGTTTTGGTTGGGTATCATGAAAACCGGACCCGACCGTCCATATCCCTAGTGACTAGTGTCATGCCAATAGGGTGAAGACAACATGGGAAAATGCCACATGGGTCGAAAGCATCCTTTCTAAGTCTTGGTCGTGGGCTGGATAGACCTGAGCAACAGGCAGATATGAACTAGAGAGTTGTGACTATCAAAACCTTGGAGCTAATGCAAAGGTTATTGGCTACTATAACTTGTTGTTTTGACCTCTACTATCATGGACAAAATAGTTAATGCACTAATTAATTCGAGTGGCATCATGTAAAATATCCGTTGTTCAAAAAAACAAACTTCTTTTCTGGACGAAAAGTTTCTGTAAGCCGCTAAAAACCTTATGACGACAATCCTAGGATCAACATAGCTAGAATCTAGAAACACAATAAAGGTTTAAAGGAATTTGTGCACCTGATTTGGAATCAATTGTTCTTGATATGGAATAGCGACGATCCAAAGCTCATATACATCTCCTCTATCGCCCTCTGTATCCTTGGCTTAATGAGATAGTCCCTCAAATACGCGAATCCGTATGCACTCCTTACGTGAGGTTGTATATGAGTTTGTTACGGCTAGAGGATGGACTTGAGCGCTATTTATAGAGTTTTCAACCAGGCCCTCTAATCACCTGCCGAGCTTAACTCAACCCACACAATCCAAGTCCATATTAGACTAATTAAGAATCCTTATATCTTACTTTATTAGACCAACCCGTTAAATGGTAAATTACAATCTCAATTAATGTAAGCCCACATTAAGAAAACTCTTACATTCTCCACTTGGCCTAACATTAATTGAAACTGTACTGCATGTATGCACCTTTATGCTGGTCTAGAGATATTTTTAACAGTCAATCCGATCCCATAAAGTCTCAAACACCGAATCATGGCAGTAACTGCATCAGTAGACACAGAGCTATCCATGGTCACGAGTGCTTTTAACTCTACTGATATAGATTCAATATGGTAGTGTGACAAATGGATAACACCTCACAAAATAGTGATACTTTATGTGTCATTCCCTTTGTTATTCACATTCACTCTCCTTATGTATCACGAAACATGAATGTGCCACTACAGAATATTCTTTATAGTTCTAACGAACCCACATATGTCTCACCTTTATAGTGAACTTTACTTTATGTGTAACAAGACATATTCTCAAGGCTAATAACAGAATGCCCATAGCCTTCACTCAAGGTTTACACATACCTTGAGATTTTCAACAGATATGTGTATTCAACATCGACATATTCATAAACACTATATTGAATGTAAAAGAGTTGATACATATAAAAATGTTACAAAACATAACAAACAAAGATGTAAACTTTATTAGAGTAAAATCGAAAACAGCTCCCACTAAACAACTACATCCAATGATGCCGCTAAGATCATGTTAAGGACATGTCGTTCAAGTACACAATGGCGAAAACCTTTAGTTATTGGGTCTACAACCAAAACATCTGTGGAAATATGCTTTACTGTAATGTCGCCATTCTCAACTATTTCTTTTATGGTCAAAACTTGACCCCAGATACTTAGACCCCTTGAGACCTCTGCTGTTGTCAATAAACAACACTACAAAGCTATTGTCACAATACAACTGTATGGGCATATCCATAAAATCAAATATAGTCAACTCCCCAATGAGGTTCTTAAGCCAAATAGCTTGAGTAGCAGCCGGAAAGCATGCTACAAACTCCACCTGCATGGTAAAAGGATAATATAGATTTCTGTTTCTCACTTTTCCATAATACTGCGCTGCCTGCTAACATAAGATGTATCTTGTTGTCGACTTCATGTCATCCTGATAGCCAGCAAAGTCTGAATCTGAATACCCTACTAGCTGCGGGTTCTGAACATGTTTATAAATCAGCATATAGTCTTTTGTCCTCTTTAAGTACCTCAAAACCTTCTTGCCAGCAACCCAATGATCATGTCCTTGATTTGACTGATATCTGCCTAAAGTTACAAAAGTAATGTTTGGGTTTTCTCAACATCCACATGAGGACACTGTAATAGATTCAGTTTATCACACTTAATGGCAAGAGCAATTCCTGGCTTGCAGTGCTGCAAATTGAATCTTTCCATAATACGATCAACATATGCCCTTTGAGATAAACCCAATACATGATGAGAATGATACATATGGATCTCAAAACCAAGGAGAAAAGACGCCTTATCAAGGTCCTTCATGTCAAAATGCTTTGACAACGGCCACTTCGTCTCATGCAGTAATCCAAAATCACTGCTCGCAAGCAAGACATCGTTTACATAAAGCATTAGGAAGATAAAATTTCTCCCACTGACCTTGCAGTATATACACTAATACACTCTGTCCTCAACAAAATTGAATGAAGTGACAACACTATGAAACTTCAAGTACCATTGCCTAGAAGCTTGCTTGAAGCCATAAATAGCTACACACAAGCTTACCTTAATCATCAGCTGCAAAGCTTTCGGGTTGTACCACATAGACTTCCTCATCAAGGTCTCCATTCAGAAAGGCAGTTTTAACATCCATCTGGGGTAACTCAATATCAAAATGAGCTACTAATGCAATAATCACTTTGAAAGAATCTTTAGAAGAGACTGGAGAAAAGGTTGCTTCCTAGTCTACTCCTTATCTCTAAGTGCAACCCTTGGCCACTTGTCTGGCTTTTAAACTTCTCAATCCTTCCTTTGGAATCCCTTTCAATATTATACACCCATTTACAATTGATGGGCTTGTGACCCTTAGGCAATTCAACAAGCTCCCAAACACCATTATGTTTCAAAGACTGCATCTCATCTTTCATTGCATCCAGTGATAGATCTGACTGAGGACAAGAAACAACATCTGTATAAGTCATTGTATCAACCACACAGCCGATATCGTAGTCATGCTTTCCTAGATAGACTATATAGTCCTGTTGTATAGCTGATCGTATCTGCCTGATAGATCTTCTAAGTGGAGCTACTTCAACCTCACCCAGTACCTATGGGCTTGAGAAACTTCATCAGGAACTGTCTCAACAACATTATCTTGAACCCCAACAGGCCCAGTCTATAGTGTGGGAGGCTCCATGATCGTTTGTATAGGCAGAGAAAATAACACAGTAATCCCCACCGTGTCTTTATCCTCAATAGTTTGTGAGTAGCTACCCTCTTCGACCATATCAAATTCCAAAAACTTCGCTGTCTATCATTTCATAATTCTTGTGCCTCCATAAGGATTATAAAACCAATACCCCTTTGAGTGATCTGTGTAAAATATGCAGTAACATCGACTGGTTCTAGCGACCAACTTACTTAATGTTGGATTATATAACTTGACTTCTACAAGATAACCCCAAACTTTAAGATGCTTTAGGCGAGGTTTACGTTCAGACCATAACTCAAAAGGAGTCAATGGAACAGTTTTGGTGGGAACATGGTTTAGAATGTAAAAGGGCAGCTTTCAAAGCTTCATCCCACAGAAAACTAGGCAAGTTGGTTCTATTAATCGTACTCATCATCATATCCATAAGGGTGTGATTATTCCTTTCGACCACACCATTTTGTTTAGGACTCCCAAGCATAGTAAACTGAGCTACTATCCCAGAATCCTCCAAGTATTTGGCAAATAGCCCTTTAAACTGTTCAGCATCGCTATATCTGCCAAAATACTCACCACCTTGGTCAAACTTAACAACCTTTATGACTTTTCCCAGCTGTTTCTCGACATCAGTCCGAAAAATCTTGAACTTGTTAAGAGACTCAAACTTTTCCTTAATCAAGTATAGATATCCATATTAGGAATAGTCATCAATAAACCTAATGAAATAAAAATTTCTAGACAAGGTTACCATATACAGTCCACTGATATCAGTGTGAATGACCTCCAATAGGTCTTAAATTCGAACTGTAGTATTCTTCCTTATCTTAGTCATCTTATTCCTACATCAGTCTAGGCAATTCTCTAGGCCACATTTAAGAGCAGGCAATATGTCATCCTTTATTAGCCTTTCCACTATTTCCCTAGAGATGTGACCAAGACGTTTATACTACAATGCATAAAACTGTTCCTTAGGTAGAGGTCTTTTGGAAACAACCTTTTTAGCTATATAAGCGACGTATATATCATTGGGAGTTAAACACAATCTGTACAATCCATTGGACATATTGTAGTACTTGACCTTATTTGAATTGAAAGAACACAGAAACACCATTGTTCTTTATTTCAAAAGAGTAACCACACATGTCCAAACATGATACAGAAACTAAGTTCCGTATAAAGGAAGGTACATAAAGTGCTTTCCTTAACATCAAATTAAAATCAGAATCTAAAATTATAATGATATCTATCTCGAACTCAACGTCGACTTTGTTGTTGTTTCCTACGGTGAACTTTGATTCACCCTGATTTAGCTTCCTCCAATATATGAATCCTTGTATGGTGAACGCAACATGATTGGTTGTACTGCTATCTAGCCACCACGAACTATATGGGGCTTTTGATAGGTTAGATTCACAAACCAAAGACAAAGAATTATTACCTACATGCTCACACTTAGACAACCAAGTTTTGTATTTGTCATAATCTTTCTTTATGTGACCTTTCTTCTTACAAAAGAAGTTGTGGTCACCATCCTTCTTAAAGGATGCTATCTCTGGACCCAAACTATAAGAATGACCAGTGGTTTCATGAGTTCCTTTATGAGTATGATTTTTAGACCTTTTACTCTATCGGTCCACCATCCTTATAACGTAATCTCTAATCTCACTAGAACCATTAAACCTCATATTAAAGAGTCCTTTCAAAAGTGTGCCAATCCCAGCATCAGACGAGACACGGTTCTTAGCCTCCAAGGCTTTCATCATCTATATAGCAGTACAGTCAGCTGGCAAGCCACTTTTCAAGTGGTGCTGAATGGATCATTTCATAGATAATAAACAAATTCGATTGCTCTTAACCCAGACAAAAAATTGTGCCTTCTTGAGTTCTATACTGGCGGTAGTAAAATCTGTCGACTTATCCTTAGTAAGAGCAATATGAACATCTACCATTTCCATCCCAAACAGAAAATCCTCTACCCATTTCTTAAAGTTTGAACCAGTGTGAACCTCAATCCTAATGGAGTTGCCGTTCACCAAGAAGGTGACTGATTTAACAAGCAATGTATACATTCAGTATCATGTGAGTACTGTGTAACTTGAACCTTATAAGTACACATCCTGAGGGTTACATACATCATCATCATATAATCACCTTTGGGCAGAATACATGACATGCACTTTCCATATGAAGCGGTAATGAGAATATATTTCAATCTTCGTGAATCACCACCTTTGGGTGTATGAATCACTAGGATCAGTCACTCCTCAATCATTTATTGTACATTCGACCCTCGTTGAACCAATATTGTGTAACTTGAAACAGTATAAGTACACATCCCGAAAGTTACATATATCATTATATAATCACCTTGGGACATAATACATGACATGCAGTTGTATACTCTCTACATGACAGCGGCCATAAGAATATATTTCAATCTTCGTGAATCACCTTTGGGTATATGAATCACTAGGATCAGTCACTCCTCGACCATATGCTATACATGCGCCCTCCATAAACCAATACACAATCACCTCCTTTGGGAGTATGACCACGTATTAGAATAGGAGACATCCCACCACAATATGAGATTGATATTTCTCAAACCTAATCAAATATGCCACTTTGGTGGTGACTGCTCAATTGAATCATTGAAACTTTCTCATACTAGGGATATAAACTTTATGTCTCACATTTACCACTTATATATGATTTTAGACTTGATGATAGGGGCAATTTGTCACTAAAGTCACATGAGATGCAGATTACAATGCTCCATGCATTGATACATGTTGAATCTTATACATCCCAATAATGAATTACACTTAACCAATCCTGTATGTGGTCATACACATGTGAGCTAGCATCTGCATCTTCGAACATATCGAAGTACAACGAAAAATACCAAAAATACTCCTAAAAATAGACGAATATAGGGTTTTTGTATATTTTTCTATCTTTCAAAGCCTCAAACATGTAAAATAAATATACCACCATATAGAGAATCTTCATACGAGCACATCGATACCAAGAATGCTCCAAACGGAGCCCGAATGCGCTTTCACGCACCCCTCGAATGGGCTGCGCGTGAGACGCACGTGTGTGGGGCTTAGTAGGCCAAGCGGCCGGTCTGACCAGTTTTACCAATGACCGATCTAACCGGGCAACGGTCGGGTCGGGTCAGATCCCGTGTCTGGTCAACCTAGGTCGGTCAACGGGTCGGATCTGGTCAACGGGTTAAACCCGAGTCGGGTCAGACCCGATCATCTAAGGCGGTGGCCGCTGATGTTAGATGACGTCATCCTGCTAAGTAGCGAACACCCGCAAGGTGGCGACTGCCAATTTAGAGGTGGTGGCTGCTGACGTCAACCGACGTCAACATAGCCATGTGCCAGATGCTCGCGAGGAGGCGACCGCTAGCTGGTGCTGATGTCATTGATAACGTCAGCCCAAAGGAGGTTCGCACATGGCGTTCACATGCCGACTCCCCAGCGACACATGGGGGAGCGTGCTGCGCTTTTCTAGAGGCGCGTCACCCACCGAAACGCTCGTCTCGACGAGATGAACCTGAATATACTATCAAAATCAATTTTCAACAGATAAAAATTTCGAAAATGGGCAAGAACCGAAAGTTCCAAATGTTCCAGATCTAGACTATGGAACACTCTGATACCACATGTACGTCGCTAAAAACCTTATGACGGCAACCGTAGGATCACCATAGCTAGAATCTAGAAACACAGTAAAGGTTTAAAGGGATTTTTGTAGCTGATTTGGAATCCATTGTTCTTGATGCGGAATAGAGACGATCCAAAGCTTAAGTACATCTCCTCTATCAACCTCTATATCCCTGGCTTAATGAGATAGCCCCTCAAATACGTGAATCTATATGCACTCCGTATGTGAGGTTATATATGAGATCGTTAGGGCTAGATGAGGGATATGAGCACTATTTATAGAGTTTTTAGCCAGCCCTCTCATCATGGGCCAGGCTCAACTCAGCCCACACAATCCAGACCCATATTAGACTGGTTAAGATCCTTATATCTTACCTTATTAGATCAACCCATTAAACCGTAAATTACAATCTCAATTAATATAAGCACACATTAGGAAAACTCTCATAGTTTCATGATCTTCCAAGAGGACTACCTCATCCGTTCATCCAACAAAATCAGGCGATTCATAATTTTGGGATTGTAACATACTTTTGAGCGGAGTATAGTGAAATTCGAAGAATTTTATGCTCCGCTATAGACTAGATCACCGAGAATACGTGATCATCTTGGAACACCTAAAAATATCTCGGGAGGTTGGGTTTTTCATTGACTCGATATGAAATCTAGGCTCTATTTGTTTAGCGAAAAATGTTACATTTTTAGAAAATGTGTTTTAGGAAGACATTTTGGTAAAAAAAATTTCAATTTTTTTTTCATTAGTCGGTAAAATAATGAAAAGAAAACTAGTAAATCATACAAATAAATATCAGTAGGCTGATACAACAGTTTATATATTTAAGTAGCTTGTAAGAGAAACAAATAAATATCATTGGAAAAAAATGATAAAGTAAAAAAAAAAACGGATAAACATGAATAAGTATCTCCAATGATAGTTGGTAATCTAAAATTAGTTGGTAATTTATAAGTAAAAAGTTGATAAGTCACTCAACTAAAATTCGATAATTCATACAACGCCAATATATTCATGAAAGTTTCAGTAAATTACCAATAAGTAACTAACAATTCAGGTGAACGATAACATTTTTACCCATTAATTTTTGGACACTTACCAACTTTTGAAAGTTACCAGCATAATTAAAATCCTTTGTTTATCAAAGGTGTTGTATCTAGCAATATCACCTAGGGGGTGAATAAGTGATTCTGAACACTTTTGATGTTTAATGCGGAAATTAATAGGTTCAGGACGTAAACTGAATAAGATCGGTAAAAAGATGTGTAGACAAACTAAATGTAGCAATAGAAGTCTAGGGAAAGAGAATTGCTAAAGCCAAAAAGATGTTCTGAACCTATTCAGACAAACTATAGTGGTTCGGCTTTAGTAAGCCTACGTCCACTCTCCCACGATGACAGCCGATCGGCTGGATTCCACTATGAGTAGATGACAAGTTACAAGAGTTGTCACTCTAATCACTCTTACAGGGAACCTCTCAATACTAAGAATTTTAAGCTCACAAAAACAAGAGAATGTGAATATGAACAACTCAGCACTTTGAAATTTTCAGTACGTAAATTCTCTTCATAACAGTCACCATTGATCTTCTTTTATACTCCTTCCACCTTGAACTAGCCGTTATCAAGGTCCTTCAAAGGATCGCTCCTCAATCTCTGATTATACGCCATCAATCTTGATTAATCGAGACTGTATATGGAAAGATCTAGTAGCCGTTGGAGTAGAGTCTGAACCCTTCAGATTCAGTCGCCCATACAACCAAATCTTCAGTTTCCATAAATAGAGTTTATCCAAATCTCCAAGATATCTTGTCCATGGAAGGTAATATCCAATCGAGGATATTCTCCTGATTTGATTGAAAAATAATCATGTCAATCAAATCTTACAAACTTCCATTAAAAGACGCGGCCAAACCGGAAACTTGCCAAACGTGGGTCTTCAGAACCTGGCAAAGAGATATTGTAGAATCTGAACGCTATTCAGAAGCAGTCTTCTGAATAAAAAAAGACTCTCTGAGCTTCTGTAAGGTCCTTTCTGACGTGTCACATAAATCTTCTCGAGACAAGTCTTCAGAGGCAACATAAACCTCTATCTGAAGTCTTCAGAGGCAACACGAACCTCTATCTAAAGTCTTCATAGGCAACACGAACCTCCTTCTGAAGTCTTTAGAGGCAACACAATTCTCCATCTGAATACTAGACTTTAACTATCTCAGAAGCAAGTGCGCGACGACTACTCCTTGAGTCTAAACGCCAGTTTTGGAACATTATAAGCTTTTGTTCACATGCTCATCCTTGCAATAAAAAAATTATTTGCATTAGCCAGATTCTCTCACAAGAAGGATAGTTTTGTCAGAATCAAAATATTCAGAAGGAAGGTTTTCTCAACAAAAGGAACTTGCTATTGTAGCCTTAACTATGATGCCAAGATTTTTATTATTTTCCCTTCTTTTACGAAGTTTTAAACATTTCGCGTACCTAGAGAAGAATTCTCGTGATAAATCTCTTGGTACTACATTGACAATGCATAGTTTGCATTTGTAAGATGGGAAGAACTTTTTTAATTTTTTTAATTTTTTTGCACATACACGGTATACCCCTAAATATAGGTAGGTAGGTAGGGGGAACATACTAAACCCCAATAGTTGACATAGTTGATTGGGGCATCGGGAATTTCCAGCACAGGAACTGGAGATCGCCCATTCGATCCTACCAACTGTGTTCAAAATTCTCTGAGCCAGAATTACTTGCAAATACCAAAGATTAGGACTTATTTGGTTTATAGGACTTGTAGGGTGCTGGTGAATCTCCAAATATCTTGGTTTCCACGCATATATCTTGGATTACTATAAAAAAGATACTATCTACTAGTAGATGGAATGAGCTTAATTATGAAAGTTATCGTCTTTTTACAGTGGTAAGCTGATGTTTAGGTCCACTTATGCATACATCCACCGGTACACCTCCCTCAAAGATTTTAAAGAGACACTTTATTGTCTTTACACCTATAATCAAGAATAAAAAATTAACACATTGGCTCATAGTGGGATTATGTAGTTCCATTTATCTGCCACTGCTGATCAAGCATGGTTTGAAATGATGCGGACTCAAATGGAATTCAATCCTACAAAATTAGAAAAAGGGACAGTAAAAGTGCCGTAACTTTTGTACAACGCTCACTTCAATGTTAAAACTTTTTGAGAGATCACTTGAGTGTCACTTTTGTTAAAAACTGATCATCTGTGTGCCATTGCCGATTTGAGTGTTTGGAAAATCCAACATGGACCAAATAGTTTGATGTGGCTCACGGGCAAAGTGCCGCGTTGTGCTTAAATTCCATGTCAGACTTAAATGTTTATCCACATCCGACGTCAGTTTTTTTTCTTTTTTTTCTTTTTCAATTTGAAGAGGATTAGATTAGAAGAAGAGGTTGGTAACGATGAGATGTTGATGACAACGAGGAAGGATATGAAGACGTGGACGCAGAGGTTGATGAAGATGAATATCCAAGAGCTAATTGATGACGTCTCACATTTGTTTGCACTAAATTAACGAATTGGGGATAAATTCGTTAGTTTCGTTTTGCTCTTCAAATCCTAATCCCTCGTTCTTTCTCTCTCTCTCTCCTCCATCTTCAATGACCACCGGTCTTTATGCCAATTCTCATACGTTGAAACCTGAATTTTGACGACCCATTTAGTCTTTCATTGCATAGAAAATTAGGGATCGATCACAACATCTAAACAAAAATATTAGTTAGGTGCATTTTAATTAAGTCCATATTGCATTGAAGTTAATGGACTAAAGCAAGGGGGTTCGGAGCTTGATTGAGTAAATGAACTATGCCCTAGATAGCGAAATTCAGTCGAGCCTATTAGAGATTAATAAGATTGCATATGCATGGCACATGGGGAATTATAAAATTGGGAAGATTGCTTTATTTGATTGAAGTAAAAGGAGATAAAAGATATTATAATTGAAACTATATGCAATGTATCTTGTTGATACAAACTAGGAAAGGTAGGCTGTCTTGTTCTTAAAAGACACCTAGACTTGTGCCTATAAATATATATGTTGGGGGATCACAAAGGGGGTTGGCAATACACAATAGAAAAGAAAAAGGACATAAGAGAGCACAAAAAAAAAAGGTAAAAGCCACCAAAAACTCCAAATTATGCCAATGTGACATATTTAACCCAATTTTTTTTGTGACATAAAAAACCTCAAACATGTACTCGTGTGATAAACTTATCCCAAACTTGTATTTGTGTGACACATTTATGTGGGCCACAAAAATAGCACACCCCAAGAACTCCATAACCAGAATCTGAAACACGTTGTGATATAAGAAAAGCGATTCATGCACCTGATTTAGAATCCATCAATCTTGATGCGAAATGACGACGATTCAGAACTCAAATGCTTCCCCTCGCTAGAACACTGGCCAAATGAGAATGCCGCTCTCGAACGAATGCGTTCTTCCAAGTGTGAGATAATTTGTGCATCAAAGGGTTAGAGGATGGACTTGAGCTATATTTATGGAGTTTTCAGCCACAGGCTCTCTCATCACAGGTCGGGCCCAACTCGGCCCACACTAGCCAGCTTTATATTAAACTAATTAAGAATATGGGTGGATTTGGTTCGGCTTTGCAAATGGGCTTTGGAGGAATGCAAATACCTTTAGCCTAAGGGGCTTGAAGAAATGCAAATATCGTTTGGTAGAAAATACTTTGAAAAGCAATTTTGGCCTAACTAGCGTTTGGCAAGAAAAATTTGCAAATGAGCTTTCTTACAATTTATTTTGAAATAAAATATAATTAAAAAAGAAAAAGAAAAATCAAACCTAAGGCAAAGGCTGGCGGCCGTCGGCGAGCTAGATCTAGGGCCAACGGTCGTCGGGTGAGGCAACTAGGGGTCGAGCGACCCTCGGCTAGGGTCACCTGGGCTGCGCGACCCCAGCAACGGCCGTCGCCTGGGCTCGCGTAGCCCTGGCGGCGGCAGCCCAGGGTTTCATTTTTTTAAATTTTATTTTTTAATAAAAAATTGAGGGACAAAATCGGAATTTGAAAGAAAAAGCGAGGATAGTTTTGGAAGAAAAAATCCTATCTCAGCATTTGGCCAAATGCTGAAAACTCAAAAGCTGGTCCCTACCAGCATTAAGTTTTCAGCATTGCCAAGGCCAACTTTCATCCCAAAGCCCTTGAAAATGGTTACCAAACGCCCTACATTTTCCCTAAGGGGCTTTGGGGCTCCAATGGGCTTTGGGAAAGCTGAACCAAACCCACCCTATGCATATCCTACCTTACTAGATCAACCCCGTTAAATAGTAAATATCAATTTCAATCAATTTAGCTCACATCAGAAAAATTCTTACAATTTACCGCAAACTTTTTTGTAGCACAAGAAACTAAGACTTGTATCCCTGTGATATATTTACTCCAATTTTTTTTTTGACATGAAAAATCTCAAATTTAGATCCGTGCCACATATTTACCCTAAGTCAATATTTTTGTTTCTTTTTGTCTTATTTTTTCGTTCCTCCTTGTTCTTTACGGCTGCCGCCGCCGCCTCCGCCCTTACCATCGCTATCGCCACAATCCTCACTATTGCCAAACCAAGGAAGAAAAAGAAGGAGGAATTTGAAAAAAAAAAAAAGGAAAAAGAAAACTAGAAAAAAAGCATATGACAATTTTACATACTTCTGCCACGTGAGCGTCACATCAGCACCGTTTGCTTTTCGTCGTCCATGTAGGTAGCCACATAAGATTTTTAGCGGAGTTCGTTCACAAAATTTTCACATGAGGTAAATGTATTAGTGAATGTGTCACAGGGTACAAATTTGAGATTTTTGGTGTCACAAAAAATGGGGTAAATGTGTCAGACGAGGTACAAGTTTGGTGTTTACGGTGTCACATAAAAAAACAGGGTAGATGTGTGATAGTGAGCATATTTTGAGAGTTTTTTTTTTTTTTTTGGCTTTTTTTCAACAACAAAAAAAAACATACACACACGAGTTCTCTCTACAGGCCCCCAGAAAAATTTCAGCACACAGTTTTCACGAAATCGACGAGAATATATTCGTTAACTGTTACATCACTTTCCAATTTTGTGGATGAGTATGGAAAGATATTTTTCTTGAGTTAGCTTGGTGGGGTTGATGAGAAAAAATTTAGAACTATGACTGATGCCTAAAACCGAACCGGTCGGACTTGTGGATCAAGACTGGAGAGCTCAACCTGCGGTCATGCAAAAACAGTGAATATGCGTTTGTTCTAAGTCGGAATGCATTGAAATGTTGAGGAGATCTCCACGATACCTAGTTCTTCAACTTCACCAAAGGAATCAAATATCAAAGATCCAGAGATCCCCTTGTGATGTTCACAATGCCTAGCGTTGCTTGTCGGTCCATGCTGATTACTGCCATCCTGAATCTTGCTCGCGATCCCTCGCTATCGTTTGAGTCGGTAATCTAATTTAGGTAAGTCCCAAGTTTAATTGTTCTCTTTAAAATAACTAATTTGGATTATTTCGGCTCTAACTCAATTTGGTGTGATGTTTTAGGCATCCTCCGAATAGGAAGTTTCGTAGTTTGATATATTGGATTATATGCTTGATAATTGAGGTTTCGATCTTTGAGACCTAAGATCTGATCCCCTATTACCCTTATTTCCTTATTTAACTGTGGTCAATATTTAATTATGTGGATTCGTATATTGCATGTTATTAATTTTGGAAACTTTTCCATTGTGAAAAACATAAAAATTGCATTGCGTTTAAAATAGATTACATTCATATTAATTTCCTACTTTAAAATTGCATATTTAGGAACTATGTAGTTAATTAGGAAATTACCTAATATAGATTAGGATTTAATTCAAAATTATTTTTTAGTTTAGGTAATCGCATAATTAGGTAGTTTCTTATTTTAGCTTCAAAAGAAAATCACAAAAAGATTAGATGCATGTTTCATATAAAAGTAGTGTCATCATTGACGGGTCATCTTCATTGCCACGTCGTCATCTTTGTCATGTCATCATTGCCTTGTCATAATTGTCACGTCATCATAGGCAATATTATAAATTCCATGTCATCACATCAATGTCATTTGGTTATTACATATTTAGGCTCATCTAAATTAGATTGCACGTCATATTAGAATTATCTTACAAATAGATTACATCTAGATAATCCATGTTATATGTTATCAGTAAGATTAGCATCATATAGACATAACCCAGAATTAATTTGCATCTTATGCATTACATATACTTTAATATTTTGTTAAACAAGGGAAACCCAAAAAGACACCATGATTATTGCATTTAGAAATCATGTTTACGTCATGCATATATTGCTTAGCTAACATCATGTAGATAAGAGATATTAATCATAGCATAGTTATGATTTGTTTAATGCATTAAGGTTGCCCAATTTCTAGCAATTTATTTATGCTTTAGTTTATTGATTTTTAGATTATTGAATGCGCACCCACATGATCACCCATTGTATGTTTTTGGTTTAGGATTAAAGCTTGCCAAGACTGCCCGCTAAATATTTTTTGAAAATAGAGAGAAAATATACCAAAATGACACTAGATTAATCTAACGTAACCCAATTTCCTTATCCATGTTTTTTTTGGTTCGCAGAAGTAAAGCGATCTCTCACACTTTACTTGAGTTTCTAATCGATCAATAATAGATTAGTGGCGACTCCTAATTGGATTGATTTGGATGTTAAATTGATAAAATCGAGACCCTGAAGTTGCGATTGATATGGGCTCAGGAGAGTCCGCGCTAAATCTTTGATGTAGTAACTCATTAGCTTTACCTTTGATGGTTCACTTCTGGGAAGGCCGCAACACCGCTGCCTTCGTCATCAATTCTGGGAAGGTCCACGATTTTGGGTCCTTCTCTCGTGACCTCTCTAAAAATTGACCCCATCCTCATTCCACCGCCGCAAACGAAGAGAAAATAAATTGAAAAGAAGAAAAAAAAGAATGGCATCGCTATCCAAATCGATGGCACTTGCAAACCCTAGAACACCCATCCCTAAAAATGCACTACCGGCCTAACCAATACTGTCGGTCCATTGATGAACCCAAAAGCACTGTTGTTCCCTTACAGGCTCAGTTACTCATCGACAATGCAGATGTTTTTTATCTGGTAATCTGTAGTTGCTTGCTTGCTTGCTCATCTCATGGCATTCTTGATGGAAATAAAAAGTTTCAATTTGTGAGGTAGGAGGATCTGTGTTTGAAGAGGGCAAATTACGAGTTTTTTTTTCTAGTGGTTAAGTACTCATGCTCTACTTTTTGAGTATTATGATTCAACAAGTTGGATAGGACGATCTGACGCCTCTCTTCTGTGACAGTTTTATCATCAAACTTCTGCGGACAACAACGAATCGAAGCACAGTAACTCGGTCCCTGCACTTGGTACAAACTTGCTATCGCGCCCTCGAAACCATTGCAACCACGTTCATTAGGCGAAGCAGAAGAGAAAGTGCCATGGAATTGTTCAATGGAAGAAGAAAGACGTGGAGTCTGTTCAGAGGATGGAGAAAGTGAAGCGATGGAAGCGAAGGTGGAAGAGCTTCATTGTCTTTGGAAGAGGTGTTGATGGAGCCGGCCAAGTTGATTAGAGAGAGAGGGGCATCTATGTGAACTCCGTAGTTTACCTCAAATGAAGTCAAATTACTCATAAGTGCCACGGGTCTTGCCTTTTGTCTCGTTAGACTTCAATTTTCTTTTTTCCTTTTTAGAAAAAAGAAAAAGAAAAGCCACGGCAGACTAAAAAGATCAATAAAAAAAGCCACGTAGGACTCTTTGTCGAAGTATGTCATCAAAGGTACTCAGTGATTGTTTTTTTTACCGATGTATCATTCAAGTGATTACTCGAAAGTTTTGGCACTAAAATAAACACCAAACGAAAATTATGGCACTTTAAGTGTTCTTTTCCCTAAAAAATCTATATCGTCAAAATTCGAATTCATGTACAATCCCCCTTGAATGTTCCATGCTGGGTCTTTTTGATTTATGATTAGGTCTAATTGCACCAATTGCCAAAAAAACATGTATGTATACAATAACGCTATATATATATATATAGGTAAATGAACTCTTTTTCATTTATTTCCAAACCAATGCCATATATGAGTCCCGAGTGCCTCTTAAGTTGAGAAAAATATTTTCACACGGCTGACGTGTATAACCAACCAACCACGTTATTCGTGTGATACATTTATCATCTTATATGGTGTTTAATTTTTAAAATCACACGTTCTTAATCGATTTGTTGCGTGACATGTTGACTTCCGACGCGATGATCAGCATGTGAGGTATCTTCTCCTTGAGTTGAGACCGTGGACTTGGCAGACCTGGGCAACCAAGAAAATTAAATTAGGGACTTCGAGAACAATTTCTATGAATAATAAAGTAAATCCCAAAATATAGTTTCAATCTCATAACTCCAACCTCTATCACGCTTCCTTATTTCTCTAACAATTTGCATTCAAAATGAATATATATTTTTTTATCTTCTTTGGTAAATTAAATCTCTAACAATTGTTACTATTTGCACCGGCATTCCTGAAAAAATTCAAATATTGAAGTACCTTTATTCTTTCACATATAAAATTTTCTTTTATAATATGCATTTTTAACAGTAGTTTCATTTTGTTAGTTAATGATTCGAAATTTCAAATATTTAATAATAAAAGAACTAGGAGTGTAACGTAGCACCATGACCCCACAAAAGAATCATATAGAAGAAGATATCGCCAAGGGATAATGAAAATGTGGGCAACATTACATACCCTTGGTCATTCCTGCACAAAGGGCAACAGGCATTCCTCTTCAGCCATGGATCAATGCAATGGGCATGGAAGCTGTGCTTGCACTCCGGTAATGTGCGCAATACCTCCTTCGATTTGTACTTCGATAAGCATATCGAGCAACTGTTGTCTCGAGCCATCAATCCTCCGGCGTCACCAAAACGAGTCTTAGGGCATGACTCGATCCTAGGCGTGTCCATGCCCGATATGACGACAAGGGCTTGAGCTCGGCGAGGTGGAGAAGACGGATTGGTTTGGCCTTGTTGAGCCAGGCGCCGGGCTCGCGATTTGCGGGCTATCAAGCACACGAAACACACGAAACACAATAAACTTGGAAAGGCAATGCCCGGGACGAGCCATTGACTAGTAGTATCACCCTCCGGACTCTCTACACCAAAAGTGACAAGTCACAAGACAATAAAGAGCTAAATAAATGTATAATTGGCTGTACGTATAGATTTAGTGTCCAATGATCAACTTGAAAAGGCTAGGTGCGACACTTCATCAATTAGGATGCCTAACCAAACATTATTAACGGGATGGATATGAATGTATACATCTTATTATGTGCTCCAGACGCTGGCGCATCTTACCAAGCTCACATTTAGAAAGCCCATTCCAACCCCCCCTAAAGAGATTGTTTGTCCGCCGCACATCTCGTCCTTATCTTAGGGTAGCAATTTTTTTCTTTTTCTGCCATATTATTTGCGAAGTTTAGATAGAGTCTTGTCGGAAATTCATTAACAAGCAGATTTGTATACATTTATGAGGATTAATCGAGTAAAAAGTTCAAATGCATCATCTTATCCATAAGAGAAGATATAGTGATTATGACATTATATTGAAATAAGAAGAGAATTATTGCCAAGCATCTTGTAAAACAATCCACAAAGGGTGCCTACCCGGATCAGGAGGCGAGAAGGTGCATCCAGTCTCCAAACCCTTCTTCCCCTTGAATCCACACGCTTCGCAGCGAGTACAATTAAAAGGCTCGTTCCACGTCAAATTGAAATAGGACATGTACGGTGCAAATCCGCCATCTAAGGCCGGAATCGATATATCATGGCTATAATTGCACTGAAACTCCTTTGACAGGGCACTCCCATATCTCGACAAGACGTCCGTCGCAACGACCACAGCGTAGTACTTTTCGCCGTCCAGACAATGCATGCGCTCGAACATATTTGAGGCTCTTGACTTCATTGGACATTTGAAGAATGTCAATTCGGTATATTGTTGCACCGACCAATTAGAACTCGAAGCAGTGAAATTGCGGAGCCGTTTGGGGAGGCAACCGTCTGGGTCTTGAAGCCTCATAACTCGCCGCACATAATCTATAGACATTACGGTGAATTCCCCCGAAAGCGGGATACTTAGAGTAGTTCGGTTTTGGCCGTTGCACGAGAGATCGAACCCGGGGTACACACATCGTTCATCCGGTTGGAGTTCTTTCAAACGGAACGGGAACTGGATCTCCGGCTCGCCGGATTTGCAAATCTCATTGAAGCACATATTGTGGCGGGGCGAGACGAGATGGAGGAGGAAGAAGAAGATGAAGGAGGAGGTGGAAAAGAAGAAGGAGATTGACAAGTTATTAGCCATTTGGTTATGTGCCTGGGACCATAGTCGTAGTGAACAAGAACATGGAGGCCTATATAGGCTTGTTTCTTAGTTCATATCCCCGATCATTAATCACATCGAGGGAGTACAACGATGTAAGAGAAGTTGGGTGGGCAGCATTTTTGACAAGATATCTTGGAATCGCATGGATTGGATGTTTCGATCAAAAGAAGCAGATGAATAGATACGACTACATGACGAACATTATTCGTGCCAAATTCATATTTTTCTCTTTTTATAAGTAAGAGTGGGGAAAACCACCGTCAAACCAACCATTATGGACGAATCCGATCTCTAATTTTTATGACATGCATGAGAGATTTTCAGGCGAAAATTTAGGTGTGAACAATGACTATTCTTCTTTAATTTCAAGTGGGTTGGTGATTGTTGCATAATGGGTGCCAATTGGAGTAAAGTCAAAGTTATCCCTATACTCGGCTTAACAGTCGAACCAACATTGCGATATACCGAAATTACGTATGATCAGGGAAGGAATAGAGGATTTAACCAACTCAGACAGCTACCTCGATGATCTCTAAGCCTATTGTCAACAAGGTACTTAAAGCATCACTAGGAAGCAACCTCGCAAATTGTGATTTTGAATCTGAAATGGGATTCTCTAGATAATTTTCGCAGTTGCCAAGCTAAGGAAGATTTTTTTTCATTATTCAACACGTGCAAAAAAGACATCCTAGCCAGCGCGATGATTGATTGTGACTACTTGTATACGGCAATAATCGATCCGTATCAATGGCGGTGATTTGTTTGGAGCTGGTGGTACGATGCCATTCCAACAGGGTGAAAACAAGTTTGGAAAATGAAAAAAAAATTATTTGTTTGGCGAAAATTAAATAATTTAAAAAATATTTCCTAAAAATATCAATTGATAATGATTAGCCACTGAATAATATTTTTATTATTGATAATGATTTATGTTTGAATAATTTCGTGGTCAATAAAATATTTTTCATTCATTCATTTTTGTAAATGATTCAAGCGATCAACATATGGAAAATACATTTCACATCATTCATTTTCCGCAAAAAAAAAAAATGCACCACTCCATTTATTTCGAGAAAAATGAGTGATTCGAAAAAAAATTCCCAAAGCGTGATCGTTTATATTGCTAAAAAGATAAATGAATATAAAATATTTTTATTGTTTACGCAAATATTTTGTTGAGACTCAAAATTGACCTGGGCCTTGACAGGCAAAAAGGCTCGTGGGACGTTGTTGACTTGGGGGCCCAATGTGTTTGGAGCACGTCGGCATCTAAAGCGTTGGCCTTTGCCGATGATCGGGTACTACATATCGACAACGCTGGATGGTTGATACACGACTCCATGTAAGCAGGAGAAACGAAGCCAAAGTTCAATCGCTTAGGCTGCGTGTGGTTGTCCGGATTTTTAGTCAAGATAGGACTGTATAGGATAAGATAAGAAAATCCAAGGATTTTGTCTTATCCTATCTACTGTTTGGTGAACTATAGATTTAAAGTCGGATAAGCATAGGCAAGACGACAGAGCAGACCATTTAGAATCGGGGGTCTTGATTTGGAGTTGAATCCTTTGAGTGAGTAAACAAGTGCTGAACAATCTAATTATTCGGTCTCTTTTCACAAGTTGAAGATGCAATCATGCAGGTCGTCCAAGAGAGCTACATTGAAAGTCGATGATCGAGAGTTATCCATAATATGTTGAGACCCCTTTCGAATGTTGAAAAGGTTCAAGCGGTTAAAGAACGAAGGACGTGATCTCATATTACACTAAACAATCGATTAAAGAACAAGGCCGTAGAGATACTTGGCTTTACAGCCAGAGACCCCAGCCTAGTGCTGTTAGAGAGGCGATCACACTTGAAGGTCGCCGCCGCTGAAGAGGCAGCCCCTAGCCAAAGAGGCGGCCCAACGTAGCCGAGATGCGGCTTGGTGCGGCGGAGAGGCGGCCCAACGCGAAAGAGAGATGATGGTTGTGGGAAAAATCTAGTTCTCCTCTCTTGAGAAATCATATCATGGTCTATCACACCCATTCTCCTAGGATATTTTATCCTGGTTATATCCCCCTTATATCACATTTATTCTATCCTAGACAACTACCAAACACAGGAGATGATAAAATATATCCTATCCTGCTTATTTCCTGACGACTAAATGCAGCTTTAGTGGATAAGGGCAACGGTTGCTGAAATACGTCCAATAATTTCAGGATAGATTGAGATTTTAGAAAGTAATCACCACTTATTGTTATCTTTGTACACAACTATAAATAGTCGATGAAAGGGCTTTGTAAAGAATCCTCAATCAATTGAACTTATCAATTCTTCCTCCAATTTATTTTATCAGTTCTTTATTGTGTTTATCCTTCTTCGTTACCTTTGTTTGTTAGTTCATCGTAGCAATTACTTCCTGTCCGAATGACTACAGAACCTGATGCATTCTAAAAAATCGAAGATCAAACCTTTGGTGAAAGATCTTTCGTCATGGACCATTTCTGGCGAAACATGTTTAGACACAAATTGTTGTCGATAATGAAAATATCTTGCATTGAATAATTAATTCAAGCTATACATGTGATTTTTTTTAGGAAAATGATTTCCAAAGCACTCTTAGCCTCGGTTTGTTCCACGAAAATTGAATATTGTGCTAAAATGATTGCTTATAATATTTCAAATAATTAGTCAATGAAATTTTTCTCATCAATTTATGTCTAAATATTTTCGCGGACGATAAAAATATATTTCTGCAATTCATTTTTATCCATGTTACAAGCAAATACTTTTAGAAAAAATATATATTTTAAATAATTTATTTTTCTCGAAATAAACGGATCCTAACTCTTGCTCGTGGACTGGATAGACCTAAGCAACAGGCAAAGTCGAACCGGCAGAGTTGTGACAAGCAAAAACTTGGAGCTAATGAAAAAGTTATTAGCTACAACAGTTCGTTGTTTTTTGACCCCTATAATAATCACGGATAGAAAAATTAACTTATGTGACATGTCATTCGTTTATGGAAAACAGACTTCTTTTCTGGACAAGAAGTTTTCCTGATCCTCCAAGAGGACCACTTCACCCATCCATCCCACGAATTATGCAGTTTGGGGATTGAAACATATTTTTGAGCGGGGGATAGTGAAATTCAATTCATTCTATGCTCCGCCGTTGGCTGGACAGACGAGTGGTTGTGGTCTTCTCGAAACACCTAAGAATCCTCTCGAGAGGCTGAGTTTTCCATTAATCGATATTGAACTTAATAGGTAATGATTCAAAACATCCTAACGAAAGACCAATATTTGTGCTCCGATTTCCCTTTAGGCTTTTGTTGTTTCGGGAAAAACATTTCTTGAAAAAATATTTTCTTCATTTTCCGGCGTTTGAATCGCCTAGGAAAATGAGTCAACGAAGAACCCGAGTTTCAATTCAGGAAAATGATTTCATCTTTAAACAATTCGGAAATTTTTTCCAAATTTTGACTATATATAGGCGTTTGGACTAGGAACTCTGCGTTTGGACGAGAACCCCAACACTCATTCCATGGTAAGTCGATGCTGACGAGAGCTCCTAATTTTTTTTTTTTTGGGAGTCAAATAGGGCTCCTTTTTTTTTTGTGGGGGGGAGGGGGGCGGCGGCGGGGGCGGCGGCGGCGGCGCACCACTCCTTGGGCGATCCTCTAGTAGTGAAGACAAAATTTACCTGAAAGATAATGAAAATCAATACGGGATGGTAAGTGCATGTACCACTAGACATTGTCGTTGTGTAGACAAATATTTGGACGTTTCGAATATGCTTCGGAAATCGGCTGAAAATTAAATGGCCACACTGAAATAGTGTTAAAGTTGTTCATTTTGTAGGTGAAGATATTAAAAAGTCTAACCCAAAATCTAACCAGGCGTGGGCGACCCTCGCCTGGGCGGGCGTGCCATTAGGTCGATGGAGACCACATATATATACGCAACATATAAAACCCATCGTCAAGAGATGTGTAATATTTCAACACTCCTCTCACGTGCAAATCGAATTTGGAGTGGCAAGTGGAATTTAATTAACAGGGATGGAACTCACACGCAAAAGTAATTGCACTTGCCTCTGATACCATATTAAAATATACAACTCAAAAACTTAAGATATTAAGTGAAAGGAGATCTCATGTATATAAAAGCATATAAGACCAGTTGTCAAGAGGTGTAGGGTATTTCAACATGAAAAATGATGAGTTGTATCTCCCTATATATGGAAAATTATTGCATGTTCCTTAAACTACTTAGTGACCAGTGTCATTTGAATCATTATGTATTCTGATCCTATCATGGTACCGGCATAATTAATGTTTGAAGAAAATTTGAAGATCATCCAACATTTTCTTGGGAGACTAGGATTAGCGGTGAGCAAGATGAGACCGAACCTGGAACTGCTCGAACCGGACCGAACCGGCCGCTTCGATCTGGTTTTCGGGGGCACTGGTCCGGTTCCACAAAATTGGAACCGGTGATTTTTTATCCTGTTCCCGGATCCAGGGGAAATCGGACCAAACTGATTACATTTATTTCTAAACCAATGCCATCTTTGAGTCCCGAGTGCCTCTTTAAGTTGAGAAAAGTATTTTGACATGGCTGACGTGTAAGATCAACCAGCCACGTTACTCGTGTCATATATTTATCATCTTACATGGTGCTTAAATTTTGAAATCACACGTTCTTAATCGACTTGTTGCGTGACATGCTGATTTCCGATGGTATGATCAGCCTATGAAGGATCTTCTCCTTGAGTTGAGACCGTGGACTTGGCAGACCTGGGCAACCAAGAAAAATTAGGGACTTCGAGAAACAATTTCTATGAATAATGAAGCAAATCCCAAAATATAGGTTTGTTGACACCCAACAATCTCATAACTCTAAACTCTATCATGATTCCTTATATCTCTACCAATTTCTGCATCAAAATGATTATTTTTTTATCTTCTTTGGTAAGTTAAATCTTTATATCCAAAAAAATTGAATTTATTATCGTAAATGAACTGAGCTTTTAAACATTTCTTTGTAATTCTTCTTTTCACAAGCAAAACGTGTACTCTTTTGCTGTTTTTATTACTGTAACAAGCCATTTATCAATAAGTAGATTGAAATGCGCAAGTTAATAATTTTATTTTCTCTCTTACATGTTTCACAATGCAAGCGTAACTATTTGCAACAACATTCCAAAAAATAATATTCAAATATCGAGTAGCTCTATTGTATCGCATATACAATTTTCTCTATCATATGCAATTTTATCTATAGTTTCATTATGTTAGTTAATGATTCGAAATTGCAAATATTTCATAATAAATTGATAATAGAAGATACCCTTGGTCATTCCTGCACAAAGGGCAGCAGACATTCCTCTTCGGCCATGGATCAATGCAATGGGCATGGATGCTGTGCTTGCACTCCGGTAATGTCCGCAACACCTCCTTTGATCTGTACTCCGACAAGCATATCGAGCAACTGTTGTCTCAAGGTATCAATCCTCCGGCATCACCAACACGAGTCTTAGGGTATGACTCGATCATAGGCGTGTCCATACCCGAAATGGCGACAGGGGCTTGAGCTCGGCGAGGTGGAGAAGACAGATTGGTTTGGTCTTGTTGAGCCAGGCGTCGAGCTCGCAATTTGTGGGCTATCCAGCACACAAAACACACGAAACATGGTCCAGTAATGCCCAGGATGATCAATTGATCAGTGGTATAACTCTTCGCACTCTCTACACCTAAAGAGACAAGTCTCAAGATAAATGTATAATTGACTCTATGTATTGAAAAAGCTAGGTGGAGCACTTCATCAATTCGGATGCCTCATTAGGACGCCTAATCACACCTTATAAACGGGATGGATATGAATGTATGCATATTATTATGTGCTCCAGACGCCGGTGCATCTCAACAAGCCGACGTTTAGAAAGCTCATTCCAACTCCCCTAGAGAAATTATGTCTTCCACAAATCTCGTTCTTATTTTAGGGTAACAAAGTTATGTTTTTTTTTTTCTTTTTGCCATATTATTTGTGGAGTCTAGTTAGAGTCTTGTCGAATACGCATTAACAGATGATTTGTATACTTTATGAAGATTAATTGACTAAAAAGTTCAGATAGATCATCTTATCGCCTAAGAGAAACTATAATCATTATGAGTACTTTTGGACGACCTTATATTGAAATAAGAAGAGGAATTAGTGAAAAGCATCTTTTAAAGCAATCCATGACAGGGGTGCATACCCGGATTAGGAGTGCATCCAGTCTCCAAACGACCGTGCAAGTTTTTCGCAGCCAGTACAGTTAGAAGGCTCGTTCCACGTCAAACCAAAATAGGACATGAACGGTGAAAATTCGCCATCTATGGTCGGAATCGAAATATCATGGCTATAATTGCATTGGAGCTCCCTCAACAGGACACTCCGGTTTCTCGAAAATCCGTCCGTCACAACGACCACTACATAGTACTTTTGGCCGTCCAGACAAGGCATGCGCTGGAAGATATCCAGGGCTCTCGACTCCATTGGACATTTGTTTCGGTATATTGTTGCACCGACCAAATAGAACCCGAAGTAGTGAAATTGTGGAGCCATTTGGGGAGGCAACCGTTCGGTCTTGAAGCCATATAACTCGCGGCACATAATTTATGGACATTACGATGAATTCCCCCGAAAGTGGGATACTTAGAGTAGTTCGGTTTTGACCATTGCATGAGAGATCGAACCCGGGGTACACACATCGTTCGTCTGGTTGGAATTGTTTCAGACGGGATGGGAATCGGATCTCCAGCTCGCCGGATTTGCAAATCTCGTTGAAGCACATATTGCGGTGGGGGTGGAAAAGAAGGGGATTGACAAGTTATTAGTCATTTGGTTGTGCCTGGGACCATAGACCTAATCCTGGCTAGTGAACAAAAACATGGAATCCTATATAGCCATGTTTCTTAGTTTATATCTCCGATCATTAATGGTACGGAAAGAGTTAAACGATGTAATAGAAGTTGGGTAGGCAGCATTTTAGATAAGATATCTTGGAATTGCGTGGATTGGATGTTTCTATCAATAGAGACAGATGAATAGATGCGAATGACGAACATTATTCGTGCCGAAGTCCGTCTTTTTGTCCTTTTATAAGTAAGAGTGGGGAATACCAACGTCAAAGTCAAAATTAATCATTATGGACTAATCCGATCTCTAATTTTTATGACATGCATGAGAGATTTTATGGCGAAATTTTGGGTGTGAAAAATGACTATTCTTCTTTAATTTCGAGTGAGCTCGTAATTGTTGCACGATGAATGCTAATTGTTGTAAAGTCAAAGTCATCCCTACACTCAGCTCAAAAGTCGAATCGACATCACGATTTACGGAGATTTCGTAAGATCGAGGAAGGAATAGAGGATTTGGACTATCGTAAACAAAGAGACATCGTACCACATGAGATTAAGATTTAACCAACTGAGACAGCCACCTCGATGATCTCTAAGCCTATTGTCGACAAGGTACTTAAAGCATCATTAGGAAGCAACCTCGTAAATAGTGATTTTATATCTGGAAAGGGATTCTCTAGATAATTTTCGCAGTTACCAAGCTAAGGAAGATTTTTTTTTTTCATTATTCAACACGTGCAAAAAAGACATCCTAGTGTGATGATTGATCGTGACTACTTGTATACGGCAATAATCGATCCGTATCAATAGCGGTGATTTGTTTGGAGGTGGTGGTACGATGTCATGCCAACAGGGTGAAGACAAGTTTGGAAAATGAAAAAAGTTTCGGTTTGTTTCGCGAAAAATAAATAATTTAAAAAGTATTTTCTGAAAAATATCGATTGAAATAATTAGCTACTACATAATAGTTTGAAGTCCTTCCATTAATTCAAGTTTAGAGACGATATTAAACATTTTTTTTATAGTTTAGGGACTAATTTGAACATGTTTCAAAAATTTGGGGACCACATTGAACAAATTGAAAGTTCATGGAACACATTGCACATTGGGCTAAAGTTTAATGACCATATTGGTTAAATTAAAAATTCAGGGACCACATTGCACATTGAGCCAAAGTTTAGAGATCATTTGTATCATTTTCCCTTCTGCTTTAATTTCGAGTGAGCTCGTAATCGTTGCACGATGAATGCTAGTTGTTGTACAGTCAAAGTCATCCCTCAAAAGTCGAATCAACATCACGATTTACCGAAATTTCGTAAGATCGAGGAAGGAATAGAAGATTTGGACTATTGTGAACAAAGAGACATCGTACCACATGAGATTGAGATTTAACCAACTCAGACAGCCACCTCGATGATCTCTAAGCCTATTGTCGAGAAGGTACTTAAAGCATCATTAGGAAGCGAACACGCAAATTACGATTTTGCATCTAAAGACGGATTCTCTGGATAATTTTCGCAGTTACCAAGCTAAAAGAAGAATTTTTTTTTCATTATTCAACACTTGCAAAAAAGACATCCTAGCCAACGTGATGATTGATTGTTAACTACTTGTATACAGCAATAATCGATCCTTAATAATAGCGGTGATTTGTTTGGAGGTGGTGGTACTATGTTATGCCAATAGGGTGAAGACAAGTTTGGAAATTGAAAAAGCTTCCGGTTGTTTCGTGAAAAATGGATCATTCGGAGAGTACTTCCCAAAAAGTACCGCATGTATCGCGGGAAATAATTAGTATTTTTATAATTAATAATAATTTATGTCTAAATAATTTTGTGGATAATATTAATAGTTTTCGTTTATTCATTTTTGTAAGCGATTCAAGCGATCAATTTTTAAAAATATTTTTCAAATTATTCATTTTCTTCAAAACAAACACACCACTCCATTTGTTTCGAGGAAAATGAGTGATTCAAAAAACTTTGTCCAAAAAATAATCATTTATATCGCTGTAAAAAATAAATGAACAAATAATATTCCCATTGTTTACGCATATGTTTTGTTGACACTCAAAATTGACTTGGTCCTTCACAGGCAGAAAGGCCCGCGGGGCGTTGTTGACTTGAGGGCCCATTGTGTTTGGAGCATTTGGGCATCTAAAGCGTTGGCCTTTGCCGTGGGTACGAAATATTGGCAACACTAGATGGTCCATGCACGACACCATGTAAGCAGGAGAAACGAAGCCCAAACCGCTTAGTGGATAAGGGTAATAGTTCCTAAAGTATATCCAAGAATTTAGGGATAGATCAACATTTTCGAAAATAACCCCACCTACAGTTATTCTTTGCACATGACTAAATAGTGGATGAAAGGGCTTTGTAAAGGATCAGCAATCAATAACACTTATCAATTCTTCTTGCAATTTATTTTATTAGTTCTTTATTCCCGTTTATCGTTCTTCGTTACCTTTATTTGTTAATTCATCATATCAATTACTTCTTGTCCAAATCATCACAGAACCCGATTCGTTCTAAAAAAACCTGAAGATTAGACCTTTGGTGAAGGATATTTCGCGAATCATTTCTAGTGAAACATCTTTTTGGCACGCCTAGTGGGACCACTTGTGGTTCGATTTGAGGAAGTGATGTCGCGACCCGATCAACCCGGAGCCCGCCGTTCGGGCTAATGGATTGCCAAGGCCCCCTTTTGTCTAGGACGCGGGGGCTTGGGCTCGGGCCCTCCCAAGCCCATACCAAATCGCGACGGGAGATTTAATTGTCGGGTTTGACCTTAGTGTGGTCGGGTGACATGTGCAATGTGTGTATGTAAATAGAGTCGCCACCGGTCATTTTTGGAAGGTCGACCGGACACCTTATTGAGCGGTTGAGAGAAGCCGTTCGATTCTATGGAATCAGAGAATTTGTGTTCGGGGACTTGGTTACACCGATATTTCTACCGACGCCTTTTCGGTACCTAATGTCAAGTGATTTTTCTAACTATGATTTCTTGCAGGGCCAGCTTTCAGGTGAGGGAAATCTAAATCTAGGCTGTCATGCAGATCATGAAGACTAACCCTATCAAACACAACCAATAAAGTAGGTGCGTAACCAAGGATCCAAGAACATACAAATAAAATGCATCAAAACAAGTCGAGGCATCCCTAGTATAGCCCTAAAGGCTTGGAGAATGTGTGATTAAAGTTTGGGGTTGATTTGGGGAGATTGTAGAAGATTTGCCAAAAGGGAAAAATCATCATTTTTTGAAGGATCAGTGGTCAAAGTACCCAAAAATAGCTTTGGCCAGTTGATTGTGGTCATTTCCTATTTTTTGGGCTTTTTTTTGGAATTTTTGGAATTTTTTGATTTTTTTAAATTTTTAATTAATTAATTAATTTTTTTGAATATTTGAATTTAATTAATTTTTTTATTTTCTGAAATTATCTAGGCTTGGTTGACCCGACCCGCGCCTTGTGGGTGCCTGGCCCAAACCATAAGGGTTCTGGGTAGGCCTAAACGACACCGTTTTTGGTTTTTTTTTTTTTTTTGAATTTTTGGAATTTTGCTTAACCAACGGAGCGTTTTGTCGGGCAAATATCTCATCCCTTGAACACAATTAGTGAAAACCAATCACTTCACATAGAATTAGGTAGAATGAAGTTTCCAAAATAGTTGATGGCTTGGGAAAAACATGGCCGAGCACTTTGTAACGACGTCACGAAAATGCCCACTTGAAGTACAACCTTGGAAAAATATCAACCTCTAACTTTGCAAGTCACTGAAGCGTTTTCAATGGTGATTTTCTTAGTGCTCAAATACAATCAAGGGAAACCGATCATACCACATGAAAATAGGTATGATAAGGTTTCCAAAATAATCAACGGCTTGGGAAATGATTAACCGAGCACATCGTAATGATGTCGTGAAAGTGCTCAATCGCAAACCAACACTTGAGACAAAAAACGACCTCTAGCTTTCTAGCTCACTGAGGAGTATTCGTGAGTGATTATCTCCATGATCAGACACAATTAATAAAAGCCACTGATACCATGTGAAACTAGATTAAACAAGGTTTCAAAGGCAATCGACGGATCTGAAAAATCTTAAGTGAGCACTCTGTACCAAGGTCATGAAAATAGCTTGTCGCAATTCTAGACCAAAAACAATTCAAGGCCCCCCTTTACAGTTCACCGAGGCAACTTTCGAGGCTCATAACTCAATCCACAGAGATAATCAAACCCAAAATTTAGCATTAGTGTAAAGTGCTACACACAGAGTAAGATCAACCAAAGATCGACCTCAGAAGCTTGAGGAATCACTAATAAAAACAGCCCTAAAATAGCGACCTCGCACTGCTCAGAACACTTGGAATTTTTGTTGCCCAGAAACAATTCACTGAGACGTATTCATGGATGATTTTCTTGCATTATAATCACAACCAAGAGGAGATCCATGCATTGATGCAAAGTACTACATACATGAACAATACGGACCAAAAAATGGCTTGAAAAACGCGTTAGATCATGACAAAAATTGACCCCGAAATCACCCACTTGCACTGTTTTCATGCCACAGACAGACCAATATGGGGTATTCCCAAAACCATATCTCACTCTATAAGCACAACCAAGAGCAAAAACACATACACACACATTCTACTTCGCACACATAACGCAAAGATTCTAAGAACGACCAAAAACAAGCACGGGAATGCAATGAAAAACAAATTCAAAGTAAGGGGTTTGGACTGTTTTTCGTTCCCAACACTAGACAAAAAATTTGCACAAACTTAAATAGATTAATGATGAAACTTCAAAGGGGCATATCTCACACCTAGATCACAACCAAAGGCTACACAACATACCGATGTGAAGAGCTACACACGTAGAACACGTCTAAACAATAAATGACTAGAAAAACATGCAAAACGACTACAAAAAAACGTTCAAAGTCGGGGGTTTGAACCACCCCAAGCATTTTATTGAACACGTGGAGTGCAGTAAGAAAAACACGGAACGAGGGATTTACAATTGAAACTATCGCACATAAAAAGTCAAGAGGGACCTAACAAGCATTGAACAACAAATGAGGGTGGTCGGTTTGGCTCTGTTCAACCCAAAAGTCGAACGGAACCAAACAAGTCGAACGGAGCCAAACCGGACCAAAACCAAGAACCAGAGAAGGGGTTGCTCGGGTAAGGAGGTTTGCATTACCTTTTCGGATGGCACCGGTGACGGAATGGGGTTGAGGATGGTCGGCAAGGCTCTAGGGATGTAGGTGAAGCTCGGCCGGGGGTGGTGATCACTCAAGAGACCCTCACTCGCTCGTTTTTTCCCTCACAAGCTTCCCTGTTCACCAGCCCGAGAATGCCTAGAGCCGGCCATGGATTTCTCAAATTTCTTCGAATTCGTGGAACCCCAAGCTCTTGACCTCACTCTCGTTTTATAAAGCTCGTGTGACTCCTCATACCACACTATCTCTCCTTCGTACGAGTAATGCCAGCTCGTGGAAAAGATTCTAACGGCATTTTTGTATTCCCGCTCCCCGAACACCAGCTGCCCGTCCCTTCGTCATACCAATCCAGCACGCACAAGTGACAAACGACGAGAGGAACGTTCTGGAATGTGGCCGTGGGGGTTGCGTGGCGTGGGTCGTGCGTGAATTTTGGCGAAAAACTGCTAGTTCGCGCTTGGCATCGTCAATTGTGTCCGAAATGGCGTTCAATTTCATCGATCTCTGATCGGCGCGTAGGTGAGCCTATGAAGAAGACGGTGAATAGTACCGGGTCAATGGGTCGGATCTACCCGATCCGACCGTCCCAGTTGCTCAAAAACCGTCAAATTAGACATAAAAATTACCAAATTTCCCAAAATTGATGCTGAAATTGGGTTCTACAACATCGATTCCATCTAAAAGTGATGAATTTGGCAAAAATCCCAATTTTTCGATTTGACCTGAAAATAATTTTTCAATAATCCAAAGCCTAAACGGTAAAATCGAACCAAATCACCCCCACCAATGATTCAGAATGATGGCAAATATAAGGTAGTGGACTTGGATTTTCATGGGCATCCCTAAAATTTAATTAATTGCACTTTGAGTGAAATTAGGGACCAAATTGAAAAATAAAAGTGCAATTAGGTCCTTTTTGTCAAAATTGAGCAATTTATCAAACAATTGGACTGGAATGCAATATGAGGGATTAGAGGACAATGTAATGGCTTAGGAAAAGTAAAAATTAAAATTAAAAGGACTCAAAATGTAATTTTTTGGCTTAATTCGGGGTTATGTTTGTTAAGACTCGCATGGTCCCGAATTGAATTTTCTGAAATTTAAATGACGAAAAAGAAAAGGGAATTAAAATAAAAATATTGAATATTTTTTCATATTTGTTTGACCACGAATGGTATTTTTCTTGATTTTTGGCTATTTTATAATAAAAAGAAATTCCAAAAAAATATTAATATTAATAAAAATATTTTTTGTTCAAAATTGGTTCTAAGGCTTGGCCAAGGCTTCCAAAGTTGATTTTACAATTTTATAAATTTTTTTGGTATTTTTAATTAATTTTCTAAAAATAAAAAGATTAAAAATTAGGTGTCAACAGTTGCCCCTCTTTGAGAGTGATCTCGATAGAGGTCACTTTCAAAGACAATGTGACACCTGAGTTCTAATCGACTCAACTGGGGAAAAGAAAAGCCATAACACTTGATTCAAACGACTCTTCGATATAAGTTCAAGCCCAAACCAATTTTCCACTTGCTCTGATGGTGTGAGAGAGAGTCAGAGAGAGAGAGAGAGAGGCTACCTAGAGCTTACCTGTCGGCTTGGTGGATGTTGCTTGATGTGAGTGATTTCGATGAGATGCCTAACGACTCTTTACGAGAATACCTTAGGGAAGTTAAGACTATGAGATAACTCTTAAGGATCGAGCCTAGCCTAGAGATGACTCGTAAGGACATAGCCTAGCCTAGAGATGACTCGTAAGGACAGAGCTAAGCCTGACGAAGGATCGTCCTTTATCATGGACTCATCTAAGGAATATCCTAATGTCGCTTTTTAAGCCAAACGGAAAAGATATGGATTCAAAGATTGGATCATCCCCTATCATGAAATCACCAAAAGAATACCCTAATGTTGCTTTTTAAGGCAGGCTACAAGGGCTTGGTTTTGGGTGCCATTCTGAGATTTGGGGAGACCAGAAATCATGTAGAAGCTCTAACCCGAATTATCTTATCAAGAGGGATTTAAAAAAAAAGTCATAATGTTGCGTTTAGGCAAAACAAAAGGGCTTAGTTTTGGGTGCCATTCTAAGATCTGGGGAGACTAGGAATCATGCAGAATCTGTAACCCAAATTATCTTATCAAAAGGGATCTAATGAAAATTCCTACTGTTGCGTTTAGGCAAGGCAAAATGGCTTGGTTTTGGGTGCCATTCTGAGATCTGGGGAGACCAGGAATTATGCAGAAGCTCTAACCCGAATTATCTTATCTAAAGAAAAGTCCTAATGTTGCGTTTAAGCAAGACAAAAGGGCTTGGTTTTTGGTGCCATTCTAAGTTTTGGGGAGACCAGGAATTATGTAAAAGCTCTAACCCGAATTTTCTTATCTAGGGAAAAGTCCTAGTGTTGCGTTTAGGCAAGACAAAAGGGCTTCGTTTTGGGTGCCATTCTGAGATCTGGGGAGACCAGGAATCATGTAGAAGCTCTAACCCGAATTATCTTATCAAGAGGGATCTAAAGAAAATTTCTAATGTTGCATTTAGGCAAGATAAAAGGGCTTAATTTCTGAAAAAGACTCCAAAGTTTGATGGAAATCTTGTTTTGATATTATCATTGGATTTAGACAAAAATTTCATTAGATATGCTAATGATGTAGGAGGTTTTCCAAAACATCTTGCAGCATGACATGATAATCAAAATTCCTTATGGCGAAGATTTTGAATCAAATGATATGAAATTGCCAAAAGAGTTTGGTTGAAACATCAATTGGAGTACTCTCCTCAAAGAAGACTTCTCACAATTTCTCAAAAAGGTTTCTATTTCCCTTTAGAAGCGCTCGAATTTCCTCTCAAACCTTTATCTAGAATTTCGGAACTATTCGCAGCACCTATAATTTGATTGATCTGAAAAGGCCTTTTAAGGGACTGTAATGTCAGGTTTGGTCAAAGGTTTCCAAAGGGGACTCACAGTCGAGTCAAGGCCAATGAACAAAAATCTTCATCATCTGCTCTGGGTTTACAAGTCAAGAAACTTGCAAAATGAGAAAGAAATAATCTTGCTCGTACCTCTTCGAGCGATGCTTAAAATCATTCAACTCTACGTTAACTCAAGTGCCCTAATCTGAAAAAATTTTCAAGGATTGTGACGTAGGTTAGGATTGGGGACCAAGGGAGAGAAAGGCTTTTTTTGGCCCAGAAAATATTCGAGGAGGGTTTGACGTTGGTGATCATTGCTGATTTGTCACCGGTCTTGGTCTTCTGGAATAGTCTTCAAAGAGCACCATCGTTGTACGAGGATTGTGTGAACTTCTTCTGATGCTGTCGTTGTTTGAGGACAATGTGAACTCCAACTAAAAAGTACATTTTGCAATTTGACTCCTCTGGGGATTTACCAAAGAGACAAGACGTAGACGTTTTTTGCTGAGTCTACAGAATGCACAGACGAAATTTAGAGGTATTTGCGAATGGACAAGGACTTGAATGGGTATTGGCCTTGCTTTCGATTGGTACTTTGCTTTTTTGATGCCCGGGACTTGCTTTTTCTTCTTCTTCTTTTTCTTTTTTTTTGTCCCTCCTTTTTTTCTCTTCTTTTTTAGACAAAAGAATTTCAAAGATTATGCCAGATATACATGCAAATGAAAATCTAGCACACTTGAAAAGCTAATTAGGAAATTCTATGTAGACCTGATTCTTCTAAGTTCTTCCGCTTTGAGGTGGCGCTATCTTCATCTTGGAACGAGCAATGATCACCAACGGGGTTAAGAAACGAATATACAGGCTCAATTGGGCTGTGCAAAGGATAAAAGTGTGTAGGATAGAGAAACGAACGCTCTTCGTCATCCTAGAGCACTTGAATTTACAGTATGAGCTTAAATACAAAGAAAGACTCGAAGATTGAAGTTAGTTCGAGCAAGAAAATTTCTAACCATTTACCTCATGTTGCTGCTGGAATTACCTCCATTTGGCCCCGATGTGGGGTGGTTCTTGACAAGGATAAAGAAATAAAACCGCCGCTCAAAGGGGTTAACAATGGATAACCTGTACTGTTTGGGATAGAGAAATGAATGCCTCTCGTCATCTCAATCTATATAACCACTGCAAATGATCCCTACGTCCTCAAACAAAGTTCGTGTCTCAAACTCATCACACTCACCACTCAAGTGTGTAAAAGGGACGTGTTTGGGCATGGCTCGTCTCTTTTCATTTGTGGTACTCATTATGACAGGTTTAGACAACCATCTTTCGAAAAGTTCATTTCATTTTGAGTCAAAACTCTTCGCTTATGGGGATTTTGGATGCAAAATTCACATTTTAAAATGCTTGGATAACCTCGGAATTTTTTTCAAAGATGAATGCTGGCGACGCATTTTCCTAGGCTTTCAAAGACTTCTCTAGGCCATAGACTTAACAACTTCTAGACTCTTGGAAAGACCTGGAGCCCTAGAACAGAATATTCTTACTCTCTCGATGACGGTTCTGACGGTCACGGTAGTGATCCCTGGGGCAACTGAAAGAAATTTGTTAGTAAATATTTTTTAAAATTGAAGAGACTGGGTTACCACCAATTCCTCTCCGCATGTGATTCCTCAGATCGTGGGTGGCCTCCTATCTCGGGAACTTGTGTCAGGGGTCCGCCCGTCTGGGTTAAATCGCCTTCTCTTAGTAACTGGTTAGTTCCTGCAACGGAAAGAGAATACATATGTATGCATGCCTGCATGAGATGTCTGTGAAAATTCAAAAGTGACTCGGATCCACTAGAGAAGGAGTGTCGCTTAAGCTTCTGATTCGTTCAAGGATAAAACATCTTGATTGCATCGGCATTTACAGGATATCTTAATTCCTCTCCATCCATGTTTACAAGATCAAGGCTCCTCCTAATAAGACCTTCTTAACCACATACGGTCCCTCATAATTCGGAGTGAACTTGCCCCCGGGGTGCAGAGCACTGGGGAGTGTTTTCTTTACCACCATATCGTCTACCTCAAAAGACCTGGGCCTAACCTTTCGGCTAAATGACTTGGCGACCCTCTTTTGATAACTCTGTCCATGGTAGATTGCCCTTAGACATTTCTCATCTATCAAGTTCAACTGCTCATGCCACTGCTGGATCCATTCAGTCTCCGACAACTTAACCTGGGATAGAATACTCAATGACGGGATTTCTATTTCTACAGGCAGGACTGCTTCCATGCTATACACTAGAGAATTAGGCGTTGCCCATGTTAAAGTTCGAATTTAAGTATAATACGCCATCAGCACGTACGGTAACCTTTCATGCCAATCCTAGTAATTCTCTGCGGTCTTAGACAGGACCTTCTTGATGTTCTTGTTTGCCGCTTCCACGGCTCCATTTATTTGTGGGTGGTAAGGACATGAGTTGAGATGCCAGATATTGAAGCTATTCAAAAGGTTATCGACTATCTCGTTGTTCAAATTTGAGGCGTTGTCCATGACAATGGCTTAGGGAGTCCCGTACCTCGAGATAATGTCCCGTCTAATGAATCTTGCCACGTTCTTTGCAGTGACATTGGTATATGAAGTGGCTTCAATCCACTTTGTGAAGTAATCGATCTCTACGAGTATGAAGTGGTGCCCGTTGGAGGCCTTGGGATTGATTGGCCCGATCATATCTATCCCCCACATAGAAAAGGGTCATGCTTCAGACATTTGATGCAACTCACTTGGAGGCGCGTTAATCTTGTCCCCATACACCTGACATTGGTGGCACGAACTCACGTGTTGGTTGCAATCCGATTCCATGGTCATCCAATAATATCCCAATCACATGATCTTCTTAGCGAGCAGATGGCCGTTCATATGTGGACCACATTCTCCCTCGTGAAACTCCCTCATGAGCAAGTTGGCCTTCTTGGCGTCCACGCACCTTTGTAGGACCGAATCAAAGGATCTCTTGTAAAGAGTCTGACCACTAAGGAAGAACTTTGCAGCCACTTTCGTTATGTATTTTCTGTCTCCTATCTGACTCCCTGGGGGAGATTCTCCTTTCAAAAGGTAGTTCTTGATGTCATGATACCAAGGCTGATCATTAAATCCCTCTTCAATGACCATGCAGTGTGCTGGCTGTTCAATAACGCCGATCCTCAAAGGTTCAATATCCATGCCATTCACCACTTGTAGCATAGAGGACAAAGTGACTAAGGTGTCCGCGAAATGATTCTGCGTTATTAGCAGATATTCGAAATCGATCTCCTCAAATTCCTTGATCATCTCCCCTAGGAACTTGTGGTATGGTATGAGCTTAGAATCTTTTGTTTTCCATTCACCCTGGGTCTTTAAGATGATGAGCATGGAATCTTCATAGACTTGCAGTTTTTGTACTTTCACGTTCAGGGCTAGCTGTAAACCCAGGATGCAAGTTTCATACTCAGAGACATTATTGGTGCAAGGGAATATTAACTTTGCCGCAATAGGATAATACTGACCATCTGGGGATATCAGAACTGCTCCGGTGCCCGACTCTGCTAAATTGACGGCACCATCAAAATACATGGTCCACTTATCCTCTGACAACGTCAGGATGCGATCTTCAGCTTCGCCTTCGCCGGGGGTTGCGAATCCTGGAGAACTCTCGACTAACATATCATCGATGGCTCGTCCTTTGACAAATTTCTGAGATGAGCTTCTTATATCAAATTCGGACAAAAGGACCTGCCATTTGGCCAATTTTCCAATCAAAGACGGCTTTTCAAGCAAGTACTTAATCGGATCATTCTCTGTGACCAACCAGATACGGTGGTGAAGGGTATACTGCCTCAATCTATGAAGCACCCAAACCAAGGCGACGCAGGTCTTCTCAACTGTTGTGTAATTCATTTCCGACGCGGTGAACTTCTTACTTATGTAATAAATCACCCATTCCTTGCCATCCTCTGGGCTTATCTGGGCGAGCAAGGCTTTTAATAACTCCTCATGGATTGTCAGGTAGAGGGTTAAAGGGACGCCGGCCATTGGGGGTACCAAGACCGGAGGACAAACCAGATACTCCTTGATCTTGTCAAAGGCCAGCTGACATTCGCGGTCCCATTTGATCTTGGCATTCTTCATCAACAGCGTAAAGAAAGGTTTTGCTATTTCTGAAAGCTGAGATATGAAGCGAGCGTTATAGTTCAATCTGCCCAATAAACTTCTCACTTCTTTAACCGTCGAGGGAGGTCCAAGATTAAAGATGGCTTGAATCTTCGAAGGATCGATTTCAATGCCGCGGTTACTAACCATGAATCCCAACAGCTTACCAGACCTTGCCCCAAACACGCATTTAGCGGGATTTAGCCTCAGCTTATACTTTCTGAGCCGTTCAAATAGCTTCCTCAATATCAAGGTATGATCTTCACCACGCCTAGACTTGGCGATCATGTCATCCACATACACCTCTATCTCCTTGTACATCATGTCATGGAATAGAGCCACCATAGCTCTTTGGTAGGTTGCCCTAGCATTTTTCAAACCTAAGGGCATGACTTTGTAGCAGAAGGTCCCCCATGGTGTTATAAATGATGTCTTGGCTTTATCCTCCTCCTTCATGAGGATTTGGTTGTAGCTAGAAAAACCGTCCATAAAAGAGAACATTTCAAATCCCGCCGTGCTGTCAACCAGGATGTCGATATGCGGCAATAGGAAGTCATCTTTGGGGCTTACCTTGTTTAGGTCTCGATAGTCTATGAGACCCGAACTCTTCCATCCTTCTTCATGACAGGAACTATATTAGCAATCCATTTCGGATATGGGACAACCTCAATGAATCCCACCTTGAGGAGCTTCATTACTTGCTCCTCAATTTTCTTAAACAACTCTGGTTTCATCCGCCTAAGCTTCTGTTTCTTTGGTGGGACCTCCGGATCAGCCGGCAACGTATGTTCCACGATGCTGGGATCTAGCCCCGTCATGTCATTGTAGGACCAAGCAAAGACATCTTGGTATTCCTTGAGAAGTTCAATCATTCTATTAGCTTCTGCAAGCGACAAACTTTCCCCGATTTTTACTTCCTTAACATTCTCTGAATCCCCCAAATTAACTATAACCGTGTTTTCTGTGGTGAGAGGCTTGGATTCTTCATAGTGATTCTAATCACGCTTAACATCCTTCTAATCCTCATCGTCATTCTCATCTTCGACCTCACAAGATAAATCTTCTTGACGATCCAAGTCACATAGTAACCTGCTATGCATGCTTGGGATTGTATGCCTGGAATGTCACGAGGATGGTTAGTTCACACATAGCAAATGACTTCAATGCATGATGATTTTCAAAGAACTTTTTTTTTTTAAGGATACTTTCACAAGAGAGATGTGGAAAAGGGAGCTAGTCCTCATCGGACATCCTTACTTCCCAAAAATCGCTTTGGAAACCAGGAATCATGGGGCAAATCAAGTCTCAGGTTTCATGTATTTGAAGGCCGGTATCGTCAGCGACCGATTTGTGGTTCCACATGTTCTTAATAAAACATGAAATGCTTTTATTGATAGGGACCGCATTACAGCAAGTACTACTTGGACCAATGGTCGGAGATCCAAGGTTGTCTTTACATTAAAGTGGGAAGACTAAATTGAAAATGCAAGGCATCTAAAACTTAGGGAGTCTAGATGCATTAGGGAAAGGAAAAGAAATGGCCTCTTTACTCAAGAACGGGAGCATCGTCGTCGATCCACTCGATGATCACGTTGACCCACTCCTCCCAGAATAGGCCAGATATGCCTGGATCCACCGCAACACCAACATCTTCATTCTTCAGCCACTTAGAGGATCCATAGAAAACCTGGCTCAAAGGGGTGTCGAACATCTTCGCCTTCCCTTTCCAAGCGCTTGAGCCGAAAGAATGACCACCTCGGCCTCTATAGCCCCCACGGTTAACACCTTTGACTCTACGTCGACCTCCCGAGTGGTCATTAAACTGATAACGGTAGCTTGGCTCCACCTTATAGCCTAGGCCACTTCTGTTTTCCACCGATGCCAAGCTGATGGGCTTACAGATACCTTGAGCATTCTTTTCGAGTCCCATTCCAGGAACAAAGCCATATTGCAGCAACACTTTCCAAGCCATGATTGGGGACTTAGAGAGACCGGGAGTCTTCATCCTGGTGCTAGTAGGCACATGCATAACGGATGCCAATTCTAAAGAACGAAAGCTCGGCTCCTCTTTTGATGTTGGCTCCACATAAGGAATCGCGCCTAAATGGTATATTAGACAATCAGTCTCCCCGTGGACGGTGACTAACTTGCCGTCGACCACAAACTTCAGCTTTTGATGTGGGTTGGATGGAACTACCCCAGCTATATGAATCCATGGCCTTCCTAGTAAGAAGCTAAAAGAGGCTGGGATATCCAAGACGTGGAACCCAATTGAAAACACAGTTGGGCCAATGATAACGTCCAGTTATTTTTCTCCCACTATGTCCTTCTTCATACCGTCGAAAGCATGAACGGATGACTTGGACACTCTATTCAAATCCTCCTTCACTCCTAAACTTCTGAGAGTATCCAAGGTATACAGATTGAAGGCCGAACCACCATCTATCAGCACCCGAGATACCCGCTTATTGTGGCAAACCACCGATATATAGAGCGCTTTGTTGTGAGCCTGCCCCTCAGAGGGAAAATCCTCATTAGAAAAGGATATTTGGTCCATTAAAAGGATAGAACCTACAAAATCCTCCAGCTGGGCCTCATTAATGGTTTCTGGCACGTGGGTTTCATTAAGCACCTTCATGAGAGCGCTCATGTGCTTCTCTGAGGGTTTGAAAAGTTCCAATAGCAAGATCTATGCAGGTATTTTCCTCAGCTGCTCAATGACCTCAAACTCACTCGTTCTTACGATGGATAAGAGTTGTCCGATATCCTCTTCTGTCACGCCTCTTTTCTCTACATCTCCTTCCTTTTGCACTTGACATCTCCCAAATCCATACTACTACATAGAAACGGCATCACATAGGCATATCAAAATATAGTAGAATGATTGATATCACAATCGCATCTAAATGCAACACTTCAAAGTGTTACAATGTTCAGATAAACATAGACACTACTGCCTGATCAAGTATTTCACGATCTCAGGAAAGATAATATAGCACCAGACAACCATCATCTTTGATATTTCATTGTAAGTATTTCACGGTAGGAGACAGAATATCTAACTGGTTTGTAGATAAAAAAGCAGGGCATTTCCAGACATCTAAAGCAATATCCTTGGATATATCAGCTAAATAACCTTCTAGAGTCAGAAAAAAAAAACATAATTATCATCGAATGGACAACAAAATGAGTACAAACGGCCTACATATGTCTTGTACCACATAAAAATGCTATGTAAAATTTCACCGACCCTCTAACCACGCCATTCCTTAGCATCGCTAGCAAAACGCCGACCGATCTCCGTCTCCACCGATCCAAACTCCGTCGACGATAGCAGGAAAAAGAAAAAACACAGTAAACCCAGAATCGAAGAAAACTCAAGCAAACCCGATTCAAACATTTCATTGAATAGATGGTGGACAACTCATCTAGATCATTTACACTCAAAACTCAGAAAACCATTCAAGCCCGATTACTATGCCTAGCGTTCTTAGCACATCAGTTCCTAAAAAAAAAACAGCACAAATATCACGAATTTGCGGAAACACTTTTGGGTTTTCTCCCTGAACGAAAGTGGAGAGGTTATTCATACCTCTCGCGTGGGAGAGATTCCGGTCACGAATGGACGACGGCACCAGCAATGGAACTTCGAGCGGGACGAGGTCACTTCCAGCCTCTTCAAGCCACGGCTGAGAAGACATGGAGCACATGCAGCGTTCAGTGGTGGTGGTCCGGTGTGCTCTCTCGCTCGGTCGAATCTCATCTCTCTCGCTTAGTTTTGGTGGTCTGGTTACGCAAGTGAAGAAGCTAGAAAGCTTACCGTAAAGAAGGAGAAGGAGAAGGGAATTTGAAAAGAGGAGAGAGAGAGTGATAGCATTTAATGTTTTCTTGTTGCAGGTGTATTGGCAGAGCAGAGCGTAGAGGAGAGAGAGAAAAAAAGCAGCAGGTTTTATTTTCAATTTTCAATCGATCCAAGTCACGACCACGTGTCGATTTTCTAGTGGTCCACATGTGCTCCTATGTGCCACATGGGCCGATAACATGGAATGTGATGAGCACTGAATATTTTCTCCTCTTAGAGGAGAAAATATTCAGTGCTCATCTTAGAGGAGAAAATATTCAGTGCTCATCAAATTCCACGTCATCTATGCATTAGGCCATTCCTTTGGCGACAAGTGGCACTATGGGGGTGCCCACCGTCAGAAAATTAGAAAACTCTCTTTCCCTCTCTCTCTCCTTCTCTCTCCAACTCCATGGAATGAAAGCTTCGGTGTCCTCCTCTCCGCCCTCCACCACCAACATCATGTACACAACACCCACGAGCCGCCATGGAGCTCAGGTTCTGGCCCTTCTTCTTCCTCTTTGCCACCGCGGAGCGCTGTCTCCTTCGTCTCATCCGGAGGCAGAGCCCCGCGGGGACCTTGTAGACGGTTAGCACGAGGAGGTTCACGATGGTGTACCGGCAGCAGCAGCACAACGCTGCGCAGTCCGCAGCCCCCCGCCCCGTAGCCTCGACCAAGTGGGCCCATCTCCTAGTCGTTGTCTTCACCACAGCGGTCGTCGATTCGTTTGCCTCCCCAGTAGGGTTCGGAAGCAACGGTTGTCTCCGGTTGGCGATCGGTGGGTCAAAGAGGGATTGCCGGGTCATTCACGATTGTTGTTGGTGCTTTTGGATTCGAAGAGGAGGGAATTTTGAGTGGGACAAAGAAATGGAAAGAGAGAGGGTCCTTCAAGTTCTAGAGCCCAAGTTTGAGGTTTTAGGTCTTGCATTCAGAGAAGTTGTCGGCGATGAACGGGCGGAGAAGCTTGTCGATGTCAACGGAGATTGTCATCTTCTCGAGGATGGCGAGCATGATGTTGGTGGTGGAGGATGGAGAGGAGGAGGAAGATGCCGGAGCTTTCATTCCATGGAGTTGTAGAGAGAAGGAGAGAGAGTTTTCTAATTTTCTGACGGTGGGCCCCCACAATGCCACTTGTCGAAAACTAAATGGCCTAATGCATAGATGACGTGGAGTTTGATGAGCACCGAATATTTTCTCCTCTTGGAGGTATATGCACAAGTCATAGTTGAGGTCAGTAATGTTAAGTTGAGGTGCTTTTACATTGAGGTGACATGTTTGGACAAATTCGTTTTGGAAGAAGATAGTGTTGGATCTAGCAATATAGCCTAAAGGGGGATCAATAGGTGATTCTGAACACTTTTGAAACTTAATGCGGAAATTAATAGGTTCAGAACATAAGCTGAATAAGATCAGTAAAATAACGTGCAGATAAACTAAACACAACAAGATGAGTTTAGGGAAAGAGAATTTGCACGCAATGTTTATAGTGGTTCGGTTTTAGCAAGCCTACGTCCACTCTCCTACGATGACAATCGATCGGCTGGATTCCACTATGAATCGATGAAAGGTTACAAGAGTTGTCACTCTAATCAATCTTACAAAAGAACCTCTCAAAAATAAGAATTTTAAGCTCACAAGAACAAGAGAATGTGAATCTAAACAACTCAGCACTTTGGAATTTTAAGTTCGCGAACTCTATTCGTAATAGTCACCATTGATATTCTTTTATACTCCTTCGACCTTGAACTAGCCGTTACCAAGGTCCTCCAAAGGATCGCTCCTCAATCTCTGATTGGACGTCATCAATCCTGATTGACCGAGACTATATATGGGAAGATCTAGTAGCCATTGGAGTAGAGTCTGAACCCTTCAGATTCAGTCGCCCATACAACCAAATCTTCAGTTTCCATAAATAGAGTACATCCAAATCTCCAAGATATCTTATCCATGGAAGGTATTATCCAATCGAGGATATTTTCCTGATTTGATTGAAAAATAATCCTATCAATCAAATCTTACAAACTTCCATAAAAAGGTGCGCCCAAATCGGAAACCTGCCAAACGTGGGTCTTTAGAATCTGGTAGAGAGATATTGTAGAATCTAAACGCTATTTAGAAGCAGTCTTCTGAACTAAAAAGACTCTCTGAATATGAACAGATTAGAACTGTGACTCTGACCTTCTGTAAAGTCCTTGCTGGCGTGTCACATAAATCTTCTCGAGATAAGTCCGTAGAGGCAATACAAACCTCCTTCTGAAGTCTTCAGAGGCAACACAAACCTCCATCTGAAGTCTAGACTTAAACTATCTTTGAAGCAAATGTACGACGACTAATCCTTGAGTCTGAACGCCAGTTTTGGAACATTATAAGCTTTTGTTCACATGCTCATTTTTGCAACAAAGAAATATTTGCATTAACCAGATTCTCTCACAAGAAGGATAGTTTTGTCAGAATCAAAATATTCAGAGGGAAGGTTTTCTCAACAATCTCCACCTTTTTTATGATAACAAAACTTCCTCAATGAAAGTTGATATCTAAAAAAATTGTATCAAAGTTAAGCTCAGAAAAGATTTCACGATGAATATGAATATTTGACTCAAGTGAATCTCTTCAAAAGAATGTGCATCTGAATATATAAGATATGCACTATGAGTGAAAGAAGGATATCACCATATGTTGTATAGATCGTTGAATTCGTTTGAGCGCATATGTATAATTCGCGTATGTGCATAACCTGCAATATGAATGTGTATAATGTGCATAACCTGCAATATCAATATGAATGTGCATAATGTGCATAACCTACAATATAAAAATGATGAGGTATCTTCTTTCCCTTTTTGTCATCAACAAGATAATATGACAAAGATAGCAATCCACACATACATTAATTAAGAGGCAAGCTATTAGACCATAATAAGGTCGTGATAGACAAGGTTCACAAAAATATAAGGTCCGACAAAGATAAAATAAAAATAAATACGGACTGTTTGAAAACAAATTCAAGAGGACAGAGGTGGATTTTTTTTTGAGGAGGAGGAGGGAACATCAACATGCTCTTCATCATCGCTCTGAGTAACTTCATCAGATTTGCCCATGTTAGCAATAAAGGTGGCGAAATCCTTAAGTTCCTTCATCTCTGGAAATTCTTTGCTGATCCTTTCATCTTTGATCAGTGTGTAAGTACCAATGCTGGCCATCTCAAAGCAGAAAAGGCGACAGTATTTGTGAAGCATTTCCTCAAACCTGTTCATCTTCTTCTCAATCTTTATCTCCATTCTGTCCATTCTCTGCATAATCTCTACTCGAAGTTTTTCGACTTCTATCTGAACTTGACTTTGCGAAGACTTAGCTTCCAGTAATTCTTTGATGGAAGCATTCAATGTCCCTACAAATGTCGGTTGGTCTTCTTCTTCTATCATCTGAGCCTTACCCTTTGATGTTGAATCCAGAACAAGTTGCAAATTTATCTCCCCCTGAGTCTAATCAGGTGCTGAATCTGGAATGATTATAACAACTTCAGCAGTAGTAGATTCAATCTCTGTGGGTGGCTTTTCAAATATCTTCTCTAGATGTTACTCCTTCTGAACATTAATTTCCAAGACGGCTTTCTCCTTCTGAACAGCAGCAGTCAGAATTTCTTCAGTCTGATCGACATTAGGTTCCTCGTGTTATTCCTTTCTGCTGGATTCTTCCTTTTCATCAACAGCCTTATCCTCCTGAACAACTTCAGTTTGAATAGTATCTGTTATTAACTCCTCGGTTTGTTCATTCAAAACAATAGATTCTTGAGGTTGCTCCCCATGAATCTGAACTGTTTTAACAGGAGCAACTCCTGTGGATCCTCCAGTTGTGACAAAAAAATCATCAGACTTACCAATCTCCATGTCCTCAGGTGGTGATGAAGACTTCTTCTTCTGTTCTCGAGCAACCAGAACTTCAATGGTTGTTCTGTCATCCAGTTGCTCCTCCATTATCTCTGCATATTCATTCGTAGCAAGCTGAGCTTCTTTCTCTGCCTTTTCACCAGTTGTCTCATCAACTTCTACATCTCCACTCTCATGAGTCTTATGGAGATCCTCTTCTTTGTCCATAGGATCCTCCTGCTCATTTGCTATTTCAGAATGCTTTTCATCTTCTGACTCGATATTTCCTTCGAATAAGTTAGTAGGGGTCCTCTCATCATCTTCTGATGATACACCTTCTTCTTCTTCTGAAGACTCACTCTGAACAGTGGTCTGCTTTCCTTTTCTGGCCTCTATCTTCCTTTTCTTTGCTGATCTTTCACTCTCTACATTCTTCTCCTCTAATTCGACCAAAATAGCCTCTTTGTTTTTGTTCATCCATCCACCAACAGTCTGTCTAAAGCCCATTTTCTGTATTATGGACTCCCCAGCTACCATTATCTGAGTTTCATTCTGAGTGAGCTCACTAGGAATCTTGACATGGTGGAAGGATATGATCCGATAGATTAACCCTGTGTAGGGTAATTGTCCTTTGATCTTCTGCACAGTCCTTCTTGCAGTTGCAAAATCTTTCAGCTTCATTTGTTCCAAGTGCTTCTTTATAGGGATTCCAACCCTATCAAAATATTTGAGGTCAAATACCCTATGGGGGTATAACTCCTCTTTCCTTCAGTGACTCATATTTCTCACAATGCTTCTGACTTTAGAACAGTTTACTCTCAAAATCCTTGTCTTTTATAATCCCTTTGATTTTCTTAAAATCTCTGACCAACACATCGTCGTCGTCATCAGGTCTTCCTCTTGTTTCACTTTCTTCGCTTATTGTTTCTCTGATAACGATGCTCTTCGATGGAGACCTTTTAGGTTTCGAGACTCCAGTTGGCACAACCTTTTCTTTACATTTTCGAGATACATTCTTAGGAACAACAGTAGCAATCGGTGTCACAGTTTGCAGAGGCAATTCTATAATAGCAAGAAAATATTTCTCGCTTGCAAACTTGTGTATATTCAACAGCAACTTGACATTTTCGTCACTTGATCCAAGGTTCTTAAAGGAATCATACAGAGGTTTGATAGAGAGAGCCAGAGCGACTCTTTCATCAAACTCGGACTGAGATAAACCTGATTTCCTTTGAGCAAAGTGTCTCTCATCTTCGTGTTCTGGCCCAGAGATGTCGATAGATTCTGTGATGCGAGCTTTTCTACCATTCGTCAACCTTGACGATTTTCTTCTCTGACTTGCACCTTCTTCTGCTCCTTTCTTCATGGAAGAGGATGATTTCGGAGCCATGGATGAAAAAGTTGGAAGTTTGGAGAGAAAGATTTCGAGAGAACGAGAAGGAATGTAATCAGAGAGAGAGAAGTATGTTTTTAGGGTTTGAAAGGAGATTGAGATATTTGATGGAGGTGCCAGTTCGAGACCTTTCAAAAGATTTGAAAAACTGTAAAGCGGTTATTTTTGGAAATAAAATCAATTTAAAATAAAATCCAAAAAAAATCGATCCAAAGACACTGAAGTATTCCAATCAATCAGCGAGGCATATATTTAGAAATTAGAGAACGTACCTTAAATCCTTGCCTTTCGAAGAATTTCTAAATATAAAAAGGTGTAAGATGAACTAATCTTGCTTCTGAAGTACTTCACTATAAATATGCTTCTGAACATAGGTTCTGCAAATTTGCTTCTGAATTCTACTTCTGAGCAGTTTTGCTTCTGAACAATATTTCTGAACCGCAATGCTTCTGAACAATTTCAAGTGACCTGTTCTCAATGCATCTTAAGATAAGAGATTAGTATTCGTTTCGAATAAAATTGAAAGTCTCTTTATCAAGAGGTTTAGTAAATATATCTGCGAGTTGATTCTTTGTATCAACATACTGAATATGAACATTTCCATTCTGAACATGATCGCGAATAAAATGATGTTTGATCTCGATGTGCTTTGCCCTTGAATGAAGAATAGGATTCTTGGTCAAATTTATGGCGCTTGTATTGTCACATCTGATCTCCACATTTGAATCCTCAACTCCATAGTCTCTTAGTTGTTGTTTTAACCATAGGATCTGAGCACAACAACTTCCAAAAGATACGTATTCTGCTTCTGCTATACTGAGAGCAACTGTGCTTTGCTTTTTGGAATACCAGGAAATAAGCATATTTTCCATAAGTTGACAGGTTCCAAAAGTGCTTTTCCTGTCAATTTTACATCCGGCGAGATCTGCATCTGAATATCCCTTCATAATGAAATCAGAATCGTTTGAATACCAAAGACCATAAGATGGATATGTTCCATTATATTTGATAATTCTTTTGATTGCTGTAAGATGCAATTCTCTTGGACATGACTGAAATCTTGCACATAAGCAGACGCTATATAGAATATCTGATCTTGATGCATTGAGATATAGAAGCGACCCAATCATACTGCGATATAGCTTCTGATCAACTTCTTTTCCTTGTTCATCTTTATCAAGCTTAGACGAATGAGACATTGGAGTTTTCGTCTTCTTGCAATTCTCTAGGGCAAATTTCTTGACAATCTCAAGAGCATATTTCTTTTGATGTATGAATGTTCCTTTCTTGGTTTGTTGAATCTGAAGTCCAAGAAAGAACCTTAATTCTCCCATCATGCTCATTTCCAATTCATCCTGCATTACCTTAGAGAAATTCTTGCATAGATATCCATTAGAAGAGCCAAAAATAATATCATCAACGTAAATCTGAACAATAAAAATATCCTTACCCTGCTTCTGAATAAAGAGAGTAGTGTCAACATTACCTTTAGTGAACTTTTGTTCAGATAGAAAGCTGCTTAACCTTTCATACCAAGCACGAGGTGCTTGTTTTAATCCATATAAAGCTTTCTTTAGGGAATATACGAGATCCTTTCCTCTTGGTTCCTCAAAACCGAGTGGTTGCTCGACATAGACTTCTTCTTTGATGTAACCGTTCAGGAATGCACTTTTTACATCCATATGAAAAAGTTTAAAGTCATTGTAACAAGCATAAGCAAGAAGTAACCTTATAGCCTCTAACCTGGCAACTGGAACGTAGGTTTCATTGTAATCTATTCCTTCTACTTGAGAATATCCTTTTGCCACAAGTCTTGCTTTGTTTCTAACCACCTTTCCTCTGTCGTCCATCTTGTTTCTGAACACCCATTTTGTTCCTATTACAGGACGATTTTTGGGTCTTGAAATAAACTCCCAGACATTATTGATCTTGAATTGATGAAGTTCTTCTTGTATTGCATTGATCCAATTTTCATCAGTAAGAGCTTCTTCAATCCCTTTAGGCTCAATTTCAGAAACTAATGATATATTGCTCATTGCTTCCTTGAATTTCGATCTGGTTTTGATTCCTTCATCTAAGCTCCCAATTATAAGTTCCTTGGGATGACTGGATTTGTGTTTCCAGTTCTGGTTAAATCTCTCGCCTTGGACATTACTTGAGTCTTTAGATTCAGGTTGTATCTCTTCTGGTTCTTTTGTAGTTTGTTGACTTGATTCTTGATTCTAAACTTCGTTAGATGCATGATTCTCTTCAGTTTCTTCAACTGGTTCTGAACTTTGATGAAGTAACGAAACTTGAACATATTCAGATTGATCATTCTGAATCTGAATATTTTCATCAAACTTAACATTCATTGATTCTTCAACAAGTCGAGAGTTTTTGTTGTAGACTCTGTATGCTTTGCTCGTTGTTGAATATCCCAGGAATATTCCTTCATCTGACTTCTCATCAAACTTACCAGCTCGATCATTAGCATTCTTCAGAATGAAGCATTTACAACTAAACACACGGAAGTATGTTAAATCTGGTTTTCTATCTTTAAAATGCTCATAAGGGGTTTTCTCAATGATTGGTCTTAAAAAAACACGGTTTAAAATGTAACATGCTATTGACACAGCTTCTGCCCAAAACTGTGATGCAATTTTACTTTCGATCAAGAGAGTTCTCGCCATTTCTTGTAGAGAGCGATTTTTCCTCTCCACTATCCCATTTTGTTGAGGTGTGTAAGGAGATGAAAAATTATGCTGAATTCCAAACTCATCACAAAAATCAGAAAAAATTTGATTTTTAAACTCTCCCCCATGATCAGTTTTGATGTAGGAAGTAGAGTAACCTTTCTTATTCTAAATCTTTTTAGAAAATTTGGAGAAAGATGAGAAAGCATCATTTTTGTGCGCAAGAAATAAAATACATGTAAATCTTGAGTAATCATCAACTATAACGATGCAGTATTTCTTACATCCAAGACTTAGTGTTCTGTTAGGACCAAAGATATCCATATGAAGCAGCTGTAGAACACGTTCGGTTGATACATGATTAATAGATTTAAAGGAACTTTTTACCTGTTTCCCAAGTGTGCAGGCTAAGCAAAGTTCTGATTTCTCAAACTTTGTTTGTGGTAAACCTCGAACCAATTGCTTGGATGATAGCTTCGAGATGTGTTTGATACTGATATGGCCTAGCTTTCTATGCCATAGTTTAAATTCATCCTTGATAGAAATAAGACACTTGATGTCTTCAGAATCAACGTTCAGAAGGTAGATATTTTCATGACGTCGACTAGTGAAGGTTTGCTTCTTATTTTTGCTAACACCTGAGCATTCTGAGTCTTGAAAGCAAATTTGATAACTAGAGTCATAGAGTTGACTTACTGAAATCAAATTGTATTTTAATCTTTTGACAAGAGAGACATTGTTGATCGTGAGATTTTTGATTTTTACGGTCCCTTGGCCAACCACTTTGCCTTTATTCTTTCCACCAAACGACACACTTCTACCATTGTAATCTGAAAGTTGAATGAAGTTTTCTGGATCACCAGTCATGTGACTTGAACATCCACTGTCCAGAAATCATTTATCTTTTCTCTTCCTTGGTACCTGCAAGTAGAAAGTAACTTACTATTTCTTTGGTCCCCAGGTTTTCTTGGGTCCATCTGAGTTAGTCACAATAGATACCTTTCTATTAACAGGTCTCCATACCATCATGCAATTATTTCTAACATGATTTCTAGCTCCGCAGTTTTCACAATGCATTGGATAAAAGGATTTTGTAAACTGCTTTTGGAAATGCCGTTGACATGCAGATTTGGAAGATTTATGGGAAATCCTATCATTTGTTTCCGGAAATTTGTTTTTGAAATTAACATCGTTTTTGGAACCAAGACCAGACTTGTCTCCATAAGGAACTTGTTTGGAAATAATGTTTTCCAAGTTTTTCGAACATCGGGAAAATTTCTTTGAAATATTTTCAATCTCAATTTTCAAGGAATCATTTTCTTTCAAGATCAAATCACGATTTTCCTTGATTTGATGAAATTCCTTTTGCAAAAACTCAATCTTGTCTTTTTGAGAATCATTTTGTTGTTTCAAAGAGGAAACTTCCTTTTTCAAAATGGAAACCTTTTTGAGAGCTTCTTTGTAATTCGAGCATAACTCATCAATGTATTTAGAAACTTCATCTGGTATTTCAGAAGGATGTACCTCAACATCTGAATCTGAATCTGACTTTGCCATGAGACATATGTCAGCATAATCATCCTCGCTATCTTCAGAATCACTCAGAGCCTCTACCTTCTATGCCTTTTTGTATTTCTCATACTTGATCTTGTCTTTCTTTAGAATTGGGCAATTGGGTTTGATGTGTCATGCTTTCTTACAATGGAAGCAAATTACATCTTTGCCTTCCTGTTTGTCATTGCTCGATTGTCTCTGATCATTCTTTTTGAATGATTTCTTCCTTTTGAATTTTCTACCACTTCGAGCCATCTTTCTGAATTTCTTCACCATGAGAGCAAGTTCTTCGTCGTCTTCATCTTCATCTTCTGAATCTGGTACTTCAAAATCAATTTCATATTTTAACGCAATAGACTTCTTACCTTTTGAGTCTCTTATTTTGTTGGCACGATTAGTCTCATATGACTGTAAAGTTTCAACTAGCTCATCAATTGATAGAGGTTTGATTGTTTGACATTCTTGTATTGATGGCTTGATGTAATTCCAGTCATCTGTAAGTTCTCGAAGGATCTTTCTGACTTGCATCAGTTCTGCTACAGGAGCACCTTGCCTTGCAAGACCACTTGCTAGTATTTGAAACATGTCAATCATTTCAGCAATTGATTCATCGGGCTTCATTTTGAAGACTTCGTAATCACTTAGCAGAATGGTAAGATTAGTTTCTTTCACTCTGTCAGTTCCCTGATATGTGACATGAAGTCTATCCCATATAGCTTTTGCTGAATCTTCTTTTGCAACTCGATTATATAGGGGAATGGATAATGCATAGAAAAGTGCATGCACTGCTTTAGAATCGAGTCCTTGTCTTTTTGCTCTTTCAGAGTCTGACAGTGTTGCAGTAACATTTGTATTGTTGTTTCCTTCATTTCCAGTAGAAGGGGTTGCTGTTACAACAGGAACTACTCCATTGACAACAACATCCCACATCAGATCATCTGATGCCTTGAAGAACCACTTCATTTTGTTGCACCACATATTGTAGTCTTTTCCGTCAAAATAAGGTGGTTTGTTGCTGAAATGTGCATCACTTGCTCCTGTGAAATTATTGCTAGATACGATAAATCGTTAGCTCTGAAGTAAAACACTTCAAAATAATGAGCAACAAAGCTCTGATACCAATTGTTGGATCTAGCAATATCACCTAAAGAGGGTGAATAGGTGATTCTGAACAGTTTTGAAACTTAATGAGAAAATTAATAGGTTCAGAACATAAGCTGAATAAGATCAGTAAAATAACATGCAGATAAACTAAACACAGCAAGAGGAGTTTAGGGAAAGAGAATTTGCACGCAATGTTTATAGTGGTCGGCTTTAGCAAGCCTACGTCCACTCTCCCACGATGACAGCCGATCGGCTGGATTCCACTATGAATCGATGAAAGGTTACAAGAGTTGTCACTCTAATCACTCTTACAAAAGAACCTCTCAAGAATAAGAATTTTAAGCTCACAAGAACAAGAGAATGTGAATCTAAACAACTCAGCACTTTGGAATTTTAAGTTCGCGAACTCTATTCGTAACAGTCACCATTGATCTTCTTTTATACTCCTTCGACCTTGAACTAGCCGTTACCAAGGTCCTCCAAAGGGTCGCTCCTCAATCTCTGATTGGACGTCATCAATCCTGATTGACCGAGACTATATATGGGAAGATCTAGTAGCCGTTCAGAAGAGGCAACACAAACCTCCTTCTGAAGTCTTCAGAGGCAACACAAACCTCCTTCTGAAGCCTTCAGAGGCAACACAAACCTCCATTTGAAGTCTAGACTTCAACTATCTCTGAAGCAAGTGTGCGACGACTACTCCTTGAGTCTAAACGCCAGTTTTGGAACATTATAAGCTTTTGTTCACATGCTCATTTCTACAACAAAGAAATATTTGCATTAACCAGATTCTCTCACAATAAGGATGGTTTTTTCAGAATCAAAATATTCAGAGGGAAGGTTTTCTCAATAGATAGTATCGAGTATTTACACCTAAAAAGTTCTCCCCCTGCTGATAAGGGAACTCATCACTAACATTTGTCGTGTGATAGTGTTATTATCATAAATTTATTCTCTGAACTAATACGTTGTTCGAAGATGCTGTGAATGTTCTTCACTCAAAAAAATAAAAAAAAAAAGATCCAACGCCTATCATTGAAGAAAGACAGCCAAGTGCAAAAGCAATTGAAAAGGTTAGACTTTATCAACTTTAACGGTGAATTTGATAAATGTGAAATCTGCTAGAGATTGGGAATGTGGCGGAGATGAGCATAGAGTTGGGTAGGGGTTTGCCGGACATCATGAGGCAGACTCTCAGCAATGAGAACTCCCTCATTTTCCAAGTACTTCAGGAGGAACTCGTATGTCGTGGGCGGGCTTCGAGGGCTGTGCGTGAGGGCGTTCTCAAGATTGGAGCGTTTAAATGAGTACTTGCCCCAGGACAATGACCCGACGCATGTTTGGTCGGTCGTGTTGTTCTTCTTTGTTATCTTCGTCGTAGGTTGGTAGACGATTCTCTCACAAGGCTTTTGGTTTGAGAAAGGAAATTGTTTGACTGAGAAATGCATCATCACATTTTGTGTATCAGTCTCGTTGACTTGTTATGACCGTTTTAACTATTGTTTGATTTGAATTTGCATACATCTCTTTTGGTTTTGTTATTGGCGAATTCATATGCACACAATCTGATAAATGACATATTTTCGTGGTCGTCATTTAAGGTAAAGCTCTAAGAGAGAGAGAGAGAGAGAGAGAGAGAGAGAGATATATATATATATATATATATATATATATATATATATATATATATATATGGTGAAGAGAACAATCGTTCCTTTAGAAGGCCGCTCTATCCTGGCATGTTTAGATAGACTTGTGGAAATGATGTGAATCATGTCTTTGATATGGGCGTGCCAGATCATGAGTCATGAGTGGCTTCTCTAATTTTGATGAGTATGAGATATGTTCTTGAATTTGGAGAGGATAGTTTGATGCTAGAGATCAATATCTGGAGACTAACGGTATTAAGAAAATGGATAATTAAATGAGGAAAATTACATGGAACAACCAGAGGGGTTTTGTTCTTCTTGAAAATGAAAGGAAAGTATGTAAATTGGTTAAATCTCTTTATGGGCTTAAGTAAGCACCTAAGCAGTGGTTTGAGAAATTTGATCCAATCATATTGTCCAATGATTTTAAACACAATAGTGTTAATATGTGTACTTATTCTAAATTTACTAAAGACTATGGTGTTTTAGTTTGCTTATACGTTGATGATATACTTATTTTTGGAATCAATATGACTGGAATCATTAAAACTAAACTTCCATATTTAAAAAGAAAGATTTGGAAGAAGTTGATACTATCTTGAGGGGAGAAGAATAGTATAAGTGTCAAAAGTTGTGTACGCTCACTTTGGTGCCAAAAGTTTCCGCCGAATCACTTAAGTGCCAAATCGGAGATAAAACAATCACTTTAGTGCCTAAGGCGAGAAAATTCGTCCAAAATTAAGACGTGGCATTTTGGATTAAATTTTGTGGCTGAGTTGGCATTTTATTTTAAAGGCCCATCCACGTGGACTTGCAAAAACGATGTCGTTGCATCTGACGTGGCACCATACCCCAAAACGGCATCGTTTTCTGCGATATCTCAATCAAAAAACGACGTCATTCCTTTCATTATCAAGAACGACATCGCAGATAGTCCAATAACACTTGGACGACGCCCTCCTTCCGCTGATCAGTCGTACCTCTCCCTTTCATAGTCCCTTACCTTCGCCGTCGCTCGTTTGATATGATATTTTATAATGTTGACGATATGATTGTTGTTGTAGCCTGGGGTAAGGTCTGAGGTTCTTATCTCTCAAGGTGGCCCAACTCAAGAGTCAAGTGTTGTGCCAAAGAAGAGTGCTCTAAAGAAGAAGACATCAGGTGCAGCTCCAAATCAGCCACCAACTAGAGCTGGTAAGAAGAAGGTGCATAGGACAAGAAGGGCAGCTGAAGAACCTGTGCTAGTTGAAGAACCTGCACGTGATGATGACAAAGAACCTGCAAGTCCAACGGAAGAACCTGCACGTCCAGTTAGAAAGAGTGCAAGGAGCATGAATCAAGCCAAAAAGCCATCAAAAGGAAAAAAAAACTTGGGGGGGTGCTGTAGATTGACTGAGTTTAGTGTATTGGATATGGGCTTTTATTTGCTTTGTTTGGATGACAAGCTTCACTGATGGGGTTGTTACTGATGTTTTCTTCTTCTTCTTTTGGTTGATTTTGACATGTTTAGCGGGAGGTGAACCTTGACTGAGGGGGGAAGCATAACTGATGGATATTTTTATTTGTAAAGGATCAATTGAATGTCAATGGCAATGAAGTTTTTATTAGTTCCCATTTTTTTGTGATGTTTTTGGCTGCAAGTTCTCATATTTCTGCTAAGCTTATGTTATGTTGCGGTGATGGGCGGGATATTGGGATAAGTACAGTACAAGTGACATAACTTTCGTACGGCGCTCACTTGAGTGCCATAACTTTTTTTTCGACCACTTAAGTGCCATAACTTCAAAAAAATATTCACCTGAGTGCCATAACTTTCAATTGATCACTTAAGTGCCAATATTTTTTTTAAAACGTTCACCCAAGTGCCGTAAATCCGACGTGGCATAGCACTTGTGGTGAACTTTTTTAAAAAGTTATGGCACTCAAGTGATTGATTGAAAAGTTATAGGGCACTCAACTGATCGAAAAAAAAAGTTATGGCACTTAAGTGATCACCGTACATAAGTTATGGCACTCAAGTGAGCGCCATACGAAAGTTATAGCACTTATGGTGTCCTTATCCCATGGGATATTGTATGGTGCTGATGTTGTGTGGCGATGGGTGGGATATTTTTTTGCTAGTGCAGGTGTTGTTTGTGCTTGGTGCAAGCGAGAGCTACACCACTAGTTGCTAGTGCTAGTGCTTGCACCCTGCACCTGCTGAAGTGATACGAGTGGCACTAAAGTGATCATTATTTAATTACCACTGACATGAAGTGATCATTTTGATAAAAATTTGGCGCTGAAGTGATCATTTTTATGAAAACTTGGCATTGAAGTGATCACTTCAAGAAAACCTTGGCTTGAAATGTTCATTTGTAAAGCACGACTGGCACTAAATTGATCACTTTCAGCAAACCACCAACTCTTTCATTTCACCAGGCAGCAAACCAGCAAATCAACAACTACTAACATAGCATCTCATCCATAAACAAACCAAACCAAGTTGACAATACACAACAAAGCAACAGAGCTTGTAAATGTGCACAACCAATGAATTTCAACCTTCCATTTCCAACCATAGATTGTAGCAAACTCTTGTTTCATACAAAAATTGCAGCAAACCAATAACATAGCTATAGTTACAAATTACCCTTCACAAGTACATATTTCACTCATCTTCAACTATAGTAGACTAAGAAACTTATTCTTATCACTCACTTTACATTTGCCCACGAAATAGGCTCCACAACAGAACAACATGATAGTCAACACTCGAGAACACATTCTTTCAATTTTCATGCATAAAACTTCCTTCTTCAAATGCTTGGCCAAAGATGCTAAAGCCTTCATTTTAGCTTGCATTGACTCAACATCCTCCAACTCGTCCACTAATGCAAGTAGAGGTTGATGTTGTCCTTCAAGAAGCTCCAATATCACCTCTGTCGCTTATCCGCAGAATTTCGCATCGACCCATTTGAAATATTTGCACTTCGAGCCTTCTCTTTACCTGACGCATCCATTGAATCGTATCCTCCGATTTAACCAAGTCTAAGATGTTCTTATTGGACTCGGTAACCCACAATAACAATAACACTCACCTTCTTCTTCACTTCGAGAAGAATTGGGGTTAGGGTTTGAGCCACTGCTAAAGCCGCTGGTGAATCTCCTACCCTCCATTTGCAAGTTTGAGCTATGAATATTTTAGGGCAAACCAAAATTGGGATTAGGGTGGTTTGAAATTGGGGATTCTCTTCAATTAGTTGATTTAGGGTTCTTATTTCAAGGAAGAAGGATTGAACGACCTCATCCAAGCTTAAGATACTGAGTGGACTCTTCGGCGAGCCACGTCGACTTCACTTACAAATAAAGTAAGGCCACGTCGGATTTCCGACTATACATATCGCAGTTGGCACTCAAACGATCGTTTTTCAAAAAAAAAAAATTGGCCCATATATGATTCGGATGACAATTTAGCATCAAAGTAAGCGTCGTGCACAACTTTTGGCACATATACTGTTCTTCTCCCTATCTTGAGTATTAAAGTGGAAAAACGTGGTGGGGGTTACTCTTTGAGCCAAAGTGATTATGTAGGAAAGATGTTAAATAAATTTAAACATATTGATTTTAAAGAAATGAGTACTCCATTTGATTCCAGTATTAAATTAAATTATAATATCAGTAGAGTAGTAGTACAATTTGAATATGCTAGTGCTATAGGGTCTTTAATGTATGCGATGCATTGTACTAGACCTGATATTATTATTTTTCTTATGTAAGTTGAGTAGATGTACTAGTAATCCAAGTATAAAACATTAGACTACTATTACCAGAATTTTTTGTTATCTTACGAGAACTAAATTTGGGATTGTTCTACAATAATTATTAAGCTGTATCAGAAGGATACACCGATGCTAATTGGATTACAAGTGTGGGAGATAAACATTCCACTTCATGTTAGGGAGATGTGTATAATATGGGGCGAGCAAGAAACAAACATGCATAACTCACTCAACGATGGAATCTGAATTTATTACTCTAGCAGCAACTGGGAAAGAGGCTAAATGAATTAGAAATCTGTTATTGGATATCAAATTATGCTCTAGTCCTGTGCCTCCTATTTCTATTCATTATGACAGTCGGGCTACTTTGGTAAGAGCTTATAGTAGCACTTGTAATGGCAAGTCTTAACATATCAACCTAAGACATGAGTACGTGAGACAATTGATTCAAGATGGTATCATAATAATTATCTATTATTTAAAGTGACAAGTTTGAAGCTACAGCTACTTATAACTTTGATAGAGTTTTGAGATATTTACACTAAGTAAGGTTTAACTCGAAAGAGACTTTTATGTATGTATATTATCTTACGGAAATTTTGGTTGTATCTTATTTTAGTTTAATTTTATATATATTGTTATATTGTTTTACAGACAAAGTGGGGGATTGTTGGTAGTTTGTTTGTAAAACAAACGAAAAGGTGTCTTCTCCCACTTGGCGGTTACTTATCAGCGGTTATTTCAAAGGAATGCAACTTTTGAAAGGTTGTGTCTATTCGGACATAACTTCTTAACCTTCGAAAAGTTATGTTTGTTCAAAGATTGTCGCTATAAATTATTGAAAGTGTATGTTCAATTCATAACTTCATCTTTCATTTTCCTTTTTTTTTCAAGAGAAACAAAGTCATTGTTTCCAATTATTTACTTTTGAGGGTTCTTGGAGAAATATTAGAAGTGTTATATGATATTCTCATTCTGAGACTTTATTGTATCCTGAACGATTTTTGCCAGTAACCATCAGCAACGTTGGTGGACAAACAATTTCTTAAAGAGAATGCTATCACGCCTCAAAGTCTGATTCTATTTCTTCCCATTTTATCATCATATTTCCCAACAGTTCCTATGACTTCTACTCATATAAATGGAGGTGGAAGTTCAGGTCAGGCAAACCCCCAAACGGGGATTAGGTAGCTTTAGAGGTCCAATGCTGCCGATCATCAAAACCCAAATAGCATTGACATAGTCGGTATTGGAAATTGATACTAATGCAATAGGTTTATATCTTTTTTTTTATACTTGTCTCCCAATTCTCTGCACAACACCTATTCGTGTGAACGCTCATTATCAACTCAAAAGCGGAATCCTCCACATGACGCTCGTCATCTCTAACATAAGTCCAACAACCAGCTAAGCGAGTGGCTCTTACGTCCTGGTCGACTGATAAGATTTGATTCGAGAGGATGGGTTTAGGTTTATACAAAGCGCGAAGTAAGTGCCTTATTGCAACTCTACAAAGCGCGAAACTTCCCGATCTCTCGCACCGTTTGTTTCCCGGAGAATGTCACTGCAGGCGCCACTCTAAACATGAACGCGAACTCTAGTCTCGAATGTGATTCCGAACAATAGCAGAAGGTTGTGCATTCAATTAGGTATGAGTCGAGAGTGCCCCTCGATTTGAGACCGTGGACTCGGTAGACCTAAGAAAACCAACGAAAATTGGGTTAGGACTTGAGAAAAAAACTATCCCTCAAAAAATCATGTGGTTAATTATGCGGTGGGTTCACAACCCAAATGTAAGAAACTAAAGAGCAACTTTATAGCGATATTAAGTTACATGGATAACAAACCGTGGGAAGATAATGGCCTATATTGAAATGAACTTGAACTGGTTCTCACGAATGCTCTTACATGCTTGCCTAGTTCTTTTCGACTGTTTCAAGGATAAGCACTAAGTTCTTTTACATATAAATGCATCTAAAATTGCTATGGAGAATAAACTGATCTCATTGGTAATTTGAAAATTGAAGGGCATGGAAAAAAAAAACACGTTGAAACGATAATCTTTTCATCATGATATAAAACTTTCAAACACTAGCACAACTTATGGAATACCTCCGAGAATACCTAGACCCAAGTAGACATTGAATCACCCAAATTCTATGTAATTCATTTTGTTTGGTGAACTGAAAATTTGGCCAAACTTTCACCCTATCATTTCCTACAGTAAACTTACCAAAAAAGTTCTAAACATATTGTACTTGTGCCAATTTACTCATAATCCTTTCAATTTGACCAATTTTATCTCAAACGTCTTGTCGACTTGCTAATTTAGTCCTTCCGGCCAATTTTGACCACAAAGGTAGATAATTTTTATAATATAAAATAAATTATGAATTTTTCATAAATTTTTATTTTTTCTTCTCTTTTTCTTTTCTTTTTTTGTTTTCTTTTTTTGTTTTCTTTTTTCTTTTCCTTTTCTTTTCCATAGGCGAGGGCCAGTGACCATCACCAGGCACTATGCAGGGGCCATGACCCTTGGCCACAACTAGCGAGGGCTTCACGGCCCTCACCGCACTTCGTAGATAAAAATGGGAAAGAAAAAAGAAACAGAAAAATGAAATAATGAAATAAAATAAAAAAAATTATCAAAATTTTTAGAAAAATTTAAATAATTATTTAAAAATATATAATTTGTCCACGTCAGCGCTGGTAATCTTACATGGCATTGCCAACGTCCATCTTAGCGATTTTCAATTAAAATTGGCCAGAATAACTAAATTGACAAATCGTCGAAAGGTTTCAGACTAAATTGATTAAATTGAAAGGTTCATGACTAATTGGCACAATTTTTATTTTATTTTTTGTGATTTTCCCCCATTTTCTACTCCAAATGAGAAAATGACAAATGCGTTCCTACTAACACTTGCATGATGAAATGCTATTAGTAACAAGACAGACATATTCTCGTATAGAGAAGATATGGTCACATACCCTGGGTGATTCCTGCACAAAGGGCAACTAGCATTCCTCTTGAGCCACGGGTCAATGCAATGAGCATGGAAGCTGTGCTTGCACACCGGAATGGTCCGCACCGTCTCCTTCGGTCTGTACTCCGACAAGCATATCGAGCAAGTGTTGTCCAGAGGCATCGATACTCCGCCGTCACCTATCCGAGTCTTCGGGTACAATTCAATTGCGGGTGTGTCCATACCAGACATAGCCACAGGGGCTTGAGCTCGGCCGCTCGGAGACGATGGATCGGTTTGGTCTTGTTGAACCTGGCGTCGAGTGCAGTATTTGCAGCTTATGTAGCATAACAACCTCACGATGAACGTGATACATGGTATGCCGACGACCAAGAAGATCCACCATCTGTCGTTTTCACCCTTTGGACTCGCTATGAAGAGAGAGACAATTTTAATTAGAAAGAGAAACTTACTCGTTGACGTGAGTTTATTCCACATTCTAATCCATAATTTAAGCTAAAATTATTCAAAGCATGGGGCAGATGAAAGTTAGAAATATAATCCCACAAATTTGATAGAGCCACATGGATGTTATCTTTTGCTTTCATATCATTTACCAAGTCTAGCTATGACAATATTGATGCGTATGTAGTCTAGCATGGTGGTATCATCTTTGTACTCAATAAGAATCAATATAAAGTAATAATAACTCTCCCGATGTCGACTAAGCGGTCAAATGCTTGGTTTGGATTCACCAGATACTATACTCGAATCACATCGCCTCCTACTTAAATTAACACCAGGGTCAAATCGGCTACCTTTTTCAAGGAGCCTTCTTTGATGCACGTGAAATGACAATTTATACATATTTATGACAATAAGCACAGTTCAAAGTTTTGATAACTCATATAGTACAAATCAATATAGCTATTAATAATTTCGTTCCTACGTTCTATTCAACTAAGAAAACGACTTGTAATTGTTAACCAAATATTTCTATCCAATCAAGAAAAGGATTTCTAATCATTAACCAAACATTTTGTTGAAAGAAAAGGGCGCATACCATCGTACTTCGGGAAAGTGCATTTAGTCTCCAAACCCTTCTTCCCCTTGAACCGACAGGTACCTCCGCGTGCTTCGCACGATCCACAAGAAGGCCCGGCCCACGTAAGGCCGAATGTGAACTCGATCGTGGAGTAAGGCGGTGTATACGTGCTATCTACGGTCGGGATCTGAATGGTCCAGTTATCACGGCACCGGAGCTCCGACAAGACGTTCATATCTTGTGACAACTCGTCCGCCGCCACGGCCACAACATAGTACTCGTGGCCGTCCAAACAAGCCACCTGCACGAGCGTGGAAGGAAACCACCACGCCTTTGGACATTTGAAGAGGGTGAAGCTTGTGTAGCGTTGAACAGTCCAGTTGGAACCCGAAGGATTGAAATTTTGGAGCCTCTTGGGGAGACAATCGTCAGGGTCTCTAAGCCATAAGACTTGGTCAATGTAATTTATGGAATCCACGATGAACTCCCCCGAAGTCGGAATATGTAGAGTCGTCTGATTCTGAGCATCGCACGCGAGGTCAAACCCAGGGTACACGCAACGTTCATCTGGTTGATATTGCTTCAGGCGGAACGGGAACTGGATCGTCGGCTCGCCACGTCCACAGAAATTGTAGGAGCACGTGTCGGAGAGGGGCGAGACGAGATGAATGAGAAGGAAGGAGGAGGTGGAAAAGAGGAAGAGGATCGGCATGTTATTATTAGTCATTTGGTGCGCCCGAAACAAGTGCTGGTCCAAGGGAACAAGAACATGGATCCTTCTTAAATATCTATGTTTACTTAGGTTATATCCCCTTCCATTCGATATGACTGATGACGTGGAGATGATAACAATGTAGTAAGCGAAGTTTGGTGGAATATATTTGCACAAGATGATGTGGGAATTGCAAGAATTTGGACTTTCGGGTCAAGGCAAGCGAATGATTTTGTTGCACCATCATCGGCATTATTGAGGAAGGGTGGCCCCGAACTGAGAAGTGGAAAAAGTTGTAAAATGCGAAAGTTTGTCTTAAAGCCAATTGTCAACGGAAATAAATGTATTTGAAGCATTACTAAGCAATCTTAGTAATTTACGACTGCTCATTCAGAAACAAAATAAAATGTCCTCTAAAGTAATTTTTTTTTTTTTTTTTGAGGTATTAGTTCAAAGAAGAATGTGTTGATGTTTAGAGTCAGAGAGAAATAACGACAAAGTGTTTATGGTGGCTCAACCCCAATTAGGGTTGCATAATATGTATTTATAGAAGTGACTAATTACAATAAGGGTAAAGATAAACATAATTACAAAAATACCCCACTATACCTATAATTACACGTTAGCAGAATGTTCACATTATATCGAACATACTAGAAGATTTTCTAGCCAACAAGTGACGTTGAAATTGTAGCGTTGTCCATATTCAACTAGCCTTCGAAAGAAACCCAACACATGGACTATGCCACCGTCATGAATAAAATGGCGAAGGCACTAGATCGTTCGAAGAGGTGAATCAGTCGCGAAAGTTGACCCCTGGATCAGCCGCACTACACCAATCTTTGATTGAATGGATGGGAATGCATCACTAATAAAATAAATGAAATCATGCTTCAGTTAGCTTTTCTTTTCTTTTTTTAGTTACCCAACTCTTTTTGATAATTTGCAAATTAGCATTCTTTATTAACTTACTAACTTATATATCTAACTCTTATACCAAATTATCAACTTTTGTCTGATTAAATTACCAACTAACTTTGGGTTATTAACTCTCACTTCAGTTACGTACCAACATTTAGTAATTCTTTTTAACTTACCATGCCGAATTTTTATTTGTCTTGATTACAGACCCCCTACATTTACTCTAAATTAAAGTGACTTTACTAATCGTCCCTCCATTAAGCTTTTATTGAGTTATCAACTCTCATTAGAAACTTTTCTTATATTTTATCAATTTTATTTGCCTTTCTCAAATACACCTCATATATACCACCTCTTTATGAAATTACTAAATTTAATATGATTGACTTATTGACCAAAAAAGTCCTAAACATATTGTACATATGCCAATTTACTCATAACCCCTTTCAATTTGACCAATTTTATCTCAAACAATTTGACGATTTGTCAATTTAGTCCTTCCGGCTAATTTTGACCGCTGAGGTAGACAATTTTTACAATTTAATTATGAATTTTTCATAACTTTTTGTTTTTTCTTCTCCTTTTCTATTCTTTTTTTTTTCTTTTTCATAGGCGAGGGCCGCCGACCATCACCGGCCACTGTGCAGGGGCCGCAAACCTTGGTTACAACTAGCGTGGGCTTCGCGGCCCTCACCGCACTTCGTAGACATATTGCACTTATACCAATTTACTCATAACCACTTTCAATTTGACCAATCTTATCGCAAATGTTTTAACAATTTGCCAAAAAATTCCTAAACATATTGAAAGCGAGGCCTCCCTTGCCTGGGCGAGGGTCGAACTCGCCAAATCTGGCGAGGGGGGCCTCGTCGACGCTCCCCCTCTGCCCGGCAAGGCCAACCCCCGCCTATGGCCGGCGAGGACGACATCGCCAGCCATGGCTGGTACTGGTGGCTGGCAGTCCACAAACAGGGGAAGAAAAAAAAGTAAGGGGAAAAAAAGAAATAATAATAATAATAAATTTAAAAAATGAAAAATTTTAAATAAGAGCTCCAAGTGCCCTCATTTTCTCAAATAATGGCCTGAAATTTACCTTGTTTCAAATAAAGGCTAAAAATGCCTTCATTATCTCAAATAAGGGTCTGAAGTAGACATTATTTTAAATAGGAGCCTGAAGTGGCCATATTAGTATAAAAAAGGGCCTGACTCACCGGTTGATTAGGAGCATTTTTGTCATTTTTTTCAATATTTTTACTTTTTCTATTATTCAACTAAAACTGTAAAAAAAAAAAAATAGAGAGAGATATAGGCAGAAGGGAGCTGCCCTCCCGCCTGTGGCCGCAACCCTCTCCCAGATATGGGCAAGGGCTACCGCTCGCCCCCAGACCTAGGCGTTGGCCGGCGACCCTCGCCCAAATTTGGGAGAGGGCCGCGGCCCTCTCCCAGCTCGGGTGAGGGTAAACAGGCCCTCGCCTCTGGTCGGCGAGGTTGCCGGCAAGCCCGCCGGCCATCGCCGCCACCCCACAGGCGAGAGGGCAGCCCCCTCCTGCCTTTATCTCTTTTTCTTTTCTTTTTTTTACTTTTTTTACTTTTAAATTTAATTTAACAAAAAATTAGGTTAAATTTATATTTTGACGAAAATGACCTAGATCGGCCGAAAAATTTGGCCGGCCGACGAAATCAGGCCCTTATTTGAGAAAATGATGGCACTTAGAGCCCTTATTTAAAATTTTTCCTTTAAAAAATTACTTAAATATTACAAAAAAAATCACGTCAACGCTAGTGGTGCCATGTAGGACAGCAAGCATCCACGTCACCGGTTCCTAGCATAAATTGGCCAAACGGACTAAATTGATACCAATGCAAAAAAGGTTTAGTATTAAATTGATCAAATTAAAAGGTTTAATACTTAATTGGTACCATTACAATAGGTTTAGAACTTTTTTAGTACTTTTCCCCTCATTTGCCTAACATATGCTCAAGTTATGTCAAAACTCCCCATCTGAAGTATTTCTTATTAGAGAGCAAAAAAAAGCATTTCTTATCGAAGTAATGTCTTTTCAGTTTTCGCTTTAGTTTTAGAACTAAGCTTGCAATCAAAACAAGCGTTGTAAATGGTGGAATTATGTCCTAGTAAGGCGGGAGCTGAGATGAACAATATCCTAGTTGCTGACGTGACAATGGAGGAGGTTAAAGCAGCAGTTTTCCAATTAGGAGCAGCTAAAGCCCCTAGGCCAGATGGTTTAAACGGTATGTTCTTTCAGACTCACTGGGATATTATTAAGCAGGATGTCTTCGTGGCTATCAAGAACTTCTTTCAATCGGGTGTTATGGAACCAGGTTTTAACATCACATATATTTCACTCGTACCAAAGACACCCAGTCCAGAAAAACTTGAACAGTTTCGCCCTATCAATCTTTGTAATTTTGTGTATAAAATCATTTCCAAGACTATGAAAAATAAACTAAAGCCCTGGCTGCCTGAGCTGATTTCTGAGGAACAAAGTGCGTACGTGAGTGGTAGACTAATCCAGGACAACATTTTGATGGTGCAAGAAGTCCAACATCAATTGAGAGTACGAAACAGAAAGAAAAAGTTTCAGATTGTTCTTAAACTTGATATGCAAAAAGCGTATGATAGAGTGGAGTGGGACTTTTTTGAAGCATGCATGTTCAAAATGGGTTTTTGCGAAAAATGGGTAAGATGGGTCATGGAATGCGTCACCACAATGTCCTTCAGTGTAAAGTTGAATGGAGAACCCCTTCCTTTTTTCACACCGACGAGAGGCATTAGGTAAGGACATCCCTTATCACCTTACCTCTTTATTTTGGTGGCGAATTGTTTGTCATCTTTTATAAACAATGCAGTGGAAAATGAGAGCATAAAGGGTATAAAACTGCACAGTTCATGTCCAACCCTATCCCACTTATTATTTGCGGATGATTCCATCTTCTTTCTAGATGGATCAATTTTAGAGTGCCAAAATTTTTCCGCTGTCCTCAACCAATATTGTTTCGCTTCAGGACAAGCAGTAAACTTAAACAAATCAGGTATTTTTTTCAGCAAGGAGTGTCCTCAATTGTTGAGGGATAACATGACTAGGGAATTGAGGATCCCTGAGATTAGCCACACGGGGAAGTATCTTGGTATTCCTTCTGATTGGGGTGCTACAAAGAAGCAAATGTTTGCTTGGAATCTGGGGAGAGTAAATATGATATTGGAAGGGTGGAAGGAACAGTTGATTTCGAAGGCGGGAAAAGAAATATTGCTGAAAACTGTAGTTCAAGCGTTGTCGCAATATGCAATGTCCGTTTTCAAAATCCTAGTTTCCATATGTAAGGCCATCGAGCAGAAAATAGCAAACTTCTGGCGAAAAAATAATGATTCAAAGGCTGGTTTACATTGGAAAAAGTGGGAAATTCTAAAGATCAAAAAAGACAAAGGAGGCATGGGCTTTAGAGATTTGATTACTGTTAACAAAGCTATGCTAGGTAAACAGGCATGGCGTTTAATCAAATACCCAGGAGCATTATGGAGCAGATTTTTCAAAGGCATTTATTTCCATCAAAAAGAATTCTGACATGCGAAGAAAGGAGTTACGCCATCTTGGGGATGGCAAAGCCTACTCACAGGAAGAGAAGCAATCTCGAATTCAACCATGTGGTCGATAGGGAATGGAGAAAAGGTGAACATAAGGACAGATAGATGGCTGAAGAGAGGTCTTCTTGTTGGCGGACATGCAAATGCAAAAGACCCTCGGAAGGTTGCTGAATTGATAAATCCAGAAGAAAATCAGTGGAATGTGCAAAAACCAGATGATCTATTTGATGAACAAACAAAGCAGGAAATCCTAACTATCCCAATCAGACCCCATGAAGCAGATGATGAACTCTTTTGGACAGGAACGAAATCGGGCAGTTACACGGTGAAAAGTGCCTATAATTTACTCAGACAAGAAGCTGGAAGGAGACCAAACTCAGAGCAAGCCTCGTCATCATTTCACCCACCCAAAGCCTTGTGGACAGCCATATGGAACTTAAAGATTCACTCTAAAGTTAAAATCTTTTTATGGAGTAATGTCAAAATGCTATTCCAACAAGAGAGAACCTATGGAAGAAGAACGTTTTACCTGACCCTGTTTGTGCTCTCTGTCGACGTGAAATGGAAACGACTGAACACAACGTATTGCTCTGTCCATGGACTCAGAAAGTATGGGCAGCCCCTAACCTCCAACTACAAGCTTTTATGTAGGGGATAACTCGGTTTGATGCATGGGTAATGAACTTCATTGAGAAACGGAATGGCCTACCTGCCCTTGAAACAGTGGCGTCGGTCTTGTGGTGTATTCGGGTCTCTCGTAACAATGCGATTTTCAGAGGTCAAGTCCCAGAAGCAGAACAATCAGTCGAATCAGCAATGGTTTAACAAAAAAATTATGAGAAATGGGGCTCTCATGCATCGCAAGAAGGAGAAAACGCAGATCTGCCTACTTCTCATCCCTGGGTCGCACCGGTGAAAGGAGAACTGAAAATCAATGTGGACGGCTCGCTTGCGGAAGGAACAACGGACAGTGCTATCGCTGGTGCTGTCGGGACTACACCGGTAGTCTCGTCGCCGGATTTACAAAGACAGTCCAGGCATCCTCTGCTGCTCAGGTCGGAAACCCTTGCTTTGCTTGAAGCTCTTAGATTTGTGAAAGAGAAGGGACTGAGCAAAATATCTATCCACTCTGACCGACTAGATCTAGTCCAAGCACTGTCCTCCACACATCACTTCTGCTGGGACAATCGAGTACTTACATCAGACTGCACTTCCCTTCTTGCAATTTGCCTTTCTTGTCATTTAGATTGATTTTAGCAATTTCCATTTCACGCTTTACTCTTGAGAGCAGGCACGCCTTATTTACACATACATGAATTAATTCATCTTTTAGTTTGATCACTTTGTGGACGAACTAGAACCAAAGAATAACCATTTGCTTGTGTTCCTAATCCTTTTAGATCTGTGGGTCAATTTAACACCAACACACACGTGCATAAGAGGAAAAAAAATCCAATCATTCCTAAATTTATTTTACAAGATCCCACTTCAAACCTAAACTTCAAGTTTTGCTAATTTAATCCTATTTAATCCTGAGCCTTTGGGTAAAATTTTAATTTAGTCTCTCCGGTCAATTTTCACCGAAAATCATTGACATGGTAGTCTAGTCATCACCGGCTCACATAGCTACATAAGCGATTTGCAGTGAAAAATGGCCAGAAAAACTATACTAGAATTTCACGAAAAGCTTTTGGACTCAATTGGCAAAATTAGAATGTTTATGATTGTAATGGCATTTGTAGGGAAAATTATCAAAATAGTTCTAAATTTATTGCAATTGTATCAATTCAGTCTTAAACCTTCTTCTTCTTTTTTCAATTCAGTCCTAAATCTTTTGCATTTGTGCCAATTCAGTCCATCTGGCCAATTTTGGCCGAAAATTGCTGATGTGGATTTTGGATGGCCTGCGTGGTATCGTCGGCACTGACGTGAATAATTTTGTAATTTTTTACTATTTTTCTGATTTTTTAATATTTTTTTATTTTTTCTCTCTTTTTTTCTTTCTCGGTTTTTTTTCCTTCTTCCTCCCTGGTCACCAGCCTCCTTGATGGCCATCGACTAGCAACAGGCAAGGGCCAGCGAGACTCGCCCTCACAAGGGCGAGGTCGCCCGAGGCTGGCAAGGTCACCTCACCGGCCTCGAGCAAGGCTTTCATAAGTGCATATTCCTATTTAATAAAATAAAAAAGTGTGGGAGGACATTGCAGATATTCAGGACGGACACGACTTCTTCTAACACTACAAAACCATTGGAAGACACCCGAGATCAGAGCATGTCATGAAAGAAGCACACTGGACGGGCGCGGTACAATTGCAGGCATGACAAAGAACCAAAATGTAGATGTCTGACTATCCAGACTCAGCTCAGGCTCACCTCCGCAACAAAAACATTTTCTTCCCTCCTTCTGTTCCCATTCGTGAAAAGATAAATTAAAGTAATTTGATCTTAAATTCCGATGTGGTGTTTCAGAAGAGCGAAGAACCATGGTCTTCAATTTTTCAACCTTCGATCTCACCAAAGATCCTCCCGATTTCGAAAAAAAAAAAAAAAAGCCGACTCTCGCCGAATCTGGGGAGGGCGAGCCTTGCCGGCCTCGGCAGCCCTTACCTGCTGCCGCTTGCCAGCAATCGAGGAGGCCGGCAACCAGGGAGGAAGAAGGAAAAAGACAGAGAAAGAACAAAGAAAAAATTATTAAAAAATTGAAAATTTTATAAAAATTGTCCACGTCAGCCTAGTGATACCACGTAGGCCGGCCGGTATCTACGTCATCGTTTTTCCGCCAAAATTTGTCCGATGGACTAAATTGGCACAAATACAAAGGATTGCATTAACACAATTGCAATAGTTGAAGACTTTTTTGGCAATTTGTGTGGCATATGTATAATAGTTTTAGATCTGATTGGACAAATTCCCCATGCACAAAACATGAGAGAGAGAGAGAGAGAGAGAGAGAGAGAGAGAGATTAATGGATAGATATTTGATGGGAAAAGTGTTTAAAAATTCTTAAACCATTTACATTGGTGTCAATTCAGTCATAAACATTTCAATTGTGCTAATTTAATCCTAAACCTTTTGCATTTGTGCCAACTGAGTCCATCGGCCAATTTTGACCGAAAATAGTTTACGTGGACACAAGTCTTTCTACGTGGCACGGCTGGCTAACATGGATATTTTCTTATGGTATTTTTTAATTTTATTTTATTTTTTCTTACTTCTTTTTTTTTTTAGGGGGGTGGAGGGGGGGACAGAGGGCTTGCAAGGGTCCCAGGCCAACCCTTGCCGGCCATAAGTAAGGGCCAGCGACCCTCGCCCAAAGCCAGCGCCCTCGCCTGGCCCAGATCTGGGCAAGGGCGTCGCAGCCCTTACCCTCACCCAGTGCTGGTCGTTGGCCCTCTGTCCAAAAATTAAAAAAAAAAAAGTAAAGAAAAAATAAGAAATAAAAAAAAAGTATTTGAAAATGTCCACGTCAACGTCAACGTCGGCCGTGTCATATAAGATGACCGACATCCACGTCAACGATTTCTAGTTAAAATTGGTTTGATGGACTCAATTGGTATAAATGCAAAAGGTCTAGGAGACTTTTCCCGATACTTGATAGAACGTGGAATAATGAGCTCACTAACAATGGGACTATGTACAGCTTCAAATCAAGAACAAAACATGAGAAACGAGGCTCTAGTTGGATGACAAATTCACTTTCGTTGCGAGGTTCGATGTGGGAACGGTGCTTTCTCCATTGGACTCCAACCCTCGAAGAATACAATCAAATTTAAGTCCATGTATGACTGCAAACCATACATGTTCGGGAATTGATCACCATCGTAATTATGTTCAGATCAAAATTCAAAACCAACGACATATGAGTGAAGACTGCCCCTTAGCTTGAAACCGTTGACTCGATCGACCTAGGGAAACAACCAAGACAAGAATTAGAATAGGCACATGCAGTTTAAATTAATACGAAAATGGAACTTTTTTCACTGGTCCGAAAAATTATGTTATTTGAAACGAACATCTATACGTGATGACATTGCTATGAGCAACAAACAATCATGTGGAAGACAAAACACATACCCTTGGTGATTCCTACACAAAGGGCAACTAGCATTCCTCTTGAGCCACTGGTAAATGCAATGAGCATGAAAATAATGATTGCACTCCGGAATCATCCGCACCGTCTCCTCCGATCTGTACTCCGACAAGCATATCAAGCACGTGCCGTCCCTGGGCAACGGCGACCCCCCATCACCTGTTTGAGTCTTCGGATAGGATTCGATCGTGGGCGTGTCCATCCCCGTCGTGGTCGAGACGGCTTCAATTTGTCCGGTTGAAGATGCAGGGTCAGTTTGGTTTTGTTGGGCCTGACCATGAAGCCGGATTTTGCGGCTTATGCAGCAACACACGCACGAGATGATCATTAGCCATGGTAAGCCGATGCCAACGACGTCTTCTAATTTAGCCACACCACTTTTTGGATGATCCTCTAGAAGTAAAGACAAAATTTACATAAAAGATAATGAAAATCAATGCGGGAATGATAGGTATATATACCACTAGACAATGTCGCAGTATAGACGAATATTTGGATGTTTCGACTAAATACTCTGGTAAACGTATGGGAAATTAGATGGCCACAGTATAGTCGTGACAAAAGTGTTTCTTTTGTAGGTGAAGAAATGAAGAAAAATGCACCATATGATATTTTCATAATTTGCTTTTCTATATGGATAGCCGAGTAATAAAGACCTTGAGGTTTGAAATCAGACCATGAATCTCATATGACGGCAATCTACGTTAATATTATTAAGAATAGGTTTCGAGTTTGAGTCATTAAAGAAACTCAATCTAAGTACGTTTCCATATTAGTAGGTCTTCAATTTTGGATCTATTTCTTTTCTATATAAGAAGTGGATCTTGTTCGTGAAGTGCTGGCAAATTCTCGTCAATTACACTCTGAAGCAATCCGAGAGTGTTGAAGCTTATAAATCTTGTAATAAGATTTATGAACTCCTTTGTGAGATTGAGATGTTATTACGTAAAGAATTGTAAGGGCTAAATACTATATGAGTTACTGAGTATAATTTGCGGCGAGACGCTGAGAGTGTTTGAGTGACTTGAGTGTAGTTATACTAGTTGATCTATAATGGACTCATGTCCTACTATCCCCGTGAAGTAAGTCCCATCGACTGAACCACATAAATTCGATGTCTAAATTATTTCCTTTTCCATTTGTTTTAATGTTGGATGGCCGTTTCCCCAACACAATTCCTCCATGATTCCACACTGATCACTTCAGATTCAAAATGAAAAATATATGTCTCCAAATACCAGTGGAAGATACTTAGCACGGGAAAATTGACTAAAAAGTCTTAAACCTATTGCACTTTACCAATTCAGTCCTAAATATTGCCAATTGAGTCCTAAACGTTTTCACATTTTGCCAATTGAGTCCATGTGATCAATTTTGGCTAGAAATCGTTGAAGTAAACATATGGCCGTCCTACGTGACATGGCCATTGCTGATGTGGATATAAAACTTTAATATTTTTCAAATTTTTTTATTTTTATGTTATTTCTTTTTCTTCTTTTTTTCTTCTTTACTTTTTCTTTACTAGTGGCCGGTTAGGCCAAAATTGACAAAGAAGAGAATAATATAAAAATAAAGAAATTTAAAAAATAGTAAAATATCATTGAAATTGTCCATTTCAGCCCCGGCCATGTCATGTAGGATGACTGGCGTCCACGTCAGCGATTTTCGGCCAAAATTGGTTGGATGGACTCAATTGGCAAAATTAAAAGGTTTAAGACTGAATTGGTAAAAATGAAGTAAATTTAAGACTTTTTAGACAAATCTTCCCTACTTAACACTTAAACTGCACAGCATCTATCATTATGTGGCGAATTATAATTAGCTTTTTTGAAATCAGATTTGTGTAGAACTAAAAATTAGGACAAACCTATATCCGAGTGTTGTCAGTCCTCGAATTAGGATGTCCAAAGGGGAAAAAAAATTTAGAAGAGTGGTTTCTAACAAAGAATTTCAAAGATTTGGGGATTTACCTTCAGGTTTAGGTTCCCAGTCGGTGCACGTGGCCTCCAAGCCCTTATCCCGCTTGAACCCACAGACCGCACCATGAGCATGGCACTCCCCGCAAGTCGGCTCGGACCAAGTCAAACCGATGTTGTCAGTCAACATATTGTCCATTGTGATCTCCAAAGCCGTGCTCGGGACCAGCACGGTCCAATTACGGACGCACCCAGACATTGCCAGGCTCTTCCTGGGCTCAAAGTCCTCCGTGGGTATAGCCACGACGGTGTGATTCCGATTGCTTCGGCATGGGATGAGGGCGAATTCGGGAAAAATCGACAAGCCCAGCGAACATGCGATGAAAGTGAAGTTTTTATAGGATTGGACCGTCCATTAGGGACCCAAAAGGGAGAGGCTCTGAAACCGTCTAGGGAGGCAATTGCCGGGGTCTCTTAGGAATATGAGTTGTTCGGAATAAATCACCAGGCTACTATGAATTCACCCGAAGGGGGAAGGTTTATGGTCGTCTATCCCAGCCCGTTGCACGAGAGGTCGAACCCCGGGGACACGCAATGCTCGTTAGGTTGGAGTTGCTTGAGACGGAATGGGAAGTGGACAACCGGTTCGCCCAGTTGGCAAGATACATTGGGGCATATGTGGGGAATGGGCGATCCGAGATGGAGGAGGAGGAGGAGGATCCACGCATTGCTAATCATCTTTGGTATGAAGAATCAATGAATGTCAAGTTTGATGAAAATATTCAGATTCAGAATGATCAATCTGAATATGTTCAAGTTCCGTCACTCCATCAAAGTTCAGAACCTGTTGAAGAAACTGAAGAGAATCATGCATCTGAGGAAGTTCAAAATCAAGAAACAAGTCAACAAACTACAGAAGAACCACAAGAGATACAACCTGAATCTAAAGACTCAAGTAATGTCCAAGACGAGAGATTCAACCAGAACTGGAAACACAAATCCAGTCATCCCAAGGAACTTATAATGGGGAGCTTGGATGAAGGAATCAAAACCAGATCGAAATTCAAGGAAGCAATGAGCAATATAGCATTAGTTTCTAAAATTGAGCCTAAAGGGATTGAAGAAGCTCTTACTGATGAAAATTAGATCAATGCAATGCAAGAAGAACTTAATCAATTCAAAATCAATAATGTCTGGGAGCTCGTTTCAAGACCCAAAAATCGTCCTCAATAGGAACAAAATGAGTGTTCAGAAACAAGATGGACGATAGAGGAAAGGTGGTTAGAAACAAAGCAAGACTTATGGCAAAAGGATATTCTCAAGAAGAAGGAATAGATAACGATAAAACCTACGCACTAGTTGCCAGGTTAGAGGCCATAAGGTTACTTCTTGCTTATGCTTATTACAATGACTTTAAACTTTTTCAGATGGATGTAAAAAGTGCATTCCTGAACGGTTACATCAAAAAAGAAATCTATGTCGAACAACCACCCGATTTTGAGGAACCAAGAAGAAAGGATCTCGTATATTCCCTAAAGAAAGCTTTATATGGATTAAAGCAAGCACCTCGTGCTTGATGTGAAAGGTTAAGTAGCTTTCTATCTGAATAAAAGTTCACTAAAGGTAATGTTGACACTACTCTCTTTATTCAGAAGCAGGGTAAGGATATTCTTATTGTTCAGATTTACGTTGATGATATTATTTTTGGCTCTTCTAATGAATATCTATGCAAGAATTTCTCTAAAGTAATGTAGGATGAATTCGAAATGAGTATGATGGGAGAATTAAGGTTCTTTCTTGGATTTCAGATTCAACAAACCAAGAAAGGAACATTCATTCATCAAGAGAAATATGCTCTTGAGATTGTCAAGCAATTTAGCCTAGAGAATTGCAAGAAAACGGAAACTCTAATTTCTCATTTGTCTAAAGTCGATAAAGATGAACAATGAAAGGAAGTTAATCAAAAGTTATATCGCAGTATGGTTGGGTCGCTTCTATATCTCACTACATCAAGGCCAGATATTCTATATAGCGTCTGCTTATGTGCAAGATTTCATACATGTCCAAGAGAATCGCATCTTACAGCAATCAAGAGAATTATCAAATTTATCAAAACATAACCAGCTTATGGTCTTTGGTATTCAAAAGATTCTAATTTCATTCTGAAGGGATGTTCAGATGCAGATCTTGCCAAATGTAAAATTGACAGGAAAAGCACTTCTGGAACCTGTCAACTTATGGGAAATATGCTTATTTCTTGGTATTCCAAAAAGCACAGCACAGTTGCTCTTAGTACAGCAGAAGTAAAATACGTATCTCTTGGAAGTTGTTGTGCTTAGATCCTATGGTTAAAACAACAACTAAGATATTATGGAGTTGAGGATTCAAATGTGGAGATCAGATGTGACAATACAAGCGCCATAAATTTAGCCAAGAATCTTATTCTTCATTCAAGGGCGAAGCACATCGAGATCAAACATCATTTTATTCGCGATCATGTTTAGAATGAAAATGTTCACATTCAGTATGTTGATACGAAGAATCAACTCGCAGATATATTTACTAAACCTCTTGATAAAGAGACTTTCAATTTTATTCGAAACGAATTAACAATTACTAATCCCTTATCTTGAGATGTATTGAGAACAGGTCACTTGAAATTTTTCAAAAGCATAGCTGTTCAGAAATATTGTTCAGAAGCATAACTGCTCAGAAGCAAAGTTCAGAAGCAAATTGCAGAACCTATGTTCAGAAGCATATTTATAGTGAAGTATTTCAGAAGCAAGGTTAGTTCGTCCTACACCTCTTTATATTTAGAAATTCTTGGAAAGGCAAGGATTTAAGGTACATTCTCTAATTTCTACATATATGCCTCACTGATTGATTGGCATAATTCAGTATCATTGATTGGAATAATTCAGTGTCTTTGGATTGATTTTTTTTTAATTTTTTTTTTAAATTGATTTCATTTCCAAAAATAACCGCTTTACAGTTTTTCAAATCTTTTGAAAGGTTATGAACCGTCACCTCTTTCAATATCAAAATCTCCTTTCAAACCCTAAAATCGTACTCTTCTCTCTCTGATTACACTCCTTCTCGTTCTCTCGAAATCTTTCTCTCCAAACTTCCAACTTTTTCATCCATGGCTCCGAAATCATCCTCTTCCATGAAGAAAGGAGCAGAAGAAGGTGCAAGTCAGAGAAGGAAATCGTCAAGGTTGACGAAGGGTAGAAAAGCTCGTATCACTAAATCTATCGATGTCTCTAGGTCAGAACACGAAGATGAGAGACACATTGCTCAAAGGAAATCAGGTTTGTCTCAGTCCGAGTTTGACGAAAGAGTCGCTCTGGCTCTCTCTATCAAACCTCTGTATGATTCCTTTAAGGACCATGGATCCAGTGATGAAAATGTCAAGTTGCTGTTGAATATACACAAGTTTGCAAGCGAGAAAGATTTTCTTGCTATTTTAGAACTGCCTCTGCAAACTGTGACACCGATTGCTACTGTTGTTCCTGAGAATGTATCTCGAAAAGGCAAAGAAATGGTTGTGCCAACTGGAATCTCGAAACCTAAAAGGTCACCATCAAAGAGCATTGTTATCAAAGAAACAATAAGTGAAGAAAGTAATACTGAAATCAGAGGAAGACCCAATGATGATGATGATGTGTTGGTCAGAGATTTTAAGAAAATTAGAGGGATTATAAAAGACAAGAATTTTGAGAGCAAACTGTTCTCAAGTCAAAAGCATTGTGAGAAATACGAGTCGTTGAAGGAAAGAGGAGTTATACCCCCACAAGGTATTTGATCTTAAATATTTTGATAGGATTGATATCCCTATAAGGAAGCACTTGGAACATATGAAGCTGAAAGATTTTGCAACTGCAAGAAGGTCAATCTTTCCAGACTTAGCGGCTTACTTTTATTCAAGTTTGTGTTTTAGAAATTTTGATTCTCTGTTTTATATGGTTGGAGAAGTCCAATATCATTTGCATGTCAGAGAATTTGCAAATTTGATGGGAGTTGATGAAATGGACTTTGTACCCATTGATGTACAAGCTGATGATGTCTATAGTTTTCTTACTAGAAAAGAGAGCTATTCTAAGGACTCAAAAGCACACATTGCTAACAATGACTTCCCACTGAAGCACATTGTAATGCACATGGTTGTGATTGAGAGTTTAAGACCCAAGGCTACTTCAAATATAAATATTTCGAAGTATGAAGCCAAGCTGATGTGGAGTCTGTTAAATGGTAGCAAACTCTCTCTAGCACACACTGTTCTTCTCCATATGTATAGGACTATACAGAAGACCAAAGAATAATTACCCTATGCAGGGTTAATCTATCGGATCATGTCCTTTCATAATGTCAAGATTCCTGGTGAGCTTATTCAGAATGAAACTCAGATAATGGTAGCTAGGGAGCCCATGATACAGAAAATAGGCTTTAGACAAACTGCTGGTGGATGGTTGAACAAAAACAAAGAGGTTGTTCTGGTCAAATTAGAGAAGAAGAATGCAGAGAGTGAAAGATCAGCAAAAAGAATGAAAACAGTGGCCAGAAAAGGAAAGCAGATCATTGTTCAGAGTGAGTCTTCAGAAGAAGAAGAAGGTATATCATCAGAAGATGATGAGAGAACCCCTACTACCTTATCTGAAGGAAATGTCGAGTCAGAAGATGAAGAGCATGCTGAAATAGCAAATAAGCAGGAGGATCCTATAGACAAAGAAGAGGACCTCCATAAGACTCATGAGAGTGGAGATGTAGAAGCTGATGAGATAACTGGTGAAAGAGCAGAGAAAGAAGCTCAGCTTGCTACGAATGAATATGTGGAGATAATAGAGGAGCAACTGGATGACAGAACAACCATTGAAGTTCTGGTTGTTCGAGAACATAAGAAGAATTCCTCATCACCACCTGAGGACATGGAGATTTATAAGTCTGGTGGAAGGATCCACAAGAGTTACTCCTATTAAAACAGCTCAGATTCAGGGGAAGCAACCTCAAGAATCCGTTGTTTTGCATGAACAACCTGAGGAGATAATAACAGATACTATTCAGACTGAAGTTGTTTAGGAGGATAAGGTTGCTGATGAAAAGAAAGAATCCAGCCAGAAGGAACAACACGAGAAACCTAATGCCGATCAAACTAAAGAAATTCATACTAATGTTGTTCAGAAGGAGAAAGCTGGTGTAGAAACTGATGTTCAGAAGGAGCAACCTCTAGAGAAGATATCTGAAAAACCACCCATAGAAATTGAATCTACTACTACTGAAGCTGTCATAATCATTCCAAATTCAGCACCTAATCAGACTCATGGGGAGATAAATTTGCAGCGAGTTCTGGATTCAACATCAAAGGGTAAAGCTCAGATGATAGAAGAAGAAGACCAACAGACATCTGCAGGGACATTGAATGCTTCCATCAAATAATTACTAAAAGCTAAGAATTCGCAGAGTTTAGTCCAGATGGAAGTTGAAAAACTTCGGGTAAAGATTATGCAAAGGATGGATAGAATGGAGATGAAGATTGAGAAGAAGATGAACAAGTTTGAGGAAACGCTTCACAAATATTGTCGCCTTTTCTGCTCTGAAATGGCCAGTATTGGTACCTACACACTGATCAGAGATGAGAGGATCGGCAAAGAATTTCCACAGATGAAGGAACTTAAGGATTTCGCCGCCTTTATTGCTGATATGGGCAAAACTGATGAAGTTGCTCAGAGAGATGATGAAGAGCATGTTGATGTTCCCTCCTCCTCCTCAAAAGAAAATCCACCTCCGTCCTCTTGAATTTGTTTTCAAACAGTCCGTATTTGTTTTTATTTTTATTTTATCTTTGTCGGATGTTATGTTTTTTGTAAACCTTGACTATCACGACCTTATTATGGTCTGATAGCTTGCCTCTTAAATAATGTATGTGTGGATTGCTATCTCTGTCATATTATCTTGCTGATGACAAAAATGGGGAGAAGATACCTCATTTTTATATTGTAGGTTATACACATACGCAAATTATACATATGTGCTCAAACGAATTCAACGATGTACATAACATATATGGTGAAATCCTTCCATCACTCAAAGTGCATATCTTATATTTTCAGATGCACATCCTTTTGAAGAGATTCACTTGAGTCAAATATTCATATTCTTTGTGAAATCTATGCTGAGCTTAACTTTGATACAAACATTCTTTTGATATATATCAATTTTTATTGAGGAAGTTTTGTCATCATCAAAAAGGGAAAGATTGTTGAGAAAACTTTCCCTCTGAATATTTTGATTCTGAGAAACTATCATTCTTGTGAGAGAATCTGGTTTATGCAAATATATCTTCTATTGCAGGAATGAACATGTGAACATAAGCTTATAATGTTCCAAAACTGGCGTTTAGACTCAAGGAGTAGTCGTCGCGTACTTGCTTCTGAGATAGTTGAAGTCTAGTATTCAGATGGAGAAATGTGTTGCTTCTAAAGACTTCAGATGGAGGTTTGTGTTGCCTCTGAAGACTTAATCTCGAGAAGACTTATGTGACACGTCAGCAAGGACTTTACAGAAGCTCGGAGTCACTATTCTGATCTGGTTAGATTCAGAGAGTCTTTTAGTTCAGAAGACTGCTTCTAAACAGCGTTCAAATTCTGCAATATCTCTCTACCAAATTCTGAAGACCCGCGTTTGGCAAGTTTCCGGTTTGGCTGTGCCTTTTTATGGAAGTTTGTAAGGTTTGGTTGACATGATTATTTTCCAATCAAATCAGGAGAATATCCTCAATTGGATATTACCTTCCATGGACAAGATATCTTGGAAATTTGGATGAACTCTATTTATGGAAACTGAAGATTTGGTTGTATGGGCGACTGAATATGAAGGGTTCAGACTCTACTCGAACGGCTACTAGATCTTCCCATATATAGTCTTGGTCAATCAAGATTGATAATGTCCAATCAGAGATTGAGGAGCGATCCTTTGGAAGACCTTGGTAACGGCTAATTCGAGGTCGATGGAGTATAAAAGAAGATCAATGGTGACTGTTGCGAAGAGAGTTCACGAACTTAAAATTCCAAAGTGTTGAGTTGTTCAGATTCACATTCTCTTGTTCTTGTGAGCTTAAAATTCTTATTCTTAAGAGGTTCTTTTGTAAGAGTAATTAGAGTGACAACTCTTGTAAGTTTTCATCGATTCATAGTGAAATCCAATCGATCGACTGTCATCGTGGGAGAGTGAACGTAGGCTTGCTAAAGCCGAACCACTATAAACATCGCGTGAAAGTTCTCTTATCCCTAAACTTCTCTTGTTGTTTAGTTTTTCTGCACGTTATTTTTCTGGTCTTACTTAGTTTGTATTTTCAAATCTATCTTATTCCGCATTTCGATTCAAAATCGTTTAGTAGCACCTATTCACCCCCCTCTATGTGATATTGCTAGATCCAACAATGAATAGGGGCCAATACCCACTCGATCAATTCAACAATACCCAAAATAGATCCAATCACAAAAAATGGAAAAAAAAAAAAAACAAGAACCGAACAAAGAGCTTTAAAGAATTCCACATAAGAAGATCCAACATTTTCCACGCAAAAAAGGATTCAACTTACTGACCTCAGTCGTCTCACTCGTGCTTGCGGTCGCGCGTGGAGGTTGGAGTGGTGGAGAGAGAGAGGCGTGAGCTCGGTCTTCTCGCTCACGCCTGCGGTCACGCATGGAGGTCGGAGTGGTGGTTGTGCGAAACTAACCTCGGTCAGGTAGCCTGGAGGTCGGACCGTCACTCGTGGTGTCCGTGCGAGAGGCCGAGAGTGTCAAGACAGAGGGGGGGAGAGAGAGGCGTGAGCTCGGTCGTCTCGCTCGCGCGTGGAGGTCGGAGTGGTGGTCGTACGAGGAAGGCGATAGTTTCGAGAGTGAGACAGAGGAGGAGGAGGAACGCTTGGGAAATCATAATTTCAAAACTTTACCAAGAAAAAAATTGCAATTTCAAAACTCAGTTTCCCGGCCAATTTTTTGCCTCCCCTCCTTCAGATGACGTGGCGAAATCTGGGCCGTTGGATGCGAATGGACGGCCAGATTTCATTCTATGTCACCCTTGCCATTCCCCCACTATGGCAGGGGATCCGGATCCTGAAATGAGACGTATTCAGATCCATAAGATGCCGAAGTCGAAAACTATTGTCGTTTCCGAAAAGAGCTGGCAAAATTCGGACAACGCCGTTCTTGTTCATCACTCGAATTTCTTCTATCACAAAAGAATGTAAAGTATGGTGTCGAATACAAAATTACAAAAGTTAAATGATCTCTGATGGTACAAACAATGAAGATGAAGACAAAACATGATAAATGCGGGAACGTATTGATCTTGTTGCATTCTAGAGTGGAGTCTCATATATATCTCGTTGTTCCGAAAACAATGACATATCTGGTCTATCCAAAAGTCCGGACGATATTAGCTGGGATCTTCGGGTGAGTTCCGACACAAGGGACACGTGCCGTTCAGCCGAAGCCACTCATCGATGCAGTCGACATGGAAGTAGTGATTGCAGTCGGGTATGGACCGCAGCGTCTCCTTGGGCTGGTATTCGCACAGGCAAATCGGGCACGTGGTGTCGTTGGGCTTGGGCAGGCGGCTGCTCTCGCCGAGTTGGGTTTTCGGGTAAGACTCTATCGTGGGCCCGTCTAGTCCCATCGAAATTGCCACACTCTGCGAGGCAATTAAGTTGGACACGTCGGCCGCATTGGGCCGTGCGGGCCTACCGTGGGCCCTGATCTTACCGGAGACGAAAGACGCGAGCCCAATCACGCACAAGAGCCCAGGTATCCCCACTCCTAGGATGACGCCGTACTTGGCACTTCTAGGTAAACCTGGAGAGAAATAATCCAGGGGAAAACAAATAAAAACTAAGTTGAGGATATAATTATTCTTAGAGCATCAAATCTTTGGACACGAGAGACATATTCCTTCGCGATTGTCTGTACACCTATGGCAGCATTTGCATCTTTCACGCTCACATAAACATATGCATTCAAGATTGATGTTGGGGTACCAAAAATGAACCGGCGGAAAGTATTACTCTAATTGCAGAGGTTGACTATTGACTCACCCACAAACAATCGAGTAAATGGATATTGTAAGTGTTTTACTGGCGTTGGTTATATTAATTAATATTGTAATTATCATTTTTATGGGATTGATCTAGTGAATGAAAGATATAAAAAAAAATTAATTAGTCTAATATGGGGGGGGCTTGTGTAGGCCGAGTAAAGCCCGGTTTGTGATGAAAGTGTCTGTGGCTGAAAACTCTAAAACTCGAATCTCTCCTATAATCCTAATGCACAAACAAACTCACATAAGGAGCAGTCACAGAATTGAGTCATGAGGGGCAATCTCATTGAACCAGTGATACAAAGATCAATAGATGAAAAGCACTTGAGCTCTGGATCATCTTATTCCGCATTAAGAATGATGGGTTCCGTTTTTATTTCGTTACTGTGTTTTAGATTCTAATTAAGGAGATATTAGGGTGTCCTTTTCGCGGCTAACAGATATGTCTAAACCTAATCTCAGATTTCAATGATTTTGGGCAAGAAAGTAAGTTCATTGTCAAAGGGATTCCAATACAATTAGTATCGTTCATCTAGCAGAAAATATTCCAGAATGAATTCATAAAGTAGCCAACCCTTTTGCTTCCGCGAAGAACAAAGCCGCGGTAATGATGACACCCGGCTTTTTGCGCACAACGTGTGATGATCTGTCGCCAAAGTCGGGTCATCTGGAGGACCCATTTAGGCAATGAGCACGCTACGTTGCTCAATCGGACACACAGGATTTATCGAACTTTCTTTTTTCCTTTTTTATGAAAATTAAAAGATGAAAGCGATAGGACTGCCGGCCAGACCATTAAAAAAAGAAGAAAAGAAAAACAAAATGTGTCTTTTTCAGGACACTTGTTCTGACTTTACTAAAACGTTGATTCCCTCCTAACCACGGGAATATCAATAAAGGAATAAGCAAGTTGAGTTTGATTTTGATCCAGCACCGCGCGTCAAAAGGGACTGTTCCTAGACTTTCCGATTCGTCCACTAGTCCTCCTCCAAGTTCCGTTCAAGTAGAGCAATCAGTTCTCTACATCGCTCAATGTATCAAATTAGAACCAAAACCTAAAAGTTTAGTCAAGTGCTAGCCGTGTTTCGCGCATAATGCTTAGGTCCCAATCATCATGCTTATTAGTATTGGGATCGTCAAAAGCACGGCGCTATCTGGCTTTCATATGAAACTCGTCTTCCAAACACTTCAATTGCCATTCTATCGGGGTCATTTGGAGCACTGAATTGTGTTTTCGAGCAATTATAAGTCACATGCATATAGCAGGGGACTATCGTACTAATAGAGATTATTAATGGAGCGCTCACACGGCCCAAACATCTCCTGATTAGGAAACAAGAAAGAAATTACCCCATGCGAAAGTGACTTACAAAACCGATTGAGAACGATGGTTGAATTACATGCGAGCTTTAAATGGAACAAGCCTATTGAGCATTCAATAAAAGTCCGATACTACACTTTTTAAATTAATTTCATAAGTCAACTGTACAATAATTAATCGTGATTATTCGTGTTGTGTCGTGTCATCATATTATCACGCCATAAATGAAATATTAGATTATGTGGTATTTTCTTATTTCTACTAGAGAATTGTCTCAACTACTAACATGGTTCGAAGAAAAGTAACCCCACTTAGAAACAATCAAGGGTAGTCAAAAGTTTTGGCCATCCCTAACCCACGATTTGAAAAAGAAACAAATGACTGCAAGAAATCAAATGAGGAACAGGAACTTACCGGTTCGGGGGACATTGCTGCAACCAACCTCCGTACCGTTCACGCTCTTGTACCCGCACAGCCCGCCTCGTTTCCGACACGACCCACAGTCCGGGACGTCCCACGTCAAGCTTATGACATCCTCGACGTCCGCCCAGAACGGCCATGGCAGTGGCACCATCACCGTCGCCACCGCCTCGCAGGGGTATGAACCCCCGCTGTAGTACCTGGTCGGCACCGACATCACCGTGTAGTTCCTCCCGCTGAGGCAAGGGACCGGCATGGCGCGCATCCCTTCCGATGATACCGAGGACCAGTCGGTGCCATCGGAGCAGTTCAGGAAGGTGAACCGCCGCGGGACCAGGGCCCGGAAGGCGGACCCCGCGAGGGAGAAGTTGCCGAGGAGGCGACTCGGGAAGCAGCTGTCCGGGTCGGCGAGGGTGATGCTCTGGGTCGGGTAGTAGGTGATGGACTTGACGGAGAATTCGCCAGAGCGGGGGAGGCGGAGGAGGGTGTCGCCGCCGGGGGTGCAGGAGAGGTCGAAGCCCGGGTAGCTGCAACGGGGGCTCTGCCGCTGGCGGTTGAGGAGGAAGGGGAATTGGATCGGCGGGGGGGACAGCGACAGGTCTTTGGCGGGGCAGGCAACGATTCCGCAGACTTGGACGGCGGTGGCCGGGGTTTGGGGGAGGAGGAGGTGGGTGAAGAGGGCGAGCAAGGAGGCGATCGTGAGGTTGGGCCGAGGCAAAGATGGCATCGTTGCGAGAGGTGGAAATGGAGGGACGCACGACGAAGACGATTCGACTCGGTGAGTGAGTTTGGTGAGACGGTGGGAGGATCCGAGACGTAAGAAGAGACGACAAATGGGGTGGTGACACCTATCATATTTCTGATTATTCAATCTTTGTCGTGGTAGGCGTTGTATCACTTATTATCAAGGGTACGCGTAGTGAAATTGGCTTCCGAAATAAGATATTGTTTGCCGCGGTGACTCCCATTATAAAAATGAGTTCTGCAGATTTTATATCATATGGCAGTTGATCCGGTCTATTCTCCATCTCAAGAAATCTTGCTTAGTTTGGGCTGACACAAGAAATTGTTCGAGTCTTCCGTCGACATTCTCGGATGCAACCAATAAAGAAGAGGTAACAGTCAAGGAAGTGGAGGCAACATAACGGTCAAGTAACGGAGTCGACAATCTCGAATATAACCGTCAATGTAGTATAGTCGATAACTGTCGAGTAGTGCAGTCGATGACCATCGCAGTTGATAATCATGTTACAGCCGTTTGTTAGGAGTCACATATGATATTATTTGCTTTCTCTAAAACTATTGTTAACCGTCGTTAGTAGTTATAAATATTATGATTGTAATTCGAATAAAGGAGTCAATCAATTAATGAACACTAGTTGTTCAATTTTTATCTTCCCGTAATCTTTACATTCCGGTATTATTTTACATGGCTGGCTGCGATTGCCTTTAGTATTGGTACCTTTAATTTTCTCATCAATCCGCAATTTTTGTCTAAAAATCAACAAAGGACCCTTCACATCCTTAGTCGATTTCCATATCGATCCACATTTCGAAAGGTGGTTTGTCGATACTTTTCAGCGAAATATCTTTTGTGCATACTCGGTAGGACACATTTTGTTAATTCGATGAGTTCACGATGACTTAAACCAGAAATTGACAATGTTGTGGGCAACAACTACCCATTACTACATATGACCCAATAATAATAATAAAAACTATCCATTACTACGAAATGGTAACGACGTTGCCGAGCATTCCGAGTCTACAAGCACCGGAAGAGTGGCAAAGGTTACCTGAAAGGGAGATGTCGATCTTCCAAGGCACCACTGCACCATATCCCAGTATGATGGCGATCGTGAGAAGATTGTTCGAATAACAGCAAAATGATATGTACAATTTCATAGTGAGCCACGTGTCAAATGTGATCAAGCAAATAGTCATTAAAGTAGTGAATGACGCTCCGTTGTGGCCAGGATCATCCTATCAACTACCAACATTCCAAGCCAATCTAATGCTATCGAGGCATGTCCTAGTTCCATTGCTTTTAATGATGGAAACAATGTTGGCCAAAATAAAATAGAAAATAACAAATTCCAAACTAGATTGGTTGACAGACCGATCAAATGCCGACGGTCGAAAAACCAGGCCAGCGGTCGTTATGGCACCCCTAAATGCCAACATCCTTATTAGTCCTAACTTATCAATCAATGTCAGTATAGATAATCCAGCGAGGCTAGTATCACCACCTAGGGGGGCAAGACGACCAACCAAATCCTCAATTAAACCCGGCAAAAAATGCCGAAGAAATTTGAAAAGTATTGGGTTTAAATGGGGGAATTGTAAGGCCTGTTTGTTGAATCTTATTCTGAATGGGTTGATAACCAGCCTTTGCTTAGAGGTATAAATCTCATGACTTTGCTAGTGAAGATGAACATTTTTTTTTGTTGGATACAGAAGATGAACAATTGACCGTTGAACTTATCTTTTGATTTTATAGGCCAATGTGGAGAAATAGGAACTGATGAATTTTTAAGACTTACGTTATTTCTTTTGTCATTGTTGAAAACTGCTTTTACTTGTTATACTAATTTACTATCTAATTCGGTGTGTAGTTGGGCAAAGATAAAAGGACAATTACATTCTCAATTTTATGGAACGTTACCTAAACATCAATTGCCTCCCTGGTTAGAGTTTATCAACATAGCAATGAGTTAGTTGACCAGTTTATTGCTTGGTTTAAGAAGGCTAAGATCATATGTCGCACTTCACTCTCTGAAAAAGAATTTACAAATTTTGCCTTTAATGGCTTGAAATTTAATTTGAGAAAAAGATTTGAAGGCCAAGACTTGGCTAATTTATTCAATTGGCAACAAAAGTGTCTAAGAGACTTTGCTAATTTATTCAATTGGCAACGAGAGTGTCTAAGTATGAGTATCAGCAATTGCTTAAAGACCACATGAAGACTTTGTATTAAACGTGGCTTCAATTGAAAGATATGAGTTAGATGATACCTCCGACCAAGATGAAATATGGCAGCTATAAATCAAATATGCCGATGACAAAGGGGGCATATGATGACCAGTAGTTATCGAATTTAAAATAATTGAACGATTGATAAATCATTTCATTCTTTTAAAAGGGGGGCATTTGTTGATACTAAAAAATATCCTAGTTTTAAGTCGACATTCTCATATGCAACCGACAAAGAGGTAACCATAGAGGAAGTGGAGGTGACCTAACCATCAAGTAATTGAGTCGACAATTTCGGATGTATTCGTCAAAGAGGTAACTATCAAGGAAGTGGAGTCAATATCAAGTAGTAGAGTCGGTAACCATCAAGTAGTTGAATCGATAACCGTCGAGTAGTGCATTCTATAACCATCGAGTAGTGGAATCGATAATCATAGATGTAGCCGTTTGTTAGGAGGTAAGCAGGATGTTATTTGCTTTATTTACAATTGTTGTTAACCGTCGCTAGTAGCTATAAAAAGTATTATGATAATTCGAGCATAGGACTGCCAATCAATCAATGATCAACAATTGTTGAATTTTTCCCTTTTATACATCTGCGTTGGACAGAATTGAAAACTCAATACAACAAGAAGGAAATCGATATCAACTAATAATTTAATAATCGACAAAGGGTTTTTAGAAACAACGACAAAACCAACAGCAATAACACAAGTACACTAATGCGATTCCTATGTATGGGAAATTAATGCCGATGTCACACCATGCTTTTGGGAATTCCGACATCACGTTCTTATTCCTCACTCCAATGCAATTCATGCGAAAAAGAAGACTTAGAACGTAATCACTACGATTGAATCCCACCTACATCAGAATACACAAAGAAATCAACGACAACTTAACCACATGAGATGAACCTACCCTGTTGGGGACATAAAGCCCGTGTGGACTGATTTTTATGTTAAAAAGTCGATTTCGTCGAGGTTCACGTGAAATTCGCTGATCTGACGTTGCAACATGTCATGCCATCGACCATCGTGGACCGCTTGCCCGCAAGCGGTCCATGTGAACTAGAAGCCGTTCGGGGACTTCCGGCACACGGGGCACGTGGCATTCAGTCGGAGCCACTTGTCAATGCAGTTCACATGAAAGCAGTGGTTACAATCGGGTATGGATCTCAACGTCTCTTTGGGCCCGTACTCGTGCAAACATATCGGACAAGTGGTGTCGTTGGGCTTGGGCAAACGGCCGCTCTCACCGAGTCAGGTCACCGGGTAGGACTCTATCGTGGGCCCATCAAGGCCCATGGAAACTGTCGCACTTTGTGGCCGAATTGAGTTGGGCAAATCTGTGTTGTTGGGTGGTTGGGCCCTACCCTGAGCCCTTACTTTATTGAAGACGCGGATTGCGAGTACAACTATGCACAAAAGCCCAGGCACTCCCACGCCTATGATTATACCAAATTTGGCACCTGTTGGTATATCTGGAAAATATTATGTGGTAGGGGGGAAAATAGAAGAGAATAAGCTACAGGTACTATTAAGAAAGTGTACTGATTTTCGTTTCCTAGTGAGTTTTTTATTCGTTGGATTTATTTAGTGCATACTAATAATGGGTATCAAAAGAGCTTATACATATTTCTTGCGATTATCACACATGCCTTAAATGATGTAGTAGGTAATTCCTTTCAATCAAAGCATGTCAAATTTGATGCCAAATAGAGATTATAACGAAAGTTTAGTGTCCCTAGCATTGGTTAGGAAAAATCACGATGCCGAAATCATTAGAAAGAATATGATCGATGAAAAGAAAAAGGAGACATATACTTTCACATTTCACGGTACTTGAACAAATTTTCCATTGGTACTTCTCTCTTGTCGTGTGATCGATGATCGGAAAAGGAAGAGAAAAACCATTCTCTTCGGGTCGATGATCTGATTGTGTGATTAGCAAGTACTTAAAAAGGTCGGTCCATGGCGATAATTCCTAGTTTGCTCTACGAGACTCCAACTTTCAAGTGAACGAGCCAGAGTCAAGTCGACATAAAGAATAAAGCAATGTCACTAGAATTTAGGAGACGATTCAAGTTACGGTATGATCAGAGAAGTTCATAAATTCCTCCGAAAGAAAATCAATTTATTAGTTTTCTTCGTCCACTTTACAAATTCAGAGTAAACCTATTTTCCTTTCACAAGAAAAAATATGAGTAGACTCGATCTAAACTTGTTTTTTTAGCGGGGGCTACCGTTGTTGACATAATCGGAAATTGAGATAGTCCAAACGATCCACAACTGGACAACTGGACATACCTCGAGGCCGAGAAGGAAGGTCATAGCAGCCGATCTTTCTATCAGGCCCCCAACCCGAACCCGAACCCGAACCGATCTTATACCCGCACCTCCCGCCACGCACTTCACACGACTTACAAGTCGGCAATTGCCAAGTCAGGAGAATGTCGCCGGTGAGATCCGAAGCCTGCAGGTCATCCACTTGCCCCGACGCCGTTGACGACTTCTGAAGTGGAACCAACACATTCGAGATCCTCTGGCACCACAACGATGACTTCGTCGTCTCCTCCACGAAGTCCTGCGAAATCGTGGCGACGACGGCAATGCCATCTGTCGCTCTGCTCATACATGTTGTCGGCACGTGCCAGGTCACATGCCTCGAAGTGCAGTTGAGGAAGGTGAAATTGTTGTACCTCACTGCCGCGAACGGAGAACCCGAGACGTCGAAGCCATCCAACAGACGCTTCGCGAGGCAGTTGCTCGGGTCATTGATGGAGATCGTTTGGTCGGTGTAGTTGATGTGCCGGACAGCAAACTTCCCCGAGCGAGGGAGGTCGAGGATGAGCTGGCTACGGTTTCGGTCGCACGTCAGGGCAAAGCCAGTGAGGCCGCAACCGGTGTCGAACCCCCTATCGCCGCGGACCCAGAATGGAAATCTTGCGACCAGCCAGTCGGGACCGCTCCCACAGCCCGCGGCGCAGGTCTCGAAGACCTCAGCGGCGAGCGGGAGGTGGAGAACCGAGAAGGCCGCCAGGAAGATGGAAGCTTCTAAAAGGAGAGACATTGGAAGAGGAGTTCTTGACGACATGCCCTTGCATATTTGTATGTTCGACGTTGTTCTTTCTTGTTGTCGTGGAAGGTGAATATGAGATAGACGAGCCAATGTTACATTGATTAGCGTCATGTTGCCGCTCGAGTTGGTCGAAGTTCGTCATCTGTATTCTGGCGCATAACAAAACAAATGAAAAAGTCCGATGCTTACACTGCATTGCAACATTGTTACATAGATTAATACGAGACACTCTTGATTTTTTTATCAAATATGTCATAAGTAGAACGTTTCCTAATATGTTTTCTATTCCTCAACAAAAAGGAAGCTGTCACTAGGTTTTTTTTTCACTAGTTTAAGGAAAAATTCCAAAGGGCTTGAAGTGACTTCATTTTCTCAAATAATAGCATGAAATGGAACTTATTTCAAATGAAGATCTGAAGTGGCCATATCAGTCTCAAAGAAGGGTCTGACCTCGTTGGTCGAAGGGCAATTTCTTCCTTTTATTTTTTTGAATTTTTTTCTTTGCCTTTTTCTTTTTTTCTCTGCCCTCCTCTTGACACCTATATTTTGACAACCCCATTTAATCATTCCTTGCTTTAAAATTAGTGGGCTGACCCCTAAAAGAAACGTTATTTAAATTAAATGTAGATACTAGGTGCAGTTGCATTAATAGTTAAACATATTTATTGGACCGGCGGTGAATGGACCCAGATCAGTCACTTGGTCTAGGCCTGCGCTACAAGAAGAATTCGGCCGTGAAAAGGAAGGATGGGGCAAATATGTTCTTGGGCAAGACAAAGAGGAAAAGGGTAGAATTAAACTACTGACCGGACGGTCATCGCAGCCTGCCATCCAGCCTTGCGATGGTGGAGGTTCCTTGTTGCCGTTCCTTCACCGCCATCGGTCTTGTACCAGACGTTCCTGTCTTCCATTGGAGCCTTCCATCCAGCAGCCTGCCTTAATTCCAGGGAATTTCCAGCATTCTTTGGCGTCATCCCGCGAGTTCCCAGCCTTGTTCTGGAGTTACCTCAAAGTGACTGGCTTGCTGCTGTTTTTCTGGCCTTATTCTAAGCGTTTTTCCACCTCTGCCGATACGTTCCCTGAATAGCCACTGCTCAGCCTCGCATGAGCAGTTGCTGCAACTCCGGTTGATCGAAAATCCAATCGTGAGAAAACGAAGCTGCAGCGTCCCAAGAAGCCATCCTCTGCGACGAGCCATCCTATTAGAAATTAAACCAAATTCATAAATATCGAGACTATCGATCAACTACCAAGGTGTCGATTAAATGGAGAAGGTATCGATTCAGTGAATGAGGTGTCGATCGGTTGCTGATATCCGTTGAACTCCCAAGGCGGATGCACGAATCAAGTCAAGTCTTTATTGTAGCGTTACTTTTGAGAGCCTTTATTGTTGAGTCTATCAAAGAGTCGGTTCGTATTCCGATACGTAGTTATTGCTATTGCGTCTGTTCATGTATCTAGAGTAGTTCAAGAGTCGTGTATCAAGCCTATAAATAGGCTGTCTTGTAATCATTTTGATATGGGTGAATCGATTGTCAATACAAAATATAGAAAAGCCATCTTCGGTCTCCTCCTTCGTGAGTAGAGTTGAGTTGTGAGTGTTTGTAAGAGCTTCACTTTCGATTTATCCCATCAAATTGGTATCAGAGCAAACGGTTTGTGATCATGGCTACAAACACTCAGCTTCCTCTTCAATATCCTCATCTTTCCAAAGAAAATTTTGGTAATTGGGCTTCTAGAATGAGAGCCTTGCTCGGCCCCCATGGTGTATGGGAAATGGTCAACACTGGCTATGATGAGCTAGAGGACGAAGCCACCTTGAGTAAAAAACAGAGGAAAGCCTTAGAGAAGGTAAGAATGAAACATCAATATGCTCTGTCGATCATCTATCAAAATTTAGATGATTTTGTGTTGGAGAAAGTTTCGAAGGCCACTACTTCAAAGGAGACGTGGAAGATCCTTCACGAGATATAACAAGGAGTACAAAAGACCAAAGAGCCTCAGGCGAAAAGAGCATGAGACAAGAGAAGGCGAAAGAGCCTCAGTTCAAAGAAGGCAAAAGTGCCTCGGACCAGAGAAGGCCAGAGAAGGCCTCAAGCCACCATAGCAAAGGTGTGCTTCAACTAGTGAAGCAAGACTCACGTGGAGACAATTCTAGAATTCTTGTTGAAGGAAAAGGTACTAAATTATGTACCGAGTTTGCTTTTGTTGGAAATGAATATGAAGCATTCGATTGGAACTGTTGTTTTCCATTTGCTCATCTAGAGAGCCTTTCTGCAAATGAGACTGTGATGTTCGATAAGATGAGTGCTCAAAATGAGCCCAATAAAAGTGTGTTGCTACTCCATAACAATGACCAAGAAAATGGTCACAGTGAAGTGGGTATTGGTGAGAAGAGACGCCCAAAAGAAAAGGAAGCAACCGGACCAGAGATATTGAAAGACTCCGAAGGCAACATAGATGCTTTTGTTTCCAAGATCAAAACTGGTGGTACTATAACAGGTGCTGGTTTAATTCTAGGTGTCTTGAAAGTTAACTTTACTCATGAAGTTATGCCAATATCAAGCGATGAAGCAATTAAAACTGCAAATCTTTTGCAGTAAAAGAAGGTTTGCTTGTGGGAATTTCCTCCGGTGCAACAGCAACAATTAAAATCACAAAGAAGCGAGAGAATGCTGAAAGACGAATAGTAGTTCCATCTCCGAGCGTCGGAGAGAGATATCTCTCCTCTGTGTTATTCGAGTCGGTTGTTGACACTTGATTTTCGATCTCTTTATTTTTAAAAAATTAATTAAAAATATCATAAAAATTTATAAAATTGAAAAGTCAACTTTGGAAACCTTAGTTAAGCCTAAGGAACCATTCTTGAACAAAAAATAATTTTCGAATTTTTTGGCATTTTTTAATAATATTTTTAATTAGAAAATACCCCAAAAATAGAAAAATAATAATAATAACATCCATGACCAGAAAAATGCAATATATATATATATATATATATATATATATATATATATATATATATATATATATATATATATATATAGTCATTTGTCTTGTTTCATTTTCAATTGCATTTTGGTCATTTTAAAATTCAAAAATTCGATCGGGAACATACTTTTCTAAATTTTTGCACTTAGGTCCTTGGTTGAGCCAAAATCTCAAATTGAATCCATTTTAGTCTTCTTTTCACTTTGCACTAGTTATGACATTTGATTCTTACACTTTTAATTGCGTTTTGGTCTAATCACTTTCACGAATTGTGTGAATTGGGAAATGGACCTAATTGAATTTTCAATTTAGTCCATCGTTTGCAAATTGAGATTAATCGGTCATTCTCATTCAGGTTTAAACCCGCACCCAACGGTTTCTCACCATTTTAAAGTCATCGGAAAGGTTGGATTCGCGAAGTGTGGTCATTTGAAATTCGAATTTACTAATTTTTATACAAAATAGCCTTTTAAAATTGAGGTTTTCATGAATAATCCCAAAAAAAAAAAAAACCTACTCTAGAATCTTCGTCCAGGTGTCTCCTCAGGCACGTGAAGACAAAAAAGAAAGACGAGCTGGCCTAACCGTTTGGTTGAAAAAGGAATCTTTTGGGGGAGGTGCAGGGGAGCTCGTGAAAAAGGAGGGGAGGCCAGAAAGAAGAGGGGAACAGACGAAAAAGAGGGAGAGCAGAGCCGCAAGAGAGGTGGTCTCCAACAAGAGGAAAAGCTCTCAGTTTTTGAGAGCAAAATAAAGAGGGGCCCTCACGGCATGAAGAAAGGGAGCTCACAGAAAGCTCGGAGAGAGCTCATTTTCTGAAGAAGGTCTGGTTCTTTTGGGGGGGGGCGCCACACAGAGAAGCAGAGAGGGAGAAAGGTTCACCGAGAGAGCTCTGAAAGAAAAAAGGGGGAAAAAGCACAAAAACGAGAGAAGAAAGACACACACAGAGTTAGACCGAGAGAGAGAAGGAGCGGCTGGGGTTCGGCCGACCACCCTTCGGATCCCGACCAGTGAAGTGCACCATGAGTGTCTCTACCACCGCCCGTGAGGAAGACCAACGGGACTGAGAACACCTCTCATCCCGTCCGAGTTCCAACCACGCTACCGACTACCACAGAACCTAGACCGCCGTCGCGACCTCCAAACGCAGGTCAGCCCACTCGTCTTTATCTCGCTCTGCTTTTGAGCAAGTTCACTGTGCATTGCTGGCTAGAACCGGTTCCGACCAAGTAGGGTCGGACCATTGAGTGAATACCATAGATATGTGATAATATAGCTCGGATATCGTTTTTCGTTCGGGTCGTTTTGGTGCATGGACGAAGGGTCTGCATTTTTAACACTTGGACACCGTCTGTTGATAATATGCCTGCTTGAACCGAAAACGCCGGTCCCAAACCGTGAGCTTTAACCCTCCCTTTCGTCTGTTTTTCCTGCTTCATTTCGTATCCAAAATTAGTCCTCCACTCATAGCTCGCGTTGTTATCTGAGACCCTAGTCGACGGTGAAGCCCTAGTCAGATCTAGGTTCTAAGGAGTTCCCAGGATTTGTTGGTTCTGAGTGTGGTCATTAGCGCGTTAGGGACTGTGGCTGGCCGATGGCGAGTTGGGAGGCGGACGTCGGCGGCGGCTGCTGCCGGCGAAGGCCGAGGAGGGTGTCCGGTGAGCGCCTCTGATAGTATGCGTTGAGGAGTCCTCGTGGGTGGAAGCTTCGATGCTTCTGTGCAGGAGCACCCACGAGGGAGATGACCCAGATAAAATAAAAATAGTGAAAAAAAAATCAAAGAATAAGAGGGCGGGTTGGCGTCTGGTGTGGTCCAACTTTAGCTAAGTGCGCAGCCTGATGTTTTAGACCAGGTCCATTTGTTTTGTGTTTTTTTTTTTAGGCCTGTTGAGGTTTTCGAGTCTGGTTCGGTACTAGGCTAGCATGTGGGCTCAGTTTAAAATCTGATCACATTTGGGCCTTAGAGTAAAATTGGGCCTTTCTTGAAAATGATTAAAAAAATACAATTTGGGCCTCTTTCTTTTGTTTTAGATTTTTGTTTGGGCTTCAAGTTCCTTTCCTATTTCGCTGTTTTAGAAGGGTTGGGCTTAGAAGCCCAGCCCGGATCACTATTTTCGTAATAAAAAATATTAAAATATTTTAAAATAATAAAAAAGAATCGAAAAAAATACAAAATTTCTAAAAAATTCAGAAAAATTCCAAAAAATAGGAAATGGCCCCAAGCAATTGGCCAAGACCTATTTTGAGTACTTTGAGCCCTAATCCTTCAAAAAATGACGATTTTGCCCTTTTGAGCGAATTGTCTCCAATCGTCCTAGACTTTTCCCCAAACCTTAATCACACATTCTCTAAGCCTCTAGGGCTATACAAGGGATGCCATGACTTGTTTTGATATGTTTTTTTCCGCATGTTTTGGATCCTTGGTTGCGCATTTACTTTATTGATTGTGATTGATAAGGTAGTCTTCCCGACCTGCATGAAAAGCTAATTTGGACTCACCTCACCTGAAATTAAGCCTGCATGAAATCATAGTTAGGATGATCACTCGATAGTAGGTATCGAAAGGGCGTCAGTAGAAATACCGGCGTAACCAAGTCCCCGAACCCAATTTCTCTAATTCTGCAGAATGAACGATCTCTCCCAATCGCTCGGTGAGGTTTCTGGTCTACCTTCCAAGAAAGACGGGTGGCGACTCCTTTGGCATGCTCACGTTGCACATGTCACTCGACCACACTAAGGTCGAACCCGATAAAATCTCGTCGCGATTTGGTATGAGCCTAGGAGGGCCCGCGCCAAGCCCATTCAAAAAGGGCTCGGCAATCCATTAGCTCGAACCAAGATCTGCGAGGATCTGGGTCGCGACATCGGTGAGAAAGAAGCGGAGACGATTTTGTTTCAAAGCAAACTACAACGAGAGAGAGAGAGAGTTTGGTTAAGGGGGAGTGTTAGAAATTAAACCAAATTCAAAAATATCGAGACGATCGATCAACTACCGAGGTGTCGATTATATGGAAAAGGTATCGATTCAGTGAATGAGGTGTCGATCGATTGCTGATATCCATTGAACTCCCAAGGCGGATGCACGAATCAAGTCAAGTCTTTTTGTAGCGTTACTTTTGAGAGTCTTCATTGTTTAGTCATTATTAGTTGAGTCTATCAAAGAGTTGGTTTGTATTCTAATCTGTCCATGTATCTAGAGTAGTTCAAGAGTCGTGTATTAAGCCTATAAATAAGCGTTTCTTGTAACCATTTTGATATAGGTGAACCGATTGTGAATACAAAATATAGAAAAGCCACCTTCGGTCTCCTCCTTCGTGAGTAGAGTTGAGTTGTGATTGTTTGTGAGAGCCTCACTTTTGATTTATCCCATCACATCCTGCACTAAGAGGCCAGCCACCAACGACGAGCCTGTTGACGATCAGCTATTGTCCAGTCAGGCGATCCTTTTTCCCGAGCCAAAACTACACTCCTGAATCCGAGCCTTGCGCCGACAAGCCGAGTTGCTGAACCAGCCTAGTTCGTGATTGCATCCAGCCGAGGAATTTCTGTCGCCTTGCTGCAAGCTTCCCCGACTCGTGGCCATTGAAGAAAAAGTTTGGATTTTTACGAGAGAATGCAAGAGAAATTTTGAAAGAGGATTGAGAGCAAGGGTTTTCAGAGAGTCTAGGATTTCGAGAGAGAGATAGTGAGAACTGATATGAATATGGGTTTTTCTCAGAGAAAGGTGATGGTTCATGTCCTTTCAAAAAAATTGAAAAGGAAAAGAAAACTGTAGAACGGTTATCCTTGGAAATAAAATCAATTTAGAATAACATCCAAAGGAAATCATCCAAAGACAATATATTATATCAATCAATCAACAGAATATATATTTAGAAGTTAGAAAATATACCTTAAATCCTTGCATTTCCATGAATTTCGAAAATTAAGTAGAGTACGAAGAACTGACCTTTGCTTCTGAATGAGTGTTCTGCAATTTATGCTTCTGAAAGAAACAGGGAGCCTGTTTCTAACACAACTCAAGATAAAGGATTAATAATAGCCAATTTATTTCGAATATAATTGAAAGTCTCCTTATCAAAAGGTTTAGTAAATATATCTGCAAGTTGATTCTTCGTGTCAACATACTGAATGTGGATATCTCCATTCTGAACATGATCACGTATGAAGTGATGTTTAATCTCCATGTGTTTCACCCTTGAATGCAGAATTGAATTCTTGGTCAATTTTATAGCACTTGTGTTATCACACTTGATTTCCACATTCGAGTTTTCAACTCCATAGTCTCTCAGTTGCTGTTTTAGCCATAGAATCTGAGCACAGCAACTTCCAAGAGATATATATTCTGCTTCTGCCGTGGAAAGAGCAACTGTACTTTCCTTCTTCAAGTACCATGAGATTAACATATTTCCCATAAGTTGACAGGTTCTAGAAGTACTCTTTCTGTCAATCTTGCATCCTACGAGATCTGCATCTGGATAACCATTCAGAACGAAATCAGAATCTTTTGAATACCAGAGTCCATAAGCAGGATATGTCTCGATATATTTAATGATTCTCTTTATAGCAGAGAGATGTGATTCTCTTAGGCTTGTTTGAAATCTCGCACATAAGCAGACGCCATATAGAATATCTGGTCTTGATGCTGTGAGATATAAAAGTGAACCAATCATACTGCGATATAGCTTATGATCAACTTCTTTTCCTTGTTCATCTTTATCAAGCTTTGATGAATGTGACATTGGAGTTTCTATCTTCTTGCAATTCTCCAGACCAAATTTCTTGACAATCTCGAGAGCATATTTCTCATGATGAATAAAGATTCCCTTTTTGGTTTGTTGAATCTGAAGTCTAAGAAAGAATCTTAATTATCCCATCATACTCATCTAGAACTCATTCTACATTACTTTAGAAAAATTCTTGCATAAACGTTCATTAGAAGAGCCAAAAATAATGTTATCAACGTAAATCTGAATAAGAAAAATATCATTACCCTGCTTCCGAATAAAAAGACTAGTATCAACATTACCTTTTACAAACTTATTTTCAGATATAAAGTTACTTAACCTTTCATACCAAGCACGAGGTGCTTGCTTTAAGCCATATAAAGCTTTCTTCAGGGTATAGACGAGATCCTTTCCTCTTGGTTCTTCAAAACCGGGTGGTTGTTCGAAATAAACTTCTTCTTTGATATACTTGTTCAAGAATGCACTTTTTACGTCTATCTGAAAAATTTTAAAGTCATTATAATAAGCATAAGCAAGAAGTTGTCTTATGGCTTCTAACCTAGCAACAGGTGCATAGGTTTCATCATAATCTATTCCTTCTTCTTGGGAATACCATTTTGCCACAACTCTTGCTGTGTTTCTGACCACTTTTCCTTTGTCATCTAACTTGTTCCGGAACACCCATTTTGTTCCTATCACAAAACGATTCTTTGGTCTTGACACAAGCTCCCAAACATTGTTGATCTTGAATTGACGAAGTTCTTCTTGCATTGCGTTGATCCATTTTTCATCAGCAAGTGCTTCTTCAATTCCTTTCGGCTCGATTTCAGAAACAAGTGCTATGTTACTCATTGCTTCCTTGAATTTTGATCTGGTTTTGATTCCTTCATCCAAGCTTCCCATTATAAGTTCCTTGTGTTGTCTCTAGCAAAATCACCTAGAGATGGGTAAATAGGTGATTCTGAACAATTTTGAAAACTAATTGCAGAATTTAAACGAATTCAAAATATGAACAGAATAAGTTTAGTAGCAGGACATGCAGAGCACTTAAATATAATAATGAGAGTTTTGAGTAAGAGAAAATTGCACGCTAAGTTTATAGTGGTTTAGCTTTAGCAAGCCTACGTCCACTCTCCCGCGATGACAGTCGATTGGCTGGATTCCACTATATGAATTGTTGAAAGGTTACAAGAGATGTCACACTTATCACTCTTACAAAGAACCTCTCAAAGTTAAAATTTTGAGCACTCGAGAACAAGAGAATGTGAATCTAAACAACTCAGCACTTTGAAATTGTAAATTCTGATCTCACTCAGCAATAGTCACCATTGACCTCCTTTATACTCCTTCGACCTCGAACTAGCCATTACTAGGGTCCTTCAAAGGATCGCTCCTCAATCGCTGATTGAATGACACCAATCCTGATTGAATGAGACTGTATTGATGAAGATTTAATAGCCATTGGAGTAGAGTCTGAACCCTTTAGACTCAGTCGCCCATACAACCAAATCCTTAGTTTCCATAAGTAGAGTTACTCCAAATCTCCAAGATATCTTATTCATAGACAGTAATATCCAATCATAGGATATTCTCCTGATTTGATTGGAAAATAATCATGTCAATCAAATCTTACAGAATTCCATAAATGTCGCGGCTAAACCGGAAACCTGCCAAATATGGATCTTCAGAATCTAGTTAGAAGATACTGCAGAATCTGAACATAATTCAGAAGTAGTCTTCAGAAGTAAAAGGAGACTCTCTAAATCTGAACAGATTAGAACAATGACTCTAAGTTTCAATAAAGTCCTTGCTGACGTGTCACACAAGTCTTCTCGAGATTTAATCTTCAGCGGTAATATCTTCCTCCGTCTGAATAAGAGACTTCAAATATCTCAGAAGCAAATACATGACAACTACACCTTGAGTCTGAACCCCAGATTTGGAACAATACAAGCTTCTGTTCACGTGTTCATTCCTGCAATAAAAAATTTATTAGCATTAACCAGGTTCTTTCTAAAGAATGATAGTTTTGTCAGAATCAAAATATTCAGAAAGACGGTTTTCTCAACAATCTCTCCATTTTTTATGATGATAAAACTTCCTCAATAAAAGTAGATTATGAAAATATTTGTGTAAACGTTAAGCTCATAAAAGATTTCACAAACATATATGCCATGAAAATATTTTTCAAAAGATGTGCATCTGAAGAGTATGTCAGTGTAATATATGCACTTAAGAAGTGAAAGAATATCACCACATGTCGTTAAATAGCATGATACTTCAGTTTGGAACAAATATTTTCTTCCATGAGATAACTTGCTTTATGCGTTCGCATGTCGCATGTATAATCTGTGTAAACCTACAAATAAAATGAGGTAGCTTCCCCCCCTTTTTGTCATCAGCAATAGGCATAAGAATGATAGCAAAGGAGACAAATATTATTTAATCAGCAACGTTGTCAGGCCATAATAAGGTCGTAACAGAATAGGTCCACAAAACATCCAACACAGACAAAAGTAATTCAATCACAGACTATTTTGAAAAACATTTTAAAAAAGATGGAGGTTGAGTTGGTTTTGTTGAGGAGGAGAGAACATCATCTGGCTCTTTATCACCCTCGTTTCCTGCTTCTTCAGGCATATCTTGAGGTGCTCTGCTCGACCTAGCAACAAGAGAGGCAAAGTCTTTAAGGGCTTCCATCTCTAGGAACTCTTTAGAGATTCTTTCATCTCTAATTAGTGTGTAGGTACCCAGACTTGCCATTTCTGAACAAAAGAGGCGGCAATACTTATCAAGCATTTGCTAGAATGTGCTCAGTTTTCTCTCAATCAGCTTCTTCATCCCATCCAGCCTCTGTAGCATCTCAACCTGAAGTTTTTCAACATCCTTCTAAACCAGACTCTGTGATGACTTCGTATCCAGCAGCTCTTTGATAAAAGCATTCAAAGTCTCTTCTGGATTCAGTTTCCTAGCAGGAGTTTTAGCTCTTTCCTCACCCACCATATGAGCCTTTCCCTTAGAAGTTGAATCTAAGACACGCTGCAAAATACTCTCCCCCTGAATTCGAGAAGGGGCTGCGTCTGAAGTCTCTTTAACACTTTCAGCAGCATTAGATTCAATCTCAGTGGGTAGCTCTTTCGGGATCATCTCTATAGGGTGCTCCTCCTGAGCATCAGATTTCTCTTCTGTGTATTTTTCCCTTAGACCAACTATCTGCTCCTTCTAAACAACTTCAGTCTGAATGTTATCAGGCTGAACAATATCTATCATTATCTCATCAGGTTGTTCTTGTGTAGAAGCAGATTCATTTTGTTTCTATACCAAAGTACAGGCATCAACATTCTGTGGTGACTCCCCCTGAATATGTGCTGGCTTGACAGGAGTAACTACGGTAGATTCTTCACCCCTGACAATAGATTCATCAACCTTGTCAATATTCATGTCCTCAAATTTGGATGATGATCTCTTCTTCTCACAAGCAACAAGTAAATCTATCGTTGCTCTGTCATCTAACTGCTTTTCCCATACTTCAACGTATTGATCAAGAGCCTGTTTTGCTTCCTTTTCTGCCCTTTCTGCAGATGTCTCTTCTTCTTCCTCTCCACTCACATGAGTGTTAGGGAGGTCTTCTTCTTTGTCTTTAAGATCCTCCTGCTCATTTATCTTTCCAGCATCATCTCCTTCTTCTTTTTGACCATCGTCATGGTCACTCTCATCTATCTTGACACTCAAAGTGTCCTTATCTCAAGCAGTAGGAGTTCTTTCATCATCTTCTCCCGATGATGCATCTTCTTTTTCCTTTGTTTCATCTTCTTCAGATGTTTCCTTATAGGGATACCAACCCTGTCAAAGTACTTTACATCAAAAACTCTGGATGGCATCACATCACGCTCCTTTAGAGCCTCAAACCTGTCCACATGCTTTTGTGACAAAAAGTAACGGTTTTTGAAACTCTTGTCTCTAAAACAGTGAGACAGTCTCCTTTTAAAATTTTTGAACACGACATCATCGTCATCATCAAATCTTCCTTTTGTTTCCACATCACTTTCTTCCTCAACAGATCCTCAAATAACTACTCCTTTAGATGGAGTCCTTTTAGGTTTTGGAATATCAGGGACCATAACCTTTTCCTTTTCTTTTTTCGACACTTTTACAGGACTAACAGCAATAGGAGTCACAGTACGAAGAGGCATATCCAATAGCTTCAAATAATCTTCCTCACTAGAAAAATTTTGAATATTCAAGAGTTTACCAATTATATCGTTTTCAGAACCCTGTTCTTTGAACGCATCATACAGGGGCTTAATAGAATAAGCAAGTGCAACCCTTTCGTCATACAGTTGCTCAGACAAACCTATGTCCATTTGATCGCGACTTCTTTCTTCTGACACGGTGTTCTTCCCCGGGGTAGAATCCCTAGATTTCGTACCCTTCGTCAATCAGGATGACTTTCTTCTTTGGATTTCTCTTTGCCTGACATTTTTCTTTGTCGAGGAGGATGATTTAGGAGCCATCGAAGAAATTTTTGGATTTTTACGAGGAATGCAAGAGAGTTTTGAGCGAAAAGAGAAAGAGAGCAAGGATTTTCTGAGAGAAAGAAGAGTCTGAGGGTTCGAGCGAGAGATAGTGAAAACTGACATAAATAAGGTTTTTCTTAGAGAAGGTGACGGTTCATGTCCTTTCAAAAATTTAAAAAAGAAAAGAAAACTGTAAAATGGTTATCTTTGGAAATAAAATCAATTTAGAATAAAATCGAAAGGAAAACATCCAAAGACAATATATTATATCAATCAGTCAACAAAATATATGTTCAAAAGTTAAAAATCATATCTTGAATCCTTGCCTTTCCAAGAATCTTGAAATTTAAGTAGATTGCGAATAACTGACCTTTGCTTCTGAATGAATATCCTACAATTGTGCTTCTGAAAGTGATAAATAGCCCGTTTCTAACACAACTCAAGAAAGAGAATTAAAAATAGCCAATTTATTGAAAGTCTCCTTATCAAAAGGTTTAGTGAATATATCTGCGAGTTGATTCTTCGTGTCAACATACTGAATGTGGATATCTCCATTCTGAACATGATCATGTATGAAGTGATGCTTAATCTCGATGTGCTTCGCCCTTGAATGCAGAATTGGATTCTTGGTCAAGTTTATAGCACTTGTGTTATCACACTTGATTTCCACATTCGAGTCTTCAACTCCATAGCCTCTCAGTTGCTGTTTTAGCCATAGAATCTAAGCATAGCAACTTCCAAGAGATATATATTCTACGTCTGCGGTGGAAAGAGCAACTGTACTTTCCTTCTTCGAGTACCATGAGATTAACATATTTCCCATAAGTTGTCAGGTTCCAGAAGTACTCTTTCTGTCAATCTTGCATCCTGTGAGATTTGCATCTGAATATCCCTTCAGAAGAAAATATGAATCTTTTGAATACTAGAGTCCACACGCTGGATATGTTCTGATATATTTGATGATTCTCTTTATAGTAGAGAAATGTGATTCTCTTGGGCTTGTTTGAAACCTTGTACATAAGCAGACGCTATATAAAATATTTGGTCTTAATGCTGTGAGATATAAAAGTGAGTCAATTATACTGCGATATAGCTTCTGATCAACTTCTTTTCCTTGTACATCTTTATCGAGCTTTGATGAATGCGACATTGGAGTTTCTGTCTTCTTGCAATTCTCCAGGCCAAATTTCCTGACAATCTCAAGAGCGTATTTCTCCTGATGGACAAAGATTCCCTTTTTGGTTTGTTGAATCTGAAGTCCAAGAAAGAATCTTAATTCTCTCATCATGCTCATTTCGAACTCATCCTGCATTACTTTAGAGAAATTCTTGCGCAGACGTTCATTAGAAGAGCCAAAAATAATATTATCAACGTAAATCTGAACAATAAGAATATCCTTACCCTGCTTCTGAATAAAAAGAGCAGTATCCACATTACCTTTTGCGAACTTATTTTCAGATAGAAAGCTAATTAACCTTTCATACCAAGCACGAGGTGCTTGCTTTAAGCCATATAAAGCTTTCTTCAGTATATAGACAAGATCCTTTCTTCTTGGTTTCTCAAAATCAGGTGGCTGTTTGACATAAACTTCTTCTTTGATGTACCCGTTCAGGAATGCACTTTTTACGTCCATCTGAAAAAATTTACAATCATTGTAATAAGCATAAGCAAGAAGTAGCCTTATGGCTCCTAACTTGGCAACTGGTACATATGTTTCATCATAATTTATTCCTTCTTCTTGGGAATATCCTTTTGCCACAAGTTTTGCTTTGTTTCTAACTACTTTTCTTTTGTCATCCCGCTTGTTTCTGAACACCCATTTTGTACCTATCATGGGACAATTCTTGGGTCTTGATACAAGCTCCCAGACATTATTGATCTTAAATTGATGAAGTTCTTCTTGCATTGCGTTGATCCAGTTTTCATCAGCAAGAGCTTCTTCAATCCATTTCGGTTCAATTTCAGAAACAAGTGCTATGCTACTCATTGCTTCGTTGGAATTTGATCTGGTTTTAATTCCTTCATCCAATCTTCCCATTATAAGTTCCTTAGGATAACTGGATCTATGTTTCCAGTTCTTGTTGAATCTCTCGTCTTGAGCATCATTTGGATCTTTAGATTCAATCTGCATCTCTTCTGGTTCTGTTGTCGTTAGTTGTTCTATCTTTTGATTTTGAACTTCTTCAGAAGCATGATTCTCTTCAAAGCCTTCAACTAGTTCTGAACTTTGAGAGAATGATAAAACTTGTGCAAGTTCAGATTGATCACTCTGCTTCTGAATGTTCTCATTAAACTTAACATTCATTGATTCTTTGACAACCCGAGAGTTTTTGCTGTAGACTCGGTATGCTTTGCTCGTTATTGCATACCCTAGAAATATCCCTTCATCTGACTTCTCATCATACTTACCAACACGATTATTAACATTCTTCAGAATGAAACATTTGCAACCAAATACACTGAAGTATGCAAGATCTGGTTTTCTCTCTTTAAAGAGCTCATAGGGGGTTTTCTCAAGAATTGGTCTTAAAGAAACACTGTTTAAAGTGTAACAAGCTGTTGACACAGCTTCTGCCCAAAAATACGATGCAATTTTACTTTCAATCAAGAGAGTTCTCGCCATTTTTTGTAGAGAACGATTTTTCCTTTTCACTACCCCATTTTGTTGATCTGTGTAAGGAGAAGAAAAATTATGCTGAATTCCAAAATCATCACAAAAATCAGAAGAACTTTGGTTTTCAAACTCTCTCCCATGGTCAGTTTTGATGTAAGAAATAGCGTAACCTTTCTTATTCTGAACATTTTTGAAAACTTTTGAAAAAGATGAGAAAGCATTATTTTTGTGCACAAGAAACAAAACCCATGTAAACCTTGAGTAATCATCAACTATAACAAAGTAGTATTTCTTACCTCCAAGACTTAATGATCTGTTTAGTCCAAAAATGTCCATATGAAGTAGCTGTAGTACACGTTTAGTTGAAACATGATTAATAGATTTCAAGGAACTTCTTACCTATTTCCCAAGAGTGCAAGCTGAATATAGTTCTGATTTTTCAAACTTTGTCTGTGGTAAATCTCAAACCAGTTTCTTGGAAGATAGTTTTGAGATATACTCGATAATGATATGGCCTAACTTTATGTGCCACAGTTCAAATTCATCCTTGATGGATATAAGACACTTGATGTCTTCAGAATCAACATTCAAAAGGTAGATGTTTCCGTGTCGACTGCCAATGAAGCTTAGCTTCTTGTCTTTGCTAACACCTGAACATTTTAAATCTTGAAAGCAAATTTGATATCCAGAATCACATAGTTGACTCACTGATATCAGATTGTATTTTAGTTCTCTGACTAATGAAACTTCGTTGATCGTAAAATTCCCGATTTTTAAAGTCCTTTGGCCAATTACTTTACCTTTGTTCTTTCCACCAAACAACAAACTTCTTCCATTGTATTCTGATAGTTGAATAAAATTTTCTGGATCACCAGTCATATGGCTTGACTATCCACTGTCTAGAAATCATTTATTCTTTCTTTTTTGAGGTACCTGCAAGATAAAGATAACTCACTGTTTCTTTGGTACCCAGATCTTTTTGGGTCCATTTGAGTTAGTTGCAGTATTTCTATTAACAGGTCTCCACACCATCATGCAATTATTTCTAACATGATTTCTAGCACTACAGTTTGAACAATGCATTGGATAAAATGATTTTGTAAACTGTTTGTGAAAATGCCGTTGATATGCAGATTTGAAAGGTTTATGCGAAATCCTGTCATTTGTTTACAGAAATCTATTTTTGAAATTACTTTCCTTTTTGAAACCAAGACCAGAATTGTCTTCATATGGAATTTATTTGGAAATAATATTTTCTAAATTTTTCGAACTCTGACAAAATCTCTTTGAAATATTTTCAGTCTCGATTTTCAAAGAATCATTTTCTTTCAAAACCAAATCACGATTTTCCTTCATTTGATGAAATTCTCTTTGCAAAAACTCGATCTTGTCTTTTTGAAAAATATCTTGTTGTTTTAAAAAGGAAACTTCCTTTTTCAACATAGACACCTTTTTAAGAGCTTCTTTTATAATTCGTGCATAACTCTTCAATATACTTAGAAACTTCATCTGGTATTTCAGAAGGACATACCTCAATGTCTGACTCTGAATCTAAATCATATTTTTCCATGAGACATAGATTTGCATAATCTTCATCACTGTCCTCTGAATCACTCAATGTTTTTGCTTTTTGTGCCCTTTTTGTATTTTTCATACTTAACTTTGTCTTTTTTCAGAAGTGGACATTTCGGCTTGATGTACCCTACTTTCTTGCAGTGAAAACATACAACATCCTTGCTTTCCTACTTGTCATATCCAGATTGCTTCTGATCATTCTTTCTGAATGATTTCTTTCCCTTGAAGTGATGCCTTTTCGGGCCATCTTTCTGAACTTCTCTATCATCAGCGCAATTTCTTCATCATCTTCATCTTCATCTTCAGCTTCAGAATCTGACACTACATGTTCAATGTTAGAAGCTAAAGCAATTGACTTCTTAACTTTTGAATCCTTTGATTTGTTGTTGCGCTCTATTTCATATGATTGCAATGTTCCAACAAGCTCATCAATGGATAAAGGTCTGATAATTTGACATTCTTGTATCGAGGGCTTGATGTAGTTCCATTCATCTGTTAATCCACAAAGTATCTTTCGGACCTGCATAGGTTCAGCAACAGGAGCACCTTGTCGTGCATGACCACTAATGAATATTTGAAACCAGTAGTATACTGAGGTTGGTCTCCTTGACTCTGTCAGTTCCTTGATATGTGGCATGGAGTTTGTCCCATATAGCCTTTGCTGATTCTTCTTCTACAACACGATTGTAAATAGGAGTGGATAAGTCGCAGAAGAGTGAGTGAATAGCTGTTGAATTAAGTCCTTGTGTTTTTTATTTTTCAGCATCTGTGAGTGTTGCGATGGCATTGGTAATGTTGTTTCCTTCATTTTCAATGGAAGGAGTTGCTGTGGCAGTAGGAACTACTCCGTCGATCACAACGCCCCACATCAGATTGTCTGATGCCTTGAAGAATCACTTCATTTTGTTGCACCACACATTGTAATCCTTTCCATCAAAATATGATGGCTTTTATTGAATACTAAATCACCTTCTACAGAAAAATTATCGCTAGCCATGATAGATCATTAGTTCTGAAGTAAAACAGTTCACAATAATGAGCAACCTGCTCTGATACCAATTGTTGTCTCCAATAAAATCACCAAGAGGGAGTGAATAAGCGATTCTGAACAATTTTAAAAACTAATTGCGGAATTTAAACGAATTCAAATTATGAACAGAATAATTTTAGAAGCGGGACGTGCAGAACTCTTAAATATAAGAAAGAGAGTTTTGAGTAAGAGAAAATTGCATACCAAGTTTATAGTGGTTTGGCTTTAGCAAGCCTACATCCACTCTCCCACGATGACAGTCGATTGGCTGGATTTCATTATATGAATCGTTGAAAGGTTACAAGAGACGTCACACTTATCACTCTTATAAAGAACCTCTCAAAGATAAAATTTTGAGCACTCAAGAACAAGAGAATGTGAATCTGAACAACTCAGCACTTTAGAATTGTAAGTTCTGATCTCACTCAGCAATAGTCACCATTAACAAAATTTATACTCCTTCGACCTCGAACTAGCGGTTACCAAGGTCCTTCAAAGGATTGATCCTCAATCGCTGATTGAACGCCATCAATCTTGGTTGAATGAGACTGTATTGATGAAGATTTAGTAGCCGTTGAAGTAGAGTCTGAACCCTTCAGATTCAGTCACCCATACAACCAAATCCTTAGTTTCCATAAGTAGAGTTAATCTGAATTTCCAAGATATCATGTTCATGAAAGGTAATATCCAATCAGAGGATATTCTCCTGATTTGATTGGAAAATAATCCTGTCAATCAAATCTTATAGACTTCCATAAATTTCGCGGCCAAATCGGAAACCTGACAAACATGGATTTTCAGAATCTAGTCAGAAGATACTGCAGAATCTGAACATAATTCAGAAGCAAATACATGACAACTACGTCTTGAGTCTAAACGTCAGATTTGGAACAATACAAGCTTCTGTTCACGTGTTCATTCCTACAATAAAAAATTTATTGGCATTAACCAGATTCTTTTTAAAAAATGATAGTTTTGTCAAAATCAAAATATTTAGAATGAATGTTTTCTCAACACCTTGGAAAGACTGGATTTATGTTTCCAATTCTTGTTGAATCTCTCGTCTTAAGCATCATTTGGATCTTTAGACTCAGACTGCATTTCTTCTAGTTCTACTGTCGTTAGTTGATCTGTCTCTTGATTCTGAACTTTTTCAGAAGTATCATTCTCTTCGGGGTCTTCAACTGGTTCTGAACTTTGAGGTAGATAGAAAACTTAAGCATGTTCAGATTAACCACTCTATTTCTGAATATTTTCAACAAACTTGACATTCATTGATTTTTCAACCACACGAGAGTTTTTGTTGTAGACGTGATAAGTTTTGCTCGTTGTTGAGTATCCTAGGAATATCCCTTCATCTGATTTCTCATCAAACTTACCAACACGATCATTAGCATTCTTCAGAATAACGCATTTGCAACAAAACACACAAAAGTATGCTAGATCTGATTTTCTTTCTTTAAACACTTCATAGGGGGTTTTCTCAAGGATCGGTCTCAAAGAAACATGATTTAAAATATAACAGGCTGTTGACACAGCTTCTGCCCAAAAATGCGAAGCAATTTTACTTTCGATCAAGAGAGTTCTCACCATTTTGTGCAGAAAATGATTTTTCCTTTCCACCACCCCATTTTGTCGAGGTGTGTAAGGAGAAGAAAAATTATGCTCAATTCCAAAATCATCACAAAAATCTGAAAAACTTTGGTTTTCAAACTCCCCCCCCCCCCAATGATCAGTTTTGATGTAGGAAATAGCAAAGTCTTTCTCATTCTGAACCTTTTTTTGTAAATTTTGAAAAAGATGAGAAGGCATTATTTTTGTGAACAACAAATAAAACCCATGTAAATCTTGAGTAATCATCAATTATAACAAGGCAATATTTCTTACCTTCAAGGCTCAGTATTCTGTTTGGTCCAAAAATATCCATATGAAGCAGCTGTAGAGCACGTTTAGATGAAACATGATTCATAGATTTGAAAGAGCTTCTTACCTGTTTTCCAAGGGTGCAAGCTGAACATAGTTCTGATTTTTCAAACTTTGTTTGTGGTAAACCTCGAACTAGTTTCTTGGAAGATAGTTTGAGATGTGCTTGATACTGATATGGCCTAGCTTTCTGTGCTATAGTTCATATTCATCCTTGATGGAAATAAGACACTTGATATCTTCAGAATCAACAGATGGATGTTTTCATATCAACGACCAGTGAAAGTTTGCTTCTTGTCTTTGCTAACACTTGAGCATTTTGTATCGTGAAAGTAAATTTGATATCCAGAATCACATAGTTGACTTACAGAGATTAGATTGTATTTCAATCATCTGACTAAAGAGACGTCATTGATCATAAGATTCCCAATTTTCACAGTCCCTTCACCAACTACTTTACCTTTGTTCTTTCCATCAAAAGACACACTTCTACCATTGTATTCTAATAGTTGAATGAATTTTTATGGATCCCCAGTCATGTGGCTTTAGCATCCACTATCCAAAAATTATTTATTCTTTCTTTTTCGAGGTACCTACAAGATAAAGATAACTCACTGTTTCTTTGATACCCAGACCTTTTTGGGTCCATTTGAGTTAGTCATTGTTGTAGAATTTCTATTAACAGGTTTCCATACCATAAGCAATTATCTCTAACATGATTTCTAGCACCACAATTTAAACAATGCATTCGATAAAAAGGTTTTGTAAATTGTTTACTAAAGTGCCGTTGATATGCAGATTTAGAAGTTTATACGAAATCCTGTCATTTGTTTCAAGAAATCTATTTTTGAAATTTTTTTCCTTTTTGAAACCAAGATCAGACTTGTCACCATAAGGAATTTGTTTGGAAATAATACTTTCTAAATTTTTTGAGCTTTGAGAAAATCTTTTTGAAATATTTTCAATCTTGATTTTCAAAGAATCATTTTCTTTCAAAATCAAATCACTATTTTCCTTCATTTGATGAAATTCTATTTGCAAAACCTCGATTTTGTCTTTTTGAGAAATATCTTGTTGTTTTAAGGAGGAAACTTCCTTTTTCAAAACAGATACCTTTTTGAGAGCTTCTTTATAGTTCTTGCATAACTCTTCAATATACTCAGAAACCACATCTGGTATTTCAGAAGGACATACCTCAACATCTGAATTTGAATTAGATTTTTTCATAAGACATAGATTTGCATAATCTTCATCACTATCCTCTGAATCACTCAATGTTTCTGCTTTCAGTGCCTTCTTTTATTTTTCATACTTGACTTTGACCTTTTTCAGAAGTAGACATTTCGGCTTGATGTGTCCTACTTTCTTGCAGTGAAAACATACAACATCCTTGCTTTCCTACTTGTCATATCCTGGCTGTTTCTAATCATTCTTTCTGAATGATTTCTTTCCCTTGAAGCTTTTGCCTTTTTGGGCCATCTTTCTGAACTTCTTTACCATCAACGCAATTTCTTCATCGTTTTCTTCTTCATCTTATGAATCTGACATTTCATGATCAATATTAGAAGCTAAAGCAATTGACTTTTTATCTTTTGAGTCCTTTGATTTGTTGTTGCGCTCTGTTTCGTAAGACTGTAATGTTCCAACAAGCTCATCAATGGATAAAGGCCTGATTTTTTGACATTCTTGTATCGAGGGCTTGATGTAGTTCTAGTCGTCCGTTAGTCCTCGAAGGATCTTTCGTACCTACATAGGTTCAGTGATAGGAGCACCTTGTCGTGCAAGACCACTAATCAATATTTGAAATCTGTCAATCATCTCAACGATTGTTTCATCAGACTTCATCTTAAAGACTTCACAGTCACTCAGTAATATGCTGAGGTTGGTCTCCTTGACTCTGTCAGTTCCTTGATATGTGACATGGAGTCTGTCCCATATAGCCTTTGTTGATTCTTCTTCTGTAACACGATTATAAATAGGAGTGGATAAAGCACAGAAGAGTGAGTGAACAGCTTTTGAGTCAAGTCCTTGTCTTTTTTATTTTTCAGCATCCGAGCGTGTTGCTGTGGCATTCGTATTATTGTTTCCTTCATTTCCAGTGGAAGGAGTTGCTGTGGTAGCAGGAACTACTCCGTTGGTTACAACGTCCCACATCAGATTGTCTGATGCTTTGAAGAACCACTTCATTTTGTTGCACCAAACATTGTAATCCTTTCCATCGAAATATGATGGCTTGTTATTGAACACTGAATCACTTGCTATAGAAAAATTATTGCTAGACATGATAGATCGTTAGCTCAGAAGTAAAACACTTCGAAATAATGAGCAACCTGCTCTGAAATCAATTGTTGTCTCTAGCAATATCACCTAGAGGGGGTGAAAAGGTGATTCTGAACAATTTCGAAACTAATTGCGAAATTTAAATAAATTCGAAACACAAGTAGAATAAGTTCAATAGGAAGACGTGTGGAATTATAAAAACTGAAAAGAGAGTTTAGAGTAAGAGAGAATTGCCCACTACGTTTATAGTGGTTCGGCTTAGCAAACCTACGTTCACTCTCCCACGATGACAGCCGATTGGCTGGATTCCACTATACAAACTGTTGAAAGGTTATAAGAGATGTCACACTTTATCACTCTTGCAAAAACCTCTCAAAGATAAGAATTTTAGCTCTCAAGAATAAGAGAATGTGAATCTGAACAACTCAGCACTTTGGAATTGTAAGTTCTTGATCTCTCTCGGCAACAGTCGCCATTGATCATCCTTTTATACTCCTTTGACCTCGAGCTAGCCGTTACCAAGGTTCTTCAAAGGTTCGCTCCTTAATCCCTGATTGGACGCCATCAATCTTGATTGAATGAGATTGTAATTGGAAAGATTTAGTAGCGTTTGGAGTAGAGTCTGAACCCTTCAGATTCAGTCGCCCATACAACTAAATCCTTAATTTTCATAAGTAGAGTCTATCCAAATCTCCATGATATCTTGTTTGTGGAAGGTAATATCCAACCGATGATATTCTTCTGATTTGATTGGAAAATAATCCTGTCAATCAAATCTTACAGACTTCCATAAATAATGCAGCTAAACAAAAAACCTATCGAACGTGGGTCTTCAGAATTTGACCAAAAGATACTGCAGAATCTGAACATAATTCAGAAGCAGTCTTCAGAAGTAAAAGAGACTCTCTGAATTTAAACAGATTAAAATAGTGACTCTGAACTTCAGTAAAGTCCTTGCTGACGTGTCACATAAGTCTTATCGAGATTTAGTCTTCAGAGGCAACACCTTCCTCCATCGGAATAAAAGACTTCAATTTTCTCAAAGGTAGATACATGACAACTACACCTTGAGTTTGTATGCCAGATTTGGAACAATATAAACTTTTGTTCACGTGTTCATTCCCGCAATAAAGGATTTATTGGCATTAACCAGATTCTTTCTTTAAGAATGATAATTTTGTCAGAATCAAAATATTCATAGGGAAGGTTTTCTCAACAATTTCACTCTACCTCATGCAAAGAATTAATGCAAAATTTTGTTGCTGGGAAGTTTGGAAAGGTTTATCTTGCTAATGATGGAAATTTGAATATTATGGGAAAGGGTGATGTTCGCATAAAAACTACTAACGGGTATCAATGTAAGTCGCATGACGTCAGATATGTTCTAGTACTCAAGAGGAATATGATCTCTATAAGTCAATTAGACAACACATGATACAAATCTATTTTTAGGGATAGCTCTTGAAAAAAAGTTAAAGGTTATTCGATTTTAGCACAGGAAATAAAGTCAAGAGCACTATACATAAGTGAAAGCAATAGAGAAACCGCAACAGTTGCTAAGTTAGAAGTTGATTCCAAATTGTGACACCGCAAGCTTGGTACATCAACGAAAAGGGGATGAAGGTAGCAGCATAAAAGAGGAAATTGTCTGATCTGAAGTCCATAGATATTGGTATATGTAAATATTGTGTTTTGGGCAAGCAAAGCCATGTCAATTTTTCGAAGATTGAGAGAGAACAAAAATGAAAAAGAAAATTAGAGTGGGTGCATACAGATGTAGGGCCAGCCCTTGTGCATTCTCTTGAAGACTCACGCTACTATTTATGTTCATTGACGACTCCACCAGGAAGGTATAAGTTTATTTTATGGAAAATAAATCTGATGTGTTTAAAACTTTTGAAAGATGGAAAGCTAAAGTGGAGAATGAGACTAGCCTGAAGATTAAATCTCTAAGGCCTCGATAATGGTCGTGAGTAAAATACCAAAAAGCTCAAGCGGTTTTGTGTAGAGAATGGAATCAGCATGACAAGAACATTTTCCAACATACATAATAAAATGGAGTTGCTAAGAGAATGAACAGAACTCTAAATGAGTGTGCAAAAAGTATGAGGATGCATGTAGGATTATCCAAGACATTTTGGAGGGAGAAGAACAACAAAGTGCCATAACTTTTATACGGCGCTTACTTGAGTGCCATAACTTTTTTTTTGCTCTCTTAAGTGCTACATCAAAGTAAAATCGATCACTTGGGTGTCATTTTCGCAAATCATCCGACGTAAATTTTTTATTTTTATTTATTTATTTTTCAGTCACATGTGGATATTTTTATTATTTTTATTATTTATTTTGAATTATTTATTTTTCTTTTAATTTTTTATTTTTTTCCCTTGGTGGCGAGGTGGCCTGGGTGAGGGTTTCGTGGCCGGTGAGCTAGTGACCCTTGACGGCCAAGGGAAAATATATATAAAAACCAAAGATTTAAAATTTCAAAATAAAAAATATATATTTAAAAAATTTCAGAAAACATTAAAAAAATTCAACAACAACAACAAAACTCGACGTCCACGTCGAATTTCGGGCCAAGCAAATCGTCGATGGCACTATACGCTCTTTCTTCTTGTAGCAATTGACCTCGTGTGGCATTTCAAAAGAGATGGGTCTTGGAACGGAGGCCGCTTCGATCATGCTAATAGATGCTAGGCTAGTGATAAAAAGGGTCTTGACAAATGAAAAGCGCTAAGCATGAATTTTAAATTTATGGCACTTAAGTGAGCGAAAAAAAAAAGTTATGGCACTCAAAAGAGCGCCGTACGAAAGTTATGGCACTCATGCTGTTCTTCTCCCTATTTTGGAAAGATGCAATTAACACAACAACATATCTGATCAACAAAGGGCTTCAATTCCACTTGATTTCAAGCTACCAAAATAATAATAGAGTGGAAAGAAGGTGAATCTCTCCCATCTAAAAGTTTTTTGTTGTGTTTTGTATGTTCACATAGATACTGAAAATAGAGATAAGTTTGATGCAAAAGCTAAAAAGTGAAATTTCATTGATATGGTTCGTATTATTTTGGCTATCGATTTTAGGATGAGAAAAATAAAAAAAATAATAAGAATCGTTGATATTATATTTAATGAAAACATGTTATATAATGACAGATATGTGGCAGAATCTAGTGTGAAGAAACAAATTTGGTGGAGACTAGAAAGATTGAACTAGAGGGGCTTTCTAAGAGTGTTATGGTTAGAAATCCTGAAATTGTTACTATAAACTCAATACATCTGAACCTACTTTAAGAAGATCCACTAGAACATCTAAAAATGCACAAAAGTATTCTTTATCATTGCATTATTTGCTTTTGATTAATGTTGGTGGATAAAAAAAATTCGAAAGCAGTGCAGATTAAAGATTTTGTTATGTGGATTAGCAATGCAAGATGAGTTGGACTCACTCGAGAAGAACATAGCTTGGGTGTTAAGTCAATTACCATATAGGAAGAAGGTGTTGCAAAACAAGTGGGTGTATCGGGGTCAAAGAAAAACTCGATGGCAGTAAGAAGTACAAAGTAATGTTAATTATAAAAGGTTTTCAGCAAAAGAAAGGAATTGTCTACACAAGATTTTCTATTCGGTTGTGAAATTGACTACTATCAAACCAGTGTTGAGTATTGTTGCTGCTGAGAATTTACATCTAGAGTAGTTAGATGTAAAGACTGCATTCCTTCATGGTGACTTAGAGGAGGATATATACATTGTACAATCATAAGGTTTCCAGGTTCCTGGAAAAGACAAATATGTCTGCAAGTTGAAAAAAGCCAATATGGCTTGAAACAAGCTGCAAGACAATGGACAAGAAATTTGATACTTTATATGCTGCGACCGGTTCACTAAATGCAATATGGATTATTGCTATTACTTAAACAAATTGATAACTACTATTCTACTTTGTTGTTGTATGTGGATGATATGCTCATTGCGGCATCTAGCATGATAGAGATCAACATACTGAAGTACCAATTGTCAGAGAGTTTGAGATGAAGGACTTGGGATGAATGAATCAAATTATTGGGATGAGGATCACGCAAGATACATCTGAAGGAATTCTAACGTCGTCTAAAAAAAAGTACATTGAGAATGTGTTAGACAGATTCGGAGTTTAAAATGCAAAGCCCATAATTATTCCTTTAGGAAATCACTTCAAGCTATCGAAAAAGTAGTCGCCAAACACAGATGACCAATGGGAGTATATGGTAAAGTGTCGTATGCATTTGATGTTGGCAATTTTATGAATACTATGTGTATACCAGACTAGGTATAGCTCATGTAGTGGAAGTTGTGAGTTGATGCTTGGCTAATCCAGGAATAAAACATTGAGAAGCTATAAAGTAACTACTAAGATAATTGGAAGGCACTACAGGTATGCCATTATGTCTTATAAAAAACAGTGTAACTTTACAAGGTTTTGTCAATGCAAATCTTGGTGGTGACTTTTTCAATGATAGTGTCTCTTCATCTATCAACAGACGAATGCGATGGTATTTAACTCAATGCGCTTTCCTTAAATGAATTATTGAATTCTTTGCAAGATAAATAGCACTCTGACCGTCACTGAAAAGAACACTGCTGTCCCGCTCTTTGTCTATTTCCTTCAGAAAAATTTTCAACCAAATTACCTCCTTGCCAACTTCAGATATTGCAACATACTCGGCTTCAGTGGTTGAAAGGGACACACACTTTTGAAGTTTAGATATCCAACTGATTGTAGTGACATCTATGGTTAGTGATGAGGGGGTTGCCGCACTAGGACAATTGGGTCACAAAAATGAGTTCGGACTACGAAAGACGATCATTGTTTTGAAGGTCAGCCTCCAAGTAGGAGATTAATAGAGTTGTGAAGTCTATAGAGAAAAGTAATATTAAAGCTCAGCGACTACTAATAATTTTCATGTTAAAGCATTTAATAGAGATATTATATTGTTGCTAATGGCATACATGTGTAATGGTTGACTTAGTCAAAGGGTTGGGGCTCACGAGGGAAAAAAGGAAAAAAAATGTTGAAAAGTCAACAAAGAAAGAGAAAAGTGCACGTTCTTAAAGGGAAAAGAGGGAACAGAACGGAGAGAGAGAGAGAGAGAGAGAGAGAGAGAGAGAGAGAGAGAACATAAACGAAAGAGAAGAGGAAGGAAAGAAAGAAAGAAAGAAAGAAAGAAAGAAGAAAGGGGAAGAAGAGAAGAGGGGTTCCGCGTCTACGCCACTAGGGCTTCGTCAAGTCGGATCAACCACATATCGCAAGCCCGGTAAGTACTCTCACCCTTCGTTCATCTAATGGGAGTAATAGTTGGGGTTAGTAGTACGAGAGCGATATCGACGGGAACTTTGGTAGTTGTTATTTTAGTTGCTGTTTGGATATGAGTATAGTTGAGAAAGTTGGAAATATATAATTAGGTATCAGGTTTGTGTTTGAGATTGCGTCCTTCGTGTGGAAAGACGGCCATGTCATCCCCTACTCTTGTTAGCTTTGGGGTGTGACAACATCTAATTTTCATCATAACTATGTATGCCCTAGACTCATGTTATATTTTGGCAATATTTTTGTAGTTGTAATCATGGAATTGTAACTCTAATATTGATAGTGATAGTGAAGAGATTGCATAGTGTGATGCTATGGTTTTTCCCTGAAAGGATTTTTCACAAAAAAATCCGTGTCTTCTTCTTTATTTTTTCTCTTCAACGACTCGTGTTCCTAACAATCAAGAGCAAGAGGATTTAGGGCACATGATAACACTTCTGAAACAGAATTTATGCTTCAGAAGTACTTCTAGAGCAGAAATTCGTTTGGTAATACAACTTCTGAAGCAGAAATTCGTTTGGTTACGTAACTTCATTTTTCTACTCTTGAAGTAATTTTTTGCTTCAAAAGTTATTTTCGCCCCACTTTTAGAAGTAAAAAAAAAAAATTACTTCTCTTTCGGAAGTAAAAATCTCTCGACATCAATATCTCTCTCACTTCACCCTAACTCTCTCTCACTTCACCCTCTTTTTATTCCCAGCGCCTCTCGCTCTATCTCATAGCTGCGAATCACTCTCTATACTCACTCTTAACCACGCCTCCGCCGTCGTCGCGAATCGCCGAACACCGTCGCCCGCCGTCCGCCGCCAAGCACTGTCGCCTACTGCCCACTGCCACCGCCCAACGTCGTCGACAGCCCGCCGCAGACCACCATCACCACCGCCGCCCCCTACCGCCCACTGCCGTCAACCGGGTCGCCGTCTCCTACAGCCGAAGTAAAAAATAAATAGTAATTTTTTATTTTTAAAAAGTAAATAATATTTTTAATAATAGAAAATTTATGTTTAAAAAAATAAAATAATTTCAAATGCATGAGAGCGTTTTAGCAATATCATTTTTCTTAATAAATTATAAGAAACAAATATTTTATGATTTGGTTAAATATATAAGTATTTAATTAATACGGGTCCAGTCGGGTATGGGTCATTCAATTTGTACTGTATGAAAATAGGTCAAAACGGGTTAAATGGGTCAATATGGGTCGGACCATATTTAACCCGACCCAATCCACCCCTTGACACCTCTAGGCACAGGCGAGGAAGCATCAAAACTACTTGTACTTTTAACATGGATATATGAGCTCGGCCATCGTATTCATTAATACAATTTTCCCCATAAAAGTTGTCCCCATTTGCATAAATAATTGAATGACAAATTATAAGTAAATCCGTCAGTATTTGCATTTCACTTTTATTGAATAATATGCATTTTAGGTTAGGATCAATAATTTTGCGTAGAAGATTTTGTGTTAATAATGTTTCAGAAGTAGAAATTTTCAACCGTTACCAAACGAATTTCTGTTCCAGAAGCAGAATTTGTCCTATTATCAAACGCATTTCTCTGATTAGAAATCAACCTCATGAGCAGAAGTAGAAAAATCAATTCTGGCCAGAAATTGATTTCTAAAGAAAAAGTGTTGCCATGCGCGCCTTTAAAAGGCAATGAAGAAGGATGAAGCTTCTAAAAGGAGAATGATGGATTGGTGTTCCGCTAGTTAGAAGATTGTCATATTGTCGTGTAGGAAGAGAAGGTCATTCATGACATGAATATTTATTAATATGGGTTCAAGGTTGTTTCTTTCTCATTATCGTGGAAGGTGGGAAACAAGAAAGAAAACTATCCACATTTATTGCCTTTGGCTTCTTCTTTCCGGGCGCTTTGGTGCGTCAGAACCAAGTGGAGGAGTCAACACGTTGATTCCAATGACATGCAAAATTTATAGGTCAATTACTATGATAAATTTTTGACGCCATACCACATTTAGTTAGGTAAATTTTAACTCCATGAGATTATCCATTGACTATATTTTTTATTTTCAATCAAATATGCTTCTAATTTCATGGACCAAGTGACATGTGAATTGAGACTTAGAGTCGGTGTTCTAATATAGAAATTTTCGTATTTGACTTTCATATAAAATCGTCTATCAGTTTGTAACTTAAATAAGGCACAATTTGTCACTATCGAATATAGAGAAAGTCACTTTAGATTAAATGCCCGAGTTAAGACCGAACAAATTGCAACTCTATGATATTTTCTTCCCAAAAGAAATAAAACACGATTCTTCACTACCCTCTTCTTGAAAATTTGGAATATTCAGCAATCCGGTTTCTAAACTCAACACCTTCAAAATAAAAAGCGAGAATGCTGCTGGATATGTACGGTTTTCATGCTTCGTGTGAATCTCGAAGATACGCCTCGGTAGGGAGTTTTTACGGTCGATCTTACATTAATCGCGACCCGATTGACACTCAAATCTTATATCAGCTACCGGATTAAATCTATTACGTCACTATATGGCGAAAGTAACGGCTTAATGAATGCGCTAACAGCATCAATAGTGATTCCCTTTCCATTGCCTTCGCTTACAAAACCATTTGATCAGGGGCTAAAAATGCGGTGCAATATTCGGGCAACCATCCGAGGTTTGCTTGTAACGCATCCACGGGCAAAGCAAAGAGGGTGCGATTTCAAATCCTCCGACCGAAACATCGACAGACCATAATGCAATTCACGTTTGGAGGGAAACGAGGGTGCAACCAATTTTGATTTTGGCAAAGTGAGATGCACATTCCTCATCTCAACATGGCGGGAAAATGTCCGTACGCTCCTCTTCCCTCGCCCCCAAAATAAAAAAGCCCTAGAACCCGCCCGTCTCTCTCCGAACTGGAAACTCCACCATCTTCACCTTTTTTTTTCTTTCTCTGATCCCTTACGGTTTACGTGTCATCCATCGATTCGGACCTCGCAAATTCTCTCAAGGAACGGCACCCGGTAACTTACGCTACCTTTTGTTTCAAGATCTTAGGTTTCTGTTCTTTTGCCCCCCTTTTCCGTTTGGTTTTTAAGGATCGGGGTTAGTTGATAGTTATCTTTCGATTGCTTGTTCGGGTTAGTCGCTTCGATTTACGGGTCGTTGAGGATCGAATTTTGGGTGATTTCGCTGATGTCGGGTCGTTGATGTGCTTAGTCTAGTGGAAATGGCCGGTGCGTTCGAGGAAGAAGCTGAGCAAACCATCACAATCCAGGAGTACCTCAAGGACGTGGAGGAACAGGAATTGGTGAGTCTCTCTCTCTCCTGCTCGTGCGAAATCATCAGCTGTTGTTTTGATCATGGGGTCATCTGATTTTGCGTGCGTGGTTTGGACTATTTCCTTTTTCTTGCTTTTAATTGCCACCGTGATGCATGTTTTGGGAGACTGCATAGGCACGTTCTAATCTTTGGCTGGTTAATGATACTTCTGCCACGTTGAGACGAAGAAAGAGGAAACTGAGGAGTAATAGAGGTTATAGCGTTTTCAATGGTATGCAAGCCAGTGAATCGGGAGAGCAAAATCTGGCTACTTGGGTATGATGCTATGTGGCTAACGTACGGCAGATAATGCTGTTCCTTTGTAGGAGATTGAAGTAGTTCTAGGCGAGCGGCCAAGTATGTATTGGCTTTGCAGTATTAGAAATTTAAGGGTTCTCGGGAGTTGCCCTTTTGATGATTGATCCTATACTATTGGATATTATAGTGTTTTTCAAAAGGAGAGATGGTGCATTTGCCACTGAATTATCCTGTTTGTGCATAGTTCGTAAAACTTGAATTACTACTTGAAGCCAAGGGAAAAAAAAAAAACATTTGGTCAACTACATATAGTACTATATATAAGGAATTATTTTGCTTGATCGACAATTTCACTCAGATCTGTGATGTTCTAAGAATGCTATATCTAAATTATTTCAGACAGCATCATCTATTCAGCTGTTAACTTTGCCAGTATAGTCATACCATGAATCAGTCTGGTTAACTAAACTTAGAGTAGATATTTGATACTAGGAGGGACACAGTTTTAAGGTGCTTAATTATCATCACGAACAAAATCTATAATGTCAACCTTTCACCCTTGGAATTTAGCTATTTCACGATAAGGTTTATGATCATAGAATACCATTTTAAAAGAGCTAAATAGGTTGATGGAAAGAATATTATGGCCCCTTTATCCTAACTAGAAAGCTATGTTGCAAATGGTGCAAAATGTTGAGCTCTGTGCATCAAGATGCATATTGTGGTCAATGTTGAGGTCACCTCAAAGGAAAATCGTTAGCTATAAAGCTCTCAGACTTGAGGCTGGATGGTGGAAAATATGTGCTAGCCACTTTCTGTAGTCGGTACATATCTAGTATCGAACATCGTTTTAATGGAATGTGGCTAGGTCCTTGGGATGTCCCAGTTAGAGGATTGTTTTGCTATTCGAGCAATATGTGATGCTTTATGGCTCCAGATAGATATACTTATGTAATTAATCCTCTATTATGCTCTCAGAGTTGAGGCTTCCAGAGAGGATTGTGGAAAATATATGCTAGCCACTTGCTGTAGTCTGCACTTATCTAGTATCACATGTTGGTTTGGTGGAATGGAGGAATTCAACACGGTCCTTAGAATCCGAATCATGCATAATTGCCTCATTAGATGATCAGGTTAGAGGGTAGTTTTTCTATCCAAGCAATAAGTGCTGCTTTGTGGCTTCAGATAAATATGCTCACGTAATTAATCATCTACCCAGAGATATTGGTATGCTAGTCGTGAAATTGTTGATGTTACCTGGTTTGCTGTTTGTATTAGGGATCAGAATTTTGTGGTCTGCAGTGTTTTCTTTTAAATATTTAGCAATATCCATTCTCATCACTGACTTTCCATGAGTTCATGCTTTTCTTGCAAGGAAGCGGATTTGGTATTGGGTGGCGATGAGGGTAAGGATTGTACATATTCCCAAGGTTATTTGAAGAGGCAGGCCATTTTCTCATGTTTGACGTGCACACCAGATGGAAATGCTGGAGTTTGCACAGCTTGCAGCTTGTCTTGTCACGATGGGCATGAGGTAGTTATTTTTTATATTGTCCTGGAAGTTTTAGAGATTTATCATGGTAAAATTACTTCGTTAGTGTATATGGATCTTACTTCAGTTTGTCTTGCCTTTTCTAGTGTAAAGAACAAAGATTATATTCTTGAGCAGTAATTTTACTTGTGATTCTATGTCGTTTCGAAGTTATGTGGTTATTCTCTTTTGACATCAGTAAGAGAAGCTCCCATATGCCTTTCTGTAACCAATATCTTGCTTATGTGACACGAGGTTCCCAGCTTTCACTGTGGAGAACATGTCTAACCTGCTAGAGATGAACTTAAACAGCATCCACTCACTTCCTAAATACACCATTTGGCATTTAATTTGGACTACACTGCTCGGCTGCTTATTAATATGTTGGGTTCCGCTTGCTTTTCCCAATATTGTCCCTATTGAGGTTGCCTCCTTTAGTCATTGGAATTAGGAATCTCTCTAATTCCTTCTGGGCTATGATAGTGTTGGAGTTTCTGACTTGCTTGACTTGCTATGTTGATATACTCAATTTTTTTCACTTGCTCTTTTGAAGACAGCTTTTTTACCAAAAGCTTAAGCTGTCCTTAGACACATGACAATGTATACATTATATTGCTTAACACTCCTCTTGGCGCGAAAGCCGTTTCTTACATTTTTACCTGATATGTTGATGTAACCGCATTAAACAAACAGTGTGAGGTAATAAAACATATATAGTAGCTTGACGCACAAGCACAACAAAGATGAGAAGGAGTGTCGGGATTAAAACTCTTCATATGAGATAAATCGTTCTTTGCAATAGCTTGAGCGATTAGGAAATAGGCCCACAATGTATATATATCAGGGTACTTAACACTCATGAATAAACTATAGATGGGTCCTTTTTATTTATTTTTTTATTTTTTTTGGGGGGGGGGGGGGGGGTGGTGGTCAGTGAAAAGGTAACTTCAAGCTTGCAGTGAAATAGATACATTGGGTCCATTTCTTTGGGCAGCAATATGGTGGGTTTTCCATGAGTTTGACTTTCCATTGGTGTTAGATATTCATAAGGGTAATTTCCTTGGCAAGAGCGTGTGGGCCTATTGGAGCAGTGATTTTCATTACTAAAATGGACATTTGCAACTTCTGAAGTATCAGTTGCATTATCTGTGCTCCTCAAACTCATCTTCAGGTACTTCATGTGATAAGTAAGAATGACTGACTTGATTGGTTAAACAATAAAATGTGCAAGGAAGAAATAAAATCATACAAAATTCCATGATTGATTAGAATACTACCATTTTATTTTCATATGTTATCGAACAATATTTTATTTTCTTTTTTAGCTTAAATTTCAATTTGCATCTCTATTTTTTGGAAAAGAGAAGAAAGATTGGGTTATATAGGACTGCATGCATGTCCCGGCAAACTCGGGACTTGTATTGAGCATTAACCTGCCCATTAAAAGTGGAAACTGCAACAACTGTGTTTCTCATGCTGGCTGAGTTTTTTTTCCGGCAGACACAAACAATGTGTAATTTTTATTCTTTTTTCTGTTTCTTGCTCTTATACTTGCTTCTTTTTAGTGAGTGTCTTTAATTCCTTCTATGGGAAATGTCACTCCTATTTCCATTTGCACAAGATTTTGGAGCTGTGGACCAAAAGAAATTTTCGGTGTGATTGTGGAAATTCAAAGTTTGGAGAGTTCTTCTGCAAGCTTTTTGCAAACAAGGATGTGGAAAATGTCAAGAATTCATATAATCACAACTTTAAGGGTTCATACTGCACGTGTGGTCGGCCCTATCCCGATCCTGATGTTGAAGATCAAGTAGAGATGATACAGTGCTGTGTATGCGAGGATTGGTTTCATGAGGAGCATATTGGTCTAGAATCATCTCATGAGGTAACTAATGGGGTTGTTGCTGACATGATTTAATGCACTTTATCATCTTTGAGTCTGATATATCTATAAAAAGGAATAATCTTTGAGCATGATGTCAATATCACATGTTTCTTCACAAAGATCAGGCAACCAGGACTAATGTGTATTATTGTGTTATAATGCTGCGCCTTGGCTGTTCCGTAGAGTACCTACACTACAATTTCTCCTGGGAACTTTCCTTTTCCTCGTCAGTTTCTATGAAAACTCAAGCCGTTCTTACGAGCCAACCCATAGCCTGTCAAAATTATCTTGGTGGAGTATTATCATTGCTGTCTTTGACTGTTTTATTGGAGATGTCCTGCATTATTTGTGAATGCAGCCTTAGAATTATGAATTGTACATAGAACATATTGCATCTTTGCTATATGAAGGTAAGTTTGCAGATTTGAAAAGTTTTCGTCGCTCCACGTAGTAGTTTGGCCACCAATTATACCCACCATAACAAGATACCATTTCTGGTGATGTGTTGTAGGACAGTGACTGCATTTTGGTTTTCTGTTGTTCAGCATCTTCTGAACTTTCATCTCATTTTCATGTTGCTTTACCTAATTAGAGACTTCCATCTTTAGATTCTCAAGTTCTACTCCTCTCTGGTTGATGTCATCTTTAAAACCTCATTGTAGCATCCACCAAGTGAAAGCAATAGCCAATCTTCTCTTATTAAACACCACCTTTAGAATTAAGCTTTCAACGAAGTCTTTCATTTGGAGGAAAAAAGAATTATATGTTTGACAATGTCTCAACTCTCCAGTGTAGTACATGAGAAGATTTCTCATGCCTGTACTTTGATATTTTATAGTTGTTTTGATTGAATGATATGCAAAGCTTAACTATTTACCCTTCCTCAAACTCGCAGATTCCTCGTGATGAAGAGGGAGAGCCTTTATATGAGGATTTCATATGCCAATCATGCTCAGCTAATTGTTCTTTTCTGAAACGATATCCTCAAGCCATGATGGCGGCAAGGAGGCATTGTGATGCTATACCAAATGCTAGGAAGGATAAAGATGTTTTGATGCAAACACCTGCAATTTCTGGGTCAGAGAAAGTTGAGAATGACAGTTCTTGTAAAACTGATTTCGTGACAAGTTCTCAAAGCATCTCTAATGAAGATAATCTTGGCAATGGCGAAAGTTCTGCAACTGGTATGTGCTCAAATAATTCCATGAAAGAGGATGTTCAACGTGGCGGTTGTCTCTTTGGCTCTGATGTGGATCTTCAATCCTCCGTTAGAGACTGCAAACCACTATTTCTCTCCAAAAGTTGGAGGGATATCCTCTGTAAGTGTGAAAGGTGCATGGATATGTACAATCAGAAGAATATCAGTTTTGTGCTTGACAAGGAGGACTCAATCATGGAGTATGAGAAAATGGCTAAGCAGAAGAGGGAAGAAAAGATGCAGCAGCTGGAAGGTGTAGAACAGAGTTTATTGAACAAGTTAGGTCATGTGCAGAAGATGGAGATCTTGACTGGCATTGCAGACATGAAGGATGAGATGCGTAATTTCCTGGTAAGTCATTTAAACTCAATGATAAGCTCGATTTGATTCTACCTTGGAAACTCAATGTACTCCATAGTGGAGAGTTGTCAGGAGGCAATGTGTGTTGGGACATTCTTGCTTCATTACCATTTCCTCATGATGTTTGTCCTAGCAGAGGTTACTGTAGCAACAGCCTTAAATGTACGTACTTTTCCTCTGTAGGAGTCCTATGATCCATCGAAGCCGATCACCTCTGATGATATCCACCAGGTTTTTGAGAATCTTGCCAAGAAACGCAGGCGTGCGGAGTGAGCTCTTGTCGGGTCTTCTCTGGCTGTTGCAGAGCAGGTAGTGCCATGACTGTTAAATTATCCCTTCGTGGTCTGTTTTAAGTTTTGATCAGTTTAAAAATAACTATGCAGCAAGAACATAGTCTTCGTCAAATAGGAATGCTTCATGTGTGGAATGCGGACTTTTGGTTCTGTAGAAAATCACTTTGCTTGACTTAAGGTTAACTCGACTATTTTCACTTCAATTCCTCAACCGCGTCAACCATTCAGAGCAGTTGATGCTGTGTTTGATATGGCATTGTCTCCAGGCCTGTTGCCTGGATAGACTTGCATGACCAGATGTGGGCGTGCTTTACTGGGATACAAATTCGTGTATGTGTCAAATAGAATCACGAAACTTGCATGACTTTTCTAGTTTTGATCACTCGATCCAACTCCAATCTAAGGAGAGATCTCTCTGTTGGACCCATTCTTATCATTTGAAAATGAGTAGTTCAGATCGAATCGAACTGAACTTCAAGTTCGGTTGTCTTTATACTATTGGCACAACGGATCACATACTGGTCGGGTCTCTCTTTTTAAGTCCTAGGTCAGTGAAGTAAGCTAAGAGAAGGGTTGGTTGCGACTTGAACTAGGTCGTTAGGTGCTTCGACCCTTAAACTTGGAAGCCACGGCAGCATCTTGTAATGGCCATAAGTTACCCAAGTAGTCTCCAATCATGTTAGTAGTCCGTGAAGGCCATCTCTCATACTGTATGAATGAAGGTGAGCCAAGGGGTTGGTTTGATGTCAATTGCCTGAGTTGCGGCTCACTTTCCGACTTTGTTGTTTCATTAGAAGATCATGCTTGACGTACTTGCAGTGTTGCTACTTAGAAGCAGAGAATGTCAGAAAAGGATAAATACAAGCTTGACGGTATTAACACTCTGGACGCACATTAACGCGTAGTTAATGCAGGATGCCGTTTTATGCGGGATCAAAATAAGAGAGCACATTAACGCGTAGTTAAACGGCGTCATGTTATGGTTCTTTATCAATGATGCAAAATGCTGAATAGGTTTGTGAAAATGAGTTGAAGATAGAAAATGCAATTTCATAATTATTTAGTATACAACATAATCTCCAATTAAATGCTTAAAACATTCATTCAGATGTGGGCATGTCCCTGAAAGAGAGCATTGGAGATTAGCTGTTTTCAATTTAGGAGCATCGTGAAGTTGAGGTGGGGCTAAGCGTAGTCTTTCGGTGAAAGGCTAATGTCGGTTTTTGGCTCTTTTCTAGGATTTCGTGACCGTAGCAATATTCTTTTCAATCAATAACTTTCTTTTTAGTTTCCTTACTTATTGAATGAAGTATGATTGGTAAAATCGAAAGAACGCATTAATAATTTTTTTGCTATGGTCGTGGAATCATATTAAGTTCATGTCTCATTCACATGCAGTCCCAACCATATCCCGAGTATTGATTTTCCATCACTCAATTTTATTTTATTTTTGGCCGAACCATCACTCAATTTAAAATTGAAGATTTCTAGACTTTATTGGGTGGGACAGGTATTAGGTGGTCGTCGGTCCTGCATGAGCTTTGTCTGCATGTGATCCAACAGTCGAAAACAAAGGTTTTCCACTAAAAAAAAGGAGGGCGGGGGGCGGAGAAACAAGTCATTCTTCTACCTAAACTTGGGAGACTGTCGGGTAATCGATCTTCATTGTTCCGCCGCTACTTGACAGCGATGTGATTTCTTTTTCTTTGGATTTCATGTTATGTGAAAAATTGAATTTCCATCCTCTCAACTCTATCTAGAGGATAAATTAAGATAAGCCAATTTATCTTCTTAAAACCATAAAAAAAAAAAAAAATCAACGTCTCGATTGTTATTTTATTTTTCAAGGCGATGCCATGATTTCAAAAGCTTTCATCGAATGAGAATACTTAAAAATTATATGAAAATGTGATGCGTATTATGGAGCCTTAGTCACAGGAAACCTCGAAAAAGTTGTCTCTTGATTTAAGAAACTCGAACAAATATATCGAACATCATCAACCATCACGATTACATCATAGATTTTAAAAAGTATGTCTTGAGGCTTATAGTATTGCCAGCCATTGATGAAATCTCCTTTGTCAGATGCAACAGCCGTCAAACTTGTACGCCCCAAACATGAGTATATAGCTCAGCAAGACCGCGCTCAATTAAGTTGCACTCCGTACTTGTAAACACTTTCAAACTTAACAAAACATTCAAGTATCTCTTTGCTAAATTCATTGGCCAGAAGATAAGAAATACCCAATTAGAGGGCATACAAAATTTGGCAGGTTGATGTGGCGGCGTTGGATCATTCACGGTACTAAGTGCGGCATGTCATATTTTAGCAAAGCCCTTTCGGGCAACGCTTGCGTCTTACCTGATGCACGAGATTGTCGGAAAATTTCATAAGTTAATTACGCATGCGGGTGGCATTTTCTACTTTTGCAAGAGAAAATAGCAGGGGAATCCTTTGGAGGGAAAGAGGGGCCCTGGGAGTGGAAAAGGTTGACTGAATTTGCATGGATTAACCATAACATTTTTCAAAGGAGAGCGTTATAAAGAGGACCCAAATGGGGCGAATTCTCTTTATGCGACCTTTGACACTAACGTAGAAAATCGAGTCCTCGGTCGGTCTGTCCCAGTCGATCTCTAGTGAGTAAGATGATCGCCCGGCGAAGATTTGACTTTTTCCTATTTCCTTTAATGAGAATAATTTCTAGTTAGTAGTTTCTATCGTGCTAAAATGATTGTGATGGCATTGCCAATTTCCAAACGTTAGATTGCATGGTCTCATGTTGACTCTTGTGGATTCTTCATTACTCACCTCGTTCTCGTAGAAAATGTTAGGACATTGCTGTCTAATTATTATGTCCTGTCTACATTGATTTCGCTTCTTAACATCAATTTGGTTTAACTGACTAAAAGCTTTGAGTGGTGACGTGATTGGTAAAAAAATAAAACGATCGTGTGGTGAGAGATGTGGAATGTTGTTGAAAAAAGTTACGTGGTCTGTATATTTAGCATTTATCCTTCAATCAAATGCGGTGTTAGAATAAATTAACAGTCTTCATTTCCAATGTGGTTTGGCACCACAATATCGGGAAAAATACCAAAAAAAAAATCTTAAATTTTTTGCGATTGTGCCAATTCAGACATAAACCTTTTTTTTTTTGGGCCAATTTTGGATGGTTGGCGCTGATGTGGATGCCGGTCGGTCATAGATGGGCGAGGTCGACCTCACTGGCCCTCACCTCTGGCCGGTCGCAGGGCTCGGTGGTCGGCTAGAGGAAGAAGGAAAAAGAAAAAAGAATAAAATAAAATAAAAACAAGAACACAATGTGTGCATCACAAATAATATGATTAACCAATATGTTAACTAATCGAAAATAAAAAAAATATTCACAAAAATATTAATTGGCAAAAAAATATGTTTATGACTTAATTGACACAATTGCAATAAATTTAGAACTTTTTTAGTTATTTTTCCCCCACAATATCAGTGGGATAGCTATCCATTGAAATTACGTCTAAAGTTACATCTTCAATCTATCAATTTATCAATTTCAAATGAGAACGCAAAAGATATTGGGTATTCGACGTTTGAGATTTGTCTTTTCTTTTCTTGTCTTATTTTTCTTTTTGCTCTTTCTAATTTTCCTGATCGACCAACTCCAGCAACACAAAATTTTGAAGTACAAGTTTTTTTTTGGTCGAAAAAGTAGAAGTGGATTTAGTACATCTGGCAATTTGCTAACTCTAAAAAAGAGTTGGTAATCTCATCAAAAGTTACCTAAAAAAACAAGAATAAATGCACCGGAAGTCTTAAAACTCGTCACGAAAGTGCAATATTGCAATTAAGCCCTAAACTTTCAAAAAGTGCAATCAAATCCTAAAAATTGTCGCAAAAGTACAATTGAGTCCTAAAAATTTTAAAAAGGGCAATCAAGTTCTAAAATTTGTTAGCATTTTTGGTTTGTCAAGTTGGACGACCAAAAAAAAAAACAGTTGGACGAAATTAATAAAAGGACTTGATTACACTAACTTGATAAGTTTTAGGACTTAATTGCACTTTTTGAAAGTTTTAGGACTCAATAGTACTTTCTCGATAAGTTTTACGACTTGATCGCTCTTTTTAAAAGTTTTATGATTCAATTGTATTTTCGTGACAAGTTTCAGGACTTTCAGTGCATTTATTAAAAAAAAAAAAAAAATAGGCCACCGGTTATGTCCTCAAAAAGTGTTCCTTTTTGCCTGCCTTGCCCCGGCCAAACTCAAATTCAAAGAAGGAACAAGGTAGACCATCACCATATGACTTCACCAAATTCAAAGAAGGAACAGGAAAGAGGTAGACCATCACCATATGACTTCGAGAAAAACGGCGAAAGCTACATGGATTTGCATGGTCACCGGTTCTTTTTCTTTTGAGAAGAATTTCCATACCTTTCACCTCAATGAATCGTGGATTTAAATTATCAAAAAGTACCTTTCACATTGTTGTGTTCACAACGCAAATATATATATATCTATACCCAAGTCTAATTAGGGGTGAGCGGTTTCAGGTTCTTTACAGGTTCCACCTGTAACCTGTAACCTACCTGTTGAAACAGATTCCTCATTTTTTGGAACCTGAAACCTACCCATCATGCTCTGGAACCTGGACCCTACCTTGTCATAGGTTCTAGGGTCGTTTCTAGGATACTCGGGAACCTGCCAATCTCTTTTCTGTTTTTCTTTTTCAGTTAAGCAAAATGAGAGTGAACGCTACAACCGCTAAGGGGAAGTAGAGGTGAGCGGTTTCAAGTTCCATACATGTTACATTTAGAACCTGAAACCAACCCGTTGGAAGAGGTTCCTCATTTTTTGGAACCTGGAACCTAAATATTTATTTGGCTCCAAATTATACACTCATCATCGGACGCCATAGAACACTATAGGATCGTGTGAAAACATATACAAAAAAAAAAATACAAAAATTTATTTTATGATCTAGGGTCCAGGTTCCAGGTTCTAAACAGTGGAACCTGGAACCTACCCTATATACCTTGAAACCTGAAACTGGACTGGTTCCCACAAGTTTCGATTCCAGATTCCCGATTCTACCCTGGAACCATGCTCACCCCTAAGTCTAATATATAATGTTAAAGCCGGTGGAATTGACTTGATCAAACTGTTTTTTGTTCCAATAATTTGGGTTCACATATGCATTATTATATTACGTGTTTTCCTTTTTTTTGCTAGCCACAATTGAAAATTCATTAGTCATCAGATGAAATGGCGCGTTACGTATCTCTTATCTCGTTCTATTGCCGAAAGCTGGAAAACACGATACGTGCGGGTGAAAGAATAACCGAGACCCGTCATCACGCATAAGGAAGATCCGTGAATGAATGAACTAATGAACAAATTGGTAAAATCAAGACCTTCGGTTGATCGTACATTTTGAAAAGTTTTAGAACTTGATTGACTTTCGTGATAAGTTTTAGGACTTGATTGTAACTTTTTGAGAGTTTTAGGACTCAATGACACTTCTCGTGACCGGTTTGAGGATTTTCAGAACACTTATTCCTGATCCTGTTAACATTAATGCGTGGCTCCACACATCTTTGTCTTTTCTAACTTTTCAGGTCAACTGCTGTATCTTTCACCCCAAGAAACAGGAGGGTCGTATAGTTTATCATGCTTGCTCCTGTTCACGAATTAGAGAGTGGCTCTAATTTCTTTTGTAATATTTTTGTTTTGTTTTTTTGTCTAGAGTTGGGTTTGATTGAATTGAAGTAGACAAAAGTGGGTGAGATGTCACATGCAGATGGTCTACGCAATAGATGCTTCGATCCCATGAAGACAAAAACGATGCAATTGGGTGCGGATAAGGTCACTGCAAACACTGTTCTCTTCAAAGTTCAATGTGTTTATAGCATATAGGTTCCGTTTGTGTCGAGAAAAATTAATAATCTGAAAATATATTTTTTGAATAATGATCATTTATATCGCTTATAAAAAACGGATGAACGGATGTTTAGACACATATAGTTGTCGGCGATGAAAATATTTCCCACTGACTAATTATTTCGAGAGATAAACGCAATCATTTTTAAGAGAATATTTTTCAAATTACTCATTTTTCGCGAAGCAAACGGAGCCTTATTAAATACTCCAGAAATCGGAGCGAGCGTAATCAATCGGCCAGATAATCAAGAAACGGGCACACAACTTGGTAGAGATGAAGGTGAAAAGTGCTCTCAATTTATATGTCTCAACCATACTGTTGTGTTAATATCGAGAAAGAAAATCAGCATATAGAACTGGTATGGCCCCCCCCAAAAAAAATAAAAAATTACAGCAGTTGAGATGGTTTCTCTCAACCCTCAGCAACTGCTCTGTACCTGATCAGTTTGGTGCAAAGAACGTAGGGCATAAGTACGTACGAACACGTTAAGCGTTGACCAAAGTCAAAGTGTCCTCAAAATTATTAGTCAAGCTCTACAATATTTTATCGATGCCATTAACCAAGATATTAGAAGTATCTCGTTCGATCCCTTATTGCTTTCGAATACAATTTTTTTCGAGAAAATTACCATAAATGTCGTAAACCTATTACATTTATGCCAATTCAGCCATAAAGTTTTTAATTTGGCAAATTTAATTCTAAACATTTTGCCAATTGAGTCATTCTGGCCAATTTGAATAGAAATCACTGACGTGAGTACTGGTAGTCATACATGGCTCCGCCGGCGCTGACGTGGACAATTATTGTACTACTTAATTTTTTTTTTAACTTTTTAATTTTCCTTTTTTCTTTGTTTTTTTTTCTATTGTGACGAGGTTCACCGACAACCCGCCGTGAATGCCTCCCCGCGGCTGGCAAGGGTCGCCGAAGGGCCTTCGCGGCCCAGCTGGTGACAGGAAAGGTGGCTCTCACCTGTGGCCGGCGAGGCCTTCGCAGCCCCGGCTGTAGGTGAGGCGACCCTTGCCTAGGACTGGCGAGGCTACAATGGCCCTGGGCGAGTTGTTCGCAACCTTGCCGGCACAAAAATAAAAATAAAAATAAAAAATTCAAGAAAATACAATAATTGTCTACATCAGCGCCGACGTACACGTTAGTGATTTCCTGCCAAAATTGGCTGGATGACTCAATTGGATAATTATTGGCAAATTGTCAAAAGATTTAGGACTAAATTGACCAAATTAAAATGTTTATGAGTGAATTGACACAAATGAAATAGGTTCATTCATATATCACATTGAAAAACTTGTCCAAAGTACAGGTGCAAAACGTAGTCTTAGCTAGAGTTTATGCAATTGAGTGATGAAGTTAAGATAACATGATACTTGTCGGTGGCTGGTTATATCATTAAATCTTCTCCATAAATATCAAGACCTAACTAACGTGGAATTGCACCAAAATCGTTCGTGCATGTCACTTATTTATTGCAGGAACTACTGACTCTGCCCCAAGGACCGACCTCCCCGAGAAGGACTTCGAAAACTTAGGTTTACGTTACGTTTCTACGAAATTTCACAAAGTGGTCAACAGTCCAAGGATATTGACTAAGATCTATAAATTGGCACAATAAACTAATTAGAGATCAACTTTAGTTACAACTTCCCCCAGCTAGTTACTGCAAACAATGAGCTTTTTACTTACCTCTTTCTTACCCTTTTTAAATGATTAATAAAATTGGCACAATAAACTAATCTTGTAGTGGGTACGCATCGGTTTAGATCTTGAAACTCCAACTATAGGTAGATCAAGAGTTTTTCTGACTGGCTAGTGTGGGCCGAGTAAACCCCAACCTGTGATGAGAGGGTCTGGCTGAAAAATTTATAAATAATGCTTAAGTTTCTTCTCTAATCGTGATGCACAAATAACTTTACATAAGAAGCAGTTTCTGGGCGGTATTCGTGAGGAGTAGTCTTATTTTTAGCTAGTGATACATAGGACAATAGAGGAGAAGCACTTGAGTCTTGGATTATCGATATTACGTATTAAGACCGATGAATTCCAAATCAGATACGCAAATATCTTTTTCTCGATTATACTATGTTCTAGAATATGGTTATAGAGATCTTGGGTGCCGTTTTTCACGGCTTACAAGATCACCCAAATTAGAACACAATGTACTCTAGCAATGGAAATCCGAATACAACCTCCAAATACTAATATCTAATTAGGACCATAAACTAGTGGAACAAGCAGACACAGTACTAATACGACTTTAATCTAAGTTTGTCTGGGTCCAAAATGGCATACGTAGGGCCAACGTCAGATTCGACATTGCCGGGACGCTTCTTGTTCCAAAATGGCATACGTATGCCCAGCGTCAGATTCAACATTGCCGGGTCACTCAGCCAGTGAAATCAATTCTCGTGAACCCACCCTTTTTTTTTAAAATTTTTTTTTATATTATTTTTCTCCTCCTCAAACTATTTAATTAATTACTCTCATTTTTTAATGAAAAAAAAAAATAGCACCTCTATCAACGACTATAAGAACTAACCCATATTAGCTCACATGCATCGCTACTCCGCAACCTCCCCCTCTTCCGTCGCAAACAACCACAACCACCGCCTCCACTCTTCATAAACAGTGATTTCTCGCCTCTTCACAAACCCTTTTTTCCTGGGAGAAACCAAAGCTTTGTGTCTTCGTTTTTCTCTTCCGAGTTTGCCTTGAAGTTGTGAGAAAAATGGGAAACTGTGCGGAGACATGCAGGCAGAGGCCAAGTGAAGAGATCTGGAAAGAGCCGGAGGAGTTCCAGCTTCGAGAGATCAAGAACAGGAATATGGCGACCCGCAGCGGCGGTGGGGTCGGCAAGATCGACGGCGGCGGGGGCGGGAGAGTCAGGGTCAAGATAGTGCTGACCAGGGAAGAGCTGGAGCTGTTGCTGATCCAGTTGGGTGGCGACAGCAGCAGCAGGAAAGGAGGGCCGAAGAGCAAGTTAGAGCAAGTTTTGGGCGAAATAGAGAGAGGGAGGAGGAGAAACAGTAGCGCTAGCGAAGCTGTTGATGTTGTTGGGTCGTGGAAGCCTTCGCTTGATAGCATCATGGAGGTGCCTGAGGTGCCTGAGATGGAGAGGTCATGATGAGTTTTCTTTTTTTTTGTTCTTTTTCTTTTACCTTCTTTTTTTCTTGTTAATTTGGGAAAAATATCCTTGTAGTTTAATGGATCAAAGGGCTTTTCAAGGGGGGTAGATTGGTCCAAAAACATGTAAATTATTTTTTGGATTTTTGCTGGACGGCCCCTGAGGTTCTTTGCTCTTTCACTTGTTCATCCTCCCTCCTTATGGTAGGAAAATTTTTGGTTTGGATGTTGGGAGCACAAATTTGGTATAATATGCATTGCCTATGTACATGTTCTCTCAAAACCCATCTTTTCAACTTTGATTAGAGGAGTTATTGTCTCCTTGTAATCCCGTGAATGACGAATTTAGATGCGAAAATCTATGTTTAAATCCATAATCGACGAAAGGTCAAGATAAGATAGCTAATGAGGACGAGCTCCGCCTCGATAAAAGAGGTTTTCTGAAATCTCCTATTTTAAAGGTTCATTCACGTCCAATCCTGCTGAATTTATTTCCCGCTAACTGATACCAATAGACATATATATCGATCGGACGCGTCGTATCACACAAGTAAATGTCATATCGTGTTGTAAGCATCGTCAATTGGTAAACAATTTGTTCTTTCCATCAAGAGCATGCAAATTGAAGTTTCACGGTACATCATCAACTTTTGAACCCCCTTCCCTTCTCACACAAACCCATGATCTGTCAAATGTTCAAGATTAGTCGCTCATACATAGTATTATTGTCTAACGTATGTTTATTTACTCGACGGAATTTATATCTACTTATTTTTTTTTCCCCATGCGTACGCATCTTGTCTTTCTCAAAAGTAGCTATGCATCAATATAATTAGACATTGTATAATGATGGGTTACCACATTATTCGACTTGTTCGAGGCTTGTCTTATTAAGGTGCGTAATCCACGCTAGGTTTGGCTTATTAGCGTGATTTAACGGGCGAAATTCGACAAAACAAAGGTCTGGAAAGTCTTCGTTCACATGGGTAGGATGGATCGGGTCGTTGAGCCTCGTAGATAAAGAAATCTCTCGAACTTAATATATTAATATAAGTGGACGCTCCCAATCTTTGATGTTTTCTTTCTTTCTGATTGTTTTTTCAACTCTGCCGGCACTTTTAGGTAAACATCTGATGTAAGCATTTCTTGAAATGACGCCAAAATGACAGCGGGAGCCTTTTCTTTTCTTTTCTTTTTTGTGGTAAGAAAAGGGGCGAAGTCCGAGTATTACATTAACACTCGCCTAACAAAACTTAAACCAGGCTAATCTCCTATCAGTAGGTGAATTATAACCTATTGATGATCCAATTTGCTAATCAATCTACACACGAATCTTCTTCCCTAAAAGTATGAACAATTGTGACTCATTGGAAGTACTTCAACAATTTCCGAATTCAGAAGATGAGGATGTCGCCGAAACGACGAGAGATAATTGGTTTCTGAAGCGGTGCAGTTGCCGCTTGTAAGTCTAGCTCCACAATAATTTTGAGAATTCCCAGGGAGATTGCTAGTTTAATTCCCAAAAAGATACCCCAAAGTTTTAACTTTTAACAAACAAATGGGTTATTGAAGAAGAGAAAATTGAACCTCACTTATATACATGACAAAGACTTGAATCAATTGAAGATGTTTCCCACTTAATTATTCGAAACTAAAATCAATTGAAAGGGATCTTGACAGAGAATCACGGCTTAAAAGAAAACATCGAGTGAGTTTGAATCGATGGGTTCCTAGCTAATAACATGCCTAGATTGGTAAATCCACATTTAATGGGCTTCGAAAAGGACTTTCTTTTATGCTTTGCCGCGACGCTTGTTTGCGGTGACCGTCGCTAATGTGGCTTTTAAATGGCTTACACTTAGATAGCTGGGTTCTATTAGATTAATTGGGGGTCCAACATGATCTGTCAACTCAAAGAGTGGAAGTCCACGAAGATTGACACTTGACATAAGAATGCAGTCCATATATAATTGGCGAAGGAAATTTCAAATAAGGGTTTGAAGTGCTATCATTTTTTTATATAAGGGCCTGGAGTAGTTATTATTTCAAATAATGGTCTGAAGTGTTCTCTTTGTTTCAAAAAAAGGCCTGACCGAAAGACATTTTTCGTCTTGTATTTTTTGAATTTTTTGCTTTTTTTTCTTTTTCTTTTTCTGTTTTCCTCGTTTCTTTTTTCTTTTTCCCCTCTTCCGTCCCCGGACCATCGCCGGACTTAGGCGAGGGTCTCCCTTGCCTGGGAGGGCGAAAACCGCCCTCGCCGGATCTGCGATTTGTGCCTCCCCTCTTCCTCTTAGCTTCCACCCTTCTGACACGGGACGAGGTTTTCGTGCACCAACCGGTCGTGCATCTGGCCGAGAAGATCCCCAAGACTTGCTGTGTCTGGGTCCCCTAAGGTTTATCTAGGGTTTTCTACTGCCTATTTCCAGAATGTTCCAGGGGCGGGCGATACTGTAATTGTCCGTAGGTTCTGGAAGCTTCTTATTTATTGTCGGTGGTTAGAAGATAGGAGATTTAATGTCGGTTGTTAGGGAGATGGAAGATGCGATCTTAGCCATCAGATGTAATAGAGATCGACGGTTGTAATCTGAGGCACTCTACTATATAAAGAGGTGTCCTCCTTCTCATTTGAATCATCCAGAAATAGAGTTCAAAGCTTTCCTCCCAGAGTCTCTCTCTCTAGAGCTTTCTCTCTCTACGAAGATCCGGGTGAATCAAGAGCAAAAAGGCTTAGCTTGGGCATTCTGACGATACAAGGTAGCCCGAGTTGCCGCACGAGTCGACCCTCCGCAATCGGCCCGTGACAAGTGGTATCAGAGCGACGTAGAGACGAGCTGTTCGTGAGATCGTAGAGCATCAAGATGGTCGAGGTTATGCCGAACTCCGAAGTGGATCAAACTACTGCCGTGGATGGAGTTAACCCCCACGAGAAAGCCCCGCAGGAGAAAGCCCGGGCCAAATCCAAAAGAAGAGAAACATCGTCGGACGCTGTGTCCGCACTTGCCGAAAAGTTCGATAAAATGAAAGCTACCGTGTACGAGCTCATCGATGGTCTTGAAGATGCTAAGGAGCGGATCACCAGCATGGATAGGACGATTCGCGAAGACTTCACCATCGTCCTGAACGGAGCCGTGACACCGTTGCAAATGAAAGACGAAGCCCTCGAAGCGTCGGTTGAAGCTTTGAAGCTGGACGTCGAAGAAAAGAATGATGCCCGCCAAGCCGAGATAGACGCGCTGAAGGTGGAGATTCAAGAAATGAAGACAGAGCTGGTCCTATGCAAAACCAGCATCGCAAATGGTGCTGTAAACGTTCAAGCGGCGCCAAGAATGAAGGTGCCCGAACCAAAAGACTTCAAAGGCGAACGATCCGCTATGGAGGTGGACAACTTCCAATGGAGCATGGAGCAGTACTTTGACGCCATGGGTATCCATGAGGATGAATCCAAGGTACGATGCGTTGCTTTGCATCTTTCTGACAACGCCATGTTGTGGTTGCGGTTCATATATGATGAAGTCAGGAAAGGCACAGTTGGTTCCATCGAAACATAGGATGACTTTGTTCGAGAATTCCGAAATCACTTCTATCCCGAGTTCGCTCCGCAAGAAGCTCGTAGCAAACTACATCGGCTGGAGCAAAGAGGCTCGATCCGGGAGTACGTCAAGGAGTTCACCGAGCTCAAACTCCAAATCCCCAATCTAGGCGAGGAGGAGGCCCTTGGCGCGTTCATGGATGGGCTAAAGCCGTGGGCGCAACTCGAGCTGAAGCGAAGGGATGTCCGAAGTCTCACAAAGGCGATCTCCATGGCCGAATCACTGGTGGACTTCAACAAAATCGATTCGTTCAAATCCAAGAATGGATGGAAGGATCGAAACGGGGATCGTAAAAATGAAGACGGCGATTCCAACCGTGGCCGAAAAGACCATGGTGAAAAAGAAAAGCATTGGGGAGAAGGTTCGTCCAGATCTCCTCACCAACATCGGGGTTACCGACCCCAAACCAACTATATCAACCCGGAGGACAGGTTCAAACACCCTCCGTCACAGCCGTGCGGGATTTGCAATGGCAGCCATTGGACTCAACAGTGTCCAAAGAAAAATCAGGGAAAAACCCTGTACTCCGTCGTCACCAAAGAAGGAGACGAGGAGCCAAAAGAAAAAGAAGAACGGGTAGTGCGACTTGATGGTGTAAGAAGACTCAACGCCGTGCGAACCGGATCACCGCCGAAGAAATCCTCGAGTGCATCAACGCTGAACTTCGTGGAAGTCAAGGTACGTGACAAGCCGCTCATTGCCTTGGTTGACACGGGGGCGTCAAACCTGTTTCTCTCGAGCGAAGCGGCGAAGTGGTTGGGACTCCGTGTGGAACCTACCGAACACTTTTTCAAGACGATCAACTCAAATGATGAGCCAGCTAATGGCATTGCTAGAGACGTCGAGATTCAAGTCGGCGGATGGAAAGGAAAGCTCGACTTCGAGGTAATTCCACTCGATGACTATGATCTTCTCTTGGGTATGGATTTCTTTGACAGTGCTGAAGCGATGGTCGACCTGAGAAGTAAGACGATCATCATAACCAATCCTGAATGCCCATCGATGGTGCCCATGATCAATGGGGTGAAAGAGACAAAGAAAGTCAACACGGTTCGACTTGTGAAGAGCAAGCCCAGAGTTGAGACGCTGCCTGAGTCAAGCACAAAGACCCGACCTTTGGAGAAGCCAAAGGAAAAGTGGGAGCTGCCCACACAAACCCAAAACACCATGCCAATCCAGGTGCTGTTCCCTAAAGTGGAAGACATTGGAGCGGCCAAAACAAAGAACGAGTCGCTGATGACTCCTGCTGCGGTCGAAGCACCGATCAAGCATCAAGTCCCGAAGCCAAAGAAGAAGCGCTCTCGTGGACGAAAGGATAAAAACCAGAAGAAGCCCGTGATCCAGGAGAAGGATGTGCGCGGCAAAGCAAAAATCAACCCCGAGCTGCGAGCACCGAGGACGGCGCTCAAATCGGTGGGGGAGAATGACACGGGACGAGGTTTTCGTGCACCAACCGGTCGTGCATCTGGCCGAGAAGATCCCCAAGACTTGCTGTGTCTGGGTCCCCTAAGGTTTATCTAGGGTTTTCTACTGCCTATTTCCAGAATGTTCCAGGGGCGGGCGATACTGTAATTGTCCGTAGGTTCTGGAAGCTTCTTATTTATTGTCGGTGGTTAGAAGATAGGAGATTTAATGTCGGTTGTTAGGGAGATGGAAGATGCGATCTTAGCCATCAGATGTAATAGAGATCGACGGTTGTAATCTGAGGCCCTCTACTATATAAAGAGGTGTCCTCCTTCTCATTTGAATCATCCAGAAATAGAGTTCAAAGCTTTCCTCCCAGAGTCTCTCTCTAGAGCTTTCTCTCTCTACGAAGATCCGGGTGAATCAAGAGCAAAAAGGCTTAGCTTGGGCGTTCTGACGATACAAGGTAGCCCGAGTTGCCGCACGAGTCGACCCTCCGCAATCGGCCCGTGACACTTCCATCTCTCTTCTCTCTTACCCACACGCGCACCACCCATCTCTCGCTTCCTTCCGCTTCCGATTCTTCTTCGCTATGTTTCCTCCATCGAACTGTTTTTTTTTTTTTTCCCTAGCCAATAAGCAGAATTTTAAGTCTCCGATCATTGAGGAATGCCACCGGCAACCAACTCCTATTGTGCGGCTTCTTGTTTGGATAAGTTCAAGGAGATAAAACCCTCCTTTTCTTTTTCTTACAAAGACTTTTTATGCCCTCACAAATAAGCATATTATATTATGTGCCCCTTTTATTTTGTCTTTAGTGGCAGAGAATTTCTCCCTCCTGTACGTACAGTAAAGAAAACCATAGTCAAACTGGTCAAAGATAAACATCTAGATTTGCGCAAATTCAAAGATGCAAACCGGAATCTTGAACGAATCAAAATCTTTCACTGGGTCAAAACCATAAACCGTTCAAACTCGAGACGCAATTTAATATGAAAAATAACCAAAATCATGATTTCGAGATCTAAATTATGGAGACTCTAATACCACATGTAAGTTGCGATTATTAACTTTAAGCAGCGCCCTACATGAATCACAACATTAAAGTAGAGGAATTTACGCATCTGATTTGAAATACATCGTTCTTGACGCGGAATATAGATGTTCCAATGCTCGAGAGCTTCTCCTCTATAACCCCTTAATCACTGGCTTCAATGAAAGTGCCTCTCACATATCGCTTCTTGAGACGACTCTTTATGTGAGGTTATTTATGCATTGGGATTTAGAGGAAGGACTTGAGCTCTATTTGTAGAATTTATAACCTACCCTCTCATTACGGATAAGGTTTAAACTCAGCCCACACTATCCAATCCCATATTGGACTAATTAAGAAACCTTATTGCTAAGAATAAATCCTATCTCTTTACTATTTAGCCCACAATTAGAAAAACTCTTACACTCCCACCTTCTTACTTGCCTAGGCAATCTCATCAAAAGTGCTCACAACTGCCCTGTAACTCCACTTCAAAATATATGAGGACCGTTAAAAAAAAATCTAGCCTATCTCGTTGTGATTAAAAGTGCATTAACTAGAAATTGGACTCAGATAATGAAATTGATCCCGTTGCAGAAAACAAGCAATCAAATAAGAAACACAACAAGGAAATAGATAAGATTTCGAATTTTTGTGGTGCGATCGGTAGGACTTCTAGGCGAGCATAGGGTTCCATTGTATCAAGCAATACAACAGATATTACAACTACACTCGCGTCATTCAAGCACTCTCAGTGTTTCTCAGTTTCCAATCACACCTAACAACTCACATGTAAGATGTTTTTTTGCGCACTGCACATAGAATCATACAAAAATATAATTAAATGGAACATGAAGCTTTTTAACATAAATAAAAAATAATTAGTTGTGATACCAAAATGGGGTTATGCCAGGAACAAGATCATAGCCGATGTGTGTATGCAGTTCTCCAGCAGTGCCTCCCAGGCTTGGAAGCGGATCACCCAACATTGGGATTTTTGTGACATTGGTAACATTACTTAAATCATGCAGTCCATTTTCAAATGAACGACCTAATTTGAGAGAGGGTTGAGATTCAAAATTTTTCAAACCCCAAAAAAATTCCCGCCGAATTTTTTTCCCTCCCGCTCAACAAATGACGTGGCCCATTCTTGGCCATCCAAATGAAAATGGTCGGCCTGATTTGAGTAATGTTATCCATGTCACAAAAACCCTAATGTTAAGTGATCCGGATCCCCCAGGCCTTACCCACACAGGACCGACTTTTAGCATTCGGCTTTTTATTCTTATTCCAGACATAAGGCCTACTGGCCTCCAAATTCTATTGCACAAGATCTTCATTGAGGTGAATGCAGAGTATACTACCGGGATCAGTTTAATCTAACCATTCTAAAATCTCTGAAACCAGATAGGGATTTTGAAGAGAAGAGAGAGAGATTTTAGCTTCGCATGGTTTTCACACTTAGTCACACAAGTTACCCTGCTATCATATCAGCATATTGCTTGTCAGATCATTTCACGCATTCAATTAATGCTTTCTCGCCTCTGAAGTTGTTAGCATCTAACATAAAAGAAGACAGATTGAATTCGAATGAATGGCATTAGCAATAATCTTAGATACATTAGTTCGAGTTGAGCACATGATCCTTATTAAGTTTAGGTTTGCTGAAAACCAAGGGAACTACGAGGTCAACCCAAGGATGCCATCCGCCAGTACAGAATCCGTTGCTATTGGACTTTTAGTCTCGGACTCAGTTACAACTGCGTCGACGATACACGAGGAATCGTTTTATGGCGGTTCTTTCTTCTAATGACCGGCATATCGACGACTCTTTGCTCCCTAATGAAGTAGCAAGCATTGGTCCGTAAAACCTATAAAAAAAGATATAGTTGTGACGCAAAGTACTTTTGTGTACCTACGTGACTCGGCTCGCGCACAACCCTGACTCCTTATGTTATGGGACGGTGAGGCATGCTATCCGAGAGGATGTCCACTAATTTGCCCTAGAACTTGTTTTGTAACTTGCTTTTTTCTACATATGCGGTGGCGGGCGAAGCGCTCTATATGACCGAAGGGGGGTTACCGTAGAAGAGGGGACCACACTATTAAAGTTGTTGTTCCACATCGCTTGACAATGGGTTCTATATGCTCTTTATATTCATGTGATCTCCTTCCACCTATCAGCTTAAGTTTTTGGGTTGAACTTTCTAATATGGGATCAGAGCATGTGTTATCCCTTTCGCGTATATGCGTCCATCCCCATTAGTCAAATTCCACGTGCCTGACAATGAGTCCTATATATTCTTTATCATGTGATCTTTTTTCACTTATCAATTTAAATTTTTGAATTGGACTTTCTAATACATATCACCAGTAGAGGCTCATTTACTTCGCAATTGAACCAGGGCTTGCGTTTGAGAAAAACAAATTATTGAGAACTTCTCTTAGTCCTGAACGTTACAACCCATGCCTTACGTAGGCATAAGAAGGAGGAAAAGACAAACAAGTACACAGCATATATGGCCATTGGCCGACATACTTGACAACCAATAATTCAAGCACAGACATATTCATAGATGCTTTTGGACAATATTTTTCACACAGGTATTCACTCGTGACCGACAAGACATATCGCATCAGATATATCGCATCCTTCTTTAATCACTGTCTGTCGAGGGAGAAGATGAACAGGAGGCCTCGTGTTCTTTCCCACGTATAAAACAAACCAAATTATCAAAATTTAAAGCCATTTTCGACAGAAAAAAATAAATTAAAGCCATTAACTAGCATAAAAGTAAAGACTTACGAACATAAAATAACATATTATGTATCGTAGACATTATAATATGGCTGAAATGCATATATCTTTTGCTACTTTTATAGAGAAAGTACCAATATCTTTTCTTGTAATAATAAAAGTCCAATTCTAGAACCTACAACCTAGGTGGCACATTCATAGACAGCATGTAAAGAAAACTTTGTTATATGTATTCTCATATATAACTATAAACTCCAATGTTTGGGCCGAGGGTAAATACTTTTCGTCAAGAAATTCTTTTCTAGTATTTTTATAGTCTAGTTGGAAATAAAAACGGATGGTCAGATAGTATGCAATTGAATCAGTGAAAACCAGATTGGATCGAAAAAACACTGCCTTGTCTTATCGAAAGTCGGACAGGTACATGTTGAATCAGTCGCGGTGCGGTGCCACTATTAAATATTTTGACTTTCTCATTACGTAATTCCAAGAAGTTGTGTCATCTAAAGAAAATTAACAACATGTTTCGATTGACTTTTATATTTTACTTCTTACTTAATAAAAGTAATGTTTGGATTTGTTTCAATCCGAAACACCTGAAACTTTCACAACATATATATACATATATATTATATTAACACATAGATTAACACCTGAAAGAATTATTGAATTTCAAAAACCATTCACCCGAGGATATATTGAGTGCCTGGGACGAAATTTTTAAGAAGTCAATAAGAGTCTGCTTGCAGTTACAACAGGTAAAAATCTAATTCAAAATCTTGAAAACCGAAAATCATCCCAAAAGTACACGAAAGTGATGACAAACTCGGAAAAGTACCAAAAAAGTCTTAAATCTATTGAATTGGTCCTAAACCTTTTTGTATTGGTACCAATTGAATCCATCGGGCCAAAATTGGCGAAAAATTGCTGACGTGGATGCCGGCCGTCCTTCAAGGTATTGTCAACACTAACGTGGACAAATTCTACTATTATTTTAATAATTTTTTCTTTTTTTTTTTCTTTCCTGGGCTTTACCTTTTTTTTCTTGTTATTGGTCAGCAAGGGCAGCCGGCCAACCCTCCCAGGCCACATGCGAGGGCCAGCGAGGCAGTCGCGGCCCTTGCCGGCTGTGGGCGAGGGCCGCAACACCCTCGCCGGCCACTAAGGTGAGGGCTCGCGTGACCCCTTGTCCAGACCCTACGAGGGCGTCGTGGCCTCGCCTAGACCAGGCGAGTGCCGCGACGCTGGCCTGGCCCTTGCTCATGGCATGTGAGGGTCGGCTAGCAGCCCTGGCCAGCCAACAGCAAACAAAAAAGTCCAAAAAAGAAAAAGAAAAAGAAAAAACCATTGAAAAACTTAAAATGATATAGAAATAATATTAAAAATGCCCATGTCAGCGCCGACCGTGCCACTTAGGATGACCGACGTCCTTGTCAGCGATTTTCGGCCAAAATTGGCCGGATGGACTCAAGTTGTACCAATGCAAAAAGGTTGGGGACTGAATTGATCCAATTAAAAGGTTTATGACTGAATTGGTACCAATGCAATAGGTTTATGACTATTTTAGTACTTTTTCCTGACAAACCGTAATATGCAAATCACCACATATAATATACGTAGAAGACTAAATGAGATCATCTAAACTTCAAATCTTTATACAAGAGTCGAGAACAAAAAAAAAATTGACATAACTTAGATCTGTCTTGTTAAAATCTTTATATCCATGACAAAATCCAGTGTAAAAGTTCAAAAAGAAAACAAAAAGAAAGAAAGAAAGATGAAACCCCAACTAAATTGTTAAATCTCGGGGAACATGTATGGTTCACCATTTTTTCATGTCATCTTCGGGGATACTCTTAAGTGCTGTATGATCTACTCCTCGAGCCGGCATCGGCTCGACACTAACGCGACTAACTGGGATCCGCGCAAGCTCACGAGCGACGTCCCTGAACTCGAGGATCCCGCTGTCGTTACACTTGGAGAGCAGCCGATGCGCTTCTTGCTTCGTCATCTTCACTTTCACTCTCATCGTCACCCTCTTCTCTTGATCATTAGCTCGCTTCTCCCCCAACCCGTCTCGGCAAATGAGCGGTTCCTTGGCTTCTGCAAGTTCACGATCCGATCGCAGCGGCGACGGCGACTTGTTGGAGCAAGAAAAGAAGGGAAGCCGCATAATTTGACAAAGATCCATGAGAGAATGAAATCGATGGAAAGGTGTTGAGATGTGTTGTGTGTCGAGACAATGAGAGACTAGCGAAGCAAGTGGAGATAGAGAATATTTATGGAGGATTTTGGTGGAAAAAGTGACGACAAAGAAGGCTGCTGAATGCGAAATTCTAAAATATAGTCTAATGAGTGCGCGTTGAAGGGCGTGTTCTCTCGAGGGAATTCATGCAAGTCAATGCCTAGATAAGGTCCATGTCGAACCAAAAAATGTCGTCATATGGGTTTTCAACTTTTGGGTTTCTTTAATCTAAAAAAAGTACACGCTCTCATTTGGTTAAATATAATACGCGTAACATGATATTTTTCATCTCAATATAACGTCGCACAACAAATTTCCTAGGTCATCCTATACAGGATTATGTGCCACCACATCAAAGCAAGAGATGGCGAGCTTACGTAAATGTCTAACATCATCCCACCACATCGTTTAGTAGATTAAGTTTTTGTAAAGAGCTCTTCTTAACATTATACTTTGCATTATTACCTCTATATGTGTTATATATTTAAAATAAGGGAAGAAAACTTAGATTTCGTCGTATGTTTATTTATTTATTTATGTTTTGAAATTTCAACAAATTTCTAGAAAACTCAAGAAAATAGTTACCCTTGGAGGGCCCACGACTCATTGAGTAGTTAATTGATGTATAGTTTAGAGAAAATAACCCATAAATTTGTTCATTTGCACTCATCGTGTGGATACGCCAAAAGATTCGATTCAAGAGAACGAAATGGGGCAGTTGAAGAACGAATGTATAGTAGGGAGAAGGTAGTTCATGGGAATGGAAAAGATTCCGACGTTCCATGATTGTAGGCGGCAACTGGTCACCTTATTGTCCTCTAGCGTTTTAGTGTTTGTGTCTTTTAAGGTTTTAAGTACACGTGTCATTCATGACTATATATGTGCCATTTGACCCCCAAATTAAAAAAATTGAAAAACGAAAAACCCAGAGAATGTGCTTCGTTGACCTTGGAATGGCTGGACGAACTGTTTTGACCAGCCCATAATTGTGGCATAGGGTGGGGCTTAACTTCAAGGAATACGGATTGGAAGACTGCCCGGAGGCAAGCGATCTAGAATTCAGGAAGTTTTCACCAAGGGAAAAGTTAATCATGGACCAATCTCGAAGTTATTGGAATTTGGACTATGGGCTAGTCTTCCCCCGGGTCATCAAAAGAAAAAAATACATTGGATGGGTTGCATATTATGACGTGAGAATCAAAACTGTGGGGTTCGTCAGATTTGCACACAAATGTCTGTTCTATTAATATGTTTTGTTTTTTGGTCAGAAATACAGATTTCGTTCGTTTAGAAAAAAATTGAGAATACATAACTGATGCTTCTAAACATAGTGAATCCCAAAGGGCTTGAGAAAAATAGGAGGTCCCGTTATGTGGTAAGGCCTTCTTTCGTTAGGCTTTTACAATCCAATCTGCTACTTTATTTGACTCTCTTCTACAATATGTTGGATGTTGGGTGTAGTTCATACTTCCCATCGACAGTAAGGTACGGGGTCCCGTTGGATTTTTTCTCACATATATATTTGGTGAGGGATTAAGGAATGACAAGCAATCATTGAAACGTGCCAAGGTAGCTAAAATTCGTTAACACAATGAAGCAGTTTTTCCTTGAAAGATTTTTTAGTTCCTCGTAAACTTCTTTTACAAACTCTTGTATTTCATCAATAGAGAGTTCAAGGGACTCTACCTCAGATTCATCATTAGCTTCGGAATTAGTATCAACCATGAGACAGATGTTCGCTTGTTCAGCATCATCATCGGTGTTGGCACAGTCAGTATCACTCCACGTGTCAGCCTTGAGAGCTCGTTTTTTCTTTTCGAACTTACCCTTCTTCTTCTTTTGCAAGGGGCAGTCAGGCTAGATATATCCAGGCTTTTGATAACCATAGCAGATTACTTCCTTTGACTTAGAATCATCTTTGGTCTTGTACTGCTTTTTGCTGTCTCGATACTTGGTAGCTCTTTTTCCTTTGTTGCTGCTTTCTTTCTTCATTATGTTCTTGAACTTCTTTGTGAAGAGAGCCATTTCCTCATCTTCATCATCATCTGTTGTTGGACAACCATCTACATCATCTTGGTTAGAAATAAATGCAATAACCTTCTTACATTTGAGCTTGGATCCTCATTCTAAAGTTCGGCTTCATAGGATAACAGTGTTCCTATAAGCTCATCCATGCTGGTAGCTTGAATCCTCATGGTCCCACGAACATAGGTTTTCACTTGACTCCACTCCTATGGAAGCGATCTTAGTAATTTGTTTACTTTTTCAATATCAGTGAAGATCTTTCCTTGGTGAGCAAGACCATTAATGATGGTCGTGAACCTTGTGAACATCTTAGACATGGTCTCATTAGATTTTATCTTGAACATCTCATAGTTGCTGAGAGGGAGGTTCAACTTGGTTTCCTTCACACGATCAGTGCCTTCGAAGGTTACTTGTAGTCAATCCCAGATTTCTTTAGCTGTAACACACGAAGAAATTCTGTTATACTCAGAAGGAGATAAAGAGCAATAGAGGAGATGCTTTGCTTTTGAATTTAAAGATTGTCTCCTAAGCGCTTCATCAATGGAGCTAAGTAGCATTGACACTGACACGCGACGCGACACGACACGACACAACACGACACGCCGACACGTTATTTCTAAAAAAAAAATAGAGAATTTCGACACGTTGGGACTCGTTATATTTATCATGTACTTATAAAAATATCATCAGTGAGTTTCTTCTTATTCTTCTTCTATTATGGATTCACGATTAGATTTTTTTGGGTTGGCTGGGTATATTAATGGTGGGGTGGCTGAGTATATGAATTAAGTATATATATTTTTGATAATTTACATTTTGACCCCTAATTTAATGAAAATAATTAAAATTGACCCCGTGCGTGTTGAAATGGCGTGTCGAGATGCTGGACTCGCGAGTCGCTGGAGTGTCTGGAGCGCTGATCACATGTCAGTCGCATGTCAGAGAGTGTCGAGAGAGTGTTAGAGTGCCGGAGAGTATCGGACAAGACACACAGACCCCCGGAGAGTGTCGGTGCTTCCTAGGGGTTTCCTCATGCATCAAGGACAGGAGGAGGAATCTGTGGTCCTGTCCAAAGATGTGCCCAGCTCCTTGGATAGTAACTTCAGGACCATTTTGGATTACGTGCCACATGAGAAGATCAGTTGCCTCAAGGTACATTCGACATGCAGTTTGCCCAATAACTGTAGTTCGTCCCATCGAAATATGGTGGCTTGTTGGGAGCACGAGAGTCAGCAGCAAAGAAGCTAGTAAGGTTAGCCATAACATGAATTTTTATGCTCAGAAGTAATGCACTTCAATAAACAAGCAATGAAACTCTAATACCAATTGTTGGGCCTAACAATCAACCAAGAAGGGGGGGTTAGATAGATTGAGTGGTGATACTTTAAAAACTTTCGAGGAATAACAAACAATCACCAATGATGATGGTTACGTACAATGAACCAGTGTGTGAGATACAGTTAAGTAAAACAAACAGTAGCAGAGCAAATCACACACAGATGTATAGTGTTTCGGCTTATGAATAAGCCTACGTTCACTCTCAGACTAACAGTTTTAACAGTGGCTGGATTCCACTAGTAATCAGCACTCTAAATTACAACTGGCAAGTGCCGTTCCTATACCACGATAGATCACACTATCAGGACACAAGCACTACTCTACACTTGTATAAATACTCAGGCTATTACAGTGATCACAAACAAACACAGAATGAGCAGTGATACTGGTCGCACAAGTAACTAGAGAGTGTTTGTGAGATTCTAAGTAGGTTCACTCGTTTGTTCACACTTCTTTACTCACTCAAACACACTTCAACTCAGCACTCTTGTTCGCATCTCATTCGCATCACATCACGCTTTACTCTTTGGCCTTTCTTCTCTTTATATAGACCTTCACACTAGTCGTTGGAGGTCTTCAAAGAGACACAGCTGGCCAACAAGGACGTATAGCTAGACAGCAGACACATTGGACATCCTTATCCACATGGGAGATATAATAATACTGATCCAGGCTAAAGACAAATAGTAATGGTCCTGATCAGAGACAACCAATACATATCAGGTCAAGAGGTCAAGTAGTACATCTTTAGTCCTTGTCCGAAGATCAAATAGTACAGCTCCAATTCGCATGTAAGGAATGATACCGCCAGGTACACTGTTCATCCGTACTGTGTACAGTGTCAACTTTCAACAGTCCTTCTGCAGTATTTGTCTGTGGAATCCAGAGTGTTAAACGGCTCTATTCTGAAGTATCAACAATCATGTTGGTTTGCGAATATCACACCATTGTTACACCAACACTGTTACTATATACCAATAAGCGCGTGCACTATCTCCAGTGCACACACACTATCACTAGCACTGCTTGCGAGTAACTTGGCTACAATCTTCAATTTGATATCGACTCGATGATATGTTGAGATAACCACACCTATCTTACCACATTTCATCAGTACCAAAGACTTCCAAGAACACCATATGGACTGGTCTTTCTAAGCTGCCATGATATACCCCTCTTGGCGCTTGTTCACTCATCTATCACAGCAAGGTTTCTCGTCTTTGCTGATGATGTAGGATCATTGATAATGGTAACTAAATTCGCCATTTGCTCTCGTCATGATAAACATTAGAACTCGAGATGGTCAAAATACCATAGGGATGATTTCCAATAGAAACGTGCCATGTCAAGAGATGCATTGTTATTCGAAGCACCAACCCCCTCATTTTCATCATCGTGGTCAACTGAATATATGTAATCGGGATCCAATTCTGCTATTTCAAAATCTGTATCAGTCAGGACATTTCTTCGTATATAATTGTGCAAAGCCCTTGTTGCTATGACAATTTGCACTTGCTTTTCATACGGATAGCTTGGCATATCTATTAAAATCCTCCACATCTGTTGTAATACACCAAAGCCTCGCTCAATTTCTGGGCATAGTGAGGAATAGGCATGGTTAAACACTTCTCGATAACCTGTAGGTGAAGGACCTTGACAAAACTCTAGCGGATGATATCTAACTTCTTTATATAGCCCCAAATAATATTTATTTACACAAAATCATTGTACGTTTAATCTACATATGCCACATAGTTATGTATAGATGTACTTAATTCATTAATTAACGTACCTAAAGGAGGATGGGGAAAATGTGCATCACTCCTTCCAATGGCTTCATAAAAGATACGGGCATCATGAGCTTGTCCCTCCCAACTGGCCCAAACATAGACAAATTCCATGTTAAAATTACATACAGCTAACACATTTTGAGCCGTCGTACCATTTCGACCAATAAAACAAATTTGATCATACGTAGGTACCACCGCTAGGATACGTGTATCATCAATAGCTCCAATGAAATCCTTAAAATATAGATAAAATCGTTGATTTTTATTGATCTTCTCTAGAACTTGCCTATATTCTTGATCTGTTGGTTGGATCAAATCTTTTTCCAAATCACATATTTTTATCTAAAACTAAGTTAAAAAGCCTACTTATGGTTTCCTCAGAGTGTTGAAAGCACTCTTGTGCTAACCTATTACATACGCCGTGTCCCAAAATATGAAGAAACATGCCAACCATTTCTGCAACATCAATATTCCTAGATCCTTGAAGACCATAGCGTGTTACTAAGTCATGCGTCAAATTATTAAATACATCCTTTTGCATTCTAAATATATGATAGCACCTTATCGGATTAGCATCTTTCCCCATCAACTCTCTTAACCATGCATAACCTATATATGATGAGGTCATGCAAGGTTGTTTGCAAAGGTACATTGCCTCATAAAAAAATTGAAGCTTGACTGATGCAAAGGTACGTTGCTTCACGATTTTTCCTTGCGTGTGTATCATCAATAACTGATTAAAGTAACAAAATATAGAGGAGTATGAGAAAAAAAATGGATTATCTTGATCATCCATCAGAAGAAATACTATATCAACCATTATACATTTGCAAACTCAACCACGTAAAGATAACACCAACTAGAAACAATTCTCACATTAGAACATTCATAGAAATTGGTTTCGCAAGGAATGCAAATAGAGATCTCACATGAAAACAAAGTAGCATGACTCTCTTCAAACAACAAAACAATAAGATGCTAACATCCTAGCTATGAAAACCTGACCCTCTTCCAAACTCATACTTGAGATACTTGACTTTTAGTGCATCACTTTTCAAGCTCATGAAGACCTGTCTATTGTCTATCATTTCCTTAAAATGAGAGATTGCAAAAAAGTATAATACTTCATCTTGCACAATCTTAGGTATGGTATCCAACGAATCTATGAGGTCCTCGTAAAGACCAACTACATCATGTGCTTGAGATGCAGCAATGGCAGCACTCCTACTTTCAACAGCTATTACAAGCCTACTAATTTGTGCTCTGAGCTCTTGTCTTGCCCTCATCAATTTCTTATCTTTCTTTCCTCGAGCTTGCCTCATTGAAGTATGCGAGGCTCTTTTACGGCTTTGAGTTCCAATTGGTTCCACAATGGTTTCATCCACATGACAATCCAAATTTTCATTAGTAGATCCTGCACCATTGTCACGACCTAAAATTAAGAAAATTTTAATTTTAGGTTAATGATTACCAGATTAATTAAATGAATTAACTAACCTAGTCCGAGCTCTTCCAAGTTTTACCAATTCGCTACTTAGGTTCACATGATTTTTATCAAAAGAATTTCAATTTCGGAGCCGCCACTAATCATTTTTTGGTAGGTAGATTAGACACCTAAATAAATTATTGGGAGAATACCTTCTTTTCTGCAAACTATAGATTTAGGTTCGGGGACTTGATTATATTAACTTTTCAATTAACACTCTTTCGGTACCATTTTTATGAAAAAAGTCTTGATTTGGCAAACTCAATTGATTCACTTTGAAAATCAAGGTGCAATTATGTTTTTGGATTTTCTTGATTTAATGAATGCCATGCAAATGCAAACTCTAACTATATGTTGAAATGAGATGCAAGTTACTCTAAGTGACATGATTATACTACACACGTGAACACACGGACCGAGAATATAAAATCACGCAATACTAAACTATATGCAAAATTATATAATCAATCGAAGCACGTGAAATGACATGTTATCCATGTAATTATCATGCAAGATGATGAAAGCTAACTATATGACAAAATATTCTAATTATGTGACGAAGGATGATTATGCATGATGACTTTAAAAAAATCGAAATTTGATGCAAATAAATAAGAATTCTACTCTAGATGACATGCAAATTAAGTTAGTAAATTAAACCTATGTTCTAAATGACATAAGATAATGCACGAATGATGAATAAAAAAACGTGACATAATGTAATATGACATAAAAACATGGCAAATATCTAAACTATATGAAATGTAAATGAATGAGTTCTTTTTGAATTTTTGGTTTTATGAGATATTTAAAGGAAATTGGTCCAAAAATTAACGACGATTAACATAAGTTAGGAAGTCGATTCCTCAAAATCCAATTTATATTAAAAGTCATCTTGAAGTTTAAATTCCGAAAAAATTTATTCAAGACCAATCACGATGTTTATGATTTTTCCAAGACAAATGAATCAAATAAAAGTATAATACACCTTATAATCCAAATTTTCCAATGAATTCACCTCATACCTAATCGGAAGGGGAATTTTATTCAAGTCATACCCCGGGGATGAGGTCGGATGGTGAATTTAAGTATTGGACTAGAGTCATACCCAAACATTATGGGTCAGATAGTAAAATCCAATTTCATGAAATTGTGGGTCCAATCCCAAGGGTACGGGATGCGACAGATAATTTCAATGTGCGGATGAGATCATACTTTGGGGGTGAAGTCGGATGGTCATCCTTTATGCACCTATTTCCTCGGCACTTAGCCACAATGGAGCATGTATTATACTCAAGGTAGATTATAAAATTATTTGAATTAAAGACAAGATAAGATGAATTAAAAAATTCGGTTTTATTTATAAAAGGGAATGTGAAATTGCCGAATTTTAAAGGGCACTCTTGCCTTATCCACTAAGGATCACATCTTAAAAAATACTTGCGAGAATATTCCTCAAAGATATGATATACTCAAAAGATATGCTCACGATTCAAATCATTCAAATTAAGCAACAAATTCAAATTTGTTCTGGTTTAAGCAACAAAAATCCTTGTAGATAATATCAAGCAATCCAAACAAGTTCAAATTAGGAAAACAAGATAACTTTGATATCCAAAATTAGAATTTTTACCTTATCTTGCAAATTGCAACTTCCTAATTCGAACTTTGCTCGAAACTTGCGCACTAAGTCCGAAGGATGGACCGATCGGCTAGAGGAGATCACACACAATTGCGGACTTGGCAAGGTGAATTTGCAGCAGCGAACTCAAGCTTTGATCCGCGCCAATCAGCAAGGAAAAACACCCCAAAACGCTGAAATAATCGCCCTTGGACAACGATTATAATCTGCACTTAATTGTTAGTGAAAATACCTGAAAAGGTGCAGTTCTTTTAAACCCCGAACAACAGCAAACTTGACCTCCGATCAGCAGTAAAGATCAGCATGAACAGCAGCGGATTTGGCCACCGAATAGCAGTAAAGTTGGCACCAAACAGCAGCGGACTCGACACCGAATAGCAAGGAACTTGGGCACCGAACAGGGGTGGAAACGGCAGCAATCAGTAGCAAAACCAAGGCCAAACAGCAGCTAGTTCGACCTTGATCAGTGCTGGAGAAAACTTGCCCGAACAGCAGGGACTTCGGGCTCGGTATAGCGACGGCAACGGGAACTTCTCACGGTGCAGCGGCGATGGGAGCAAGTTAGGACGGCAGTCAGTGATCTCAGCGGCGCAGGGACGAGCAGAGGCGACGGCGGGACTGTGGTGATGCCGCCGGGATTGGACTGAAGACGCCGGGGGTGTGGGAGTCTCGGTCGAGACTTGCTTCGGCCGTGGACTCTCTCTTGGTCTCGCGCTTTTTTTTTTTTTTGCTCTCAAGTTTCTGAATTTTCTGAGCAACAATGGCCGACCCCCTAAACCCTAGACTTAATGATGCTTATATAAACATAAACTTTGCAAGTCGGGGGCTCAGGGTTTCTAATTTTCGCAAAATAGACCCTTTGAACAAAAATCTAATTTAATTAAGTCTAAAAGGGCTAAATTGCATCAAAACTAATCCTTATAAGCCATGAAATTTTGGCCAAGCCTTAATGAATGGGCTTGCCGAAAATTTCAGGCTATTATGAATTTATTGTACGCATTTTGGGCTTAACTTAGGTTTTATTCGGATAATCTGACATTTAATTAAAGCGTTATTTGAATGATGGACTAAATTAACCTCAAAATAAGTCCAAAGCCTTCAATAAAATTCGGCATTTTCCCCCATGTGCCTAAAGTAAAAATTTTGTGCAAGGCTCAGGTCCATCACTCGTCAATTTAAGCTTTGATTTCCAGCCGCCGGTCCAATGTAAATGCAAAGGATGCAATGTATGCTAAACTAAATCAATTATGCAATGCATGAAAATTAAATTAATTTCTTTATGTAGGAACTAATTCCCAATTTTTATACAAAATAAATGATTAAGGAAAAAAATCAAAATTTAGGTGCCAACAACCATCATCGATACCGGGTTGTGTGGCCTCAACATCCTTATTAATACATTAAACTTGTACAAGATTCCATGTGATTCCTCCAATAGCAACTGTATCTATAAACATCATATCTAACATAACTTCAAGACGAGGTATGCCTTTTGTCCTAAAAACCTTAAATATAGGATTGGCCTGTTATAATATAGCATTTGAGTAAAGTTATCTCATTGAAGATGGACTTAACAAAAAAGTAAAAGAAGTGATAAAAACCTGAATTTTTCTCTCCCACCATGTTTCAAAGTAAAAGAAGTGATAAAAACCTCGAATCTCGTCCTAGTCATGTTTCATCGTAAAGCAATGACCTCCATTTTTTCCATTCGTCCTTAAGATTATCCCACTTACTCTTCATTTGATTTTCATCATACTTTTTGCCTGTTAGCTCCTCAAACATGCTAATGCTATCCATCCATTTTGTTATGTGCACCACTTACAAAAGGTTTCCACATCGTCCGAGCTTCAAAATGCCTTTTACTTTGATGAACTTGCCATCCACCAGTAAAGTGACATGGACAAATTCTTGGGTGATCAACATTGTGAGAGAATTTAAAAAACTACAGGTCCTAAAAACTATTCTTGCGAGGGCAACGCCAGAATCTAAAAAACTCATTGCTCACACATTCAATGAAAAACTACTATTGTGCGAGCAACACCAGAATTTTAACATGTCTGTCACGTTGACTTTTTATTTTGAGTACAACATAATAATCCACCCTAGGAAGAAGAACAGAAAACCCATAAAGCTTCCTCTTTCGTACAGGATAGATGATACAGTAAAATTACAAGAAACGGTGCCTTAGTGCTCCTATTCGACGACACAAACTTGAGCCAGGGACTCTCCGTGGGTCTCAATGAGGTGATATTCTGAGTCAAGCAATGACAGATCCAAGAAAATTAGCTTTGGGATACTTTATCTCAGCTTTGGGATACTAATTATTCAGATCCATATGATCTTAACAGTGAACACTAATTACGCTCAAATATTGGAACTTAGAGACCCTTTCTCCCCCTTTCTAACTGCAAAATTTCATTCTTCTCACTAATAAGGTAACAGTGGCAAGTCCTGTTAAAGGTACTACAAAACAGAGAGATTACAGTGGGAAATAGGAGCAAAAAACAAAAAGCCATGCTTCATCCATGGCTTGCACGAATGCAATGGCGACACGGCAATTCCAACTCGCAATCGCCAACTCAAAGCTGAAAAAAGAAGAATAGAAACAATTCTCAGCAACATGAAATTGCCAACATTCCTGACTCGCAACCATCCAATTTGGCACAAATCTCAACAATCGAAAGCAAATCCACCAGGGAGAGAGAGAGAGAGAGAAAGAGAGAGAGAGAGGAAACTACGGCGAAGATTGAAGGCGAGCGAAGCAACAAGGAGCAGTCGAGCAGGAGCGAGGGAGAGCAAAGCAACAAGGAGCAGTCGAGCAAGACCGAGAGAGAGCGAAGCAAGAACGAGATACAAGTCTGAGCAGAGGCGGAAAAGAGAGAGCGTCAAGAGAAGTTGTAGGGTTTTAATACAACTTTGAGGGCACGGTAGGCAAAAGGGACTTTGGAGACCCAAAGCCCTTGGCAAGACTGAACCAAACACACCATCACTCAAAGGTTTGCCCCTGCAAGAAGTGTTAGATCTCAAGTAAACACAAAGGAACTATTTCAAGGATGGGTGTCCTTGGATCGCCCCTATCTAAAGGGAACGAACACATGGAGGGAATCCGATCTTCTATCGGATAAACACTTTGCCCTTATTCTTGCCCTTCAGTCGGCTTAGTAGGTATGCTATCTTCATCGGAGACTGACATGCCCCTCAGTTCATCATCCGCGAGAGAAGAGGGAGAGAGTCATTTCCAAAATTACGTTAAGGAGCAAGACATACATTTTTATTTCGATATGGGGGTTTTTTTGACTTTCCCCGCTTTTGTCTATGTGCGAGGAAGGGTATCATCATTATTGAAGCTTGATGTGTCATTTTCAAATGCTTTCTCAAGCCAGGAGAATTATGTTCTGAGACATCAAGTAAAGTGATCAGAAAAACAAATAGGGTTAATCTGATGCATGACTTGGGAAAGTTTCGAAATGAACTCTCTCTTTTTTATGAAAATGACGGCAAATTTCGCTGGACTACAATGTCTAGCGTTACTGGGATTCAACACATCAATTCCTCCACAAAAACAACACAAACATCACAGATTTTCGGAGACGACACTTTTGGGTTCTAAAGTGAACGAAGGTAGAGAGGGGATTCTTACATCGTGTGGGAGATATTCCGATCGCGAAGGAACGTCGAAACTAGGAAAGGCGATTCCAGAGAGTGTCGTCGGGCACCAGCAACGAAACTTCGAGTGGGACAAGTTCATTTCTAGTCTCTTCGAGCCACGGTAGAGCAGAACAGGGAAAGCGACTCGTGGCCTTTAGTGGTGGTTCGGTGAGTAGGGTGATGCCGGAGACACTGTCCGTCCCTTGCTCTCAATCCCTCTGTCTCACTTTCCCTCGACTCACCTCCTTCTCGTCTCCTTTTTTCTTCTCTCTCGAACATCTTTTGCTCAGTTTTCCTCTTGGAGGCGACGGTAAAGATGCCCTTGAGAATTGAAAAGAGGAGAGAGAGTTTTAAGCATTAATTAAAGAGAAAATTTCAAAAAAGGGCCTCAAGTATTCTCATTTTTTCAAATAAGGGTATGAAGTGAATTTATTTCAAATAAGGGCCTGAAGTGCCATCATTGTCTAAAAAAAAAAGCCTAAAGTGGCTATGGTTGTTTCAAATAAGGGCCTGACCTCGCCGGTCAGTCGGCCAAATTTTCTAGCCTATTAAGGGCATTTTTGTCAAAATGTAAATTTAATCTAATTTTTTGTTAAATTAAATTTAAAACAAAATTCAAAAATTCAAAAAGTTATAATAAAAAAAAAAAAGGAACAATCAAGCTGGAGGAGACCTCCCGCCTGTGGCCGCCGCCCCACAGCCAGGGGGGACGATGTCCCTCGGGGTCGCCAGCACCTCGGCTAAGGTCGGCAACCCCACCGACCAGAGGTGAGGGCCGGGGAAGGACTGCGACCCTCTCCTAGATCTGGGCGAGGGTCGGCAGCCGTCGCCAAGGTCCAGCCGAGGGCCGCTGCCATCAGCAGGGACCGGGGTAGACGGCGCCCTCCGACCCACCCCGGTCGAAGGGCTGGCCCTCACCTCTGGTCGGCGACCCCGACGGCCATAGCCGCCGTCCCACCGGTGGTGGGGCAGCGGCCACAAGCGGGAGGTCAGTTCTTCCTCCTGTGTTTCTTTATTTTTTTTTAAATTTTTTTTTTTCAAAATCTCTTAAAAAATAGATAAAGGAAAAATAAAATAAAATAGTAAATGACCAAAATGCCCCTAACTAAAGTGACTCAGACCCTTTTTTTATACTAATATAGTCATTTCATGCCATTATTTGAAACAATGTGCACTTCAGGCCCTTCTTTGACACAATGATGGCACTTTAGGCCCTTATTTGAAACAAAATCTACTTCAGGCCCTTATTTGAGAAAATGAGTGCACTTGGGGCCTTTATTTGGAATTTTCCCTTAATTAAATGTGAGCATTTATTATTTCCTTATGCATGTCTTTTTCATTATTACAACAGAGCAAAGGAGAGAGAAAAGAGAGCTCTAATTTTAATATTTTATTTTTTAGCCAGTCCAAGCCCAAGGCCACGTGTCGCTTTATTAATGGATCCATGTGGGCTTATATATGCCACGTCGACTGATGATGGGGTGGTTGTAAATATGGGTGAGTACGGTCCGGGTGGGTAGGTTCTAGATCTAGAACCTGAAACCTACCTTGTTATAACCGGCTTCCAGTTTTTGGAACATAGAACCTACCATTTGTGTCCTGAAACCTGTTTTGGAACCTATCCTATTTTTTGGGTCTGGTTCCAGGGTCTATCCGAGAACCTGATTTTCTTTTGTTTCTTTTTCTAATTTCATTTTTTTCAGCAAAATAATATGAGTAGTAATGAAACGATTCAAAGTAAAAGATTGAATAATAAAACTCATTATCCGCCAAAAGCAACAATCCTTAATATGAGCAATAGAAATTACAATCCACCAAAAACAGAGGAAGTGAGGCGAGCGAGACTAGGATTTTTTATTTTTTAACAATAACTAAAAACCTATTCCAAAACTGGTCCAATTCCCGCGTGGTCTTCACTTGGAACCGGGAACCGGACCAGTTTCAACCAGTTCCCAAAAATCGGTTTGAACAGGAACCAATTCCCGGACCTGTTTTTCGGGTGGTCCAATCCGATTTCCGAGTAAACCCAGTCCAGTTGCACAAGCCTAGTTATAAACCATTGAATATTTTCCCCTTCAAATATGACTTTAAAGGAGAAGGAGGGAAATATATATATATATATATATGACTTCAAATGTTACATCTCCCGAAAAGGTGACAAGTAGAATCTCTTTGGTACATTATACCTTTTGAAACAAGGTTGCTCTACGAAATTATTCTCATATGTCTCGCACGCTTTCATGCAACGTGATATCATTTCCCCCTAACGGTCAACAAGATTAGCCCGTCGTGTCTTTTTCTTTCCTTTTCTTCTCCTCCAAAACAAAAGTTCTACATAAATACAAATTATGAAATACAAAAATCGATCATAATAAATACTATTCATAAATATTTAATGTATGCACACACAACACATGGACACATGACGCAATTCGATGGAGAGAGCATATGGGTCAAAAATGGAAACAGTGGATCTGCGTCCCAATCTATGGAAATAAAACTTTATTTCCATGTAAGAATCGAAGATTTTTCTTCTAATATGAAGATAACTAACTAGTCTACCGGATCCGGATCACCTAACATTGGGGTTTCTGTGACATTGGTAACATTACTCAAATCAGGCCGTCCATTTTCTTTTGGACGGCTAAGAATGGGCCATGTCATTTATTGAGGGGGAGGGAAACAAATTGAGCGGGAATTTTTTTGTGGATTGAAAAATTTTGAATCCCAACCCTCTCTCAAATCGCCGTCCATTTTCATTTGGACGGCTTGATTTGAGTAATGTTATCCATGTCACAGAAACCTCAATATTAGGTGATCCGCTTCCCCTAGTCTACCACCAATGAATGGCCTTTTGAATCCTCGATACAATCTCATGCAGTGTAAACAACAAAAGAACTATGTAAGCAAGAAAATCTTGGAGTCCAAACACAATGAAAAATGCATTCCGAGAAAGTCAAAGCAATAAGGATAGACAAGTATTGCTATTGAAAGCATACATAGCCCAAGTAGCCTCACAATTCCATTCACCTGGTCCACAAGCAATAGGATAAGAATAAATGTGGCCTACATGTTATTAATAATTGATTTAATAATTATTTAAATGCTAAAAATTTATTGGCTATGAAAAGATGCAACTCCCTTGAGAAGTTACAATTCTTATGAAAATGTGTAATTCTTATGAGAAATTACAGTTCTTATGAAAAGATGCAACTATTTATGTACTTTGATGGAAGACACCTATTGATAGCCTATATAAAAAGAGTCTGGTTATCTGTCTAACCAATATAATGGAGGGTTGTATTCTATCCTCCATCAGATAAGATACATTAAGACAAACGTGGGTTAAGGGAGAGAATTGCTTTATTCCTCCTATTTCTGCAACAATCATTTTCTAAAGTCATTGCCATGGATAAGGGCATGTCTTTATCCTTCTTGTCATGAACAAATAGTGAAGATATAAGATCCTTTAATATAGAATTTCCGCATAAAGAATTATAGTTTTGCTTACAGCTTCAGCACAGCAGGATATAGCTAGGATAACTAAAGAACCGGTGGATCGTATCCTCCATGGCTAGATTACAGGAGGAGTAAGTTGAAGATACCAGAGCCAACCTGAAGGACGACAACTATTGAGATTTGTTTAACAAGTATAGAGAAGAGATGGGTTTGTCAAGCTTGTAATCTGCGACTTTAATGAAGCAGGGTTCACCCCCAATGTTTTGAAACAAAAAGCAAACGACGCGAATAGACTTTTAGCAAAAAGCTCCACGTCCTTCCCAAGCAAATTTTCGCTCCGGCTTTGTTATCAACTAAGGGTCGGTTTGTTTGATAGAAAACTATTTTCGAGAAACTATTTTCGGACTTTCCAGTGTTTGGATGACGGAAAAGTAGTCGATCCACGGAAGACTACCGAAAACAACAAGTTTAGAAAGGGACAAAACGACTTACCTTCCTACAAGAAGGGAATCATTTTCCCTGATTTCTTGCTGCACATCCAAGTGAGAAGAATATGTCTCTCTATGTCTATTTCCTTATCTCCCATCAATTTTTTTATTTTATTTTTTCCGATAAGTTTCAACCCTTTTTTCCATAAGTTTTGTATATTATCAAGTGAGAATGTTTCATTAATGCTCACATTCTTCTCAACAAAAAAAAAAACACCATTATGTATAATGTTATAACAAAAATGATATCACAATTTATAATGCTAATTTATCTGTGATTCTTGTTATTTTGATGGATTATAGAATAAATAAAGAAAATGTTTAATCCGCTTAATTAGTCATTATATGTCATTTCTAAAGATACAAGCTGCCTTTGATAGATTCAAACCCATTTTTTGAACTCGTTTTCAGACCAAACAAATATCAGAAAATGGTTTACTTTCTCTAACACTAAATTTCCTGAAACCTTTCTCCAGCGACAGGGAGTTTTTCAATGAAACAATCAGACGATAGAACGAAAATGAGAATCTCGCCCGAGAAAAATTAACGATATCGTGAGGCTTTAAGTAAGGCCCAGCCCAACTATTTTACCCACGATCATACAAGAAGCCCATGATGGGATGGCAGGCCCATCTCCTCTCCGACGACAGGGGCAGGTGAATCTAATTTAGTTCACAAAAACTAAATTCGACCCTCCAAAATGGCGAGTCGAGAACGAAAAAGAAAACTTCATCTACCAATTTCTCCTGAACGTGTCCATTTCACGCACCCGCTTCATCTTCTTCGGGGATGCTCTTAAGCTCTCCGGCAGCTCCATCCTCGGGCGTCGTCCCGCTCACCACGCTCACGCGGCTCATCGGAATCTTCACGAGCTCGCGAGCCACGTCCCTGAACTCGAGAACCCCTCCTTCCCCGCACTTGCCGAGCAGCCGTGTCGCTTCCTGCCTCGTCATCTTCACCTTCACTCTCATCACCACCCTCTTCTCTCCGTCGACTTGATCCCCGCAAAATCTGCCCTTTTCCGCGACCGGATCGATCTCCCGGTGACCCGTGTTCCGCTCGACTTTGCTCAGCTCGTCCCTATACACGAGGCTCGTCGATCCGGCCTGTTCCTCGGCTGGGGATCTCGTGTCGAGGCAAGAAGTGAAGAAAGGTAACACCGGCCAGTCTTTGTATCGGAACAGAGCCATGAGAAAAAAACAGAGGCCAGACAGGGGTTTCACTTTGTTGGACTCTATGAGAAACAGGCCTGGAGCTGGACATTTATACACAATAGCTGCAGAGTAACATACAGTGGTTTTAAAGAAATGAGTGACGGAAGTGAAGATGGTGACAGGAGCCAAAGCGAACTACAGCAACACCAGACTTTGGGCTGCAACAAGTGGTGTGGCCGTGTCTTGAGGGTGGAAGTGGACATGCAAGTCGTCGAGAGAGAATTTGAAATGGTCAAAAGCCAACACTCGTCTTTCTTCTCTCTTTCTACGTCAATCCCAAAACGATATTTTATTAGTATGAGATGCTCATAAAGTCTAGAAAGATAGATTCAATCACAACACAGGATATTATCATTTACGCTGAATCAGTCGTCCGCGAGTTCTAATGTATTTCTTAATAATGATATGTGTACCGAAAGACTCAAAACTTGTAACGAAAATACAACTGAGTCTTAAAACTTACAAAAAATGCAATCAAATCCTAAAATTTTGTCAAGTTAGTGTAATCGAGTCGTTCCGTTAACTCTGTCCATTTAAACTAGTAGAAAATGTAGACGTGGCTTTTTTTAAAATATTTTCTCTCTCTTACTTGGCGACGACGTGACTAAAATATGAAAATTAAAGCTAAAACGACGTCGTTTTGGCCTAAATTTCTATTTTAATCAAAATCTTTATTAATTAAATAAAAAAAGGCATACTTAAAAAACAAACAAAAAAGGGAAAAAAAAAATAGAGGCGAGGGCAAGGGCAAGGCGCTGCCGCTCCCGTCGTCGGAATGGGCCGACGATGATTGTCGGCGCCTCGACGAGGGCCGACAACCGTCGCCGACCGCAGGCGAGCCCGAATCTGAGCAAGGGTCGCGACTCTCCACCCAGATCTGGGTGAGGGTTGCCAGCCCTTGCCCAGCAGTGGTGGCCCTCGGCGAGGGTCACAACCCAAGCCGCGGTCTAGCTGTGGCCCACCACAGCTGTCGTCGGCCTTCGCGCAGATTTAGGTGGAGGGCTTCCAGTGCACTTGAACATTTTTACTAAGTCGAAGATAGAGACGATTGGTATAGTTAAAGACATTATCATTTATCTGGAATTGATGGTGTGCGGATTCTCAATGTATTCTCTAATAAGTGAATGACAAAGAAGAGAGGAGATGATTAGTATGGCTACCTGGAAGGGATTTGTTTTAGAGCAGAACTTTCCGCCATGACTTCTTGACGTGGACAGTCAAAGTCTTTTGGAAAAGGGTTCCTCCTATCATGGCCCACGGTTGAATCAATTTTCACGTTGGTCTCGAACCTTTGCATGAAGAGGACTTAAATTCCACGATGGGTCCAAACCATCTGGCTGGTCTAGTTAGAAGTTTTATTCACGCGATAGGTACCGCACGCGTTTTGGAATAAGTCCCTCAACAACGTGTCACGACGTAGAAAAAGATGAAAAATACGTTAATCATTTAGGCTCCATTCGTTTCACGAAGAATATTTTTCAGGAAAATATTTTTCGGATTTTTCGGCGTTCGATTCATGAAAAATAAATAAGCCAATAAAAACATTTTCCACTCATGAAAAAAACATATTCAAAAGTGGGAAAAACGATTTCTTCTTTTTGAGAAGAGATGTTCGCTCTTTTTTGCAACAAGGAATATCTTTCACCGAAATTCAGTCTTCGATTTTTATTAAGAGGGTTCTGTGGCTCAACTCTCGAAGGGAAATTTTAGTGAGAACACGAAGTAACACATATGGAAATGAAATGGGTAGGAAATCAATGGATCGAATATGGATTTGAGATCAACAAAGGTTCAGGCTACGTTACAATACTCCTATGAAAGCAGTAGAAAGCTTGACAATAAACTGGAATTACAGAAACTCTAAATGCTGGAAAGGAGAGTACTTGTAAGTTAAAGTGCAGAAAAACTTGAGTTCTTTTGATTGTGTTGATCTGTCTGTCTCTCTTCTCTTTCGAGTATTTGTTATTCTTCAGCTTTCCATAACCGTCCGTCGGTTATTTTCTTGCTTTCAAACTTTGAATCTTGGCGCCTTTAATAACTTCCCATTTGCCCACGTTTTATCCACCAAAACTTGATCTTCAACTATCAATATGGCTTCAAATTTGAACCTTCTCCAATAACTGCCGTGAACTGTTCGTACCCATTATCCGGATTTCTTGCTCGTAACTTCTTGCTGACATGGCTAGTTCGGCCATCCTACGATTTCTTTCAACTTCGCACTCCTCTTACTGCTGACTCTTTACAGTTTCGGTATGTCCAGAATCTTACCGAATTTTGAAAATCAGTGACCCTATTCTCTTACTTCCCGAATATCGGGTTTAGACTTCTGGACATTTCGGTATGTTACAGACAATTTACCGAACTTCTCGAAGTAGCTTACTGTTCCCAATTTATCGATTTTCGGGATATGGTGATACTAAAGTTACTTCGGTAACTCGTTATTATTTGGTGTCAACAGATGCCCCCTTTTAAAAGAATTAAAAGGATTTTAATTCTTTTAAATGCCAAAGATGACAAGACACTTACTTTTTGCTTCCAACGTCATTTTGCCGCCTCGTTTCGTGCGCTTGCCTTTTCAGCTCCTCCTTGTATCAACTTAATATATATATCAGATGTCCCCACATAATCTGATCTCTCGCCTTCAAACGTGCTTTTTCAAAAACTCATCTTCTTCGTTATTCTCTTGCCCTTTTTCCTGTACTTGACCAAACACCATGGCTCCCAAGGCTCAAGCTTCCTCCTTTCTCGCCTCAAATGCCCTAGAGCGCTATCACAAGTTCAGAGACTCTGATGATTTCAACGATGAATGGCATCTATTCTCGATGCAGAATGATTTCGAGGATTCTTACATCCTTGGCCCTGCTGCTTACAATCAGTTTTCGATTCCTGCAAATCTCTCTGATTTCTTCCCTCGCCATCAAACCGAGGTACTTCCAACCCATCACTCTTCTGTTCTAGCTTACAACTGGCACTCTTGTCCTTTTCGTCTTAAAGCTTTTTCCGATTTCAAGCCAAATTTTTACCGATGGTATCTCCGACTTCTTCCTTCTAAAGGCTCTCTTTGGGATGAGCTCCTCATTCATAATGCCCTACGTCTCTGCTGCTTTGATTATCATCTGAACCATGGGCTAATCAGTGCTCTGTCTTGCTTTTGGTCGTCTTCGACCAATTGCTTCTTTTTCCCATTTTCCCCAATGTCGGTAACTTTGCTCGATATCTACTGCCTCACTAGTTTTAGTCCTTTAGGCGCAGACCCATCTACTCTGTCTTCAGATTCTTACCAAGGGCTCGGTAAGTTATCTGATTCTGAATTAGTTTACGGGGCCTTTATCGGTAAGTATTTTAGGAAAGAAGGTGAAGTTACCGACGAGGAACACACCGCTTTCCTCCTATATTGGCTTTGTAAATTCCTTTTTTGTCACCCTATTGTGCGAGTTTCCAATGACTTTGTTGCTATAGCTTCTGCCTTATCTTCGGGAACTCAGGTGGCTTTAGGAAAAACCATTTTAGCTTTATTGTACCGAGGCTTAGCCCACTCTGCTTCCTCCCTTGCTTCAGATGAAATTGGTGGAGTCTATGGTGGTCCTCTCTAGATTCTCCAAGCCTGGGCAGCCTTCTATTTTCCTTCTTGATTTTCCAAGGATCGAGTTTCGCAGCCTCCTTCCGCTTCGATCCCGAATAATCCTGTCTGCCGAACTTTAAGCCACGAGTTGGTTCCTGTTTCTGAGGGACCATGATCTTATTTTCGGTTCTTTATTTCTTAACTTTTTTCAATCAAAGGGAAACAATTCTCTTTTTCTTCTTTTCTCACTCTCCAATTTAGCTCATCTCTTCCTTCTTTTCAGAAAAATAAGAGTGATTTTTGGCAAATCGTTCTAACCTCCGTTGACCTCCCTGTTAGGTTCTCAACAAAGGGTAGATTCGTTGCCGATTTTGAAATCTACTCCCCCCAGTATTGTGCTAGACAATTTGGGTTGATTTAAAGGATTCCTATCCCGGCTCTCTATACTTTTTCCTTTTCTTCCATCAACAAAGTATTCTGCAAGTTGGGTGACGACCAAAACTTCAGTGAATTGAACAAACTGATTCAGGACATATACCGACTGTTCCGTATTATCGAGTTTGTTGCAGATAGTTATTGCTCTTCAGAAGACTTCAACTTCTGGTGGAAGAATTATCGGAAGTCTGTATTCTCAGAGCCGTTGGACATGATTCTTTTGAAAATAAAGGAGACGGCTACTCTTGCACTTTCTCAATCAACCGAAGGTGAAGACATACCTCCCACTGAACCGACAAAGCCTATTAAAGGTTGGTTTGCTCTCATTCTTTCAATATATGTCTTCATTCGGTATTTGGTTGTGTCTAACTGTTTTCCTTCACAGCGGGAAAAAAAAGAAAAATCTTAGAATTGCCTACTCCAGAAAAGACGTCGAAAAAGCCTGCAACAGAAAGAGCTACCGATCGATCTTTATCACCATCTCTTGAAAGCTCTTCACCAAGGAGCCCATCTGTCGGTCCCACACTTCGTGCCATGATAAAGCCGTATACACCAAAAGGTAACTTTGATATTAAAGTTTTTACTAATCATGACCATACTTGCCAATATTGATCTGTGCTTTTCTTCTTTTAAATATAACTCAGGGAAGACTCTTAAGATATACCGATCGAAAGCGGCTTTGCTTTCTTCCCCCTCTGTCAATGCTCCTGATGATGATATAGCAATCCTTGACCCTGCACTGATGCTTCCTACTCCTTCGACAGAACTTCCTATCGCATCAACGCAAATCCAGGCTTCGAAACTTAAGGAAAAGGAATTAGCTGATGACCCATCTTCTCCTCAGACTGGAAAATCTCCAACCTCTATCGGTAAATATTATCTTCACTTTACCGAATGGTGAATGCTCCTTATACTATTGTTTTAACACTCATAGCTGTGTTTACAAGTACTGATGAGCCTTCATCTGCATCAAAAAGAACTTTGATTCCTGATGGGGAATTTCTTGAAGGCCCATCAACCAATGTACCTCTGCCGCTTGTTCAACCTTCAACTATCACTTTGCCTCTTCAGAGAATGTTTATGGCAAGCTCATCTTCTTCACAAGCTCCTTCTGCCGTAGCTGAGATAACTCTTTTATCTATTGAGGAGAAAGCTAAAGTGGAAAGTATGCTGCTCACAGATCTCTCTGGCTCCTCCACTGCTGATTGTCCTCCAGAATCTATAGACCCGGTATCATTTTCTGAAGTCTCTAAGGAAGTGGCCAAGGCTAAATGGACTGAACTTCTTAACTTATTAGAGTCTGGCTATGGGAAGTTGATTACCGACTCTGACAGAGAGAGACGAGCAAGAACTCTTTTTCAGGAAGTATGTTCTGGTAATCCTTCTTTTATGCTTTCCCAAGACTTTCAGGACAAAAGTGATATCTTCGCCGTTGGTTTTGTGGATGCTGTGGACACCATCAGGATTAACACCGATCGTCTTCCACATCTTTTCTTCGGAGAATAGCGAGGTCAAGCCATTCAAGATGAAATAACCCGCAAATGTGAAGATACCCGCTTGTTCTATGACAGTTATAGAGCTGAAGAGAGCAAACTTCACTGCTTAGCGGAAAGAAGAGCAGAGCCTGAGGCAGAACTGAAGAAGGTAGAGGTCCAAATGGTGGAACAAGAAGCGAAGATGCGTCATCTTTGTCCATCAGTCAGACGAAAGCTGGAGAAGTGTCGGGAGTTGAGGAAAGAATATGATTCTACCTGTGGGTCAGTCAAGACTTGTGAGAAGCAGAGGACGGAGCTCATGGAACAAAATTTTAATTTAGAATTTGAGCTCCGCTCTTTTGTAAATGAAGCCAAGACTCTATTGAGGAAATGGAAATGAAAATCTTGTTCTTTCTAACTCAAATGTTCTTTTGCTTCATTTGCCGAATTCTAACATCTGCTCCTCTATAATCTTCAACGATTAACAGAGATCTCGATAATCCTCAATAACTAACAAAGATCCCGATAATCGTCAATGACTAACAAAGATCCCGATGATAAGGTTTCCTGATAACCCTCAATGATTAACAAAGAATCTGATGATAAGGCTTCCCGATAACCCTCAATGATTAACAAAGATCCCGATGATAAGGCTTCCTGATAACCCTCAATGATTAACAAAGAATATGATGATAAGGCTTCCCGATAACCCTCAATGATTAACAAAGAACCCGATGATAAGGCTTCCCGATAATCCTCAATGACTTTTGCATACTTTCTCTTGTAAAAGAATTTTTTGGCGGCAATGTCGGTAATCGTCTTCCTCCACTTATGGGCCATGTTCTTCCACTTCTTCTAATTATCCGAGAAAAGCTCTGGCATGCCACTACCCATGATCTGCTCTATATCCTTTCTCTTTATAACTGCCCAAGTTGCACGATTCATCCTGTACATTTGCAATCTTGCTCATGATGTCTTCACATGGTTCTTCATCTCAGTTGCCTCTTTGATCTCGATCATATAGACGTTGTAATGGCCAACGTGAAGGTAAACTTTCTGCTAAATGTATCCTGATCCCAGCTTTGACAACTGTTCTTCATTTGTTTTAACCATGAACAACTTTTTTATCCAATTGCCTACAGATGATCGATCCTTATGGAAACGGCTACATGAACTGCTATCCCAGGGACATCATACTTTGTTACTGAATTATAAGCATAGGTTAGAAATTACCAAACTGACGAACATTTTCAGGTCCAAGGTATTCCTAACTGCAGATTCTGATTTCCTGGACTTAGTGTGGGAACTGTGCTCCTTATTCCCTACCAGCTTCGATGAATTTGAGCACAATGTGAAGGAAATTTGGAGCATTAAGCCTATCATTGTGGAAGCCGAGACTCTTAAGATCCAAATTGTGGAAGAATTTTCTTGATTGTGGGATTCTAAGGAAGCATATGCTCAAGTTCAGGACTCTTGCCTCCATGCCAAAGAAGACGTTGAGATGACACGTCGGCTTTTCAATTTCTTCACCAATCATAACCGTGCGGAACGCAGGATAATTAAAGATGAAATTTCCTGTGTCAAGTCCATGGTCGAAGTTTCTTCAGACAGGTACAGACGATTGTTACAGGAAACTTGGGAAAAGCTTGAAGCTGTCCGCTTCCATTCTCGTCGCACAGAACATCTCAAAGAGCAGCAATCTGAACTCCACTATGATCTTGTATTACATTCCATACTTGTAACCCAGAATCTCAAACTTGTTAAAGATCTGAAGACCTTTGTAATCAAGATCAGAATGTATTTCCGCTTTTGATGAATAAATTAATTTCCTTGTGTTTCCCAGATTGATGGATAATATTTCTTCAAGAATTTCCCATTTATAGAACGAGATAGTTCTTTTCCATTGACATCCATCAATCTGTATGCATTTCCATTGAACATTTTGGTAACTAGATATGGGCCTTCCCAGTTTGATGACCACTTACCGAATTCTCTATCTTTGAGATTAAATGGCAAAATTGCTTTCCATACTAAGTCCCCAACAGCAAATTGTTTGATCCTAACCTGCTTGTTAAAAGCTCTAGCTACTCTTTTCTTTTGTGTGACCAATTGATCCAAAGCAGCTGCCCTGACTTCATCTAATTCATCCAAATTTATATGCATCAAATCTCTGTAATCTTCTAGCAACATTTCACTTTGCAATTGGACTCGTAATGATTGAACGGTTATCTCCATCGGTAGAACTGCCTCTTGTCCATAGGTCAGCATATATGGACTGACGCCTGTACTTAACCTTCATGATGTTCGGTATACCCACAACACTACCGATAGCAAGTTATTCCATTCTCTTGGATTTTCTTCCAAATGCTTCTTAATCAATCCAATCACGACCTTATTAGTAGCTTCGGCTTGCCCATTTGCTTGAGGATAATATGGTGTGGAATATAGCATCTTAATTCCTCTTGATTGCACAAATTCCATAACTTCATTTCCAGTAAACATCGTCCCTTGATCCGCAGTGATTGACTCCGGTAAACCAAATCGGTGAATTATATTCTCCTCAATAAATTTGATCACCATCTTCTGACTAATACTCTTGTATGGAATTGCTTCCACCCATTTCGTAAAGTAGTCCGCAGCCAACATAATGAAACTATGCTTATGAGAAGAAGGTGGATAAATCTTACCTATTATATCCATTGTCCATCCTCGAAATGGCCATGGCTTTACAATAGAATGAAGCTCTACAGCAGGTGCATGTTACAAAGGTCCATGCTTTTGACATGAAATGCATGCTTTGGCATATTCAATGCAATTTTGCATCATTGTTGGCCAAAAATATCCGTACCTTTTCAGAAGCCATCTCATCTTAATTCCAGCTTGATGTGCTCCACATATGCCTTCATGTGCTTCTGCCATAACCAGTTTAGCATTGTCCTTATCAAGACATCTCAATAGTAGCCCATCTGAAGATTTTCGGTATAACTCTTCTCCCAATATTACGTACTTCTGAGCTTGTCTCCTCAGCTTTTGATCTCTTGAATCAGGATTTTTCAAGTATTTCATAAGGCTGTCTACAATCCTTTTCTCGGATCACCTCACTGATCGCTATCGGTATTTCTCTTCGTTCAATAGAAGGTACCGATAATATGATGATAGTTGCAATATTAGCCACCTCTTTTGATATTTTATAACCAGAAGCTACCTGTGCTAATTCGTTGGCTTCGTAATTGGTTTCTCTTTTGACATGGACTATGTCATATTCTCTAAATTGTTCCAACAGCTTCTTGGCTAGATAGTAATAGCCAATCAAATTTTCATTTAAGCACTGATATTCTCCTTTCAGCTGCTTCACCACTAGCTGTGAATCACCAAATATTTTGATGAACTGTGCTTCCAACTCAATCAGTATTCCTAAGCCGATAATTAGTGCTTCATATTCGGTAATTTGAGCATTCAAAATCTAACTTACAAACACACCTTGTAAGCTCTCCGGTGGGAGAGATTATCATCAAATCGGCTCCAGCCATACTCTTAGCACATGATCCATCAAAATACATAGTCCATGGTATAACTTGACTGAAATTCTATTCATTTTCTTCCATTTGCAGGCATGGGTATTCGGTAAGAAAGTCAGCAACGGCCTGACCTTTGACTGCTTTTATTGGTACGTATGCCAAATCAAATTCAGACAAGATAAATGCCCACTTAGCTATACTCCCTTTTATAACAGGCCGTGATAACATATATTTTATCACATCAGTCTTACCGAGTACATGTACTGTAGCTGGCAATAAATAATGTCTTAACTTCATACAAGAAAAGTACAAAGATAGACATAATTTTTCGATTACGGTATATCTTTTTTCAACACCAGTCAATGTTCTACATAAATAATATACCGCTTGTTCTTTTCCATTTTCATTCTCTTGTGCCAGCATACTCCCGATAGTTGAATCGGTAATGGACAAGTACAACTTTAGTGGCCTGCCTGCTTTTGGCGGCATCAATACAGGAGGATTTGCTAGATAAACTTTGACTGCATCAAACGCTTTTTGTTGTTTATCTCCCCATATAAACTCCTCCTGATTTTTAAGACGCAAGAGCTGTGTCATTGGTTCTATCTTCCCAGATAAATTGGCAATGAATCTTCTGAGAAAATTAATTTTCCCGAGTACCATCTGCAACTGCTTCTTTGATGTAGGATAAGGAAGCTCTATGATAGCATTTGCCTTATTCTTGTCAATCTCAATTCCTCTTTGATTAACTAGGAATCCCAAGAAATTCCTTGCTCGCACTCCAAAGGCACATTTAGTTGGATTCATCTTCAATTTGTATTTCCTCATCCTAACAAAAGCTTGCTCAAGATAATCCAAATGCTCTTCCTGATTTGATTTAATCACCACATCATCAATATAAACTTCCAAGAATTTACCAATCATGTCATGAAAGATGAAATTCATTGCTCGCTGGTAGGTAGCTCCTGCATTTTTCAGCCCAAAAGGCATCACTATCCATTGAAAAGTCCTGATAGCACCGGGATATCTAAACGCTATTTTCGGGACATCTTCTTTAGCAATAAATATCTGGTTATAACCCGAATGATCATCCATTAGAGATAACATCTCATTTCCCGATGCTGAATCTACTAACATGTCTGCCATCGACATCTGATACTCGTCTTTTGGAGTGGCATTATTGAGATCCCGAAAATCAATACAAACTCTCAATTTTCCATTTTTCTTCTTCACAAGAACAATATTCGAAAGCCACTTTACATACCTGGCTGTCTCAATGAATTTCGCCTTCAGCAACCTTTCAATTTCTTCCTTGACTTTATCAATCGCGTCTGGAGCAAACCTTCTTGCTAACTGTTTGTGTGGACGAAATCCTTTCTTAATAGGAAGGCGGTGTTCTACAATATTTTTTGACAGACCAGGCATTTCATGGTAATCCCATGGAATGCAATCTTTGTACTCTCTAATCAGATTGATTAAATCTTGCTTCATGCCCCCTTGTAGAAACGCACTCACATATACTGGACGAAAACACCCAGGTTCCCCTATATCAACTTCTAATAATGGGTCTTGAGCTTCTGTTGACCTGCTGTCTTCCTTCATTGGCGACTCTTCCCATTCATCAATACAATCTAAAACTTCCGCACTCTGTTGGGTCATCTCCGCCAGGTATGCGAAATACCTTTCACAAACTTCTTGCAATAAAGGCTCACTTTCCATAAAGAGTATGTAACTCTTCTAATGCCAAGCTAGACTTGGGAATCCATTCAGTTTTCATATTCCCAAAGCGGCAATAAGCGTAGGATTGTGAATCTGCTTTCGGTGTTCCGATAACATGTCCTCCATATGAATAATCTTGATGCTCTTGATGAATATCGGTCCACCCTATTGAAGCAAATCCCGAATCAGCCTCAATGTACTCTATTTCCTTATCATTCCAAAATGCTAGAACCTGATGAAGAGTCGAAGGTACACATTGATTAGAGTGTATCCAATCTCTTCCAAGCAACAAATTGTACGAACCATCAAACTCTATCACGAAGAAAGTCGTCCTCGATGTCTTGGATCCTATAGTTAAGTCAAACACAACTACCCCTTTAACTTCGGTAACTTCTCCTAGGAAATCAGACAGCTGAACATTCGACGGAATTATGTCCTCATCACCTTTTCCCAACTTCTTGAAGTATTTATAAGATACGAGATTCAAAGTAGCCCCCGCATTTACAAAGATCTTACCGACAGCTTGGCCATTGACTCTACCTGAGATAACCAAGGACCTTAAATGTCTAGCTTTGTCTAAAGGTACTTTGTCAAACGTTATCACTTCTCTATCAGAGAATTCGAATTCTGCCATTGCTATCTCCTTCTCTAAGATATGCTCGAGTTCTTCTTCTACCACTAAACAAGCTCCATATTCAGCTGGAAGCTTAGCATGAACCATGTTGATTCTCATTGGCGAACGATTCTCTTTTGGCATTTTGGAGTGACCAGCTCGGCAACTCTTGCCATCTTCCTGTGACATCTTGAGATTTAGATTCTTTTGTTCTATCTTGACTTGATGCCTCGGATTAAGAGCTACCTGAAATTGCCCAAAGTTAATTGTTTGGAAAACCTGTTGAACCTCTTTTCCCTTTTTCACCTCGTGGTGAGAACTACTTCCCGAATCACATACAGAATTTTTCTCTGGTTTGACAGGTTCTTTATTATCATGGTTTCTTTTCCAAACCCAATTTCCTCTCGTTCTAAAAGATCTGAATGGAGGAATCTGTGATGGCATTTCTCTGTCTCGACGATTCTCAAAATCCCTCTATCTGCTTTTCATTCGCTGAAAACGTCTTTTAGTAGTTCGGTAAGGTGCTTGCACCGGCGGTTTAGCTACGGACCATTTTCCTTCAGGAGGATTGTGTGGAACCTTAATTGTTTTCTTTTTTTGAACTTCCTGGGAAATTGATGGTGGTGGATCATCAAATTCATCTCCCCAACCAGATGGTTCAACTGGCAATGACGGGGGCAAGTAATCATTCGTGTCTCCATAGTACACCACGTAATCAAATTTCCCACTAGGTTCTCCAAGAAATCCTACTTTGGGATTCCCTTTTTTGTATCGCTACCATAAACTCTTCTTCTTTTCAGGTTTTCGTGAGGTTTCCTTCTCCTTGTGAACTCGTGTTTCAACTTCTTGAGTTGGAGGAACTTGTCTTGGTGAAACGGGACATAACTCCTGCCTCTCAGGCATTTGTGCTAGCTGCCTTGATTGAGCTTCTTGACTTTTTGATTGTGCTGAAACGTTTTCAGTTACTACGATCTCAGACCTTATCTGTGGTCTACCTTCCCGACGGACGAATGATTCCGATCTATATCTTCCTCTTGTTCCCCTCATGTACTGGAACTTGGGAACTTCCCGATGCTGATGATTTAATTCTTGATGACAATGGGTGCACAATTGTCTATTATCATACCTCGTAGCCTCATGTACATTAACCATACTGATCATCTTCGGGAAAGGATCTGTGTCTACTTCCATTGGAGCTTTGCCTTTGTCTTCAGCAAACTTAATCTTGCCTTGGCGAATCGCTTCCTGGATTGTCTTTCTAAAAACAATACAATTCATCGTATCATGAGTCTTGGAATGATGCCATTTGCAATATCTTTTGTCCGTAGTCTCTTCCTTAGATGGGATTACCTGTCCCTCAGCCAATTTGATCATTCCATCTTTCAACAATAAGTCAAATATCTCATCCAGCTTGTAGATATCAAAGGAATAATTACTCGTTTCGTTGGCTTTAAACTTGGACACGTCTCTTACCCTTGCTGGTTTCAAAGCTGGGCACACATATGGTTTTTCAAGTACCATAGTTGCTACCGCTATCTCATTCTCTTCTTCAGTCAAGTCACCGTATTCGGTACTTTCAACCGATGCTATTGTCTACCGATTATCCTTTGTCGACTTTTTATCTTTATCCTTCAGTAGATGTTCATACTTAGAAACCCGAGCATTTAATTGGAAGAGATCATCAAAAACTTGTCCTTCAAATCTTTCTTTGAGATTGAATTTCAACCCATTGAACGCTAAATGGGTAAATTCTTTCTCGGTAAGAGAAGTCAAACACCGATTCCTAGACTTCTTGAAACGAGCAATAAATTGATCTACTGTCTCAGTGTCATATTGGTACATTCTGGCCAAGTCGGCTACTGTTACCTCTGGTACCGTTCGGTAAAACTGAGAATGAAACTGTCTTTCCATCTCAACTCATGTCTGAATAGAATTTGCTGGTAAATTTGTATACCAAGTAAATGCTGTCTTTGACAACGACAATGGGAATAGCCTTAACCTTAAATATTCATTTGTTCCAGCCTCTCCACATTGTGCTAAAAAATGACCTACGTGTTCCACTGTTGACTGATCTTCTTCACCTGTGAACACAGCAAAATCTGGCATCTTAAAACCCCTTGGATATGGGATGTTGTCAACCCAATCAGGATGTGACTTTCTATATACAAGTCTTGGTGTGCCTCTCTCTGCTCCCAATTGTTGCATTACCAACTCTGCAACTCTATCTGGATTCCATGGCCTTAAATTCTGCTGGCCCAAGCAAGGATCCTGCCCCCTAAGGTCAACCTGCTGAGGTCTGTTCATGCCTTGTTGATCCATATTGAAGTTAATGGGTGGCGGCCTGTAGAGAGGGTTTTCCACCACATGTGAATATGGTTGAGCTGCAGGCGGCCTCATAGTATCAATATTAGGCACATTTACTGATGGAGGTATATTCCATACTGGTGGTAGATTCGTGATCATGGGATTAATCACGTTAGCATCAGTGGGGCCAATTTGAGGGAAATTATAACCACTCACACTATTCACTAGGTTCACTGTCGTAGGATTCTCCGGCCTTGGTATAATTCTTACTGGAGGTTGCAGATTCGATCCTCCACTACCATTATACCCAACATTGGGATGTCCCGATGCTGGTGGAAATGGTATTGTACCAGGGGGATTTACATAAAATGGAGGAACTTGATAGGATGAACTAGGACGCGATATTACCTCGTTTATGGCATTAATCATCATAGGCTTTATCACATCCGTGACATGACGCACCATATGGTTGGTGAGCTCATTCTGCTGCTCCTCAAACATTCTCCTCATCGTGGCTACCAAAGTGTTGTCGGGTGCCAACGCGTGAGCTTGTTCTTCGTTCAATCGCCGAGGAATATCAGCATTGTGATGGGGTACTTCATCATTAGCAGCCGAATGCTCAAATTGCGCTCCATCATCTGAGTTATTGATATTACCAACTGGTACTCCTTCTGATTGACCTCTAGTTCTCACCATTTCTCCTAATTTCACCACAATTGTCCCACCGGGCGAGCCAAAAAGATGTTCGCTCGTTTTTGTAACAAGGAATATCTTTCACCGAAATTCAGTCTTCGGTTTTTATTAAAAGGGTTCTGTGGCTCAACTCTCGAAGGGAAATTTTAGTGAGAACACGAAGTAACACAGATGGAAATGAAATGGGTAGGAAATCAATGGATCGAATATGGATTTGAAATCAACAAAGGTTTAGGCTACGTTACAATACTCCTATAAAAGCAGTAGAAAGCTTGACAATAAACTGGAATTACAGAAACTCTAAATGCTGGAAAGGAGAGTACTGGGAAGTTAAAGTACAGAAAAACTTGAGTTCTTTTGGATGTGTGTTGATCTGTCATCTCTCTTCTCTTTCGAGTATTTGTTATTCTTTAGCTTTCCATAACCGTCCGTCGGTTATTTTCTTGCTTTCAAACTTTAAATCTTGGCGCCTTTAATAACTTCCCATTTGCCTACGTTTTATCCGCCAAAACTTGATTTTCAACTGTCAATACGGCTTTAAATTTGAACCTTCTCCAATAACTGCCGTGAACTGTTCGCACCTATTATCCGGATTTCTTGCTCGTAACTTCTTGCTGACATGGCTAGTTCAGCCATCCTGCGATTTCTTTCGACTTCGCACTCCTCTTACTGCTGACTCTTTATAGTTTCGGTATGTCCAGAATCTTACCGAATTTTGAAAATCAATGACCATATTCTCTTACTTCCCAAATATCGGGTTTAGACTTCTGGACATTTCGGTGTGTTACAGACAATTTACCGAACTTCTCGGAGTAGCTTATTGTTCCCAATTTACCGATTTTCGGGATATGGTGATACTAAAGTCACTTCGGTAACTCATTATTATTTGGTGTCAGCAGAAGAGAAAAACATTTTCCCTCATCTTTCCTTCCTCTACTCATTCAGATCTAGGCGAGCTCAAGCTCGCTCTAGGCCGGCCTTTGGTGAGGCTCCCCACCAGCGAGCCTAGAGCCCGGCGACCCGAGCTTGTCGGCCCGAGTCATGGCCAGTCACGAGGCTACCAACCATCGCCGAGGCCGGCGGAGGGAGGAAGAGAAAGGAAAAGAAAAAAAGAAAAGAGAAAAAATTCAAATTAAAAAAATTCAAATGTCGAGTTTTCAAAAATAAAATAAAAAAATTATTAAAAGGAGTGCACGGAATAGATTCAAATCCGATTTTTCATACCGAACGGCGAAATATATTTTTTATTTCATTTTCAGGTTTCAGCCGAACACCAAAAAATATTGTTATTTTCATAGAAAATGACTACTTAAAAAATATTTTCCATTAACGCCTTATTTTTCGGGAAATGAACGGAGCCTTAGTGAGATTTATTTGTTCATATCCAACTACTATTTATAATCGGAGGTCGTAGAAACCTCCTTTGATTGAGAGCCATTCTTTCTCTCACGGAGGGTTCCAAGCAATCTAATGGTTGAGATCAAATGGACTTACATGCATTTGTTGAATGGTAAAAAAAATTTAAACACATTGCACTTTTGCCAATTTAATGCTAAACCTTTTGATTGTGCCAATTGAGTCCTAAACTTTTTCACGTTTTTCTAATTGAGTCCATTTGGCTAATTTTTTTCGAAATCGCTAACTTAGATATCGATTGTCCTACGTGACACGGCAGGCGTTGACGTAGTCATTTTTTAATAATAATTTGATATTTTTTCGAATTTTATTTGTTTATTCTTTTCTTTTTTCCTTTTTTTCTTTTTTTTCTTCCGTTCTTCCCCTAGTCGGGCTTTGGCATGGCCAATTACCGAACAGAGACGAGGGCTGGTGAGAGGTCGACAAGCAAGCCTTGCTTGCCTGATCTCGTCCAACGACGGCGAGGTCGATCCTTGCCAACCCTCCCCTTTGGTCCGTCACTGAGGCCTAGCGACCGACTAGAGGCTAAGAAGCACGGACATGCTGAGGAGATGGTCGCGTCGGTGTCGGACACCGACACGTGGTCAACGCGTGTCGGATGTCCAACTAGTGGTCAACGCCGGCGACACTCGTGTTGGTGAGAAAGTTGAAGAGGTCGGCTGTAACCTAACTCCTCGTGCGCTTCATTGGCCTCCCGGAGACTATTCCCATGGCCCCGACAGCTGCTATGGTGGTGTGTGGTCCAGATATCGCCGAGGAAAGCGCAGATCTGGAGGAGGATAGAGATCGGGGGAGAGGGGGAGGATGGGTCTGCGTCTTAGGACCATGAGAGAGATGAGCAACAGAGATGAGAGAGCGCGTGGGGTCAGGTCTTACCGAGAAAACACAGATCTGGAGGAGGGAAGAGATGGAGGGAGAGGGGGAGGAGGGGTTTGCATCTTGGGGCCGAGACGAGGGAGAGAGAGCGATAGAGATGAGGGAGCCCGTGGGGTCAGATCTTACCGAGAAAGCTCAGACCAGTAGGGCGAAAATCTGGGGCAAAGGAGGGAGCAAGATGTCTGCGAGAGATGAGGTAGAGAAAGAGCAACTGAGGAAGAAAAGGAAAAGGAAAAGGAAAAGGAGTGAGAGAGACGAGCAAGAAGGATGAGCGAGAAATAATTATTGTACTATTAGTGCATGACAACCATTCTGTTCCAGAAATAGATTTCTAACTAGAAATAAACTTTTCTATTTCTATTTTTGGATGAGTTTTTGAGCAAAAAATACGTTTGATAACGACATAAATTTCTTATCCTAGAACAGAAGTTCGTTTGACAACAGTTGAAAATTTCTACTTCTAGAATAGAAGTAGGCGGCGGCTGACGGTGGTTGGCGGTGACAAGTGGTGGCCGACGGCGGCGGCGGCGGGCGGTGGTTAGTGGCGGCGGCGGTCGTCAGCGGTGGCCTGTTGTGGTTGGCGGCGGCGGCGGTTGGCGGTGGTCAACGGTGACTAGCGGGGGCCAGTGGTGGTTGCGGTCTCCGGCGGTGGTCGTCGGCGGTGGCCTGCGGTGGTTGGCGGCGGCGGGTTAGCGGTGGTCAACGGTGACTAGCGGGGGCCGACGGTGGTTGCGGTCTCCGGCAGTGTTCGGCGGCGGCCGGCGGGGGCAACGATCGGCGACAGTGGTCGGCTAGGAGGAGACACCGAGCGACTTTTACGAGTTTTCTATTTCTACCAAAAGCTAAAATTTTCTATTTCTCATTTGCCTTCTAAATCTATTTCTGGAACAACCTTTTGTTCCAGAAATAGAAAAATAGAATGACGTTACCAAACGAGTTTCTGTTCCAAACCTGTTCTAGAAATAAGTTTGGAACAGAAATAGAGAAGTAGAATGGTTTTCATGCATCCCTTAGCCTTTCGCGGGTTCTACATAGAGATCTCTTTCCATTTCGAGAGCTCCATCATCCCGTTCGTCAGGAAGATCAGCCCCTCTGGCACGTACTAGATCTAGAAGCGGGACGGGAATCTTCTAGCCGACACCTCCCTCGCCGGTTTCGATGGCCTGAAGGTCCAGTGCGCCAATCGGAGCTTCCTTTTCATCGGGGAAGGAGACCAGAGCCACGACGTCCCCAAGGGCTCGCTCCTGGTCCTCAACCACGATGATCAATGATCTTCAACGTGTTCGAGAGTGTCGGTGCTCGGCCTCGCCGGCCTCGTCAGATCGGTCAGAGAGGGAGAGGCTGAGCAGGCGAGAGGGAGGATCGAGCGGGGCGGAGCTGGGTCCGGTGGCGGAGGGATAAGAGAGACCATCACTTTGCAAGCGGAGATTCACACTAGAGGGCAAGAGGGCAAGAGAGAGGGGAAAATGATTTCCGTTTCTCAAAAAATGAAATCATTTTCCCTAGGTTTACAAGGAGATTTTCCGTTGACCACACAATTTTTGTCCCCCAAACACCGAAAATTGGGGAAAATGTTTTCCGGAAAAATATTTTCCGTCAAACAAACGGAGCAAAGCATTATTTTCTGCATCTCGTCGACCCCACTCCGAGTCATCTCTCTCGTTCTTGGAGTTTTGATTGAACGGAACAAATCATCATTCGTATGAAATTCTATAGTGGGACTTGAATACGAGACTCAGATGTCCAAATACGATTCGGAAACTGACGTAGATTCGATCGGCGGCCAACGTAAGACTACCAAAAGCATCATACGAAGCAGGGGTGCTAAAAAAACAAACCAAAAAAGCCTGAAATTCGATGGGGCCGGTCTATCGGGCCTTATTCGATTTGTTCGGACCGGTGAAGGATGATTCGGATCCAGCATAGGGAGCCCGATATGCCCGCAATGGCCCGAAGTGGTGATTATTGTCGTTTGCTTCTCTCGGAAGCAAGATAAGCCGGAGGTCGGTTCGGTTCACTACACAGAGAAAAGGCACGCGTCGAAACCCTAAGGTTGATTTTTGCACCCAGGAAGCCTTTGTCTTCGATTTGCTTCTCTCTCTCCAACGCGGCTTTTCTTTGTCCGAATCGGTAAGCCCTGTCTCTTTCTCTGAGATGCGTATCTATTGTTTGAATGAACTTGCCCTAAGCTTGTTGATTATGGACAGGCAGATTTTGTGTTTGATTATGGATCCCTTCTCGTTTTGAGGAACTTCTTGTTGCCATCCTGCGTGGTGATGCTTAACGGTGGAACTTATTGCGTTTCGTGTTTCGTGTTTCGTGTTTTGGGTGTGGGAATGAGAAGTATCGGTTGAACTCGAGCATTGTCGTCGTGTTCGGTTTTAGTTAAGGAGATCTGTCTTTTGGCTGAGTCTGCTTTATAGTTTGAACTCAATTGGAAGCAACATTGCTTTCGAAGTTTGAGATTTTCGCCTTGATATTAACTCTGGATGCCTCACACGGGAATCCAAAATCACTGTCCGAGTCGCAAATTTTGATGCTTTATTGGTTCGACTTGATTGCTTATTTCTGCTGTGGTATCTTTTTATGCTTCTCTTGAGCTAAGATTGTTGTCTTTGTTTGTGCTTTCCTTGAGATAATGTTTATGCCTGGGTCCAAGTCTCGTGTCTTTGGATGATCTTTGACAGAAAAGTTGGAACATTTTTTCAGAGATGGCAGCTAAACCTTTGACGAGCGATGCTATTGCTCTTACGGAGAAGAAAATGGACATGACTCTAGGTGTGGCGAACGACTAATCCAAACTTCATGCTTATATATTTTGACTTCGATGATATATGATACTTACTATGGGCGTTGTGGTTTTGCAGATGAAATTATCAAAATGTCTAAGAATCCTGCAAATAAAGCCAAGAAGTTTAGAACTTCTGTAAGTTACTTTTTTGTCTGTGCTATTATATTGCGTTCATTCTATTTTGTTGATTTTGTCTCTGTTCATAAGTTCTTACGCTAAAAAAGCTCATGCTAGTTAGTTTGCTGTTCATGACGTTTGTATTCCAAAATCAGAGTTCTGTTTAATTATGTCACTACTCTTGTCGCAACAGAATAAAAGTCAGAGAAGTTTTAGAAATGCTGCCAAAGAAAAATCCCTGAAGTTTAGACACTTCATGGACACAAGATCATCTCTTAGACAGGTTGGTAGACTTTCCTTCATCACTTTGTTGACTTGTCTCTTGTTTGTCTTTTGTTTTAATCTTATAGTTCACTTTAATATTTCTAGTAATCTGTTTGTCCCCTGATTTGATTCTGTCACATTGCCAATGCAGGGAGCTCTTGCTCGGAAAAGATCAAATTTTCAACCAAACCATCATTTTCCTTTGGCAACTGAAGCTGCAAGGAAGGCTGGGGTCAATCCTTTTGGCGGAAGAGCTTTTAACCGCGATAGAATAGCTTACGGAAATAGGCCAAGGTATATTTCATGGCCGTGACTTTTATGCTGTAGACTATTAAAGTGACCGCGTTGGTGATTGAAGTAAACTTGCTGCCATCCTTCATATTTAAATCTAACACCATTTTATATTTTCCTTTGCTGTAGGTAAAGCATGGTTTCTCTGAATAATAGCTCAAGTTCCATGTGCGTGGAAGTTATTATGCATGAGTTTGTCTGAATGCACCACCTCCCCTATAAGATGGATGATGGGCTTGTCTTGGAAATGATTACCTTGGGGCATTTTGGTGTTTCGGATGTTTAATCTTTGTTTGCTTCCAGAATAATGCATGCAATATTGGCGTAGGTCTAGTTATTCTTGGTAGCTGCAATGTTCCGCTTTGCAGCTTGAAGCTCTACCTTTCTTAGTGAAGAGTATCCCTTTTAGTCATGGAGCCTTTCAGTTTGGGATGTGAGACATTCATTGGCTGGTAGACTGCGTCTTACTATGTTCTTGGCCTCCAATGGTAGCACCATCTTAGTCAAAGTTAAGGGACTGCACGACTTCTAAGTAAAACTGAGGAACTCTCATTTTCTGTGGTTTTGTCAAAGGGCTCACATGTGGCGTGCATTTGTTTATGAAAGCATGCAGCTTTACATACAGTGTGTTCAGCTGTGGAGACAGGAGACATCAGTAGACACTTCATGCTGGTCAAGGGATTCAGCATTCATTTCGTGCATTTTTTACGGGCTTCCAATGGATCGGCATTCATCTTTAATGACTGAAGAGACCTGTAATTTGAGCGAGTGCTTATGTGTGGATTGAAACTGTTTACTTGATACTCCATGATCTCGGTGTTGAGTTCGGCTAATCTATTGGGTTTTACTCTCTAGAGGTCTGTGATAACTATTTGAGCTTCAAGTATGTCCGAAGGCATTAAACTTACCTTCTGTATCAAACGATAGCACTTTCATGCAGTGGACGAGAGGCATCTGGATCCAAAAGGGTGGAAAGGATATGACTGGTTTCAATGGTTTTTTTGGGAGTTTCCTCGTGAATAAGCTGTGATGCATCTGAAGTGATTTCTGAATTTCATTCATTGATTGAAGGATGAGGAGACGCATTTTAGTTTTAGCTTGCCGAAAATAACCGAAGTAGATGCTTTTTGGCATTTTCTGCCTCATCCCTGAAACAGAAAGTGCTTGTATCTAATTTTGCGACTTTAGTCTGAAAATGGGGCTCATTGGATATCTCCGTATTAGAGATTCTGGCATTGGAGTTATGGAGAATAAGGGGAGTCGTTTGCCCCCATTTTGCAATCTTAAGGCTATACTCTACAGTCTACGGTTTAAAGCAAGTCGAGCAATTTGGCGTGCCTTTGAAGATATGTGCTTCTATTGGAATCCATGTAATTTGGTGTGCTTTGGAAGAAATTTGAGAAAAACAAATCCATCAGCTGCAGATGAATACTGTATTTAGGGTGATTGTCATGTCCCGGTCTGGTTTGTCCTTTCTTAACTATGGTTGGTTTTTTTTTTTGTCCCTGATGGTAAGTACTTTAGTGCTCCATTTGTCTGGAGAAGTGATGGTGGCACTTAAGAGGAAGTAAGTAACCTTCTAGTTTTTCTCTTCAATCCGATTCTTCTCTATTCTGCAGGGGTGGAGCTGTATTCAGTCAGAAGAGGATTGCAAATGGAGCTGTAGCTGCAAAGGTACGGAACCATCTATTGCTAATAGGATATTTTTTTGAATGTATTAATGGTTTTAAGTGGTTAGTTTGATGATGTGTAGTTTAACTGCACCAGTCTTAGATAAAGCTATAGATAGATGTTTGATTATTAAAATTTGCTTCGAGAGGTTTATACATGGAATTATTTGTAGTGTGGCCTATGTAGTGATAGTAAAAACGCAAGCTTTTTGTTTTTGTTTTCCAACATGGGCTAATTGATGCTACTTTGCAGGCTCTCCTTAATTTTTGTGCTTTTTCATCCGTGCAAGTTTGCAAGTTTGAAGGAGGGACGTCTTTGTAGTTCCCTTTCACTTGTATTTGACAATACAATTTGTTTGGGAAGCTTTTTGGGTTGTTTGCAAGGAATGCATAGTGCTGATTTTTTTATTTTATTTTTTGCATAGTGCTGATTAATAAGTCTGTCTTGCACGTTTTTTTTAGCTTATTAAAGTTCCTTGAACAAATGACGATGGGCCATCTGCAATATTACGTGCACCTTCATCAGCTAAATTTCAATGACATACGCCTTTGGTTAATTTGCAGCAGCAGAAGGAGAATGAAAGCAATGCAGGCGCCAAGCAGAGGCCTAAGACACTGGATTCTCTGTTTGCGGATCTGAAGGAACAGAGGATGAAGGCCGTGCCACGCCAGATCAATACAGTCCCTCGCCAGATCAATACAGTGCCACGTAACAGGGGTGGCCGCCCAATTCCCCCGTGGCAAAGAGCTCGATTCAGAAACTAATCCATGCCCCAGTTAAGTTGCAGCTGGAACAAAGTGCCGTTTTCCCAGAGCTTAAGAGTGGGTACATGCCCCCGGTGCCGGTGTCTTCCTACACATCCATTTGTTGCGTCCTTATGGTATTGGTACCTAGCAGTGCTCAAGTGAAAGTATAGTTTTCATTGGGTTGATTTTGCATGTGGCCGTAGTGGCCATGTCTGTAAAAAGTCTTACGTTTACTCAATTCGGTTTGCTGATTGACATGACATTGTCAACATCAATTGGTCGAGCTTGTGATGTTTTCATTTGTGCGCAAACTGAAACCTTTCAATATTATTAAGCTCTTATGTTAGGATCTCATGGTGTTGTATAATGTTTGGTGAGTGAGACAATCTTCTGGGAATGTTGCACGTATCATTTGTGGTAAGAGTTGTCGCTCCGGACAGGGTTCATGCTGTCAAAGAATGTCGGGAGATAAGCTGTTCTTTCCTGGATGGGTATGAAGAGACCAAGTACGACGGGTCGTTGAAATGACAAAAATGACAAAAATGACAAATTAGGTGGTATCTACTTTTGTAAGGTAGGAGGAAGGGATTGAGGATTATAGGAGTGAAGTTTGTGTGTTGGTTTGTAGCGACAATTCTACGATGGTCCCTTCAATTCCAATGAAGAAAGCTTGTTTGATGTGATATATTATGTGTGATCTAATTAGAGTCGTGGTTTTTTAAATTATGAGAATTATGCTAATCTCTTGTATCACACGGTTGACTTAATGTCATTATACGACTTATGGGTGCAGATAGTCGCCCGATTTGTGGCTTGTTCGCGGTGTTGGGTTGGCTTTAATGGCGCTCGTCGGGTGGTTTCGATATTATCTTGACGTGCCTTCGATGGTGGCAAAGGGGTGGACCCGTCCAAAATGAACAGCGCTATGGTTCGAATTTTCCTTTTTGGTGAAGAAATCTTATTGTAGTTCTAAGTTCTTGGTAGATGAAATGAAACCAAGAGCGTGACTTTTTGATCTCCCATCCTCTGGGGCATTGGATGAATCGTCTTTTGGCAAATCTTATTTTTTGTTCGTTCATTTTCGTAGGCGATATATGAATGATTTTCTTCAGAAAAATATTCTTCAGATCATTCATTTTTCGCGAAACAAGCATACTATACTTATGTGTTGAAAAAGTTTCAAGTGTTTCGACATATAAAAAAAATACGAATACATTAATCGTGAGATTTGAATTGAATAAAAGCAAAAAGTACAAGTCTATCCTGCATCATGAGATATTGTTTTTGCGATCTAATTCCTTTAGAAGAGTTAGATATAAGAAGCAATAAATGGTCGTGTAATTATTTTCATATGACAACGAGGTCGGATCGAAATCCAAACCTCAATCTAAGCAACTTGGTGTTGTTAAAGGGACATCAGGATCTTACAGATGGATGCTTCTCGCTCCCTTCACAAAGTGGACCTTGATATTTTAAAAAACATTTATATAAATTTTAAGGCCAAAGAAACGACATGGGGGTGTAGCTCATATGGTAGAGCGCTCGCTTCGCATGCGAGAGGCACGGGGTTCGATTCCCCGCACCTCCATTCTCCTTCTCTTTTTTCAAAATGACTTGAAAACCCATTTTTTTTTCTCTCTCCAAAACAACGCGAGCCTCTCGTTCGTTATCCTCAACCGCCATTTCCACTGCCATCGCCCTCCGTCCATTCTCACCGTTGCCGTCGTCTCCTCCTCCTCGTCGCTGCTAACGGAACTCCGGAAATGACCTTGTGCTTGTGCTCGCCGTGCCTCTATCCCTTCCCTCGCTCTTCCACTCTCCACCTCTCCCGATGCTCCCCGAGCAACACCAACGCTTTGCTATCGATACTCCTCAGCGGCGGTCACTACGCGGCCGCGCACCATCTCCGAGATCCGTCTTCTCCCTCCGCCGTCTCTCGCCGCTCCTTCGAGAGCAGAGCTTCGCTGAGCGAGAGCGAGAGCGGCGTCGCCGGCGAGTCGCCGGCGATTCTGAGCGACGGGGTGGTCGGCGAAGTGTCCGGCGCTGCAGACGCCGACGAGGCGTTGCGGATCATCGCGGAGAAGACCGACCGGAGCGGCGGGGTGGTTGGCGTGTCTGATTGCTGCTCGATTATGAACGCGGCGCTTGAGCGCGGCAATGCCGAGTTGGCTCTGTCCCTGTTCTACGCCATGCGCGCCACTTTCGATCAAGGTGTGTCTTGCTTTTCCATATATGTGGTGTTTCACGGTTCTGATTTCTGAAATTAAGTGTTCATCAACAATCGCAATGTGTGAAGTTCTCAATGCTTCATTGTAGTTGAATGTGAACAATTTTTTTGCTGGTTGATGTTAGTGCCTTAACTTTCTCTCGTACTTAGTGGGTGCCTTCTTCTGCATCACGGCTTAAAGAGAGAAGAAATGTTGTTCAGACATTTTTCGTGAGGAGGGATAATGAATATGGCAGGAGTACACATTCGTAGGAGGAAGTCTACCAATGCAACTGGAGTCTATCGTTAATATCTTGATGATGATGGCCAGGTCTAGGTGAAGATGGTGCTTACATCGACAGGTGGAGATGGCCCAGGCCCGACGTGCGTGTATACACACTGTTAGTCCATGGTCTTGCAGCATCATTAAGGGTTTCCGATGCTCTAAGCGTGATTGATATCATATGCCAAGTAGGGGTTTCTCCTGGCGTGGAGGTAAAACCCTACTTTTTCTTGCTTTGAAGTTTAAAAGCTGTTTTGGTTACCAATTATGCATGCATTTTCCTTAAAAAAGTATTACTTGGATAGCGAGAGGTAGCTATCCTACTGACCCTGCGCGTCCTGCAACTTTTTTGCTTTTAGCAGGTCCCCTTCGGGAAGGTTGTGAGATGTCCGAGTTGTATGATAGCTGTTGCTGTTGCACAACCCCAAGATGGTATTCAAGTATGCTAACAAAGTTCAATACTTAGTATTGATTATGTGATTTTGTTATCAAAGATGATCTCAAGTTCTATAGTTTGTTCCAAGTATTGCTCGCTAAGCGTACCTAGATTTGAGGTAGGTTTACTCCACTGTCAATGTGCTACAGGGATTTAGAATCAGATGATCATTGTGATTTAGGCCGTAAAAGTAAACTTGCCTTTTGCCACATAGTTCAAGGTCTTTCACAACTTTCTGTGGCGCTACCTAAATAGTGCAGAGTCATGGCTCGGATTGAAGTAAGCTGTGATATCCTTTCAAAAGTTAAAAATATCAATGTATATATGAATGCTTGTCCAATTTCCTGTTGAGTTCTTCTGTTGCTCTTCTGTTAGTAGGGTCAATTCGATCATCCACTCTGAGTTTCCTTTCTTGTTATGTTGATGAATGAGCAAGAGGTGGATTCAATTAAACTAGTAAGAGGCTTGTTGATGGGTTTATATAATGTTGTACACTGATCGAGTCTAATAACTTACTCTGGTGATGAGCATCTTGACCTTGAGAGTCTAGTTCTATTTGCTTGTCAGCTTTAAGATAGCTTATTCACATATTAATGTCAAGTAATCATAAAACATTCTATTATGACTAATATCTTATTTGGAACCTGCTTCTGCAGATTGTTTCCTGTGCCACCTGCCGTTACAAGTACGAGCTAGTTTCTGGTGACATTATTAGCATTGAGTCTGAAGAGATCAGGTTGGTATATCTATTGTTCTTGTACAATTAACTGAATATGACTCAAGCAAATCCTGTATTTAAATTTTTTATTTCCTCGATCTCTGGGGTATATACATATCTTCTGTCATATATTATTTTCTCATTTGATCAGCCATACAATAGTTTCAGCCAATAAATTCCTAGTTGATCACACATAATATTCTGTGTGGTGTTGATCCTTGGATATTCACTTCTTCTAAGGGTCTCCTCCTGCCGAACGCAGCACGGATATTCCAGCATGGAAACGGGGGCTAAGATTTCTGAATTTAGCAAAACAAACTATGCCTGCTGCAGTTCACTCTGTTGTGGTATGTTCACTTTACTATGACTTAGGAGGTATGCGGTTTGTTCGATCTTGCTCTACGATCAGATTGTATCTTTAGTTGCTATCACAATTTCTGTATTGGCTTATGTTCAATATCTTCTTGGGTCAGGAACTTTTTGAATAACAGACATATTCTAAAACACTCACACCCTACTCTGCGGTCAGATTGCGTAGTTTGGTATACTAAGCGCTCCTGCTTGGCCCAAAAGAAGCTTTGCATCAGCGCTGAAAGCTATCTGGGTAATTGTCCCGATAAATGCAATTAAATTGGGACCTTAGAATCAAGTGACAAAAATTACTATTCACTCAATTTTTATGTTTCCTCAGAAGCACTTGCGCTGATTTTTCCTCTCTTCTCTAACAGGCTGGAAGAAGTTGATCTTCCCATTGAAACAATAGCACATTAAAATGCTATGCAGACATGTCATCATAGCTTCATTTGAAGCTTAAATTGCAACTTTTTTTTCACTACCTTATAGGGACTTTTGTGCACATTCAATTTTTAGGTACAGACCCCTTCTGGTGTAGCACGCACCCACCGGTTTGCCACTGAAACAGCAACTCTTCCTGCTCAAGCAGGAGAGAGAGTAACTATGGCTTTAGCAGCTCCATCAAATGTTTACCGGGAGGTGGGTCCATTTAAGTTCAGCTCAAAGGCTCCCAACTTCTACCCTGGTGAGCCTATGTGCCTCACGAACCACAAAGATGGAAGGGAATCGCTACTTTTAAGAGCACCTGCAAAAGATGGAAATTCATCATTGTACAATCCGTCTGTCCTTTTTCCACTTCTAGCTGTGCTGGCCACTGGAGATGCTGCATCTGGATTTATTGATCCCAGCTTGCCTCAGCTCCTTGCAGTTGGTGCTGTTGCATCTCTCACAGTTGGGGCTACTTTAAATGTGCTGGTTTTTCCCCAATTAAACAGAGTAAGCCTGTTTCACATATTGTTTGACGCTATACATGTTAGTGGACTTTGCTTGTTCGGTGCAGTTTTACTTCTGAATTTCTTTTGCAGCAACATTTTCCAATTTTGCTCTTTTCTTGACATTAATAATTCCTTTTTCAATTAAAATTTGACTTCACAAAATTGCAAAACATATCTTTTGGTTCTCATTAGTTGATCTCACAGAAACTTATAATTGTTTTTCCTTCTTTGCTCGGTATCAGAGTTGTCATTTGCGTATAATAGAAGGTAATATGGAGTCCATGTTTTGTTGGATTGAATCATGAATATAGGTACTTCTTGTTATTCCCATGAAAGATTTTTGGAGAATGCCCGATATTCTTGCGTGATGTCATCATAATCTGAATTACCTTGCATGTTTTCTTCGATACCTCGACTCACTATCCAAAGACCAGATGCAGAATGACTTTTTATATATCAAAGCCAATCAACCTCCCTGTCTGGATCTATTAGACCAGCTCAGACTTTCCCTTAACTACTAATTACCAATAATTAGAAGCCATATGATATCACCGTTTTATTTGAATCTGCCTTTAACATAAGCTTAGTTCTACGCATATATAGTCATCCATTATTTCATTTGTCAGCTACCCCAGCGGTCAGTTGATGCGACTGCAATGAAGCAGCAACTTCTGTCTCAATATGCCGTACTCCAGTCTCGCATCAGAGACCTGAAAGAAGCTGCTGAAAAAGAGGTATAATCCTTCAGATGTAGTGACCATTTTGCATAGACAAAATGTTACTTCCTCCCCATCTGAGCCGGGCACCGGAGATGGGGTTACCCTGAAATATAATGTCAACTCTCCTCTTTGTCAGAAACCCCAGTTTTAGAATGCATCACTTCCACATGTCCTGGCATTTGACTGTCATAAGTACCATTTTAGCTCTAAACTATCTGGGTGTGGCATTCTTGTACTCCACTAAGTCGATGAGTGATTTTACACAGAAAGACCTGCCTCTTCACTCTCTATTCTGAATATCCTCGAAGACATTCCCTAGTTTTGATTAATTCCTTGAGAATCAATATTCATGTGGGAGACTCAAAAGTCCTGATCACTAGGAGGTAGCCTCTTCACCAGCACTGGGAAGTTGGAGTCAATTGTACCGGTAGTAGATTTGTATTTCTTTGGCAATTAAAGAAAGGATCACTCAGCAACACGATCTTTTGAATCTCGAATGAAGAGAATCTCACGCCTGAATTTCCTTCCTGCCAGTTACTTCAAACCAATTGGCAGTTAAATGCTTCACCTGGAGCTCTAATCATCAACCTATCACTTTGCAGTGACTTATGATTGTACAATTAGCAACTTCAGACTATTTTCTTTGCTTCTGTTTACATGTAATGGCAAGATGGCGAGAAGTTTCAGAACAGTGTGCATCTATGTAGGTATGGATGTTAGCTCGCATGTGTCAACTTGAGAACAAGATTTATGCTGTTGGAGAGCCATCTTACCGGTAAACCTCTTTAAAATGATTCCTCTACTTAGCTCATTGTTGTTTGCATGTTTCATAGTATTGTTTCTGAGGCGTAATATGCTTCTTTTCTGGACACGAATTTATATGAACCTGCTGTCTTTTTAGGGCACGGAAAAGTAGAGTCAAAAGGGTGCGAGAAGGCCTGGAAAGCTCATTGAGGGGACGGATTGAATTAATTGAAAGTTATGCAAGAGTATGACTTTGAAAACCTTATCTCAACAGTCTCTCGCCCCTAATTTCAGCCTACGTGCATGCTCTATATTAAATAGAGTATCTTGTTTACTGGATGTGGTTGTCAGATATCTTCAATGATTGAAATTGAGGTAGAACTGGAATCTGACGTTCTGGCAGCTGAAGCAGCAAGCAACGTGGTTTGTTTTCCGGATTTTGTGATCTTTCCCGACCATCTTTGATGCATGAGATAAACTAGCTCACTTATCTCTGTTCACAGGAAAGTGTTGCGGAACAAATACAGCAGATAATGGAGATAGAAAAACTTGAAGAGGCATGTTCTCGTTACTCTGAATTTATTCTTTCTCATAACAAACTGAGATGGGAATTTGACGACTAATCAAGTACAGAGTATGAGGCATAGATTGGTTGTTAGATGGAAGACATCACTTATAGTAGAGACTATTTCTTAGACTGACACTTAAATGGCACTTATCTTGTTCCAAAACTGAAAACATGAGGGTGGCTAGAAAGGAAGCAAGTGACTCCACCACACGGCAATCACAAAATTCACATACATTAGTCTTTTCTTCTGATGAAAAAGATCTTTTTTTTTTTTGAGTTTTTATAATCCAATAGAACCTATTGAAATAACATTCCGTGTAGTGTAATACTATATCATCTCGATTTTCACATTTAAATATCTACTTATTTAATAGAATCGGCTTAGCTGATTGATAGTATTTATTATATGCTGGACACATTATTTTACCGATATGTTATGTGGTTTTGTGAAGACATTGCATGCCTAACAAAATGATATGATATATAATCCCCACCGCTATTAGTCATTTAATGAATGCCTGCTAACTGACATTTCAATTAGGAACAGCATGTACATTGAAAAATGTCAACTAGTAATTCTCTTCTCCTTTCTCGCAGAAATGGAAGCTACAAGCTGAAGCAAATGACGAAGCTGAAAGACTCCTCAGTTCGCAACCCATAGCTACAGAACAGGGTTAAACTATAAATTACTAATTACCCAATTTTGGCTTGCAGATTCTTCTACCTGCTTCATGATCTTTTGCCAGATTATTCAACCGTCAGCAGGAGGTCTTCTTTGATGTAGTAGGGTGGTACACGGCATGCTGAGCGGTCAGTCTTTCTGTAAAATGACAACCGCTGGTCGCAAAGTTCAGAATCCTTCACCAGTTTTGGGGGCAAAAATGGCCTGAAGTTGGCACTTCTTATGCACGGTAGTTTCACAAGATTCGGCTCCTACTATTTCCTTTCTAGCTGCTTAAGTATCCCCCCGAACGGGCCAAGGAGGCTTTGTTCTTAGATTGTTCTTCTGTTGTTACAGTCAAATTGAATCTCCTTTCTCTTTTCATCAATGCTGTTCCACAAAGAACAAAAAGTTTCTGTCTAAGAAAGAGCTCTCGGTCAATTCTTTCAATATTGAAAATCATGGAATCGCCTTCACAACCGTGATACTACTGTAAGATAAACGCTGTTTCATTTAGTGTATGATGTTTATAGTTGCCCCTCACTTAGTCACACGCCAGAACAGAAGGCCTGAAAGTTTTTGCCCAAATAGTCCTATTGCACCTAGCTAGCATATTCTGTCCATCTCCACCAAACTAATTGTTGTCATGTCGACCGCTTAGTATCATCACGCTCTGAAGTTAGTTGATGTGGGAAAATCATTCTAATTTATATCTGGAAACTGTGTTTCTTTTTGTCTGTTTATCTTTTTTTAAGATTCCATTGTCATATCTGAAAAAGATAGCGAATCTTAAGTTTTTGTTGCCTTTCCCCCTCCTTTTCACGTGGTATGTGGAGACAAGTAGGAAACTGTCAAAGGAGCGTCTTAATTTCGGTTTTTCTGCTCTTGCTTTTCTTGTGAATCACGAAGTAACATGCATCATACCGTCCGCTGCAATTTTGTTCGCGCCATGAAAACCTTTTAGCTGGTGGTCTGGTCTTATCTTGTGTTTGTATGACTAGGAAAGATCGATTGAGCCTCTCTTTCGCCAAGGGATGAGACTTAAATCGATTGAACGGAGCATCATGAATCTTGCTTTCGTACAGGTGTTTACCGGAAAGTTGACATTGCGTAGTGGCCCAATTTGTAGGATGGAATGAGATTGGAATGGAGTCGCCATCTTAGGTCTAATCCCATTCCGTTTCTTTTGGTTTGGTTGCATGAAAATATCCAGAATAAGAACTCTCCGACACTTCTTATTACCATTTTAATGTGATTCTTTCCTATTTGAAAATTTCCCAAACAGAAGAAAAGAAATCGCCACGTCAGCAATTTTCGGACAAAATTGGCCATAAGAACTGAATTGACACTAATACAAAAGATTTAGGACTGAATTGGCAAAAAAAAAGGGTTTATAACTGAATTGGCACAATTACAATAGGTTTAAGATTTTTTTTGGTAATTTTTCCCCTATTCTTCCTATTTCACTAACAAAAGAGGTAGTTATTATGTGTGCAAGCACAAAATAATAATGCGACCCAAAAAAGGCAAATAATAATAAGGAACGAAGGAAGTTGTGACTTGATTATTTTAGGAGATGAATTTAGATAGTTGTATATGAAATGAGATGTAAAAGTCGCCCTTTTGGGAAGGTTCCTTGAGGGTGTCCCAAAAAGACCATGTGACTTTCACCTCGTCCTATCCAATGGGCATATTAAGAAAAATTATCCAAAAAGCCATAAATTTACTGCACTTTTACTAATTCATTCCTAAATCTTTTTACATTTTGTCAATTGAGTTTATCCGATGATCGAAAATCAGTGATGTAGATGTCGGCCGTCTTATAAGGCATGGCCCCGGCGCTGACGTGGATAATTTTAATAATAATTTATATTTATACTAATTTTTTATTCATTTTTTTCTATTTTCCTTTTTACTCTTTGTTTCTAATTTTTCTTTTCTTTTTCCCCCCCGTCGACCATCATCGGGCCTCGCCAATAGCCAGTGGAGGTCGTCGTCCTCAGGCAGGGGCGGCCCTCGCCGGCATCGGGCGTGGGCGCCCCTCTCCCGGATTGGCGAGGGCAACCCTCGTGATCCGGGTTCTGCTCGACCATCCTCATGATCTGTCCCTCATTTGATTCAGAAACCTTTTTAACCAAGCCAAGCCACAAGACTCCCAACTCATTCCATGCTCCTTTTCAAGGCAATCATTACGAGGAAGAAAGAGAATAAGAATACCCACGATCAAGACCCCGCCCGAGTGATGAATGACTTCCTGTTGAGAACAAAACGAAATTAAAGTTGCATATGATGTCTCTTATGAGTAGTGATGTGTCCGTGACGCACATTTCCAATTGGTCGTCACTTAAGTTCATATGATTCGCCAGCAGCGACTTTCATAACTCAAATCCCATCATTTAATTTCCCACCTTCTCCTCTGTACTTTAATCAGTCCCTTTCAAATCCTTGTATGCATGTGAAGAAGAGCACCACAAAAATAAAATTAAAAAGAAAAATCAAACAATCTTATTTTTGGCCTCTTCGAAATCGAACCTCGCACCCTCTTCGAAGAAAAGAGGAATCAAACTCCGTATCTGTGGTACTAACGTTCTCATCCCTAATCCCTATATCAGCAGGGCCCCATATTTATCAGTGAAAAAAAAAAATCGAACAATCGGGAAGAACGAAAATCTCTCTGAACATGCATTACGTGGATTGACATCCATATCTTGATCTTTCTTCCTTTTTTTTTTTTTTTTAAGAGGCTTCAATCAAGACGTGCCAAGTGTAAGATAAACTTATGGAGAAAACTATATTTTATGCTCTTTTTTTTGTCAATTTTTTTTTATGCTATTTAATAAGGCCACGTTATATATATATATATATTTTTTTTGTTTTTGTTTTGGTCAGATGGAACAGACACATGTGCTGCTTGACTCGAGAATAAAGTGACTGGACTTTCTGAAAAGAAGTAATATTCTCTTACTACCCTTCGGAAAAAGAATAATGGTATGATCATAAATCACGTGAATCCGAATAATTTGTAACATCTGTGTGGCCGCTGTCCAAATGACATTGGTGCACACCGATTTTAGCAGGTGCCGGGTCGGGCAATTTCAAAGCGGACTCTTAATTCCAAGTTCTCGTAATTCACTGGCGAAATTATTCCAATTGAATGAGTATTCTCAATACGATATTGGTGCACACGATTTATAGTGGGTGATGGGCGGACGATTTCAAAGCGGGACTCTTCATTCCAAGATTTCCGCGATCCATTGCCAAACTTATTCCAATTCGATGTGTACTCTTTTGACCCAAAAAAAAAAATGTGTACTCTCAATATTGTTAGCAATATTATGATATTTAGTTGATTCAGCATATCTTTTATAATTATACGTATATCTCTTTTGATAGTGCATATCCTTGACTAGATTTTATTTGATACTATCTTCATCTTATAATCTTAATCAGTCTTCTAATAAAGCCTATTATTCCATGTACTATTTTCTAGATACATCGAGATATACATAAATTATTCAACTCTCTTCCGCATTTTTCTCAACCGGACTCGAACCTCCGCGATCTCTAGCACGAGATTTTGAGTATCGCGTGTCTACCGTTTCAGCACTGAGGCATCTCGAAAAGCGAAGCATGTTCCATGAACATGGTGTTATGAAACACCATTTTATGATCTTTCTGCCAAAACATAAACTTAAACATCATTCCTACCGAGTCATGATTAGTTGTGACATGTGCATAAGTTGATGGGTCCTGAAAATATTCCAAACGACACCGGAAATCACATGGCAAAGTCATGTAATATGAATCAACTATTGCATAACAAAACCTAAATTGTACATCAGAATCTTATGTCACGTGACGGCGTGCTCATTCATTACCATTATATATATATATATATATATATATATATAAGAGCAAAAAAAAAAAAGGGAAGATCCATTTTTGCCTTTTCTTTTTTTTATAAATTATCTTTCAAATCAATCCTCTGCTTTTCTCTCTGTCTCTTTCGACGATAACTCGCACAATCTGCAATTATTCTCTCATCAGAGAGACTCTCTCTCTCTCTCTCTCTCTCTCTATAATGGCCGTCTCTTTCCGGGTTTCCCTCCACTGTCTTGTCTGATTTAGCAGCAACCCATCCTTCTTCTTCTTCTCCGTATTTCAAGTTTGAATTTTTTTCAGTGCCCAACCTTCTCCTCCTCCTCGCTCGCTCCCAAAAGCTTTTCCCTCCCATTCAGCTCTTTCATCATGGCGCACAACATCCTCGTCACCGGTGGCTGCGGCTACATTGGGAGCCACACCGTGCTTCAGCTCTTGCTCGGCGGCTTCAGGGCCACCGTCGTCGACAACCTGGACAACTCCTCGGAAATCGCCATTCAGAGAGTCAAGGAACTCGCCGGCGAACACGGCCCTAACCTCGACTTCCACAAGGTTCGGATAAAGCCTTCCCTGGTTGAATACGAATTTTTTTTTTTTTTGGCCGTTCTCGCGGTGCGGTTTTCGGAGACCGCCAGCAAAATTTGCGCTTGTTTTTGTTTTTTGTTGGGCCGAGTGATTACTTGGTCGTACTCGTTTGTTTTTCGGACGCGGAAGGTGTTGTCGGTCAGTGCGTACCGAGAAGGTGTTGTCGGGTGTTTTGTTTTGTTCATCGGCGTTTGATTCTAGGGATTTTTTTTTGTTCTTCATGAAGTATGCTGTTTCGGGAGTCATTTGGATGGTTGGCGCTGCTCTGAATTTGTAATTGAATGCTTTTATCGCCTTCTTTTTGAAGTTATATTTCGTTGTGCATTGTGATTATAAATCCGTCATTGGACACATACGTTGGTAGCCTCTGATCATCGGCCTTTCAGACCATATGTTTATGTTATTGAAAACTTATTGCCCCATCGGAATTTCTGAAGATAAAAGAAAAAGGGAAATTGTTATGTGATTGTTAAAATGCTGATCACTACCGGTTGACTTCTACACTTGTTTTGCTCTTGCTTGGAAGTTGCATTTTTATGGTGCTGGAGCCAAGGATTTAAAATTTGTTTCATATTGTTTTGAGTTATGAAAGATGTGGATGAATATTGAACACCCATGGTGGCTGTTCTGGGCAAGTCCCTCTTTTCTCCTTCTTTTCACGATTTGCAAGTTCGTTCATTTCCCTTCTTGAACTGAGATGACTTGTATTGACATATCCCTTTTCACTGGCCTTGTCATGATGGGCTTGACATTTCTTTGTTATGGCCTTGACATTAGTGTGTATGCCTTTACTTGCAGATGGACCTTCGCGACAGAGCAGCCCTTGAGGAACTATTCGCCTCGACAAAGTAAAGCCTGTTGTTTCTATTGCTTGTTTGACAGTATTTGTTGACTCTTAGGGACAAATGTTCTGCTTCTGTCGGCCCATGACTGGATTCAGTTCTCTTTCCCAAAAGAAATCTCCTCTTAGCACAGAACATATCAGCAAGCAAGTGATGCCCACTATTTTCGTGGAAATCTGCCCATAACATTGTTGTTGGATGATTCCATTTCAGAGAATCTGATGATTCATGTCAAGAATGAAGATCATTCTGAAACTTTAGTCATAAGAGTGTTTTCTAGTCATGTGCTTTAATGCATTGTCCTTCTTTTTGCTCATTATTTTAATCTTGCCAACACTCCTTAACTGTCTTGTCCTTTAAATCCTGCAGGTTTGATGCTGTCATACACTTTGCCGGATTGAAAGCAGTCGGTGAAAGTGTACAGAAACCGCTGCTTTATTATGATAACAATCTTAATGGGACAATTACCTTATTAGAAGTGATGGCTTCCCATGGATGTAAGAAGGTATATGCAGTACCTATGAGAAAGATAGGGCTCCTATAGTCATGGAAGGATTTTACTTACAAGAATCCAACTTTCTAAGACTATTGCTGACTGCTGTAGAGGATCTGTTGGCTCTTTTATTAGAACGAGTCAATTTATTGACACTTGATGTATAATATACCTTTAACCTTAACAAGTTAATCTTGTCGATCCTAGTATTTAGACATATCAAAAAATTGCTGTTTCTTAACCGTAACCCATATCATCGGCCGGCTTCATTGGACTTCCATGTCAATAATAGCATCATAACATTAGGTGGGCCCCACAAGCATGCACGCTCCGTTGCAGTTTCCTGTTGTTGAGTTTCTCCAGATTCTCAGCTGGTTGTTCATTTTAAGTGTAATTTACATTGTAATCACTTTCTTTCTAACCATGTGATAAAGAGTGATAAAGCCATGTTTAAATCCTTCATTACATTGTCTCTGTACTCTTTGTTAAAACTGAGACATTAGCCTCTGGAAAGTTCTGAGGACAAGTTTTAGGTTAATATTTCGGTGACTCATCCATTTGGAGTTTTATATAGGGAAGTTGTGCAGTAGAACTGATGATTGTGACATTGCTTTACCAAAAAATTTATTGGTTATTAGTTAAATTGGCTGTGTACCAGTTAAGAACAGGAGAGTTATCTCCTGAGCCACAAGAAATTCCACCATTTGATGTTTTTTCTATGGATTTTTATCTTCCTCGATTGCTCTATCCTTAATGTCATTCCTTCTTCTGCCAGTGTTCTCTGAAGATTCTTTCGCAACTGATGTTACTTGATACAGAGAGAAGGACCCAACTGATATTTACCTTTAATGTTTTTTTTTTATCAGCTTGTCTTTTCATCGTCTGCTACAGTTTATGGTTGGCCTAAGGAGGTCCCATGCACAGAGGAGTTCCCCCTTTGTGCTACGAATCCATATGGACGAACCAAGGTTCGTATTGCTTGTTTCCTCGCTCAATATCTGGTGCTTTATATTGATCCGCGCCTGGCCCATTTTCTTTAAGCAAAATGGCAATTCCTCACATGTAAGCTCTACTATACAATATTTATAAGAAATGATCCTCAGTCACTCTGCCATTTGACTGACAGAAACCTTTTCCTTGGTTGTTATATTATGTTTAGCTATTCATTGAAGATATTTGTCGTGATATCTACCAATCGGACTCTGAGTGGAAGATCATACTGCTAAGATACTTCAATCCCGTGGGTGCACATCCCAGCGGCTACATTGGTGAGGATCCTCGTGGTATTCCAAACAATCTCATGCCATATGTGCAGCAAGTTGCTGTTGGCAGGCGACCTACCCTGACGGTTTTCGGAAATGACTATGCCACAGTTGATGGTACAGGGGTATGTCTTTTACTCTGGAAAGTTCAGTATCTAACAGAGACAGTGCATACGTGCATTATGCTTTCCATGATGGACTGGCGCTGTGTGTGTCATATTGGTTATGAAGTTAAATGATTGTGATTATGGGTTACTGTGATGCATATTCTTATTTTTCTAGTCTTGTTATGTTTGTTTTTTCCAATTTTAGGTTCGCGATTACATTCATGTGGTTGACTTAGCAGATGGACATTTAGCAGCATTGACCAAGCTTGATGAATCTGGTATCGGTATGTCATCTGATGCTTTCACTCTATTTTGGTTAATTGCAAAGCTACCCATCCTTGTTTCTTTGTAGATTGTGGGATGGGATAAATCTGCCCTTGTTATTTCAATTTCTGGACAGTGAATGTGCATTTGACGATTATGAGAGACATGTTCTCTTTGATCATCCATGCTGGAGAAGCATTTGTCTGCTCATGTGTGTTTTGACAATAGTCAGACTTTGAAGTCATGTCTGTTTTCATCTGCAGTGATCTTTTTGGACTTTTCGCTGGATATTGCGGTTTATATACTGTACTAATTGTTTCAAAAGTACTTTTCTGCAAATAAAAAAATTAGCGTGCCAGTTTGTAATCCGCCAATCAGAAATTGGTTGGACAGGTTGGAGGGAGTTTCCTTCAACTGGAGATGGAAGAAAACATAGCTCCTCTATATTATCTTTTGATAGATCATGAGAAACTTTTGGAAGCAGAGCTTGATAACGTGTTTATGATCCACATCTATTTGCAGGTTGTGAAGTGTACAACTTGGGAACAGGTAAAGGAACGTCAGTTTTGGAGATGGTTACTGCATTCGAAAAGGCATCTGGAAAGGTACTTTTTCATCTAATTTCTGGTTTGGTACTCCTCAATTTGAATTTCTTGCACTTGCTGCCAAAGTTTCTCTTATCTTATTGCGCTCAAGCATACCGAAAGAAGACAAGATTGCATATGCCAACAAAATGTAATTTCCACTGTACGGAAGGCTTATCGACTGAGTTCACCGACTTAACATTCGATTGACTTGACAACAAAGCCAACTACCTTATTTTTGTGTATCTGTCCTGCGGAAGGTTTTGAAGTTTTTCTCTTTAGCCTTGATCAAGTGGTTGACTTCCACTGTAAAGTTTCTGAGTATTCCTCGTCATGAATTCATTCTGGGGGATTGGAAAGTTTGGGAAAGACGTCTCAAAGCTATTAAAAATTACCATTTGAGACTGAAGGGAGATGATTGGCGATATGTGAAAATGTTACCAGAGTGCATGTGGCACTTAATCTATCATCTTTTGTGTAATAGCATGTGGATTATTCTTTTTCCAGGAAATTCCTCTTGTAGTGGCTGCAAGACGACCTGGCGATGCAGAAATTGTGTATGCTTTGACAGAGAAAGCTGAACATGAATTGAATTGGAAGTAAGGGCCGATTCATCTGACCACTATATCCTTCACTGTCCTGCATTACATGACTGAAACAGTTTGCATAGATGATCCTACTAGCCTCGCTTCCATAAGAATCGCGCTTCTCATCAACCTTGTTTCAATCTATTGTTAAAAATCAGTATGGATTCTGATTTTTGTATGTTAATGTCTATGCAGGGCAAAGTACGGGATTGAAGAGATGTGTCGGGATCAATGGAACTGGGCCAGCCAGAACCCTTATGGCTATGGATCTCCTGAGACATCAGATTGAAAGCCGAGATTACTCGTATGACCTGTCTTTTAAGATTTACTTTGGTTGTTTACCCTAGAAACCTTTGTAGGTTTTGATGCTTCCCATTGTATTCTGCTGGATCATTAATCAGCAGAAGTTGTATTGTTCCTTTTCACCTACGTCTCGAGTTCAGTTGGCAGTATAGTCTATCGAATGTAACTCGCCAAAATTGTTGCGCTCTGTTATTTATGGGGGGAAAGTGTAGTACATACTTCTAATGTTCTCTTTTCTGGCATCATGCATTATTGTGACTGGCTTCACTCTCTTGACATTGTCATGTTCTATCGGGAACAAATTCCTACGAATGAGTTTTTGAAATGAAGTTTCGGAGCCTGGTCCCTGGATACTGTTCTTTACATCAACCTGATGCAAGGAGAGTTTCCTCATCAGATTTCTCTTTTTCTTGGCTCTTCTTTGTGTGAGGCTGAGCAATGACCAATGTTAATGTTTCAAGTGACGCAAGTATTGGTGGAAGAGCAAGATTTCTCGTCAAGAAGAATGAAGTTACTATGCAAAGTAACAAATCCATATATCTTTTGCTTGTTCTCTACAGATTTTCTCTGTCTCGTAAAGTTTTAAGTGACTGGAATAATTTTCTGCCATCCGATTTCACATGTGAGGCCCCGGTCATGCTCGGTTCATGAGTTCGATTCTTTCATGGGATATAAGGGGACACAGTGCACTTACTGTGCTAGATTAGGTGAGTCCAACATGACTCCGGAAGGAGAGGATTAGGGAAAGTTTCATATCGAAATCATTAGGCGATCAAAAGATGAATTCTCTTCATTCTCACAGTTTCCGTCACGATTTGCGTACACGACGTGTAATTAGGCGTGTGTTCGTGTCCAGCCGAACCCGTGCTTCGGGCCGGCATTCTCGACACGATCCATTTGCACTTAATTACCCTCCCTAATCCAAAAGAAACGAATGCATCTAGACATGCACTCTAAGTGACAAATAGTCAACTCCTATGCACTCAAAGGAATGCGTCTTGCATTGCAAAGTTGGAATATGAGACGATAGCCACCAACGCGTCGGAGAGGCGCAGCCAGGTAAGCGACATTATGCTTAACATGCGGACGGCCTTTGACGTCGAGGCCGAGGTGCTCCACCTCATCGATCCAACGACTACTAGTGGAGGGTTCATCTGGGACGCATGTGTCAATATTCGAGAAAAGTACCAAAAAAGTTTTAAACATATTGTATTAATATCAATTCAATCATAAATCTTTTAATTTAATCCATTTAGTCCTAAATTTTTTTGCATTGGTACCAATTCAGCTTATCTGGCTAATTTAGACCGAAAACCGCTGACGCGGACATTTTTTTTTAATAATTATTCGAATTTTTTCTTTTTTTTCCTTTCCCTTTTCTTATTGTAGGTGGCTAGTCACTGCCCACCGACCATAGGCCATGGCTGGCGAGGGTTGGCCTTGCCAGGCCGAGCCTGGATCTCGGCGAGGCCCCCCTTGCCGACCATGGCCTATGGAAAAAAGAAAAGAGAAAAGAAAAAAAATTCAAAAGTTAAAAAAAAAAAAAAAAATCTAAATCTAAAAATTATGTTAAACAAAATGTCCACCTCATGTCATGTAGGATGGCCGATATCCACGTCAGCATTTTGTATTGGCTGAATTGTACCAATACAAAAAGGTTTAGGACTAAAATGGTCCAATTGAAAGGTTTTCGTGGAGGTGTTATATGTTGTAGGGGTGAACGATTCCAGGTCGGTTCCGGTTCTACCTGGAACCTACTCATCAAAACTGATTCTCCAATTTTTTGAACCCGGAGCCTACCCTACATATCTTAGAACTTGGAACCTACACTGTCATTGGTTCCATGATCGGTTACAAGGTTTATCCAAGTTCTACATGTATTCTTAATTAAACGATTGTAGTGAATCATCACCTCCAATGACCATCATTTGCTAATACACGATCACAACTCATATTTAGACACATGGATACCGCCGCACATGTAAGTTTAAACTAGTGGTTCTAGATTAAACACTCATCACCGGACCCATGAAATCTAGCGGGATCACGCGAAGACATAGTACCCAAAAAAAAAAAAAAACACAAAAACTTGTTACAAGTTCCAAGTTTCAGGTTCCACCTAGAACCTGTCTATCAAAATCAATTCCCCAATTGTTGGAACCAGGAACCTACACTGAATATCCTATAACTTTGAACCGGATCGATTCCCACAGATCCGGCTTTACCATAAAACCATGCTCACTCATAATATGCTGCATAGCACGACATGGTCGTTATTTTGTGGAATGATGAATTCATTTCTCATTTTTCACATTTTTCCCTCTCTTTTTTTTTTTTTTTTTTGGTTTTTCAAATGAGGAGTTGAAATTCGAATTTATAATCATAAATAAATATTGTATCCTATTAAACAATACGACTATTCACAAAGAAGTTATGATTATTATTTTCTTTTTTTTAATTTCGATTTTTTTATTTTTGTCTAATGATTATTAGACACTCATGCGATCTTTGAAAGGTTGTACATGAATAGTAGAACCAAACCAGACCGAACTTGATAGTACATGCGTATGATTTAACTCAATTATAGTGAAAAAAATTCACGAAAGGCAATCGCGGGCAGTCCTAATTGTGTATATGATAACTTGGCAAGAGTAAATTGCGTCATGTTCGAGTCGAGCCGGCTCTTTTTTTTTTTCCCGCATTTATTTTGGGCGGGAAAATTGCCAAAAAAGTCATAAACCTATTGCAATTGTATCAATTCAGTCCTAAACCTTTTTTTTTTTTGCCGATTCAATCCTAAACCTTTTGGAATTGTGCTAATTTAATCCATCCGGCCAAATTTGGCCAGCCGGCAATGACATGGACGCCGGCCATCCGGCGACATAATATTTAATATTTTTTTCATTTTTTTCATTTTTTTTCATTTTTTTTTCTTCCCTCTCCATCTTCTTCCTCTGAAGCAAGTGGCTTTGGAACTCTGCAACTTAATCTTGTCCTACAATGTCCCCCACAAGAGGCTAGGAAAAATACCAATGTCCTGACAATGAACGTTAAATCCACCTCGCCAGGGGCCGAGCGAGACTCGACCTCGCCGTGGCCAAGCGAGGCCTCGGCCTGTCTCGCCCAGCCATGGCAAGGCTCAACCTCGCCGTAGCCGGGAGAGGCAGGCCGAGGCCTTGACGGCGGCGGCGGCGAGGTCAAGCCTCGCCATGGCTAGGTGAGGCTCGATCTCACCAGATCTGAACTGGCGAGGCCCGGCCTCAGGCGGCCCGGCGAAGTGAGCCTTACCTAGCCATGGCGAGGCTCGCCCTCACCAATGGCCTGCGGGGTGAGCTTCACCTGAGGCCGGTCGCTGGCCAAAGGAAGAAGACGAAGGGCCAGGAAGAAGATGAAGAGGGAAAGAAAAAATAATAATAAAAAAATTCAAAAAATATTAAAATAATATGTCATCGGACGGCCGGCGTCAGCGCTGGCCGGCTAAATTTGGCCGGATGGACTAAATTGGCACAATTGTAAAAGGTTTAGGACTGAATCGGCAAAAAAAAAGTTCAGGACTGAATTGGCACAATTACAATAGGTTTAGGACTCTTTTGGTAATTTTCCCTACTTTGGGCTGTGCACTTACTTTGTTTTACAAGTGATAAATTGGGAATAAAACTTAGAGAATGAGGTTGGATTACTGGTAGTTTGTTTGTAAAACAAACTTAAAAGTGCCTTATCTTATGTGGTAGATTCGTCACCTATATGAGTCTAGAAGTGGTGTCGCTTCATAATAAATTTATGGTTACCTTTCAAGGAGCTCATGAAACAAGAACAAGCACAATACCATAATAGAGCTGAATAAATTATAAAACTTCTCGTTAAAATAAGAAATTAATATATGCGTGATATATTTGATTCTATTATTTAAAGTAACAACTTGTAAGTTTTATAGAATTTTGAAATACTTGTAATAAATAAAGGTTTAACTCGAAAGAGACATTTATGTATGTGTATTAATCCCATGAAAACTTTGGCTGTATTTTAATTTAAATTTTTATTTAAAAATTTTGTTTTACAAACAAAGTGGAAGATTGTTGGTAATTTGTTTGTAAAAACAAACTTAGAAGTGTATTGTCCCACATAAAATAAATGTGTGTGGGCCAATATATATGTGTGGAAGTCTTCTACTCTTACAAATGAAGATAATGGGCTAAGTGAGCTAGACACTACAACAGATAAGAATTGGCACTAATCAATGATTATTTTTTTATTTATTAAACTTCGAACTTATAAGTATAAAATAGCTATTGTGTCCTATTGAGATAGTGTGATTGTTCACAAAAAGAGTCACGATTATTTTTTATATTCAAATTTCGTACTTTTGCCTAATAGTTATAAGACGCTCTTACAACCTTTGAAAGGTTGTATCTATTCAAACATACATGTTTGCTATATTCAACATTTTTGCTCAATACTTTTAGGGCGCGCATGATAATCATTCTGTTTCTTTGTTTTTCTATTTTTCTTTTCCTGAAAACAGGTTTGGAGCATAAATTCGCTTAGCATGATCTCATCTCTTTTATTTGCGAATTAATTCATTTTCCATTAAACGAATTTCTATTCTAAGAAATAGAAATTTTATATTGTTATCAAAAGAATTTCTATTCGAGGAAAAAGAAATTTTGTGACGTTATCAAATGCGTTTCTCTACTCATAAAGTCGTATAGGGGATAGATTTTGACCAGAAATTGTTCCTAGAAATATCATTCACGCCGTTAGCTTCTATTTTTCATTTCTTTCAATAGGAAATATACCCTTCTTTTCAATTGTTTCCTTCTAAGAGTTCCTAGAAAAATACCAAAATTGCCATTAGTATTCTCATTTGAGACTTTGTTACATACTTAAGAATTTTTGTCCGTAACTATTAACATTGTGAGATAAATAATTTCTTAATCGATTTTTTTTCAGTTAAATTCATTGTCCCAACATTTGACAAAAAGAAAAAACATATCTATTGTCCCGCCAGGGAGGCCCCCCAATAGTCAACTCAAAGGGCACGTACTTTGAGAGAAACATTTCCCGCTGCTTCAATTATGATCGGATTCTACCCAATTGAAAAAAAATAAAAATAAAAATAAAAATTGTACGCACAAAAGCAATGAAAACCAACAAATCTCACATGGGAAAACCGTTCGGGTCTGTCTATCACCTTCCTTATATTCAGTCTGAAATGTCAGATTGCAACAAGCCTACGAATTTGTCGCTGAGTTTCGAGTAATCCCCGTGTTCTTGTCGTTGAACTTAAGCCGTGATCGGGGGAGCAATACCCAATTACAATTCTTTTCTTCTTCTTCTTCTTTTTTCCTATTGGGGAATTGAGCAATCGTGCATTACTTACAGTTTACAGCCCAATTAATCTTTCCCTTAAAAAAAAAAAAAGGGCAAAAGCCAAACTCATCATCGCTTCTCCTTAATTCCTGGCTTTCTCCTTCACTTTTATCACCCCGCCCCACCTCCCTGAACTCTCTTTTCCCTCCAACCAAAGGAATCGACCTCAAAGTGAGATTTACTCAACCGCAATCAACTCCATAGCAGTTCCTCATACAGAAACAGGACAGCTTCATCGTATTAATTACCCAAAAAGAAGAAGAAGAAGGAGGAGGAGGAGGATAATGGTAACCGCAACCGAGTCCAACACCAAGAAGAGCTAATCTCCATTTCAAGCAGGACAGTTCGAAGAAAAAAGTCTGAATAATTTACACTTTGTTTTCTCTGAATTGGGTTTTAGAGGGTAACGCGAATTTGAACACCCACCCACCCACCCACCAGATCCTAATATTACAAACAAGAGGAAAAAACAAAAAAACAAGAACCTAAGATCTGACTAACAAATTTTAACCTCAAAAATAACAAAAAGAGAGACAAGAACAACAGAGGGAAAGTATACTCAACAGTGGAAACCCAGCACGGATCCGTCACTCACCGCGATGGCCACTCTGCAGTCAGATCTCGCCTCCACATGGTGCGTGAACAAGTGCAAAACCCTAACCCTCCCCGCCATCTTCATCCTCGACTCTATCTCCAGCGTCGGCCCCACTCTCAGACCTCCCCCTCCTCCTCCGCCCCCGACGCCTCCGAACCCGAACCCGGACCCGTCCGTCACCGTCGGCAGCGGAGGCGGCGCCACCAAGGCCGCGGCAGCCGCCTCCTCCGCGACCGCCGTGGGAGGGTTCGGCGTCGGCGAGAGCGGGAACGACTCGACGGCGAAGGTGGCGGCCATGTACTGCATGCGGCCCGCGGCGATCTTGCCGGCGGGGACGAACATGAAGCCGACCCGGTTGCCGGCGTAGAGGAGCTGGATCGAGCTGTCGAAGTGGGAGAAGACGGCCTTGTTGGGGTTCTCCACGGAGACGTACTGCGAGAAGGTGAAGTTGACGGTGTTGTTGGCGATCGAGAAGGACGGGAGCTGCACGCCATTGACGGAGATCTTGGGGTCGCGCGGCCGGAACACGGTGAAGAACACGATGAGGACAACGATGACAAGGAAGACGAGGAAGATCGTCGCCACCACGCACGACGCCAAGTTTGTGCGGCCGCCGGAGGAGTGCGGCGGTGGCGGTCGGCGGTGTGGCTTGGCCATTGTGTAGAGAGAGAGAGAGAGAGAGCTGGTGGTGTTTGGATGTGGAGTTTTCTGATATACTTGGAAAGGAACGGTTGGGAGTGGGAGTGAGAGTGAGAGTGGGGGAGTGAGAGGAGTGTGTGTGTGTGAAAGTGAGACTTTGTTTATTTTGTTGTCTTTATTATTTTATTTTATTTTTTTAAATTTCTGTTTGAAATTCTCTCTTTTTCTTTTTTCTTTTCTTTTTGGTGTTTTGTAAGCAATTTTTTTTCCACTTTTTGATATGATGAAATATATATATATATATATATATATATATATATATATATATATATATGATGAAATATCTTCTCCCATTCGATTGAAGAAGAGAAATACATGATTTTTATTCATATTCTCTCGAACTTCTTCTGTTCACCGTTTCAAACACGATTCCGAGCAATCGCTGACAGAAGCGAAAGAACAAACCGAAAGCGCCAGGCTCATGAAGAAACTATATAAGCCATCCAAAGCACAAACACGAGCTCAGCCCACCCGAAAATGGACTCGGCTCGATTTTTTTAGTCGTACACACACACACACACATATGTACCTATATATGAAACCAAGACCGGAACATAAGTTACTTGACAAGCCCGTCGAGCCGGGAGTCCATGATCAGAGAGACGGTCTTGAGGAACGCCGCTTCACTCATCTCAGGGAGCAAACAGTCCTCGGCCTCACGCACCATTTCCTCGATCACGGACACCCTGTTCACCGTCTCTCTGCACATGATGCTCCCAATGGCGAACGGAGTGAGGCCTCTTTCGACACCCTTCTTCAGAAGCATTGTGGACACGTGGAGCATGCGAGCGCACTTGGGCGAGATGGCCCAGCCATAGAAATTGAGGAGCGCTATGTCTTTCTCGGCGTCAAGAGATTTTATGTAGTCGACGGTGTCCGGAGAGTAGGGTTGATGAGCTTGGGGCCAGTAAAGCCAGTCGAAAGTGCAATCCTCAAACTGTAGAACAAGGGAACGGGTGCATGTTAGGCATAGAGGAACTTGCGTTTGGCAGCAGACAAAACGAGAAGAATTCACAAGGGACTCATTCAGCAAACTTCTCAAATTGTGCTAAAAGTATACCTTCACATAAAATCAGAACACTTAGGAATCTACAAAAGAAGACACAAGTATGAGGAAGTCGTCTATCACATGCTCAAGGCAGCTTAGTCAATGCAGCCAGTCTTAGTCAGGAATACAATCGTCATAATCTGAACAATATCTTTGAAATGATCATCTCGAATTAGCTATGCCAGATTTCGACATAGACCATCGACATGGAACCTATGTGTGTAATTGATCCTTCCAATAGTAGTCAAGCAAAAGCAAACCTTATCTAGATATTCCACAAATAAGCCACGTCCTCGAAATACCATTGAGATTAGATAACCACTCACATCCCATCAACACGGAACCTTCATTTAAGTGAGTCTGCTTATAGTGGCACATACTAAATACCTACATAATTGGGCAAAGCAAATTCTATTGAAATGTGCTGCGAGTTTGCTAGTGCCCTAGTAAGATGACATCCGGGATTTCATATTGAACACCACTCACATAGCTGAAGTAGTGTCTAGCAATAAAAAACTAGGACGACGTCATGCCAACACTGAACCCTGATGAGAATTAAACATTTTAATAATTGGTTTGGGTAAACAGGAGAGAGGAAAACCAAGAAAATGGTGGTGTTGGGAAATACTTTCTTCATTTATCCGGTGAATAGGAAAATGGACGGAAACCACAGGGAAACAACTCCCTTCCACATGCAACCACATAAGCTAGGTAAACTACAACTTCATTTCTCCTCAAATTGGGATTACCGTAGTGTAAGAATTCACAAAGACCTCTTAAAAATGTAGGAAAACGTTATCATATAATACAATTAACGACTCCATGGACTAAATTTAAATCAACCACGCCATAAGTTACCAATGAATAACTATAAAATGAAACAGTTAAGAATATAGAAGCAGATGGAAGGACTCACACTCTCAGGCAGGCAGTATCCATGATCAATTGGTATGAGAACAGTCTGACCCTCTTTATCCTTGCTAATCAAGATGTTCCCAGAATGCCTATCAGCATTTGCCGTTCTGATATCCAGCACACTGATTTTGTGGACCTCCTCCACAGGGAAAGCCCTAGGACCCATGTCTTCACAACTTCCATAGTTATCCATAAACATTTGCAAAGATCCAGTCTTAATGTTCTTTGTGGTACCTTCATAACCATCAGGATGGTTAAACCCTTCATGCAAACAATGAACCATCACAGTTGGAGGCACACCAGCAAAGCCCATTACTGCACCAGTTAAAATGCGAGGCCCACTTCTAGGATGATCTAATATGTAGGCTGCAACTTCCCTCAGTGCTCCTTCACCGACCCTTGTCCCTCTTTTCAGACCTTCGCCATCAGATGAAACAGGCAATCCCTGAGGGTTATTCACAGCATTTGGCTCTTCATCAATGGGCTTGAAAACCGAAACAAGCTTGGCACCAAACGAGTCCTGCATAAAGTAAGCTCCTCCCGTGCCCTCGATCGACCTAATAGGTGAATGGCCACTCTCCAAGCCATCAAAAGTTGCCTTGATCATATTCCCTATGACCGAGGGCAATGTGACCCTAGGATTGCCAATGATTGGTTCAAGTGAAAAATTTCTACCCAGTTGCGGTGGTTCCCCAGCTACAACCGCAAGCTCCCCTGAAGATTTGTCTCCATTAGTAGTAGTCACATTTGGTTTTGCTGCCTCGACAGAAAGTTCAAAATCTTTCTCGATGGGCTTCGCTCTAACCTTTGCTGATTTCTGGACCAACAAGTGGATCACAGCATCCCTATTATTACTGATGTCATTGATAAGTTTCTGGTCCTCAAGCTTCTCGCCATTGCAGAAGAGTTCTTGGCTCTCGAGATCAACAAAGCCTTTCCCTTTCTTGGCTATTCGATGCTTGAGATAAGCCACATTCCGATGACGATCCACATGGAACTCAAACTCCTTCCCACTAACGGTCCTAACACTGATGACTAAAAGATCGGAAAGCTTGAGAACCAAATGCAGAACATTCCCACCTGCGACACCATAGTCCTTAACAAGAGAATCCTGCCGCGCTAGTTCCCTGCCTCCGAATACGAGCTTCTGCTTCTTCACCACAAACCCTTTGCATGTCTGGATCCTAAGCTTCACCGAAGCAATTGAGTCTGATTCCAAGACCCGCATCGGGATCATGGAGCCACCGACGGTGAGGTATATCAGGATCGACTCGCTCGAGCCAGAATCAGCCCTGTTATGGCTATACCCCGGGAAACTTATCCACCCATCCCGAACCGGACTCAAGGCGACATCGGCGACAGACATCTTCTATGCAAATTCTCTTGGTGCCGCCTCAAGATACCCGCAATCCCTTTTCTTCTTCACCTAAATGCCTGTACACCCTTTTACCTCCATGAGGCCCTTCAATCAAAATGATTGAAAGACCAATGCCCTGAAAAACTCTATACACGAACAAAAACAAGAGAACCGAAAACAAAAGAAAAGAAAGAAAGAACGGATAACCGACCCAAAAAATCCAAAACCAAACCCCTCCCGATGCACCTACAATCCCCAGAAAAAACCCAAAACCAAACCCCCTCAATTCACCAACGGTGAATCGAGCGATTCAGGACCCAGAGAAGCGAAATGGACGTGAGGATCGCGTGAGATTAAGGCCTTTTTTGTTCAGAGAGAGCGGATTCTAACCTTGAGGGAAAGAACCGAAGGAGAAATGAGCAGATGGCGAGGGTTTAAATCGAGGATGGCGGCGATCAATTGGCGATGATTCGGGGAGGGGGCTCCCGATCGCTGGACAGCTCTCTCCAAGATTAGAGGGTCGTCGATTCCAACGGCGCGATCATTTCGCCGATATTCTCTATTCCGATAAGAATGTCGCCGATGCGGATGAGAGAGAGAGAGAGTGAGAGAGAGAGAGAGAGAGCGGTAATGTAGCCGTTGCCTCTTTCACAGATATGAGCTTTGACCCGACGACTAATGACGGAATGTGTTTCCATTTTAAACGACAAAGCTTTCGAGTGCTGTTGTTTTCTCCATATTTTTCAACCGTTTGCTAACGGACGTTTCATTGGAGAAGCTGCAACTGCAACTTCACGGAAGGAGGTGGAGGAGGAGAGAGTTTGTTAGGTTGAAGTTACCGAAATGCCCCTTGAAGTTTCGCATAATTTCGGAATTATACCCCTTTTTTTTTTTTTTTGCCCTTTTTCTTTCTTGGGGTGATGCTATTTTTAATTAACACGCAATGCCCACGGAATTAGCTATTACGGGGACATTGCATCATCTTCAAAAAACAGAAAGATTTGACAAAAATAAATAAATAATAGAAAGACATTTTTTTCGGATATCATTCATTTCACGTAAGATGTTTCCAACAATGTCTATGCATGTCATGAGATCGACCACAAAAGTACCATTGACCGAAAGTAAGCTCGATTTAGATTCATCCACCGATTCGGATCGATGATTTTCGCCGAGACAAAAGGACGTGCCGGCAAAAGAGTTAGATCGGTACACGTGTTTAAGCCTTTTAGATACCTGCCGAAAATGACATATTGTATATCCCTTAAGAAAAGTTCATGTCGTCGTACTCAGGAACATGGCTCGAACGTGAGGTCCGTATATTTTTCCTTTTTTTATCTCTTGGAATCGATCATAATAAAGTAACATTAGAATTATTCAACATGATTAAAAAAAATGATTCCGTCAAGTTTAGGTGCATTGGACCTTGTTTAGTCCTTGGCTACATAAAAGGGTCCAACATCCACATTACATATCTTCAAAAGTAGATACCACTTTTGTCGCTAAATTATGCTGCACATATAAATAAATAAACATAAATATAATATATTTATTTATTGTCCTTTCTGTCTTGTAAGAATCACCTTGTCCTTTGAAGAACTCTTCAAATGGGTTTCTTGTTCCGACCAAAAAACACTTCCACATTCTATAATCCATAAGAATCACCAAGTGTCTATTCTTTAGAACTCACTAATTAACTATGCTTCGAGGATGAAATTTATTTATTTTTATTAGAAAGGTGCGTTGGATGAGTCGAGTTTGCTATAGATAGGAGCCATATGCTTTAGGATTATTACTTGCATTTATATCGGATCTTGTTAGCGACCGGTCCTCACGAACTTGTAACAAGTATGTCCACATTAAATAGCGCATCATTCACATTTCAAAATCACATTTAATGTGCGCCTGACAAATCTGCTTTGAAAGACTCTCTTTTGATATTCCTATCTTGATTTGATTATTTTGAATTGTTCTTTCGGTCCTTGTGGAGCATTGGCTTAGTCCAGGGTGGGATTGACTAAGCCGGCCGCTAAAATGATACGCCGTGGATGCAAATTGATGTTTGTGTTAGGATTAGGCACGCAAACACAATGAAAACATATATCAAAAGCGGAAAAGAGAAATCGAGACATGAGGTTTATCCCGGTTCAAGGCCCTTGAACTAGGGTTTAAGAGGGCCCGAAAGCGCTGCCCCTACGAACTGGAGACCCTGTGCCTAACAGTTTGCTCAAACCTCCTCCAAGAAGGTTCCTCAAATGCAATAGCAATTGCAGTGGACAAAAATGGGTTTCGCAATGATGAACGAATCGGCCTTTGGTGGGCCAAAAAGGGAGGAAAAGATAAAGTTTAACATTGAGAATTGGATGGCAAGTTCTCCTTTTCCAGGCCCTTTCGGCATGATTGCTTCTGGGGAAGTTAAATTATAATTAGATGATCAAACTTCAAATTCAATTTCAGAGAGGGGGAAGATAGAAAGGGCAGAACGCAACAAGTGGGGACTGCTTTTCATGGACATTGATCATGGCCCTCCATGTGGGCATATGGGTCCTCTCTATCATTACATTCTTTTATTTGGTTTGGTTCTTGCGCGATGATCTTTTTTCCTACCGTCAAGTGGCGACCTCATGAAACTCCAGGACAATGAGAAATGTGAATATAATAACAACCAAGCCAATACTTGCTCGATGCTATAAACTCGAAAAGAATTGAATAAGAGGCGAGGTACGGCTAACCGAATCTCCTTGAGGCGATTAGTACCTGCCCAACAGTGTTGAGCAGCTCCACAAACTATGCCTCCCAAGATACAATATCTCGAAACCGTTTGTATTAGCACTATGCAAACATGACTTTGTCAAACACTTTTCGAAACCGGCACAACACTTAGATGACGGCTGCAAACAAAACTGGAGGAATTCTTGGAGTAGTTCTCTTGAAGTTCTTCTCTTTGAATTAAGGAGACACGTGCTTTGAATTAAGGAGACACGTCTATTTATAGAGAGGGAAAAACAGTTGCAGAAAACTGAAGTGACATGAACTCAAGAGTCATGTCGGTTAGGCTTACATCAGTTGAGCCATTAACCCTTCATAATTACAATACTAAAGTCGAAAATTGCGGCGAAAGAACTGAAAGGACATGTGAATTCAAGAAATGTCACTAATGTTAAGCCATTAATCCATAGTAATTACAAAAGAGGAAAATTAATTTCCTATACACGCGTAAAAGTGGACATTGTTGAGTATGTCTCAAGTTTTTGCCAATCTTTGATCAACCACTGTCAGGACCTTATTATAGAACTATAATCCTAATTAGCTAAAACTTTATTCCCTTTTTGTTGTTTTACCTATTTACTAAGATTACATATAAGAGTAGGGTGTTTTTAGATTCTCTAGGTGATTTTTTTAGAGGAAAATAATGTTAGAAATTGTGTGAAATATTGGCTGAGTCGAACTTCAAATCGAGAGAGACATTACCATGTACTTTCCTCGTTCATCATGAATTTATCGTTGCCACTCTCCCAGCGGTCGTAGGTCTCAAAACTTGGTTGAACCACGTAATCCTGATTTGTCTTTCTTTATTTCTCATCTAATTCTCTACCGATCTAGCGATTGTGATAGACCCAGTGTTCTGGCATTGCGCAACAGACATTCATGCATAACGTTTTTGTTTTTATGTGTTGAAGAAACTCAAGCTCTTTTGTGTCAATGATTTTATATATATATATGTCGTGTCCATGCACATCAAATACGAACTGAAGCAAAGTAAAGAAGAGAATCAATCTAACTCCTACCATTTTGACGAAATCACTCAACCACTATAAAGTTCCATAAGTGGCATTTCGAGAATGGATGAACCCCTATCAAATTACCGTGGTTTTGGTAGCTTAACAATCCCGGTTTCATATCCCTAATCCTAGTATCCTACCAAGTTTATGGTTTCAAACCTCAACTTCGAAATCAAAGCTTTGTTAGGATTCGACGCACAATCACAACGAAGTAAAGTGTAGAGAGAAAGAGAAAATCGAGACACAATTTTTTTATCCCGGTTCACCTTTAAACTAGGGCTACGTCCAGTGGAGGATTTCACTATAATTAGCATCTCGCACCTCTCGTTACATCACTCAACTACAAGCGAAAAATAGTATATATAACAGTAGCTACTCGTGGGCCCAAACCAAACTCCAATTAAAAAAATATTTGCTTAAATCGTAAAAGCCCTTTGGTGTCCATGGGGCGCTCCCCCTTGAGACCCCCGTCGGAGCGGGACCCACGTGCTTTCCTGTCGAATGGGAGTATAAACCACAACTCAACAAGCTTAACGAGGAGATTAATGTATCCCTAAGTTTTACCTCCTTACCTCCAAGAGTAATTAAACCTAACCCGGACGAGACCCACGTACAATGAAGAGAAATGAGAAGTATATATACTAGAATTGCAAGATTGGCCCCATTTTAGTTCAATGAGGAATGAGGATATGTTGCTTGCTTCTCTAACAATAATAAAAGATATATAAAACTATTTATTTTACAGGTTTTAAATGCTGTGTTGTCTGTCAATTGTCAAACTCTTGTCAAAATTGTCAATTTTCGCTTTGGCCCGCTCAGCCGATTATTCAATGGCAAATTTGAAAAATATCAATTGCTGTTGCTTGGCAGTTGGCACACAATAGACCAAAAAAAAACTAAAAAAATTATTCCGGAGGACGCTCCTCCTTAGGACCGTTGGGGGAATCTGGCGATGCTGGTCGGCAAAGTTGCTGACGTGTCGGATGGTGACTGGGTAAAAGACGAAAGCTGTTCCTCGTTTGGTGTTTTATTGTTATTATTAGATTTTTCTGGGCCGGTTCAGAGATTCAATTTCTGCCGTCCTGAACCGGGGAAGATAAGCCCAAATCAAACGAGTTATTAGATTTCTTGTGTTCTACTTCTAAATGAGTTAAGCCGAGTCGTGCGTATCGAGTGCATGCAACACTAGCCATCTAAAGTGCGAGCGGATCGCGTGCTAACACCTGATCATGAATTTGGCGATCCGCTGGTCAGCTTAGGCCACATTAGCCGAAAGGGCACCGTTGGGCGGGCTTCGATAAGGATTTTCGTTAAAAAGGCCGACCCAATAGGGCTCGTGGCAGCACGGCGCGTCCCGATAATTTTACACAGAATTTTTCATTATGCGCGGACTTGGACAACACTTTAGGCCCGACATAAGGGCTTGGCCCGGCCCATCCTTGCTCATGGATCACCTCTGGCACACACACTTCATTTTGCGACATCAAATTTAACGTTTTTATTTTTATTTTTATCCAAAGCCTTTTCTTACCGGCAAAGTTTGACGGTTGTATATTTTAATTGAAAGTTATTTTGATTTCAAGCTGAAAAATCAAATGGGAAATGCGAATTTAAAGCAGAAATAACTCCAAACAACGGTTCTATTTAAAGCTTAATTGTGCAATCAGGACGATCGGGTGAGAGGTTCGGATAACCCCAACATGCCTACAATATTACTATGAGTGCAATGTAGTAAATATTTTTTTTGGTCGAACAACGTAGTATTTTTTTTTTTTTTTGGGGTAAAAACGTAGTAATTCAAACATAGGATTTTTCCCATCAGAACCAAACGCTTAATTAACCAAAAAAGAAGAAGAAAAAAAATACAACTTGGGAACTCTATTTCAATGGCAATCCAAGCATTGCTGATAGAACATTCACTTTTGTTGCAGAGGTCTCAACTTTCTTTCTTCTGCAACTTGAACTTGCAAATCCTAACAAGAAAAAGAATTCGCAGAAAATCCAAGAAAAGAATATCTAACATATGAGAAAACTAGAAGGACGGGTGTTCTTTAATCAATGCGATTGTCGATTTATAGGCGACAGTATTTGGGAACAGTTCCTCGCTCTTGAAATAACTGATAAAATAGAGCTGTCAAGGTCGATTTGGAATTAGTTTGTTTAGTTGGAACTGTACTGATCATCAATAATGAAACAATCCAAGATTGCATGCAGAAAAAAAAAAGTAGAGCAAATATCGTTTTCTTTCGGCCATTCTTCACTTAACGACTTTAACCGCCATATCTTCCCGCCAATTTAACCTGCCTCCCTCCTCTCCCCTCTCTCTCTCTCTCTCTCTCTCTCTCTCTCTCTGCGTAGAACGTGACGAACAATGTCGATGGATCTCCAACTCTCTCTCCTCTTCTCCCTCGTCCTCGTCTCCGCCGCTTTCTCACCGGGCACGTCCTTTCCATCGCCGCAATGGAGCCCTACTTCATCTCCTTCCCCTTCGACTTCTCGTCGAGGACAACCGAAAAACCCTGGCGTCCCTATCTCATCTTCACGGTTGGCTTCCCCGAGCACGAGCCCCCATCCTCTCGCCCCCGCACTGTTTGTGTTCGGCGACTCCTCCGTCGACTGTGGCACCAACAATTTCCTCGGGACGCTCGCGAGGGCGGACCGCCTTCCTTACGGCCGAGACTTCGACACCCATGAGCCCACCGGCAGGTTCTGCAATGGACGAATCCCGGTCGACTATCTCGGTAAATTCACCTCGCTTTCTTGGTTTTCTTTGATTTCTTGAACGACCTTTCATCTTGGACCTGAAGGAATTTCATCAACCACTCAAAGACATGGAGAGTCCCTAATTCAAGTCATTCTGTGAAGATCTCATTACTCAGTCTGATTATCGATTTCTTTTTAATCAGCTCTATATCTCGGTCTTCCGTTTGTACCGAGTTATCTTGGACAGAGAGGACGGGCGGAAGATATGATTCATGGAGTGAACTACGCATCTGCCGGTGCCGGATTAATCTTCTCGAGCGGATCGGAGATGGTACAACTTTCATATTCTCGTAAAAAGAAAATGGGTGTTATGAGATTTTGCTAATGAACCACTCATCACTAGCAGACTGACTTTGACTAACAATCCCATGAAGGGTCAACATGTCTCCTTCACTCAGCAAGTCCAGCAATTCGCGGACACATGCCAGCAGTTCATTTTGAATATGGGAGAGGACGCTGCGGCTGATCTCATCTCGAGCTCGGTGATTTATATCTCGGTTGGAATCAACGACTACATACATTACTACTTGCCTAATGTGTCCGGCGTGCAGAGCCTGTATTTACCGTGGAGTTTCAACCATTTTCTGGCATCCTCCCTAAGGCAGGAAATCAAGGTTGATACTGTGGCCCAATCCATTCAGATGCATAATCTTTGAATTTTGCAGACATTAAATTTAATTATAAGTACTATTGGTAGGTGATGAGGAGCAGGGTGTTCTGTTAAATTTGCAGGGTGTTTTAGTGTTGATTATGTTGTTGATGGACTGCCAATATGTATATGATCCTCGATGCAGAACTTGTACAACATGTATGCTAGGAAGGTTGTGGTGATGGGATTGCCGCCCATCGGTTGCGCTCCCCACTATCTGTGGCAGTACAGGAGCAAAAACGGGGAGTGTGTGGACGAGATCAACGACGCAATCACGGAGTTCAACTTCGCCATGAGATTCATGGTCGAGGGGCTAGGTCAGGAACTCCCGGGCTCGAGCATCACCTTCTGCGATGTGTTTCAAGGTTCCATGGACATACTGAAGAATCACGAGCATTATGGTGTGGTTATTGTTGAGTTAGCCGTTCTCTCTACTTGAATGAACTATCCTGCAGTTTTGAAATTCGAATTGAAGTTTTGAAACTCTGGTTCAGGTTTCAATTTCACTACCGACGCATGCTGCGGGCTAGGCAAGTACAGAGGCTGGATCATGTGTTTGTCGTCCGGAATGGCGTGCGAAAATGCTTCTAGGCATATTTGGTGGGACCAGTTCCATCCAACGGCGGCGGTGAACGCAATTTTAGCGGACAACGTGTGGAGCGGACTGCACTCGAGGATGTGCTATCCGGTGAACATGGAAGAGATGGTGGTTCATAGGACTAAATGATCAGTATAGAGGTTCTACACACTGGACCTGCCGAATTCATTCACAAACTTGCCTATTTTTCTTGTACTGTTCATTTCTTAAGACAGTGATGTCTGTAGCAAACAAGGAGTGAAGTACTTCATGATCACCACCAATGTACCTGATGTTAGCTACTACATATCAGTAGATTGTCCACTGAAGATCCAACAAAACTCGAAGATGGGTTCCGATTTTGCTCATCCAACTCTTCTTAGGAAAAATGCGTGTCATCTTCGATATCTGATCTTACGTCGAAACTAGGGAACGCAGTAGTAATGTCCCTGCGGAAGCGAATTGAAAATTCCTAAGTAGAAGACACATGTGTGCAATATCTTGCTACTGTGTAGAGAGAGAGAGAGAGAGAGAGAGAGAGAGAGAGATGTACTTGAGATATGGAATGGTCATATTCTTGAGTATGGATGGGTTCTTAGCTGCAAATTCCCTTCACTCTTCGAGATCGATTTTTCCGTCTCTCTTCCCAGCTGCTTCTTGGAATGTCTGAGCTCGAAGTAATACCATCGCTTTACTGTCATATGACAGATAAATTCCCGATTATCTCTAGCATTTTTTGCACATACCTTATCGATGATGGCGTCGACAGTGTCCCGTGGGAGGATCAGGTCCGACTCCTTCAGAAGAGCCAAAATCAACTCTTCCACCTTGCACGGCGAGATTTCAGAAGGTAGCATCAGTAGTAGATATAACCAAAGAGCGCAACCTAGCATGAGCTCGGCGCTAAAGCTCTTGTCACTTGGATTAGCTACTTGATCAGACTGAATTATCCTTTCTGTCATAAGACTTATCTATGGATCTTTAACTTGGTATTTGAGGAGCTAGTCATTTATGACAGCCTCAAGAAGTTTCATTTTGCAGACATCGTCTGCTTCGCAGGTTGAGAAGTCGTCGTTTACCTCTCTACGTCTGATGAAGCCAGTTTGCCATATGTCGTACAATTGGAAGGCAACTGCAGCACGCGATTAACTCCTTCAAATAACTGACTTCGATGACAAGAAATGCATAGGAAGTTCATAAAAAAAAAAAAGGGAAGCTCCATACAGAGGGCCTTTTCTTCTTGAGGTGCCGACGGATGGAAAACACTTAGAGAATGAACAAACTCTTCAAATTCGATCACCCCGTCGTTCTTCAAGTCGAACAAATGGAAGATCTGGAGGAATCTAGACTCAATATGGAGGATGTTTAGGACGAGAAAAGCATTACAATTTTCATGTTTAAGAAGCTGACCCTATCTGTGAAGAGACTCTGCTTCTTTCTGCTCTTGAGTAGGCCAAGTTGAAGCTTCTCCTGCACCATCAAAACTCTGTTCAGAAATGAACAGCTGAACAGCTAAGTCAATATACTTCGTCTTCGCCAAGATTACCGAAACAAGTCCTGCTCCAACACATAACTGAACTTACTACGTCGCTCGCTTTGTTGATTGCTGGACAATTGTGTTTGCGCATGTGAAAAGAGCAGAGGGGAAAGAGAAGCTAAGAGCTTACTTTGCTTATGAGCCCATCGTCCACTAAGCAACTGCTTAGTTTCTTGAACAGGACATACAAAGCTTCGACTTCACCAGCATTAACTGCGAGGACAGAATCGAGGGAGTCGGTCGTTTCTTGACAAGAAATTTAGCACATGCGCCGGAGTGTAGCTCGAAAGAAGTTACTTCTGTTCAACTGGAAAACAAGAAAAGAGCGACCATAAGAGGAGAGGCGAGAGCTTCAAAGTCCTTGTGTCCAAGTCGGTGCTTCGTGCAAATGCAGCCCATGAATAAGATTGGTTTTTAGGAGTACTTGGTCACTTGTTTTGCACCAGAATGTGACAGATGATCATGGTTAAAATAGAGGGCAAAAGTTCATTGTTCCGTATAAGGAACGAGAGACTTCATTGGAGGAGCAATCTATTGGTACCTTTGGTCATTGGCTTGCTTGGTTGGCCATTCTTTACGGGGTTAATACTAGGAAAAATCTCAAATTAGCATGCTTGTGATAAATTTATCATAAATTATTTTTTTGATCACAAAAAACCTCAAACTGATATGCCTGTGACAAATTAACCTCAAATTGATACACTTGTGACAAATTTACCACAAACTATTTTTTTGACCACCAAAAATCCCAAACTGGGTACACCTACGACAAATTTTTCCTTCATTAGTTTCCGTTAAATTGGGTTAATACCACGAAAAACCTCAAACTGATACGCGTGAGACAAACAGAGGGTAAAAACCTCAAACTGGTATACTCGTCAACTATCATGTGTCATCCTAACGTCAACTATCATGTGTCATTTAACTCAACAATTTGATGGTAAAATTTAACGAAACTAACGGAGGGTAAATTTGTCACAAGTGTACCGGCTTTGAGTTTTGGGTGGTCAGAAAATTAGTTTAGGGTAAGTTTGTCACAGGTGTACAAGTTTTGGGTTTTTTGTGGTAAAAAAAATAATTCAAGGTAAGTTTCTCACATGTATACCAGTTTAGGATTTTTTATGGTCAAAAAAATAGTTCGAGATAAGTTTATTACAGATATACCAGTTTGAGGTTTTTTGTTATATTAACCATTCTTTATATGGATAGATAAAGGACTAAAGAATTAATTCCACTTAAGATATCATGAAATTTCTTCTTTCCCTTTTCAATCAAATAGTTAGAACGTCAGATTCAATACCTCTCCAATTTGAGAGAGGATCAAGAAATGTCTAATGGTGGTCGATCTAATGTTATGCACATTATGTTAGGATCTTGGAATTAAATTGGCTAGAGCACGAACTTGGCTACAGAGTCGGCCTAATTCCCTGAAAAAGCTCCAACTTTAGGAATAAGGCCCTACATAGTGTGATGTGCACAATGATTCATTGCAAAAGCGTAAGCAATCGAGTTGTTAGAATACGAGGTGGAATATATTTCGTAGCTCAACAGAGTAGTTCCAGAGCCACCAACCCTTGTTAGGTTTAGTCGACGAGCACGACAGCATCGACAGGGCCCTGACATTTCAATTGATTTTGTGCTAGGAATTGTGCATGGGCAGTGGCTAAGAAACTCCTGAATGAAGGTGACCTGAAAAACTCCTTCTCAATGGCGGTGATTTCACCTGAGTCTTGAAGTATGGAATAGGGTTCTCTACTTTTATTCAGCAATTGGTGGAGTTGCTTCGTCTCCCAACAGCTGAGAATTCTTTAGGCATTCGCTAAGACAAGCGAAGGGAAGCATCCAGGAGAAGATGTTCCACCACTGGTTCCTGAATCAGTCTCATTGCTAGGTTCTTTCTTTGATGATCGGTCTATTTGTCGGTAATGGTGAAGGCGACGATAATAAGAATGAGAAATGCTAGGTATACTAAGGACGAGCATGATAACCATTCTATTTCTCTATTTCTGTTCCACAGGTTTGAAACAAAAATTCGTTTGGTAATGCAATTCTATTTTTTTTTTGTGGAACAAATTTTTGTTTCAGAAATAGATTTGAAAGAGAAATGAGAAGTTAAAAATTGTAGCTTCTCTGTTCTAGAAACAGAAATAAGAAATAACCTACAAAAACCCTTCGTTTTTTCTCAAGTCCTCGTCTCACTCTCTCTATCGCCCTTCCTTTGTTGGTCGCCGCCCACTGTTGGCCGTCATCGACCCCCGCCGTTGCCGCCGCAACCACCGCCATCGCCATCGCCGTCGGCCGTGCCGCCCACCGTCGTGACCACTGCTGGCCGCCGCCCACCGCCGTGACCACTTCTAGCCGCCGCCCATCGCCGTGACCACCCTCCGCCCACCGACGACCTCCACCGCCCCCCACCCTACTGACCTCCGCCCGCCACACCGTAGGCCGCCGCCCCCCCTCCGCCTGCCGCTGCCGATCGCCAGCCACCGCCCCCCGCCGCCGCCAACCTCCAACCCCACCGCCACCGCTACTCGCCCACCGCCGGCCACCACCCCCCGCCACAGCCACCCTCCGCCGGCCGCCACAACTACCGCCGCCGTCGGAGTAAAAAAAAAAAAAATTTATTTTTAAATAGTAAATAATATTTTCTAATAATGAAAATTATTTTTTTAAAGAAATTTTAAAAGATTAAAAATGAAGTAGAAAATTTTCGTAGAAAATTTTGTGTTAATAATATTCCAGAAGTAGAAAGTTTCAACCGTTATCAAACGAACTTCTGTTTTAGGAACAAAAATTTTATGTCATTATCAAACGCGTTTTTTTGCTCAAAAACTCATCTAGAAACTGGAAATAGAAAAATCTATTTCTAGCCAGAAATGGATTCCAGAAATAGAATGGTTATCATGCGAGCTAAGACTGGCTTATAATAAAAGAGGAAAATATTTTCCTGATAGTACTATCGAGGATGGTATAATCTTAACCGTAGACTCACACACCATCAACGCGTGTTTTGCATAAGTACTCATTAATTGGGAGATCGTGTGGTAAAAAATAACTGACAGTACTGTCAGGCTAGCAGATTCCAATAAGGAATTACACAATTTAGGTGAATTAAGGAAATAATCTATTCTTTCAATTTTTTAACTTTCTTTTCCTTGATTTTTCTTTTTTTAAGAAGGTGTTGGGTTTCGTGTGGGTCGTGAGGCCCATGACTTGGGCCGGATCGCCTAGGACATGAATTTAGTCATCCGAGACTAGGGTCTTGCGGGCGGCAACCTAGGTTCAATGTCGGGATCCATCTGCTAATGTCTTGAGTCTGGCCTCCGACGACTCGAATGTTGCCCTCGACCAGCCAGTTTTGGATGGCATATCTGGTCGATGACGACGTTTCGATCAACGGGAATGGGGGATGTCGAAGTGATTCCAAAAATTGAATCTTGATTTTAAAATCGTGAATCACTTTTTTCAATGGTGAGTATGAGTTTGTATTCACCCTAAACATATTTCTCGTTAACTAATCTTCTTAAATAGACATGCAAAATTTCAAGAATAACGCGATGCGCAAAGCATGTAGGACTTATCATAGATAAAAGGGGTTTTCCAGCCATTTATTTAGTGGTTAAGCACTTGGTTCATATTTTAATTTTCTTAATTTCAGAGTTTGAATAATATCTGAAAGTTTTCGAGGAACCCAAAATGTTTTTACTTAAGAAGTAAGCAAGTTCCAATATGTTTTACATGACTTCTTCAATTGTTTTAAACTCGTCTTCCAATCTTGCAAAATCAACACTTAGCTGTTATTTGACACGAGATACCTAAAATCACTCAAAGCGTGCAAATAATAGCATATATATTTGCATGAAATTTTTACCCTAATTTTCAGATCTGAAAATATTTTTCCCATTATCAAATTCCATTAAAAAAAATAGAATTCAATTAAAAGAAAATCAAACGGATTAGTTATGACCTTAATTTTCCTATTGAATTCCCCGACTTAAATCGATTTTGGAGGCAATATCACTGATCGGCATCTGGAGAGTTAAGGTGCCAAGAGCTCCACGAGATGGAATCGGGCTCACGAGTCACAGTAATGAATCTTGAAATTGGAAGGGGAATGAAATCTTTTCTTCATGAAATGAAACCTGACTATGATTCTTTCGCTTCATTGCCGTAACTTTGTCGATGTCTCCATCAATTAGTACACCCCTTTTGATAATTATAAAAGGTGTTCTCAGGCAAACATGTCTGCCTTAAGTCCGTGTTTATTATGTCTTTTCAATAGGCTATTGATATGTCTATATGATAGTTTCTTCCGTTGAACATCAAGTGGTGCAAATGGTTGTTTATGGAAGCTATTATCATCGTGGAAGACAAGAGAGACGTCGTGGAAATACGTATTGAGTCAGTGAAAGAAACTACTGCTGAATTTTAAATGAATCGACACAGTGATATGGTGTCTGAACTTGGACCTCCGGGTTGCCAATCCCTTGAACCCACAACCAAAAGCCATAGAACCCGTCGAGATTTGCGATCACGGGGCATGTTTAGGATGAGGGCGGGTTGCCAGTTCGAACGATCAAGAAAGAGAAGTTACTACTGATGCAGAAACATCGTCGCCCGCTTCGAAGTTCAGTCGGCTTTGTGCAACCAATCTCTTCCTGATGTGATGCACATAAATAACGATTGTGTTGGCTGGGTCCGCCTCTTACGTGGGGCGCAGTTAACTTAGTAAAAGAAAACAAAGAAAAGTCAAAAAGTGAAAAACAAAAGAAAAAGACAAAAGGACAAAAAAACAAGAAAAAGGAGATGGGCTGTCTTTTGTTCGTGTGTGCCCAGTGAGCGCCCGAGAGTGTGAAAAAAAAAAAAAACAAACAAGGGACGAGAGAGAATCGGGTCGGTGAGGAGAGAAACCGAGTGAGAAGAAGAAACAAGGGCCGCGCCCATTCGAAGGACAAACGTCGATGGAATTGTGTCAAATTTGAGTATGTTGTTCATAAGACTGAACACAACGAGTCGTTGAGATTCGTCTCTGAATTCTTCAATCGCGGTTAGGATTTTCTTACCCCCTTTTATATTGTTCCACCTTTGTGGTGAGGAAATGCTCTTGTATTCTTGATGTTGAGCCTTTAGTGTGTGACTAGAGAGGAACTTCTTTGTGTATCTACTATTCTTGGTGATTAATGGAAGTTTTGAGTCGTCCGTGGTTTTTCCCGTTTTGGGTTTTCCACTTAAATCTTGGTGTATTGTCAAATATATTGTTAGTTGTTGCTAGATTAAGTCGGTTTAGTTTCGGAGGAGATTTTGATCCTGGATTGCCGCCCATTTTTCTTCCCAACAAAGTGGTATCAGAGCTAGTGTTGAGATTCTAGAGTTAAATGGAGGATATGAGTGGCACCATGTTTAAGTTAAATTCCTAGAATTATTCCATATGAAAGCCTCGGATGGAAGACGTTATATTGTAAAGATTTGTTTGATCCCGTCGATGGTGATGAGGCTCAAGGAGACAAGGAAGACAAAGAGTGGGAGCAAATGAATCGAAAAACGGTTGGGTTTATTTGACAATGGATTGACGATAGTGTGTTTCACCATGTTGCTCAAGAAACGAAGGCGGATACTTTGTGGAAAAAACTACAAGATCTCTACGAGAGGAGAACTCCACAAAATAAAGCTCTTCTAGTGAAAAGACTTGTGAATTTGAGATACAATGAGGGAAGTAGCATGTCAGAGCATTTGAGTGAATTTCAAGATGTCGTAAACCAATTGACAAATCTTGAGATTGACCTTGGTGATGAATTGCAATCATGTCTATTGCTTGGTACTCTTCTTGATAGTTGGGACACCTTGGTTGTGGCGTTAAAACAATTCGGCTCATTATCGTGTGTTTTCTATAAGCATGGTTAAAGAAAGCTTGTTAAATAAAAAAACAAGGAGAAAATGCTTGAATTATGCTTCTAGATTGGAGGCACTTGTCGTAGAAAACAGGGCGAGAAATCAATCAAGAAAGTTTCAAAGTAATGATAGGGGGCAAGTCAAGAGGAAGGTCCAAGTTAAGGCCGAGGAGGAGTGTGAAGTGTTACAATTGTGGCAAGATGGGACATTATGCTAAAGAATGCTGGCTACCAAAGAGAGATAAATCCCATGATAGACATGGAGATAAAAAGAAAGAAGAGAATCGGGCTACAGCGGCAGTTGCATCCGATGGTGATATTGTGTTCATTTGTGACGATGGTTGTATAAACCTTATATGCCAAGACTCTAGCTGGGCTGTTGATTCCGCAGCTTCTTTTCATGTCACCTCACGGCGTGATTACTTTACATCTTATCGCAGCGGTGACTTCGGTTGTGTTAGGATGGGAAACAATGGTGTTTCCAAGGTTATTGGCATGGGAGATGTTTATTTGTAGACCGATGTGGGATGTAATTTTCTTCTGAAAAATGTGAGACATGTTCCGGATATTCGACTTCACTTGATCTCCACAGATGCCTTAGATGACGATGGTTATTGCAATTCCTTCTATGATGGCAAATGGAAATTGACTAAAGGCTCTATGATAGTAGCAAAAGGCAAGAAGACATGCACTCTTTACACCATGGAAGCAAAGTTGATCAGAGAAGAGCTAAATGCAGTGGAGGACTCCTCAGTTGATCTATGGCACATGAAGCTTAGTCATCTTAGCCAGAAGGGGCTTGAAACTCTTGCTAGAAAGAATCTTCTACCATTGAAGGAGAGAAATCTGACAGAATGCACTCATTACCTAACGGGTAAGCAACATCGATTCTCATTTCATAGTTCATCTCCACACACAAAATCTAGTGTACTTGAATTAGTTCACACTGATGTTTGTCACTTGGTGGTGCATTATACTTTGTGACATTTATCGATGATTGCTCTAAAAAAATGTGGGCTATTGCTTTGAAATCTAAAGACCAGGTTCTTGCAGCTTTCAAACAATTTCATGTCAACGTGGAAAGAGAAATCGGGAAGAAGCTAAAATGTGTTCGAGCTGACAACGGTGGTGAATATTGAGGCCCATTTGAGTATTATTGCAGGGATTATGGTATCAAGCTTGGGAAGACTGTCCCGAAGATACCACAACATAATGGGGTAGCGGAGAAAATGAACCGGATGATTAATGATCGGATTCGGTGTATGCTATCTCATGCGAAGTTGCCTAAGTCATTCTGGGGTGAAGCGAAGAGAACGGCCGTGGACTTGATAAATCTTTCTCCATCAGTTCCTCTTAAGGGGGATGTTCCGCAAAGAGTTTGGAGTGGGAAATATGTTTCCTACAGTTATCTGAAAGTGTTCGGTTGCCGTGCATTTGTACATGTTCCAAGAGATGAAAGGTCAAAGCTTTGTGACAAGTCTAAATAGTGTATCTTCTTGGGTTATGGACATGAAGAGTTTGGCTACAAATTATGGGATCCAGCTACAAAGAAAGTCATTAGAAGCCGAGATGTGGTGTTCTTTGAGCATCAAACCATCTAGACATCAACAAGCCAGGGAAGCCAAAGAATGTAGCTCAACACGTTATTAGTTTCAGCCAAATCCTCCTACCGTATTGGGTGGAAATCACAGGGGAGAAGTGCATGGAAATCATGAAGAGGGTGAATCCTCACAGAGTGTTGATTCTTCAGTTGAGACGGGTGAATCAATTGAGCAAGAGCAACTAGTTGAGCCAATTGAGCAAAAACAACCAATCCTACCTCAAGTTAGAAGATTGGAAAGAGAACGTAGACTCTCACAAAGATATCAACCACATGAGTATGCGTTACTCACTGATGCAGGAGAGCCAGAAACTTATGAAGAGGCTATGTCATGCGATAAAAAGAATGAGTGGCATGAAGCTATGCAAGATGAACTCAAATCTTTGCATGAGAACCACACATTTGAATTGATGAAGTTGCCTAAGGGCAAGCGAACACTCACAAATAAATGGGTGTACAAGTTAAAGATGGAAGAAAGCAATTTGAAACCACGATATAAGGCTAGGCTTGTTGTGAAGGGCTTTCGTCAGAAGATGGGAATTGACTTTGAAGAGATTTTTTTCATCGATTGTAAAAATGTCTTTTATTCGAATTGTTCTTGGGTTGGCCGCCAGCTTGGATTTGGAAATCGAACAGCTTGATGAAAAGACGGCTTTTCTTCCTAGAGACTTAGAAGAAGAAATATGCATGGAGCAATCGGAGGGTTTTTAAGTTGAAGGCAAGGAGCATCTTGTATGTTGGTTGAGGAAGAGTCTATATGGTCTCAAGCAAGCGCCAAGACAGTGGTACATGAAGTTTGATTCATTCATGGAAGCTCATGGATATGGTAAGACCAACTCTGATTCTTGTGTCTTTATAAAAAGATTATCATATGATGATTTTATTATCCTCCTACTCTATGTGGATGACATGTTGATTGTTGGGCATGATGCTGACAAAATCAAGAGCTTGAAAAATGAGTTGAGTAAAGTCTTTGCGATGAAGGATCTAGGGTCGGCTAAGCAAATCCTTGACATGAGGATTACTCGTGATAGGAAGAACAAGAAACTTTGTCTATCTCAAGAGAAGTACATTGAAAATGTGTTGGAAAGATTCAATATGAGTACATGTAAACCGGTAAGTACTCCACTTGCTGGACACTTCAAGTTGAGTAGTAATGAGTGTCCTACGAGTAAAAAAGAGAAGGAAGAGATGATGAAAATTTCTTATGCACCACCGTTGGTAGCTTGATGTATGCCATGGTTTGTACAAGACAGGATATTGCTCACGCAGTTGGTGTTGTGAGTAGGTTTCTCTCAAATCCAAGTAAAGAGCATTGGAGCGCTATAAAATGGATTTTGAGGTATCTTAGAGGCACTTCCAGATTCTGCTTGTGTTATGAAAATGGAAAGCCTGAATTAAGTAGCTATTCGGATTCCGATTATGCTGGTGATAATGATTCCTGAAAGTCCACATCAAGTTTTATGATGACCTTTGCATGGGGAGTAGTTTTATGGCAATCAAGATTGCAAAAATGTGTTGCTTTGTCTACGATTGAAGCGGAGTATATCGCTATCACTGAAGGAGGCAAGGAACTCTTGTGGATGCAAAAATTCCTACAATAGTCAGGCTTGAAGAAAGAGAAGTTTGTTCTATATTGTGATAATATGAGTTCTATCTATCTTAGTAAAAATCCGGTGTTGCATTCAAGATCGAAGCATATTGATGTGAAGTATCATTGGGTCCGAGAGAAATTAGAACAGAAGCTCTTTCTACTTGAGAAAGTCCATACCGACAACAATAGATCCGACATGATGACCAAAGCTTTGCCCATGGTGAAACTTGACTCTTGTAGAAGCAAAGCGAGCATGATGGAACTTCTCACATGAGACGGAGGGGGAGATTTGTTGGTTGGGTCAGCCTCTTATGTGGGCCCCAGCTAACTTAGTAAAAGAAAACAAAATAAAGAAGAAAACAAAGAAAAGTCGAAAAGTGAAAAACAAAAGGACAAAAAAAAAAGGAGATGGGCTGTCTTTTGTTCGTGTTTGCCCAGTGAGCGCCCGAGAGTGAAAAAAAAAAACAGGGGAGGAGAGAGAATCGGCTCGGTGAAGAGAGAAATAGAGTGAGAAGAAGAAAAAAGAGGTGCGCCGATTCGAAGTCCAAACATTGACGGAATTGGCTCAAATTTGAGTATGTTGTTCGTAAGACCGAGCACTACGAATTGATCGGTTTCGTTCATTGAGATTCGTCTCCGAATTCTCCAATCGCTGTTAGGATTTTCTTGCCCCCTTTTGAATTGTTCCACCTTTGTGGTAAGGAAATGTCTTGTATTCTTGATGTTGAGCCTCTAGTGTGTGACTAGTGAGGAACTTCTTTGTGTGCCTACTATTCTTGGTGATTAGTGGAAGTTTTGGGCTGTCCGTGATTTTTCCTGTTTTGGATTTTTCACGTAAATCTTGGTGTATTGTCTCCTTATCATTCCGCTATCATATTCACTTGTCTTGAGTTGTTTTGCTAGATATATATTGCTGGTTGTTGCTGGATTAAGTTGGTTTAGTTTTGGAGAAGATTTTGATCCGGGATTGGCTTAGTTTGTGGCGAAGTGCTGCCCCTTTTTCCCCCAACAGATTGTAATGGGGTCATTCACTCTACACTTATAATCCAGCTCAACAAACAGATTAACAAATTAGGTTCACTCTCAACGAGTGTGTTTACTTGGATGTCAGTTGGCCCTGTATCAGAAAATCCGATTGAATCTTGGAGCAATTAGCTGCAAGATTTCTAGCTGCACGATGATTTTATCTGACACTCGGTGCTCGGCAGAGCCAGAGTTCTCTACATTTGTCAACCATACTCTCTGTACTGCACCCTTTAATGGCTCGTGGGAGCGAATCACTCTTTCTTGGTATTACCGGCCATGATCGGAAATGGAGTCTGGCACCAATACCTTGCTGCTTAATCCTGAACTTCACTGTTCATCACAAAACTTGGAAATGCTAAGGTTATCTCCCTGAAAAGTAGAAACTGTAATCAGAAATGGCAGCTTTGGGATTGCGGATCACGTTATTCAACAATGCAACTCAACATCGTTTGTGGAGATAATGACCAAATAAGAACTTAGTGCGATCATGACATATAATATCTACAGGTATACATGAACCAAGTACCCACTTTAGATATGGAAGAGTCATGTTTTTCATGAGGGAAGGATTCTTTGCCACGAACTCTCTCCACTCTTCTTGATCGATCTTCCCGTCTTCTTTTGTATCTGCCTCTGTGATTGTCTGTCAAGACAAGGCGAACAAGAGCATGAGCAACAGGACACGACTGCTTCGTATAACTCGAGGACAGAATCGAGCAGATTTGTTGCATACCTTATCAACAATCGTGTCTATGATATCATTGGAAAGTGTCAGATTTGATTCACTGAGAAGAGCCAATACCATCTCCTTCAACTTTTTGAATTAGGATATAGCCCATGCATATTGAGAAGTTAAAATAACGAGATCTCAGAACTTGACAGTCAGAGGACAAGCAGGCCAGTTGTAGCAATTTGCAGTTAAACTTGACCAAAGATGCAATCATGCAATGCATGTAAGAGAAGCTACTGCAGAATTAACTTGGGTGGCCGAAAGATGGTTCGATGACTGGCATGTTGGGTCAAACAACTGCCAATCTGCCATCACTTGCTTGTACCGATGATTCGACGATTACACCAGTTGAAAAACAACAAGTAACACGATCTCTAGTAAATCAAGATATCATATTCGAGGTCATAACAGCAAGTTCTCTTTCTTTTTCTCTTCCTCTATTACTTAAGACAGTGTAATATCTTTCTAAACGGGATTTCCATTCTTAAATTGCAAGATCAGATTTTCTGAGGAAAGAGGTCTAAACAGCCAAATTACACGAACCTTTTGAAATGAGAAAAACAATTTTCTACATGTTTTACGGTGAGAAGCTTGTCATAACCGCTCATGTATTTACAGAAGTATTTACATGCTGTAGAGGCAGAAGCATTAGACTACTGGTCATGTATTTACCTCCTCTCGCTCAATGTAACCAGTCTGCTTTAAATCATATATTCTAAAAGCAACTGCGAAAAAATGCCATCCAAGTCAGAAAAATCCTTATCGATCTTCAAGTGCAGTCGCAGAAATTGCATTCTTGTATGCTCTAGTTCGCTTCCGAACAACCAAAAAAATCAGTGAGCAGGCGAGATTCTTAATCGGATCGTACAGTCTATTTTGTCTGATTCAGGAGCATTTGGGTGGAAGACACTCAATGACCGGACAAATTCTCCAAATTCTATCACCCCGTTACGCTTCACATCGAATAGATCAAATACCTGCAGTTCAGTTTCTGGCCAAGGTTAGCAACGAATAAATGGGCATGCTTGGTGAAATTTTAGACAGCATGCAACAAGTAAAAGACAGCATTGCGGTTATCACGTTGACAAGCCCAAATACTGCAACATATGGCTGAGGCCGCATGATTCATATCTGCAGAACTATGCATGATAAGTCTGAAATTTCAATTGATTGACAAATTCCAACAGCAATTCCACTCTGATTTCAGATGTCGTGCGCCTAGAAGAAGCGAAACAGGTATATCCACTGAAGAATGAACTTACAGATGGAAATTAGGTTACCTAAAGGAAAAAAAAATTACAAAAAAGATAAGCATATGCACTCACCCTATCTGCAAAAAGATTCTGCATGTTACTGTTTCTGAATAGCGCAAGCTGAAACTCTTCCTGTTCAAGCCAATAGAAGGGAAGTAAGTCCTTGTGATGTATAGGTATTAGAAACCTAGTCAAAGGGGAGTGCTTCTATCTTATAGAGCAAAGCTCGAGTTCCTGATATAGTCTAAATTAGCAAGAGGATACCTTGTGAATAAGACCATCGTCGATTATGGAACTGCTTAGTTTCTTGAAAAGGCCATACAAAGCCTCCACTTCATTCACAGTAACTGCCCAATCGACCATAATGTGGAGATTATCACACGTCTATCACAAATAAAAAGAAAAAGGAACTCCAGAGGAAAGTTGTCGAAAGTGTAGATCAGCCCATCAGCTTATATGAGCTAAATGGAGCAACAGTATCATGTCCCTGTTGGTGACAGTACATAAAACATCTAAAATGCAGTTGTGGGATGAGGGCATAAGTAGATTTGCTAACAAGTAAGATGAACGTGATACAGATACATAGGCAACTACTAAGTCGCGAATTGAATATCCATCCATAAGACCAGTTTACTAGTTCCATCAGACTTAAGACGTCCATGCTACATCGGAAGTGCAAGGTGTCTGGACTTGCTAACCTGTTTATATCATGTGACACCTAAAAGGGGGAACGAGTCACTAAAACTGTTACCTATTTAAATTCCTACTTACAAGGTGTTTCCGAAGCAAGAATGACTGGATCCTCATAACCAGCTTTTCGTTGACCTTTCCTCATGCAAAAGCAGCCAAAGAGCGACTGCATAACTTCAGGTAGAGTTGTGCCTGTTGACGACAGCAGAAAGCAGGACTTGAAAACTTTGATGGTTAAGACTAGGAACTTAGGCATGCATGTGTTGAGGTCCAGCATCTCTCGCAGAAAGTACTTCCTAGGTTTCAAGCTTGTGCCTAGTTCGCGTCTCTCTTAAAAATCTCAGTGTTCAATATGATTCCCAACGGTTTTTTGACTTCGGAAATTAAGTTTCAGAAAGTTGAAATGAGCAAGGCTTGCTACAGGAGCAGGGCTTGTGCGAAGTCATGACAAAGAAGGACTAAATATCTTGAAGCAGAAATCTTTTTTGGCATTGCAAGTGTGTAAATAAACAAGGGATGGTTAGAGTAATTTGGGTGAAAACCATGATCTTGGCGACCAGTGACTCAGAATTAGCATCTGTTCAATTAACAACAGTGTCTGGGACCTCTTATCTAAGCTGCTGTAGCAGGGGCCATCCTTAATTGTACTTCCAAAGTCAAAGACAGTTATGATCCTAGTTATGCTGAAATTTGACATGCTTCACAGAATGAGATGATTGGAAGCATATGTAGCTGCTGTTGAATAAGTATAAATCAGATAATTCTCTCTCTCTCTCTCCCTCAGTAAATGATAATTCTGGAACTCGCCGCTGTGCCTGTGATCTACAGAAGACCATGATCATTACTTGATGTGCTTGAAAAGTTACCATTACTGATTCAATGATAAGAAGCTATTCGAACTACTAAACCGTGGTGAGATATTACTATTATATAGACGAAAGCACTATCAGGGATACCATCCCAGGTTTTCCCAAAAACGCGACTGGAGACGGATCCCCCCCAAGACACCAGTCTAGCACCACGGTGACGCCAATTACCAGTCATTTATACATCAACACGATGCCGCCATTTGCAATGAAGGCAACAGTTTCTCCGAATCCCTCATTCTTTAAAAATTCTAAAAGCATCTTATAGTTATTAAATCTCCTAAGTTTCAAAAGCCCTGATCAACTCTGGCAATCCTAAGTCTCCGATACCAAAGCTAGCTTAGCGGCTACAAGTCCCTCTCCCGGGCTCCCGATGCCTCTATATTCTCATGTGTACGCCGTACAAAAGTGCTCTCCATTGAGTCAACAATTGCGAAAGCGCTTACAGTAGCAAAAAGGGGGCCAAAATAGAAGGAACCGCGAATTTACAGAGCAAAGAACAGAAGTCAAATCCCATATGCAGAAACCGCAAACTAATAGGAAACAGAAACTATGCGCTCTTTCACCAACTCAGAAAAGCTGTAGGACCCATCCGACTCAAGAGGAACAGGCAACGCCTTTTCACTGTTCGATTCTCTCGACGCATAACCCAAAAAAAAAAAGGAAAACCCAAAAAGAGGAGCAAAAGAAAGGGCGGGGAAGCAACAAACATCCCAAGAATCTGTTTATTGACAGCAGTATAGCAGCATGATAAGATCGATAATGGGCAGAAGTAACAGTGACCTGGGTGGGGCGAAGAAGCTTTCTCGTGTTCCTCTCCTTCTTCTTCTCCGGCTCGGCCGTGCGTTGAGTTGTTGGAGATTGAATTGCAGTTGGTTTGCTTGGGTTGCATCACTTTCAAGTCCTGCGTTATTATAATCGGTCGTGAGCTGCGAAATTCAACGTTCCAGTTCTTGGGCCTAAATTTTTTACACTTCTTGATTTGGAAAAGCTGGGCGTTGGGTCGCATCTGAGATCACATCGCATGCATCGTGGGGAAGATCCAACCGGACGCTCAATCTGGTCTGCCCATTTCATCTCTGCAAATTTGTCGTTCTGTCACTGTCGTTACCGGTATGTGGGCCCACCCATTTCTGACGTGGCATACTAAACGGAAAAAAAACTTCATATGTTGTTGTTAGGGTATTACAGCAAGAGCCAGTACAAATTATCACACTTTCGAAACATTCATCGCCCGCCATAAATAAATTTATGGCAACAACAGTCGATGAGGAAAACATATGCACAGACAGACGGACACAACCCCCTCAATTTGACAAAACCACCCCATCAACCGAGCTGGTTCAATTCGAAACCGATACAGTTCCAGATTCCCATTAACTAGGAATCGATATTGATTGGTTCGGATCCCGATTCTAATCCCTGAATTGACCCGTTGTTCTACTTGGAAACCTAGAACCTATGAGGCTAGTTTCGAGGTAGAACTTGAAAATGAATCGAATTATCCCCGATTTTTAGAAAGTTCTTTTACTTTGTTTTTTTATTAAGCAGAAAATATTTGCTAAAATTGAATATGTTTGACATATTATCCTTAAGCAAATAGACTTATATTCATGTTTGATAAGTGTATATTATATATATGATATAATGAAACAAAAAATACAACAACAACAACAACAAAAAGAGTCTCGACTAATTCTGAGTTAACCTTGGAACTAGCCTAGATTGACCGGTTTGGCTCCATTCCAGTTCCAGGGTTACCCGAGTGGGTTCTTGTTTCCAAAAATTAGGAACTGACCCTGACACTATCAGGAGGTCTGAAACCGGTACCCTTTACTCCAATAGACAAAATAATAATGATAAATAGAAAAATGCAAACTACAAAACGGAGCACAAATGTTATTTGAAGGGACGGGCCTCCGCGAGATCGTGCCCCTGGTTATAATGATATAATACGATAAGGTTTCGGGTGTGTAATAATAAATCTCAGATAAATCTATTTTTCATAAACTTTTTTATGTGATAATTTGAAAATTTTGAAAAATGTTGGTATTTGGGAGTTTGCGATTGTCGTAATTTCTGCAGACCCTGAATACGTCTTTCGTAGTTTGTTATATGAGTTTGTAGATAAAATTTTAAATAAATTTTACCCTTTTTTAATCTTTAATTTAAATTAAAATTTAGAAGAAAAAAAAAGCCAAGCATGAAAGAGAAATTAATTTGAAAATGCCACCAAGGAGGCGGACCCGACAATGCCAGGAAGGTTGAGTGTGCATTTGTCTGAGATAATAATAAATTAAGAAAATCCATTCTCTCTCTTCTCTTCCTCTCTTGTCGTAGGACGCGCATGGTAACACTTCTCTACCAGAAATCAACTTCTAGCAAGAAGTTGATTTTTCTACTTCTGGTTTTGAGCAGAAGTTGATTTTTCAACTTTTGGTCCATAAGTTGATTTCTGATAGAGAAATGTGTTTGATAACCGGATAAAATTTCTACTTCATTTTTCAACATTTTATTTTTTTAAAAAAATAATTTTTTATTAAAAATATTATTTATTTTTTACTCCGACGGCAGTGGGCGGCGGCCCGTGGTGGTTGGCGGAAGTCGGTGGCCGGTGGTTGGCGGTCGGCGGCCGGTGGTCTACGGCGGCGGCCTGAGGGGCCGGCCGACGGAGGCGGGTGGTCGGCGGCGGAGGTGGTGGGTGGTCGGCGGTGGGGGTCGACGGCGGCGGTCTTGAGTTTTTTTTTTTTTTTTTTTTTTGTCCAAGAAGTGCTTCTTGACTTGGAGAAGCTACTTTTTTTTACTTTTCAAATTGGGCAAAAAATCTTACCAGAAGTGAAAAATTCTTCCAGAAGTAAAAAATCCTACCATAAGTAAAAAAATTTACCAAACGAATTTCTGCTTCAAAAGTTAGTTTACCAAACGGATTTCTCTACCAGAATGACTTCTGGAGCAAAGAAGAAATTCCAGAAGTGTTATCATGCGCACCCCTAACTTCCCCTTAAACAGCTGCCCCACAACAATCGTAAGTTAGCTTCGATATTAAGGTTCGAGTGTGCATTTATCTTCGTATCCACTTCAGACCTTGTATGCATCAACCAAAGCGTAAGGTTCATTTATTTTGTTATGTAATACTATTTTTCCCTCCGGCGACTGGCGGGTGGTCGGTGGCGGCAGTGGGCGGGTGACGGAGACCAGGCCGTGGAGGCGATGGGTGGGCCACGGGGGCGGGCAGGTGAATCCCAGTGGCGGCGGCGAGCGTGCCACGATGGCAACGGTGGCGGGTCGCGAGCGGTGGCGATCAGCGAAACAATCTTTTACATTTTTGAATTTTATGGAACAAATATTTCATGATTTGATTAAATATATAAGTATTTAAATAATACGAGTCGAGTCGGGTATGAGTTGGGTTAGGTATGGGTCGTAAAATTTATACGGTATGAAAATGGGTCAAAACGGGTTAAATAGATAAATATAGGTTGGACCATATTCGATCCGATCCAAATCCGTCCTGACCCACCCATTTGACACCTCTATATATAGTCCATCAACTTTTGTTATTTGTGCAATTTAATCCTCTAAATTTGATATTTTTCAAAGCGATTGAAAAGAAAAGGAAAATAACAAAAGATAAGGGGAAGAGAGAGGAGGGGGGATTACGAATCGGTCCCACCATCACCTATGGCCGTCAATGAGGAAAATTACCAAAAAAGTCATAAATCTATTGCAATTGTGCCAATTCAATCCCAATTTTTTTTTTTTGCCTATTCAGTCCTAAACCTTTAGCAATTGTGCCAATTCAGTCCATATGGCCAAATTTGGTAGGCCGACGCCGACCATCCGGCGACACAATATTTTAATATTTTTTTATTTTGTTTTATTTTTTCCCTCTTCATCTTCTTTGAGCGACTGGAAAAATCCATTTGGTTCAGCATTTGAACAAAGTAAACCCTTCCCAGATAAAAAAAAAATCAAGAGAAGTCATAAAACCCACAGATCTGCACTCCTTCCCTCAATTACTTTGCGTTTTCTGGGTTTTCTTTTATTTTTTATCGTGGGTGTGTTTTGTTTGTTGTCGCCAGGCTTCGCCATGGCTAGGTGAGGCTCGACCTCGCACAGCCACGGCAACGCGTGGTGAGGTCGACTTTCGCCTGGCCCCTGGCGAGGTGGATTTCGTCCATTGTCAGAACATTGGTAATTTTTGAAGCCGTTCGTGGTGGACATTAACATTGCAGCGTTCCGTAGCCACTGACTGGCCAGAGGAAGAAGATGAAGAGTGGAAAAAAATATTTAAAAATGAAAAATAAAATAAAACAAAAAAAAAGGCCAAAAAAAATACTAAAATATTGTGTCACTTGACGACCGGCGTCCACGTCAGTGCCGGCCGGCCAAATTGTGCCGGATGAACTGAATTAGCACAATTGTAATAGGTTTATGACTTTTTGGTAATTTTTTATACCATCAATGAGTGTCACCACTGAGGAGGGCCGCCAGTGAGTATCACCACCGCATCGACTCTAGCCGGAGGTTGCTAGAAAGCTTGGTTCATCTCCATATTTCTCTCTCTCTCTCTCTCTCTATCTAACTTTGCAAGTTGGAATGCTTTTATTAAGGAAGTTAATAAAGAATGCTTTGTAATATTATATACGGAACCCGAATTATTGGAATAAGTGGATGAACTTTTCTTAGTTGTTTTATTTTTGGTCGGAGAACTTTTTTTAGTTGACAAAGCACCGAAAGAGTAATGCACTCATTAATACCTAGTATTTTCTCTATATTTCAAACCTCTAGTTTAATAACAAAATCTTCTTTTTTTTCTAGTTCCTTATTAAAAGAGCTGACCTAGAAAACAAAGACAGGTCGAGATAGACGTCACTTGGCCAAAGGCCTAGTTTAATCACGGCACCATGGAACGAAAAACCTGGAACATCGCTAAATGGGTTTGGTTTCGGACTAGCTGTACCTACCGCTATCGTATCTTTTTCAGGGTCAATATTAGCAAAGCAGTTCACCAGACGATAAATCCAGTAAAAATTACAACACAATCAAACCGGCAAAATTGTTCAAAAGTTCTAAACTTATTGTACTTTTATCAATTCAGTCCTAAGTCTTTTAATATTGTTAATTGAGTTCTAAACCTTTTCGCATTTTATATATTGAGTTACTTTTAAATTTTTTTACTTTTTTTTTTTTAACATTTGCAGCAGGCGAGGGTGTCGCGGCCCTTGGCACGCCCTCGCCTAGATCTAGGCGACGGCCCGATGCCCTTGCCTGTGGCCAGCGATGGTTGACTGGCGTCCTCGGGAGGCCACGGTTGTAAAAAAAATAAAAATAAAAACGAAAAATATTAAATAACATTAAAATTATCCATCTCAGGGCGGTCGTGCCACGTAGAATGGCGGGTGTCTAAGTTAGCAATTTCGGGCCAAAATTGGCAAGATAGCTTCAATTGGCAAAGCGTGAAAATGTTTAGGTCTCAATTGGTAAAATTAAAAAGTTTAGAATTGAATTGGCAAAAGTGCAATAGGTTTAGGACTCTTCGGACAATTTTCCCCAATCAAATCTGAACGAATAAACCGTTGAATCGAACCGTACTAGTCTCTACCGGGGGTCATTACTCATTTATCCGTTTGCTATTTTCTTTCTCAACTGATTCTTCAATTTAGAGAAGAAAAGAGAGTGTATTGTTGTGAGGGTATATCAAGATTTAGTATCAGATTCATATATCGTCGACGATTTGCGGTTGATATACGGGGACATGACTATTTTCGTGAACGTCGGGCTTCGCATGTATATATGTACGTATGCTATCACGTTCATGTCCACCGTCAAATTTGCATTTCGACTTCGAACTCACTTGTCTTAATAGGTATGTATCTCGATTGAGGTCTATGGGTTTGGGCAAGGATTTGTCTAGTTTACAACAAATGGGTCGGGAGTAATTTTGAGTGAACATCTTTCCACGATTTTTAGACCTTATGGTAACACTCCGAAAGAGTAGCCACTAACCACGTTAATGGTCGCCCACCAAAAAAAGTAAGTTGGGCTGGTCATCGGAACGACTCCCTAGGCAACATACCTGGAATGGGCTGGCATCCGACCCGGTCCCTACTGCCACTTTGCGGGCCATTTCAGCCCGACCCGTTATAGCTGCAGCCTGCAGCCTGCAGCCTGCGGAACTTCGGTTTGGTTTGGATAAACCCGATGAGTTCGAAATGTCTTCTTCTTGAGCTTGAACAGCGTCATACATGGCAATTCGTTTCAGCTCGTTCAAACTCATAATTGGTTCCAACCCCTCTTGATTAGATTCGCGAAAATGCGCACAAGTGACGACCTTTCGAGTGTAATGCAGTAGAAACCGTAGCCGAATAGCCCTGCGGATCGAAGTTCTTTCCCTAGAATATGGGCAGCATTGACACTCTGCTATCATCTAGGGCTTTTTATGCCAAACCGCATGTATACTCGAAGGGATTGTGCCTCGCTCCGATTATCTCTCGGCGAGGACTCGAACGCTCAAATTCTGTTTTGCGAGGAATTCGGTTACGGACGGGAGTTACTCGAAGGTTCTTTAAAGTTTCATGCGAATCGAGTTCAGACTCAACTCCTCCGAAAGGGGATGATTTTGTGGCTAGGGTTTTGAAGGAGAACCCTAGTCAGGTTGAGCCCAAGTACTTGATAGGTGACAAGTTCTACACTTTGAAGGAAAAAGAGAACTTGAGCAAAAATGCTGATGTGGGTGTGTTTGAGATTTTGAGAAGAACACTGGACACAAGAGGTAAACTGAAGAGAGGGAGTGATGAGGGTCAAAACGAGGCTAAGACGGCCGCGAAAGAGGAGCCCGTGTACTTGAAAGACATACTGAGGGAGTACAAGGGGAAATTGTACGTCCCTGAGCGAGTCTTCGGCGAAGACTTGTCCGAGGAAGAGGAGTTCGATAGGAATTTGGAGGCATTTCCCAAGTTGAGCTTGGAGGATTTCAGGAAAGCTATGGAAAGTGATAAAGTCAAGTTGTTGACTTCGAAGGAGGTTGCCGGCATTTCGACGGCTAATGGGTTTAGGGATTTTATTGTAGAGTTGAAAGATATCCCTGGGGATAGGAGTTTGCATAGAACTCGATGGTATATTTCTTTACTTGTAGTTTTTGCAACATATTTTGTTTCAACGTCATTTTTTGGTTGTTGAGCCATGTAGGTGTTTGTAGGGCTATGAAGCTGAATCAGGGTGAAGCTCAAGCTCTTCTGGAGGAATACAATGGTCCGCAATATGAAATAGAGAGGCAAACTATGGTAATTGGGTTTATTATTTGCTTCATAAGTTTTGTGCATAAATGGGATTAGAGATGGTGAATTCCTCTGATTTTTCATTCTTGCTGATAACATTTTCTGTAGTCTTGGGTGGGAAAGTTACCAGAATATCCTCATCCAGTGGCGTCTTCCATATCAAGCAGAATGATGGTTGAGTTTGGGATGATCACAGCTGTTATGGCTGTTGCAGCAGTGGTGGTAGGGGGTTTTTTGGCTTCAGCAGTCTTTGCTGTTACCAGTTTCGTCTTTGTCACGACAGTATATATTGTGTGGCCAATAGCCAGACCATTTCTCAAGCTCTTTCTCAGTCTTATCTTTAGCATTTTTGAGAGAGTGTGGGACAATGTTGTCGATCTATTCAGTGATGGAGGGATCTTCTCCAAATTTTACGAGTTTTACACATTTGGCGGTGTCTCAGCTAGCCTTGAAATGCTAAAACCGATAAGCGCTGTTCTTTTGACTATGGTCCTTCTTGTCCGTTTCACTCTGTCGAGGAGACCTAAGAACTTCAGGAAATGGGTACTACTATTCTCTTGTCATTTTCTCTTGCTTGTAGTGTGATGCAATGGCAATATCCTAGTGTCTGTTAACCGTTCAATTCTTTGCGTGACATCGCTTGCCATTATGCAGGATCTATGGCAAGGAATTGATTTTTCAAGATCCAAAGCAGAAGCTCGTGTTGATGTTAGTTTCATTTTGTAATTTGCACCAAAGCATTCTTTGCTGGTGTTGAATTTGGACTAAATTTTTAGAATGTTCTCTCTGGATGAAATATTCCAGGGTTCAACAGGAGTAAAGTTCGGTGATGTGGCAGGGATAGATGAGGCTGTGGAGGAACTTCAAGAGGTAATCACTCTTGTTCTATGGGTATTCACTTGTAAGAACAGCTAATTTATTGCTTTCTTCCTGACTGGATGATCCCTTTGAGTTATCTCTTTGACAAATGGTACAAGTGTTTTCTTTGGAGAACTACTACTTAAAGACATGAATCTGGCATTTTTTACTTGTTTAACACTTCCCTGTATTCTCTGAGCTTTGGCATTTTACATGATAAAAATATTGTTCTAGCAAATCATGCCTTACAAAGTTAGATAATCTAGTGTGTGATATTTGCATCCCTAACTAAATTATTTTGTTGAAGGGTGAGTTCATACAGAAATTTTGAAATTATCGTTGTTGGTATCCTGAAACAGACACACAGACAATTTTGCATACGTGCACGCGCAAACGATAACACTGACTAGAATCATGCCTTACAAAGTTAGATAATCTAGATGCAGCATGTGTGATATTTGCATCCCTAACTAAATTATTTTGTTGAAGGGTGAGTTCGTACAGAAATTTCGAAATTATCGTTGTTGGTATCCTGAAACAGACACACGGACGATTTTGCATACATGCACGTGCGAATGATAACACTAACTAGAATCTCGTTTTAACCCCAAATTTCCTGTTTAGAACAGATTATACTTAAGGGGCCTTCCTTACTGTAAAGTATTTTGCTTTTTCATGACATCTTTATATTGTAATTCCAAAATGTGCTTCTGATTTGTCACCATTGTCCAGCAGAAGCTCACAGATTCCGTTTATTTTGCTGGTTAGTTAGTTAGGTACTTGAAGAATCCGGAACTGTTTGATAAAATGGGAATCAAGCCTCCGCATGGTGTCCTTTTGGAGGGACCTCCTGGGTGTGGAAAGGTAGGTTCTGTTTAGTTTCTCCTGCAAATACCTTTGGCTGCTCTCACCCTTTCTATTTGCAGACACTGGTTGCCAAAGCCATTGCTGGTGAAGCTGGCGTTCCATTTTATCAAATGGCTGGGTCTGAATTTGTTGAAGTTTTAGTAGGTGTCGGTTCTGCTCGTATCAGGGATCTATTCAAGAGAGCAAAGGTATTATATTCTCCATACTATTCAAATGAAGGATTAATTCCTACAAATAGGGCTATACTGAGTTTAGGATCGTGGAATTTTGTGAACTTTTCAAACTTTTTGATGTGATTATCTGCTCTCTATTATGTCACTTATGTGACTGAGGTTAGCTTTATCGTATGTTTCACCTGACTTTATGGGTTGTTTCCTTGTAACGCACATTTACTTGTCAAGTGGGTTTGGTTCACCTGCTTTTGGAATTGTCAACATCCTTTTACCACTTTACTTTAGTTTTTAACTATTCTGATGGGTCTTTCTGATTTCAAGGCTTATCTGTTTTTGCAGGTAAATAGGCCATCAGTTATATTCATCGATGAAATTGATGCCCTGGCAACCAGGTTAGTCTTCTATCTGAGCCGGCTCTTGATTGATTGAATTCTTCTTGTCACATTTTTGTCCTCTGGAAATTCCTCAGTTGCCTATGATTTGTCGGGGACATTTGTCACTGCCGTAATAATTATAGCTAGTCTAATGTGAATGGTAAGCCCATAACTTTTACTGGTCTTTTTGGTTTTTTGTTTATCTATGATCAGGCGTCAAGGAATCTTCAAGGAATCCACAGATCACCTGTACAATGCCGGAACTCAAGAAAGGGAAACTACATTGAATCAGCTTCTTATAGAGCTTGATGGGTTTGATACTGGAAAAGGTGTGATATTTCTGGCAGCTACCAACCGTAGGGACCTATTAGATCCTGCACTCCTTCGTCCTGGTCGTTTTGATCGGAAGGTTTGTTTCTGTTAGTGAATAGTAGCTGTACTTTATTTTAGCTACACTGAACCCGAAGGAGAAATTGGAAAAAAAAAAAAGAAGGAAAAAAATTTTGAGTTAAATTCACACTCGGTATCGAGGCTGTTCTTGATAGTTGATATTGGGCGTCTGAGCTTTTAGAATTAGCCTTTAAGGTGGCTAACTGGACTATTTCAGCTATCATGAAAACACCAGCTGTTACCATAGTAGCTGCATGAATCAAAGCGGATACTGGAGTTGGTTTTAAACTTTTTTTTCTTTTTTTCCTTGTTGTGTGTATCCTGCAGATTAAGATTCGGCCCCCTAATGCAAAAGGGAGACAAGATATTCTAAAAATTCATGCAAGCAAAGTAAAGATGTCAGAGACAGTTGATTTATCGTCATATGCACAGAATTTGCCAGGTAGCTATGGTTCTCAACCATTGTTAATTTGTTGGTTCAATATCTGAAATATGTGTTTGAATTATTAATAGGATGGAGCGGAGCACGATTGGCTCAGCTTGTGCAAGAGGCTGCTCTAGTGGCAGTTAGGAAAGGACATGGATCAATTCTTCGACCAGATATGGATGATGCAGTTGATAGACTCACTGTGGGGCCAAGACGTGTTGGAATAGAGTTAGGTCATCAAGGACAATGTAGGAGAGCTACCACTGAAGTAGGAGTTGCGATGACTTCTCATCTTTTGAAGAGATACGAGAACGCCGATGTCGAGTGCTGTGATCGGATTTCAATCATCCCTCGTGGAGAGGTCCTCTTTCTGTTCCCAAGTCCTCTGTATCCTGTTTTATTCTTTCACAAGGACTTGACATTTCTTCAGCATGTTCATTTCCTGGAACAACTCATTATGTTGGATGCCTACCTGCTACAAAGCAATCATCAGATTTGCTATATTTTTTTTCCTTCTAAGCCTTATTTAGGGCTCCTCTTATTACTGAATGGTTAACTTGGAACATGCAGACATTATCTCAAGTTATCTTTCATCGACTTGATGACGAGAAATATATGTTTGAGCGCCGGCCACAATTACTTCATCGCCTTCAGGTATGACTCTCTTTGGCTAATTGGCAGCTGGTGTTTCTTCCCTTCCTCTTATTTCTATTAATAGATTAAATTGAATCGGGTCCTTATCCTGCTGTACTCGAACTATAGGTTTTGCTTGGAGGACGTGCAGCCGAAGAGGTTATTTATGGACGGGATACATCGAGAGCATCTGTTGGGTATCTTGCAGATGCTTCTTGGCTTGCGCGTAAAATTCTGACAATGTTGGTCCCTTGTGCTGTGATCAGGGAATTTCCTTTTCGAACTTGTCATGGTGTTTAATACTGGCTTGTTCCGTGCTCCATCAACAGATGGAATTTGGAGAATCCAATGGTCATCCATGGTGAGCCACCTCCTTGGAGAAAGGAAGTCAAATTCGTTGGACCGAGGCTAGACTTTGAAGGATCGCTCTATGACGACTACAGTTTGATTGAACCGCCAATAAACTTCAACTTGGACGATCAGGTTGCTCAAAGGACTGAAGAGCTCATACGTGACATGTATGGAAGAACCGTTTCTCTGCTCAGGGGGCACCATGCGGCCCTGCTCAAAGCTGTGAAGGTAAGATACCTGATGTGATCTTAGTACTAGTTTTAGATTTTTCAGTATCTTCAAATCTTGGGGCCAAATGAAACCAGAGTCAAAGCTAAACTATGAGGCACGCTGAGTGTGTGGACTATTTGTGTCATAGGTTCTCCTCAACCAGGAAGAAATCAGTGGAGAGGAAATTGACTTCATTCTGAATAAATATCCTCCACAAACACCTGTGAGCCTTCTCTTGGAGGAGGAAAATCCGGGAAGTCTTCCGTTCTCCAAACAAGAAACAAGTGATTTGGAGCACGCCCTTGTATCTCAGTCAAAAGAACAAAGCCTGTGAAACAGTATGTGGCCTGGCTCAAAACGGTAAATCCCTTGATGGGTGTGAGAGAGGACTCTCCTGCGAGTAATTTCCTCGTCTCATTTGAAAGGTTGCATTCAGAAATAGCATAAACTGACGAGCATGACGATTTTCACGGCGCGTCCATGAAAAGAGAAGAATGTGTAAGTCAGCCACTTCCGAGTCGGTAGTGAGAAATAAGACGGTTTCTCTGGCGCTTCAGATTCTTGTAGCTGTTAAGAGTACTTATAAGTACTATAAGGGAAGGACAGCAGTTGATTAAGTGAAATGATACCGTAAGTGAAGGACAATCCACTTGTTTTATTGTTGTAAATGATTTACAGAGAATTGTTCATCAGAAGATTTGTTTTGGTCAGCAGAATCTCGTACCAGCTCAAGTCTAATTTTCTAGATGACTCCTGAATTCTCTGCCAATGCCTATTGAGTTGCATATGGGAGAAGATTGAACCATCCAAATTTGAAGGAACAACCGAACTTAAAATTCTAGCAATGCAAATGAAGTGGGGAAAAAGAAACATCTTCAAGTTCAACCATATAGTTTCTTTTCCTCCAATACTGATAAACCATCCAAGGAATGAGGTACAACATTATTTGCAGTCTTGCAGATAGGGGTGTGCAAACTGGACCGGACCGGCTCGGGCCGGACCAAGACCAGACCAATCCGGCTAGGTTGATCCGGTCCTTGAGGGGAGAGGTCCGATCCCCGGTCCCAATTATTGGGACCGGTGGCCGGGCGGTTCGATCCCTAGTCCCATGGTAGGTGGGACCGGACCAGACTGCCTAGAAAAAAATAATAATAATACATAACCAACACCATCTTGCTGGGATATCCAACTTTTATGAGCACTTATAGATCAAAGGAGAAAAGTAACTTCCTTGTTTCTAAAATAAACCACAAAATTTGAAGTTTTTCACACAATAAATCAGAGCCAAGCGGCATCCAAATTATGTGGATGAAACTTTGATAGATGAGGGGTTTGGCAATAAGTGTTCGATCTGACATTTTTGTTATTTTAAGGTATATTACAGCAATACGATCTCTTTAGCCTAATCCGAACCCATCTAATTGATCAAAAAAAGTCGAAAAAAATACGATAAATCGCACTCTCACACAAGAGGAATTTACACCTGTTGAGCAGTTTCCTCCCTCAACTAAACTGCACAATTACTAGCAGCCTCGAATCAAGTTAGAGGTAAAAAAAAATTAAAATTTTTTGGTGTTAGCGGTCCCATTGGGACCGGACCAGGACCGGACCGGACCGTTGCTCCTGGGCCAGTCCGGTCCCCGGTCCCGAAAATTTGGGGACCGGGACTACCGGTCCGGTCCCCAGTTCCATACCGAGACCGGACCAGCCCAGACCATGCACACCCCTACTTGCAGAGCTGTTGCAGAGCAGTTAAAAGCATAGAAATCAAGACTCAAGAATAATGTGTATAATTTGTTAACAAGAAATATACATTGATCATCACCGAACCCTGCAATCCAAGCATCAGAAACCGACGGATAGCTAAGATGAGGACAGGTGACAATGCATTCATCCCTTCACTTTCTTCTCTTCTGGCTTTTCGGGTATCCCAGGAGACCAGTAGGATCGTGAACTTTTCTGGCTATCATGAATGGGAGAGTATTACCTCTCGAGTTTCCTCCGATCTCGCCCTTTCTAGCTGTAGAATTCATCGGTAGCTTACCCAGTTTGAAACATGTTGATGCTTCAAGATCTAAAAAATACGCAATAGAATTCCAGTAGTTCCTAATCGTCACCATGAACACTAACAGGAAGTAATTATTGGAAAGAGAGAGCTACGGCTTAAAGCTCATTTTATTTCCGCTTGACTATTAAAACCAAAAAATAAGGGCAAGTTCACCAAAACAAGGAAAAAAAGGAAGTCACAGCCACACTTCATGATCTGGATATCCCAAAAAATGTGCGGACTTTTCAACGAGAATTCAAAGCTTTCAAGATTAACCGAGAAATACACTCGTGATCGAAGCACCGAAAACAAGGGAATAGACGTAAAAAAAAAATCACAACAAACAATTCAAGCATAAGTGGAAATGATAATGTCAGTGAAAAATAAACAATACGGACAGGTTGTCCGACAATGGATTAGGAAGATTCACAAATCCGGACCCGCAGGGGGGAGTGTGAGAAAAGAAAAGAGAAGTGCAGCACCATTGAGGCTAAGGAAATGAGGTTGACGCAGGAGGTCTCATCTTTGCATATTGTTGCTTGTCAAAACTAAAGTTGTCCTAGAAAACAGAGAAAATTTCGGAATTCGCTGTACTGAAGGAAGATTTGATTTCTCTACATATTAGGAGCATATTAAGACTACCTGCACAGGAGAACCTAAAATTAATTTGGTATATATGGGAATACAGACTCCAAATGCACGTCGTCCTCAGAGCTAGAAATTCTGTTAGGACACTGACCTAAACCAGAAGAATTTCTTAATCCTTATACCTGGAAATGAATGCTCAAACTTACAAATGAGCTACCATTCAGTTTCAAACACTCAACCATTTAATTCAAACTACAAACAACATACAATAAGCATAATCCAGCAGTCATCGATAATCATTTATCTCCAGCAACACCATAAAATTCATAAAACCTCAGAGATAAAGGCAGACAAATTAGTACCTTTACCTCGACTCAGATTCATCACCAGATGCAGAACGGCCTCTTCCAAAAGCAACCTCATCCATGCTTTGCCCTTGCCGGCGATATCGTCCACCAGATGCTACAAATCCAGGACAAGGTCTGTAAGCCTTTATCGGCCACCAGCCAAAGCCTGGGACCGTCGCAATGCCACCTTGTATCCTCCCCTCTCCATTGCATCCCCTCTCTAGTTCCTCTCTCCCACAGGCCTTGCAACCCCTGCACATGTTAGTAATTATGTCAAACACTCAAAACCATTTAATCCAAACAAAAAAAAACTATCCAGCTGTCATCAATAATCACTTGGGTGACCTCCAGCAACGCCATAAAATTCATAAAACCTTAGAGATGAAGGCATTTAGGTGATCCTGACATTCTTGAAATTCGCAAATTATGTCTCGCGATGGAGGAGAAGACCAACAGATTAGAGTCAAAATTTTGACCACAAGATTTAACAAGCATAGGCAAGTATGACATGCTTTCGCAACAAGCAATGAGTCAGGACAACGAATCAATACTGGATCATAGGCATTTAAGGTACACATACACATAGGTTTCAACTTAAGTTGAACTCTGCTGCTCTAACAAAGAATCTAAAGTTAACAGAACTACAAGGTCCTAGTTTGGTACCCTCTTCCCATTGAACCAGATAACAACGTAGGTCCACCCGACAAAAAATTTAAAGCCGGAATAGAGTATCTAGAATAAGAAAGATTGATGGCAAGCATGAGGTACAATTGAATGAATTCATCTCTCGGCTTACCATTTCTATCAATTTCTAGATGAACTACCAACTACCAAAGCAGCTTCTGGTGATATAATCTGCAGTAGTTAAGCATCATTAAGAGTTCTAATCATTTTATGCAGCTAAATTATAATTAAAGACTATTGAACCACATGCTGCCGTTCGGCTGGCACGGATGCTGATGCCGCCGCCACCACAGCTACGTGCTGAATACATACTCCACCAACAGGCAATGGCCTTTGTCACCATCTCTTTCTGGCAACTTTTCAGCAGGCATTGTCAACTTGTCAGCGCCGCCGCCAACCAGTTCCCTTCATCTTACATGGAACAACCACCACTCTCGAATTCTTCTTTGGAAAAATCCAACTAGTACACGTACAAAAAGTAGGAATACAGACTCTACCTAACTATTTTAAGATGACAGCAATATAATTCAAACCGTTCTCATCCCAAATGCGAACACTTCTTAAAGCAACTGATTCGACGACTAAATTCCACTTCGTACCAAATGGAGAACGACAACTCCGTCCAAAACGTTTCGACGGCTTGAGCGCGAATAATGAGGGGGAAAAAGGGGGAAGATACCTCAAAGGAGCGACGTCACCGCCTTCAACGGTGGAGTCCGGCTGGAGAGGAGCGGAGCCAGACGGCGGAGGCGGAGGAGGAGGGAGGCCATCTTCCACGACGGAAGAAGAAGTCGAAGTAGAATAGACGGAGAAATTGAGCTTACTAGGAGCATGACGGATACGATTCGAGAGCCCCCACAAATCCAATCGCGAAGCTCCATGGTTGAAGCAATGGCGATGAGAGAGAGGCTGCTGGTGGTGGTGGTGGTGATACGGCGGAGCGGCGAAAAGTGCCGTCGTCATCCTCTCTCTCCGTGCCTCTCTGCGCGTGTGAGAGAGATGATAATGGCCACTCGCTACTCACCAGCCTCTTCAGTTCTCGGGAGCGAGAACCAAACCGACTATTCACACTGATATTTTACGGGAAAATAACACAAATGATTCGTAATTTTTTTAAAATTTTAATTTGTTCAATACAATCTTTGAATCTTTTCGTACGCTCCTACGATCAATTAAATATTATTTTATGACGTGAATTATTATATGCCGAGTTGGAGTATTGACAATGATGAGTCAACATGTCCATCTTTTTATTTACCTACATCATATTAGGAAAACAGAAAATTATGACGTCAATATGTCCATCGTCATTTGACGACATGAATTATTATATCCTGATTTTACGATGAATATACTTTTTCTTTGTCTACCGTTCAAACTTAAACAGACTGAAGTCACGTAAATAGATTACGTTAATTTGAATTAACGGAAGGACGGCGTTAAATATTTTTATGTAGCGTAGGGACTAAATTGAACATTTTTCAATAATTTAAGGACTATGTAGAATAAATTAAAATCTAGAGACGGCATTGCACATTAGACCGATGTTTGGAAACTATTCGGGTCCTTTCTCTAACTGTGAACAAAAGACATTGGAATTCTTGCATGCTCTTAATAAAGATCCTTCCGGTCAATCCATCAAACTTGATGATTCGAACGGATAAACGATAAGAAGGTCAAAAAATCTTAGGCGAGTCCCATGAGATGGATGCACTCATTAATGAGTTTGCTCTTGTGATTAAAATCTACGACAATGAGAGGAAAAGAAAACAATTTCCAAAGTTCGTGAAATTCTAAGGAAAAATGATACAAATGGTACTCGAACTTTGGCTCGATGCACGATGCAGTCCTTGAACTTTTAATTTATTCAATGTGATCTCTGAACTTCAGCTCAATGTATAATATCGTTCCTAAATTTTAAATTTGTTCAATGTGGTCCATGAACTTTTTGTACATGTTCAATTTAGTCTATAAACTATATGAAAATGTCCAATATTGTCATTCCATTAATTCAAATCCAGGGACAACGGTGAGCATTTTCATATAGTTCAGGGATTAGATTTGACATAAACCAAAAGTTTATGGATCACATTGAACAAATTAAAAATTTAATGACTACATTGAATAAAAAAAAAAGTTCAGAGACCACGTTGTGCATTAGACCAAAGTTCAAGGGCCGTTTGGGTCATTATCCCAAATTCTAATGTGTTGAGGAAAATATTATAGAAAAACATCGAGTCCTCTCCCGCTCATTTCTTCTTCGCATCTCTCTCTCTCACACACAACAGAACGCAGTGTTGGAAATATGTGATGAATTGATGGGTGAATGAATGAGAAATTGATACTCAAAGAACACTCTTGAGTTGGAAGTGGGAAATGAAACACACTAATCCCACATTGGATAGAAAGAAGGCTTTAGAATGCTTTATATGTAGTTACACTCTTTTGAAGTGGTAATTATCATATCACAAGCGCTATGCCTCGTGCGCAGGCGCAGAGGGGGTGCAAATCTCAGGCCTCGACGGAGGCCCAACGAGCTGAAACTTGGGCATGAGCGCACGACCCGCGTACACCAATGCAGGACCGAAAAGTGGGCCTCGCGACAGCCCCCTTTTTCTTTTTCGTTTTCTCAACTCAAACCGTTACAGATTCTTGTAACCGCTGCTGAATCAATTGAATAACGACAGAGCTGCTGAATCAATTGAATAACGACAGAGCTGCTGAATCAATTGAATAACGACAGGCAGAACTAGATTGCTGTTACAGAATTTATCATGACAGCAGCCGTTTTCATTGCTTTTATTTCCGAAATTCCCCAAATTACCTTAAAAAATAGATGGCTTCTCATTCTAATTTTACGGCCAGAAAACATCTCTCTCCCAACTTTTCTTTTCTTTGCATTTGCATCGTTTTCGATAGTGTTCGGTTCCCGCTTGTTCAGGTTCGTCGAATCCATTGAAGTGTTGTGCTTACTTCTTTGCTGCTTATCATTGTATCATAGGAGACAGACGTTCACGAGATCTCGAGCACATACTAGAGGGGACGAATTTGTTTTAAGAAAACTGTGTAAAACACAGGCCTCGGTATCTATTTGTATCGAATTCATTCCAATTCTGTTAATTGAAATTCTATTTTTTATTTTCTGTTTGCATCCTGTTCGTGACGTTTATACTAATGCCATTTTGAATTGTGTTATAATCTTAAAACAGATTCGTTATTTTAAATTCAAATGGCTACTGGAAAATAAGTTGTTGATGTGGCTGCTGACGACAACATCGTCCGATCCTCTGCCCCTACAGCGGTTCCTGTCCACCATGGTGAGAAACCTAAAAAGTTCAACGGATCGAACTTTAAAAGGTGGCAGCAAAAGATGTTGTTTTACTTAACAACTCTGAATCTTGCGAGATTCTTGACTGAGGAAGCTCCTAAGATATTCGATGGAGAAACGGATAAGCAAGCCTTCAACGCGCTTGAAGCCTGGAAGCACTCTGACTTCCTATGTAGGAACTATGTCATGAATGGCTTACATGACTCATTGTATAATGTCTATTGTGCAATGAAAACGGCAAAGGAGTTATGGGAATCCTTGGATCGGAAATATAAAACAGAGGATGCCGGAGCAAAGAAATTTATTGTCGGTTGATTCCTTGATTATAAAATGGTGGATTCTAAGACTGTGATTAGTCAAGTGCAAGAAATTCAAGTAATCTTGCATGAGATTCAGGCTGAAGGAATGAACTTGAGTGAAACCTTCCAAGTGGATGCTATTATCGAGAAGCTACCTCCTGGATGGAAGGATTTCAAGAACTATCTCAAGCACAAGCGAAAGGAAATGAACTTGGAGGAGCTGATTGTTAGACTTCGAATCGAAGAAGACAACAGAGTTTCTGAACGCAAAGGGTTCAATCCTACTACAGCTAAGGCAAATGTTGTGGAGCATAGGCAAGGCCACAAGAACAAGAAGTTTGCCAAGCCAAAGTTGGGACCAAAAGGAGGAGTTTCCAAGAACAAGTTCAAGGAAAATGCTTCAACTGTGGCAAGATGGGCCATAGATCTGTGGATTGCAGACTTCTGAAGAAGAAGAATTATAAGACAAATATGGTGAATGACATTGCTCGAGACGTGTCAGACATAAACCTTTCTGCAATGGTTTCTGAAGTGAACTTAGTTGGGTCCAATCCGAAGGAATGGTGGATTGACACTGGTGCCACTAGGCACGTATGCTCTAATAAGGACTTGTTCACAACTCTTGAACCAATTAATGGGGAGAAAGTTTTCATGGGAAATTCTGCATCTTCTGCTGTCGAAGGCCAAGGGAAGGTGCTGCTGAAGATGACATTTGGAAAAGAGCTGACTCTGAACAATGTCTTATATGTGCCAGAAATCCGAAAGAACCTAGTCTCCGGGTCTCTGTTAAACAAGCATGGATTTCGTATGGTGTTCGAGTCAGACAAAGTTACTTTGTCAAAATCTGGAATGTATGTGGGGAGGGGATATGTATCTGATGGGCTTTTTAAGCTTAATGTAATGACAATTATCAATAAAGATAATAAGTCTTCCGTTTATTTGCTTGAGTCTTCCAATGTATGGCATGGTAGACTAGGACACGTTAATTATGATACATTGCGTAGAATAATTAACTTGGAACATATTCCGTCATTCCAAATTGATTCAAAACACAAATGTGACATTTGCGTTGAGGCAAAATTAACGAGGTCATCGCTTCAAACAATTGAAAGAAACACCGAACCACTTGAATTAATTCATAGTGATGTCTGTGATTTGAAATTCATACAAACAAGAGGCGGTAATAAATATTTTATTACTTTTATCGATGATAGCACTAAATACTGCTATGTGTATTTGCTTAAAAGCAAAAATGAAGCCTTAGAGAAATTTGTTCTCTATAAGAATGAAGTTGAAAATCAACTCAATAAGAAAATTAAAAGATTGAGAAGTGATAGAGGCGGTGAGTATGAAGAACCAATTGGTCAATTCTGTGCACAACATGGAATTATACATGAAGTAACTGCGCCCTACTCACCTCAATCAAATGGTGTTGCTGAACGTCAAAATCGCACATTGAAAGAAATTATGAACACGATTTTACTAAGTTCAGGTTTACCTCAAAATATGTGGGGTGAAGCAGTTTTGTCAAGCAATTACCTTTTAAATAAGGTACCTCGAAAGAAAGAGGATAAAACCCCTTATGAGTTATGGAAAGGTAGGAGACCATCCTATAAATACTTACGAGTGTGGGGGTGTCTTGCAAAAGTGGTTGTTCCAACACCAAAGAAAACAAAGATAGGTTCTAAAAACGGTGGACTGTATCTTTATAGGCTATGCACATAATAGTAATGCATATCGATTTCTTGTGCACAAATCGAAAATTCCAGATATACACAAGAATACGATCATGGAATCTAGAAATGCATCATTCTTTGAAGATGTATTTCCTTGTAAATCCAATGATGGATCAAGCTCGTCTAAATGAACGATTGAGACTATGAATGAAGAAAATCATGAGCTAGAACCGAGACGTAGCAAAAGAGCAAGAGTGAAAAAATCATTTGGAAATGATTTTCTAACTTATCTGTTAGAAAAGGAACCATTAAATTATGCAGAAGCTGTGAATTCTTCTAAGGGACTTTTATGGAAAGAAGCAATAAAAAATGAAGTTGATTCTATTTTGCATAATCATACTTGGGAGCTAGTGGATCTTCCTCCTGGTTGTAAACCTTTAGGGGCAAAATGGATCTTTAAAAGAAAAATGAAAGCAGATGGCTCCATTGATAAGTATAAAGCCAGACTTGTAATCAAAGGATACATGTAGCGAGAAGGCTTAGATTACTTTGATACTTATTCTCCTGTAACGAGAATAAACTCCATTAGGATGATACTTGCAATTGCAGCATTGCGAAATCTAGAAGTACATCAAATGAATGTAAAAACAGCTTTCCTACGTGGAGATTTGGATGAAGAAATCTACATGGAACAACCTGAGGGTTTTATAGTTCCAGGACAAGAAAGGAAAGTCTGTAAATTGGTGAAATCATTGTATGGCCTAAAACAAGCGCCAAAGCAGTGGCATGAAAAGTTTGATAATGCAATGATTACCAATGGATTTAATATCAATGAATGTGATAAATGTGTCTACATTAAAGAGACAGAAAATGGCTATGTCATTTTGTGTCTTTACGTAGATGACATACTCATTGTTGGTAGTGATGATAAAATGATCAAATCTACCAAGAATATGTTGAATTCAATATTTGATATGAAAGATATGGAACTTGCTGATGTGATTTTAGGAATTAAAATCACAAGAATGTCAGAAAGTCTTATTTTAAACCAGTCACACTATGTGGACAAGATTCTTGAAAAATTCAACATGAATGATTCTGGTAGTGCTAGAACACCATTTGACAATAGTCTTCATTTGTCCAAGAATAGAGGAGAGGGTATTTCCCAAGTAGAGTACTCTAGAGTTATTGGAAGTCTAATGTACTTAATGAGTTGTACTAGACCAGACATTGCCTATATGGTTAGTAGATTGAGTAGATATACGAGCAATCCAAGTGCTGACCATTGGAAAGCAATAATTAGAGTACTTAGGTACTTACGGTATACTCGGAATCATGGCCTGCATTATACCAGATACCCATCTGTTCTAGAAGGATGTAGTGATGCGAACTGGATATCTGATATAAAAGACTCAAAATCTACGAGTGGATATGTATTCACACTAGCAGGTGCAGCTGTATCTTGGAAATCCTGTAAATAAACTGTTATAGCCAGATCCACAATGGAATATGAATTTATAGCTTTAGATAAATGTGGTGAAGAGGCTGAATGGCTACGCCATTTCTTAGAGGATATTCCAAAATGGCAAAAACCTGTGCCACCAATCTGTATACATTCTGATAGTCAATCTGTGATTGGAAGAGCACAGAGTAACATATATAATGGTAAGTCTAGACATATACGTCGTAGACATAATACCATTAGATAACTACTCTCAATTGGAATTATCTCTATTGACTACGTAAAGTCAAGGGATAATATTGCGGATCCGCTAACCAAAGGGTTGATAGAGAGTTAGTTGAAAAATCGACAAGAGGAATGGGACTGAAGCTAATGAAAGAATAATTTGGTATAAAGGAAACCCAACCTAGTTGACTGGAGATCCCAAGATCTAGGTTCAATGGGACAACCTAATTATATAAACTTAGTGATATCACTGTGGGGGTTTATTCCTAAAACCATTCCTTTAAAGTATCAGTGATACTGTAAGAAAAAGGATAGCAACTTTGCTTTAATGATTCTTAAGTGGAGTAAACAAATTACTCAAAATTAAGTAATTACCTATGTGAGAGAGAAGTGGGGCCGCTTCAAAGGAGAATTATTTAGGGCTAAATTCTTTAGAAACTCTCGCAGAACCAGGTTGATGTTCATGGCCAAAACGAATATAATCATGAGAACTGAACAAACGTCTAGATGATTCCTGTGTGAAGTGTATGGTTCATTTACATAAGAAAGCAGGACAGTTCAAGGACATCATGTCTACTGAACAGCTAGTAAAGTAAATATACTTTCACAAGGGAAGGTTCAAAGGGTAACACCTACCTATCCTATGCAGGTTTCAATTGTTGAACACTATCACAGAGTCAAAACTAAAACAATTTTCATTCATGTGGGGGATTGTTGGAAATATGTGATGAATTGATGGGTGAATGAATGAGAAATTGATACTCAAAGAACACCTTTGAGTTGGAAGTGGGAAGTGAAACACACTAATCCCACATTGGATAGAAAGAAGGCTTTAGAGTGCTTTATATGTAGTTACACTCTTTTGAAGTGGTAATTATCATATCACAAGCACTATGCCTCGTGCGCAGGCGCATGGGAGTGCAAATCTCAGGCCTCGACAGAGGCCCAACGAGCTGAAACTTGGGCATGAGCGCACGACTCGCGTACACGAATGCAAGACCCGGAAAGTGGGCCTCGCGACAGCCCCCTTTTTCTTTTTCGTTTTCCCAACTCAAACCGTTACAGATTCTTGTAACCGCTGCTAAATCAATTCGATTAATGGCATTAAAGCTTGCCGTTGCAGAACTAGATTGCTGTTACAGAATTTATCATGACAGCAGCCGTTTTCATTGCTTTTATTTCCGAAATGCCCCAAATTACCTTAAAAAATAGATGGCTTCTTATTCTAATTTTACGGCCAGAAAACATCTCTCTCCCAACTTTTCTTTTCTCTGCATTTGCATCGTTTTCGATAGTGTTCGGTTCCCGCTTGTTCAGGTTCGCCGAATCCATTGAAGTGTTGTGCTTACTTCTTTGCTGCCTACCGTTGTATCCTGGGAGACAGACGTTCACGAGACCTCGAGCACATATTAGAGGGGACGAATCTGTTTTAAGGAAGCTGTGTAAAACACAGGCCTCGGTATCTATTTGTATCGAATTCATTCCAATTCTGTTAATTGAAATTCCATTTTTTATTTTCTGTTTGCATCCTGTTCGTGACGTTTATACTAATGCCATTTTGAATTGTGTTACACGCAGAACGATCGGCGCTCGAATTCGTCGGAGAGAGATCGAAACGGACTATGAGTGCAGGTATGCAACAGCTGATTGCCAAGACCGCGCGCGAGGTGCTGCGGGAATTGGACGCGGAGGACATGACCGAGCACCATCTGCGGATGGAGGTGTCCAAGAGGCTTGGAGTCAACCTCGCGCTTCCGAAGCACAAGGCGATCGTGAGCCAGGCTATGCAGTCGTTCCTCGAAGGAGGACGAGTTCCAGAGGACCATGGTGAAGCAGACGAAGATCGTGAAGAAGACGAAGATGCGGAGCGATCCGATGCTCCTAAGGAGTACACCGACGGCGGCGACCTCGTGATTTGCAAAGTGAGCATGTTTCTCCCGGTCTCCCGTGCATTGATTTCTTCTTTCCCTTGAATTGCGTTACTGGAGGAAGTCAAACACAGAGCGCATGAAAATTATCGGTTGCGAACGCAGCGGAGAGCTCCTGCGATACTTAATGGCTTGCAATGGAATGTGACGATTCCCCTTTCTCTGATCGGAGTTGATTGAGCTCGCGGGATGACGTTCGCGTGGCTAACTTCGAGAACCAAGAAAAAAGTTTAATCCGCTTCGTTGAATTGAATGAACCTACACGTTTAAACATCTATGACTTGCCGAACTGTCTTAATCCATGGCGACCTTGTTTCCTTGGCATTGTTCACAGCTATCTGAGAAGAGGAAAGTGACGGTGGGCAAGTTCAAAGGAAAGGCTCTGGTGTCGCTGAGGAAATACTACAACAAAGACGGGAAAGAGCGTCCTTCGCGTGATGGTAAGCTATTTACGCACTTCGATTTCTCCTGCCGGTTTTACAGTAGCTTTAATCTTCGTTTTCCCGAATTGCGGACGATCAACCAGGAGGAATGTTCCTCGAGCCCTTCTTTTTCATAGATTAGTCTCGATGATGTACGTCTATTTCACGCCGATGCGATGCTTTTGCTAATTTAGTGTGATGTCTGCATTTTATTGTTACTTACTTGGATCCTCCAGAAGATTTGAGTTCTCACAGAAATAAGAGGGATTCACAGAGAGCATTGGAGAATAGGCAATGTAGGAATTGAGAGACTTTTATTGGTCCACAAACACCCACTGGTAACTTGGTTAAGGTGCAATATAGGAATTGTGAAATTAGAGTGCAGCGCATGTAGCGCAAGAGGAAAGGACTGGAGCAGAAGCTTCAAGCAATTGACAAGATTCAGTGGATTTCGGATTTCCCCCCCACGACATTTTCGCAATCGATCTCACTGTTATAAAGAAGTGAATGAATTTCCTAGGCAGACCTTTGACTTACTTCGTCTCAGAAGTTGCCATCGATGTTCCGAATGTTTGCATCTGTGAGCACGAAGCTTGTTCTGTATATGCCGGTTCTTCCCCTCTATTTTTTTATTTTACTGCGTCGAAATTTGCCTTGCTTTTTCTCCTGGTGTGGTAAGTACATTTGCACATATTGCCGAGGCCAATCCTGGGCTGATTTCAGATTTAAGTCACAAAAGCCTTTGGGGGATTGAGCTAATGCAATGCCATCAAGAAGCTTGCCTGCGTGTATATTGAGTCTTTTAGCTGACATGCTTTGCTTGCCCGGTGGTGTCTTTTCTTAGAACTGATCCCTCTCCAGCTTTGTTCTTCATACATTTGATGATAACAAGAAGGTTTATCCTTCATCTTTTGATCGCGGCGATTCTCATGTGCTTTCCCTCTACTTCGCGACCTCAGGCATAAGCTTGACAACCGATCAGTGGCTCGCCCTCAAGAACAGTGTGCCCGCCATAGAAGCGGCCATCAAGAAGATGACGCCCGGCTCCTAGGGAGACTGCCTCATTTAGACCAAGATTTCAAACTCTATCCCATTTTAAACTTTAGCCTCCATGAATTTGCCAATTAGACCTGAAACCAGAGTTTTTCTGCTCTGCTTCGAGCTCCATGACTTTGCTGCGTAATATGATTACATGCTGATACAGGCCGCGAGGACACCGGAAGTAGCATCGTTGCCGATGTATCGAGCTCTTCTGCCGATCTCCCTTCATGTGCTGCACTTCTTCGGGTAATTCAGTTTCGCTTATGATACTTGTTTTGGTCCTTCTCTGGGGACATAAACTTAATTGACCTCTAACGAGACTTTCGTTTCATCGGATGATGTCGAATCGAGATGATGCATTTTCTCCTGGAACTGCCGTATCTTGCACATCTCTCACCAGCTTGGAGAGAAGCTGCAAATGATTTGATCACAACTCATTCCTAAGAAATTTTTTTCAAATCTCAAAAAATATTCTTCTCTGCCCATCTACAGTTTCCTCGTATCATGAAAATGCCATCTTTCCATTAATGGAATAGACGAGAATATTTTGTAATGAGACTGATTTCGCAAAATATTTCGAAAATACGCAAGGCTTGTGGTGCACTTTTATCGATATCTACAATTACACGAAGTCTGTGCACATATTTTTCTAATAAACGCTCTTCCTCCCTCCCTTTGGTACTCTCAATGTCTAAACAAATCTCAATCATTAATATTTCATTTCATCCGATGATGATCTTGACCCGAACGAAATGGTTATACTATGCGACCGTTCAGCTTCCGTGCCGGTTTCGGATACAGGGCATCAAGAGAGAGAGAGAGAGAGAGAGAGAGAGAGAGAGAGAGAGAGAGAGCTGCTGATTTGAAACAAGGTGTCATAAAGTGCTCCAATGGAGGCAGAATGGCAACATGGGATCAGTCAGATACCAGTCAATGGAGATTGAGAGGTCCGCAATTGCTGGGGTTTTGCAGTTAAACTTCCATATTTGGTCAGTATTAGCCGAATATAAAGAAGAAAGCGACGGATCAAAAACCAACCCTAATGAAACTAAAAATCCTAAAATCCGGCGATGCATTCGTTGGGAAATTTTTATTCGGTAACCCTTAGATAATTATGGTGAGAAAATCACTATCGTATCGGATTAGTTAGCAAGTAGGAATATTCATCTCCTTGATCTTCGAAAATTAAAAATCACTCTCTCTCTCCGCACACGTTGATTTCCGAGGCGGACCTGGATCTTCCCGCCACCATTCAATCTTCTTGAGGCTTATAAATCGTTCCGACCCCACCACGACCACCACCACCACCGCTTAACACCAAAATCGTTCGGATAACCCCTCCAACTCACCACCACACACTCGCTCTCCAGCCACCACGTGTCCATCCCTCCTCCTCCTCCTGCTCCTCCTCCACCAATCGTCACCATCGTCATCGTCTCAACTCAAAACCCTCCAATCACTCGCCTTTCACAATACGTAGCATTAACTCGAACGCACCCCACCCCCACGCGCGCACCAGAGGAAAAGAGAAGAGGGCCACTGGACATCGCCGTCGCCATGGGCTGTGCCTCCTCCAAGCGGACCGAGTCCAACAAGGTCGACGTCTACCGTCCTCCTCCCACCAGCTTCGCCGTCTTCGACATCAACTCCATCGACGAGCCATGGCTCCTCGTCGACAAGGACCAAGAGAAGGACAACGCTCCTGCTCCGGACCACCGCGGCAAGCCCTCCCACGTGCCCGACCCAATTCTCCAGAAGCTCCACACGCTCGAGTCGACCGAGAGCCCCCAATCCTGGGTCGAGGTCAGTAAGGCCCTCGAGGACCTCAAGACGACCGCTGCTGCTGCGCCGCGGCCGCCCCCGCCCCCGCCGAAGCCGTTACCTCCTTCAGCGAACGACGGTGCGGGAGAGGCGGCGCAGGGGGCCGCGGCGCCGCGGAAGAGCGTCTCGTTCCACACGCTCGAGGAGCTCGACGCGAAGCTGTCCGCGAAGCCGGCGGAGCAGAAGCTGCGCAAGACCGAGTCGATGCGGAGCGAGCCGAGGAAAAAGACTGAGTCGCCAGTCGCGACCGTCTCGAGGGTGGCCGAGTCCGCGGCGGGGTTCAAGTCAGTGAAGGACAACATCTTCGTTTTGAGGGACAGGCTGGAGCGAGAGAAGGAGGGTAAGATGGCCAATTACGACCGGATGCTGAGCAAGCGGGACCCGCTGAGCGAGTTCCCAGAGAAGCGCCCGCCGCGTGGCGAAGACTCGCTGGTCATCTACACGACGTCCCTGCGCGGCGTCCGCCGCACGTACGAGGACTGCGTGCGCGCGAGGGCGATACTGGAGGTCCACCGCGCGGTGTTCGACGAGCGCGACGTGGCGCTGCACGGCGAGTTCCTCAGCGAGCTGCGGGAGATCCTCGGGGGCGAGGAGGCAGGAGGGCCGGGGCCGGTGCCGCGCGTGTTCCTCAAGGGCCGTTACCTGGGGGGTGTGGAGGAGCTCGTGGAGCTGAACGAGTCGGGCCGATTCGGGAAGCTGCTGGCCTTGGCGGGGGTGGAGCGGGGGCTGGGGAGGCTGGCGTGCGAGGGGTGCGGCGGGGGCCGGTTCGTGCCGTGCTTGGACTGCGGGGGGAGTTGCAAGGTGGTGGTGGAGGGCAGGAAGGAGAGGTGCGGCAAGTGCAACGAGAACGGGCTGGTGCACTGTCCCGTTTGTATCTAGGGACAGCTCGCCGGAATCATCAGCGGACCATAATCAAATCATCGTTCCGAGCACGTCCTGGTATCCAATTGTCGTCTGATCTTTGCACATAGTGGGCATAGCATATGCTTTCCTCGTTCAGTTTGCTTTGTTATCAGAAAGAAATGGTCGTGATATTCCTTCTTCTTTTTTATGTGTCTATTATCTTTATGTTTTGTCCATTAACTAATTGCGCAGAGAACTTGTGCGGTTACATTTCTCGTATATCCAACTATTAGCTTCTGCTAATAGCTTTTTGGGCTGAAATTAGAATTAGTTCTATTGGGCTTTGATATTATGGACCTAACAACCCATGTTTCGCCCTTCGCATTGAATTTGAGGTAAAAAAAAAAAAAAAAAGGGGGGGGTTCGAGCCCATTTTGCTATCTCTTAACTCTATATTGTCTACGACCAGTTGATGGGACATTAGAGCATTGGGGTGATTGGTTCCATGAAAGGTCGGTTCCCACCCTCGAACTGGAACAGTCGGACCCGATTCCATGGTCTGTCCTGGTGATTCCTTTTTTCTTTTTTTCTTCTTCTCCTATTCCTTACAAATTGGAGTTTCCCAATATTAAAGGGAAAAAAAAACACATTATTTTCGATTTATTCGTTAAATAAATGTTTACCCGATTGGGGTTCGGGTCGGGAGCTAATTGATAATTGATTAGTTTTCCTCTGGATTTGTAGTCGTTACACTATTACACGGCATAATATCAACATACTAAATAACAGAATCTATTACACCGCATTATGTCAACATGTCAAATAGTGAAAGACATATGTATCACTTTCAGTTGCTATCAGCTGAGTTGGGAGTGCGAGTTCGCAAGGAATACTTCAAATAAAAGTTTAGTGTGCATTTTTGAAAGCATATTGTCATATTGAATCAATAAGAAGGCAAAAGATAATAGTAGGTTCTTAGAATGAGGAGAAGGCATCTCTAGGGGACGCGGATCAGCTCTATCTATGCACCGAAAATTTCATTTCATTTCTTGGTCTCCTCTAATCCAAAATAATTTTTTTTATTTCAGCTTTTTAGTTTTGAAAGCATAATCTCTTCAAGTTAATGGCCCGACATGCACAAAAAATTAGGTTTTATTAACTGGAACACCAGATCCAATATAAAGCCTAGGATAAATATTGATTGGACAATACCAATACCAAATAATTAAGGCAAAATTTTTTCTAAAAAGTCATAAACCAATTGACCTTTTGTCAATTCAGTCCTAAACCTTTTAATTGTGTCAATTGAGTCCCAAACTTTTTCGCGTTTTGCCAATTGAGTTTATCCGACAAATTTTGGGCGAAAACTACTGACATGGATGCCGGCCATCCTACGTGGCACAGCCAGCTTTGACGTGGAATTTTTTTGATAATATTTTAATATTTTTTGAGTTTTTTATTACTTTTTTCTTCTTCTTTTCCTTTCTTCTCATGTCCTTCTTTGTTTTTTATTTTTTTAGTGTGGCTGGTGAGGGTTATCGGGCCCTCACTCGGCCTCGCCCAATGGCCGGCAAGGTCGTTGGACACTCGCCGACCACAGTATAAAAAACAAGAAGAAGGAAAGGACAAGAAAAGAAAAAAAAAGGAAAAGGAATTAAAAATAAATAAATTAAACAAATTAAAAAAACTATCCATGTCAATGCCGGCTGTGCCATGTAGGATGGCCAGCGTCCACGTCAGCGATTTTGAGTTAAAATTGATTGGATGGACTCAATTAGCAAAAGTGAAAAGGTAGAAGACTCAATTGGCACAATTAAAAGGTTCATGACTAAATTGATAAAAATGTAATAAGTAATTTCCCAATAAATAAGCGCACAGAGAGTCATTCTGTGTAGAAAGACACCAAGTAAAAGTACAAGCGCGACATGAATAAATCTCATCGAACCCTATGTCTCTGCCCATTTTATTTGAAAATCGCAGGCATCTTGCTCGTTGTCGAACACCGTGCCAATCAAGATCAGGCTAGTCGAATGGCATTTCGAAAATGTACAAGTGAAAAATGAGGGGCGAATTAAGAACTTGCAATCGTACGTACTCATATTTAAAAAGGAAGCGCAATTGTGAAAACTCAAAAGAAAAATAGAGAAGAAGACCACCTCCAAATTCCAAAAACCCTTTCCCACTTGTGTTTATTGACTTGTTTCCTTGGCTATTAAGATGTTGGGCCACTAGAGATAAGGCCTTAAGAATCCATTAAAGCCCCCAACATGCTTTCCCACTTGAAACTTTCTATCAGACACTTGGAAGGGAAGACAGCTGATTCACATCGATCTTTTTAACAATGCTAACAGAATTTTTTTATTTTTTTATTTTTGGTCTGAACAATGCTTACAGATTGCTTAACATATCTTTCTTTTTTTTTTCCATATTTTGGCTCTGGATCAATACAATCTGATCATCCATACATAACAAAATGGTGAGATATATTCATATCAAAACATAAAAACACGCTAAGAACTCTAATTCTTATTGAGACTCGAACTCATAGAGAAGAAAATCGATTTATGAATGGAATCAAATATGATGTATTTACAAACAAAAGTATTCGGTTATTTGGAAAAAAATCAATATACTTTTAATGTCAGAATCAAATCAATTAGGACAGAAATAAAGCATTGGGTCGAACTCGTCTTTAGTGTCAAGGTAAATGTTATGAATAGTCATTCCTTAACATTTTAAGGAACTTTTTTTTTCTAATACAAATAAGTTAAGGAAAGACGGCTTTAGAAAATAAGGGCATCCCTTCGTAAAATTTGTGAAAAGATGTTGACTTCCTAGGTTTTCCGTTTCCAACTTCCGGAGATTATGAGTTGGGGGTCTTAAAAGAATTAGAATTGGAAGAGAAAGTACTATGCATTACCATGTGTGTATTTTTTAGTTAAGCCAGTTGTTCAACTGGCATATTTAAAAAGAAAAGGATAAGTAAACTGAAAGTTCTAAAACTTGTTATGAAAGTGCAATACAGTCCTATAACGTAAAAAAAATGCAATCAAATCCAAAAATTTGTCAAATTGATGCAATCGAATCATTCCGTTAACTCCATCCAACTTGACTAACGGAAAATAATGACTCCTATGGGCCCTCCGTCATATCTGAGCGAGGGCCAACGGCCCTCGCCCAATCTAGGAGAAGGCCATGACCCTTGTCTCGGCAAGGATCGTGGCCACTGGCTAGGGTCCGACGACCCTGGCCGGTCATCCCTTACCATCGCCAACCCTTCGAAGCAATGGTGGCTCTCTTTTTTTTAGCTTGTTTTTTAATTTATTTTAAATAAGTATTGTATAAAAAATGAAATTTGATCCAAAACGATGTTGTTTTAACTTTATGTTTCCTGTTTTAGCCTCGTCATCGCTACGTTAAAGAGCGAAAGTATTGTATGAAAATTCACATTAGCATTTTTCGTTAGCTAAGTTGGACGAATAACGGAACGGGAGGACTCGATTGCACAAATATTGACAAGTTTTAAGACTTGATTGCACTTTTTGTAAGTTATAGGACTCAATTGTGATTTGCCGATAAGTTTTAGGACTTATAATGCACCTATTAAAAAAACAAAGAGAAATCCTCTAATGTCAATATGGTTTAGAGAAAATCACATAAATTGTTCCTAAACTTGCCCAATATGCAAGATTGTTCCTAAACTTTTAATTTGTTTGATGTGGTCTCTGAATTTAAACCCAATGTATAATATCTTCCATGAACTCTTAATTTGTTTAATGTGATCTCTGAATTTTTAGTAAATGTTCAATCTAGTTCATATAAAGTATATGAAAATTACTCAATGTTATACTTCCATTAATTTGAGTTAATGGAATTTGCTACTTTGGTTTTCATTCTAGCAAGTTTGAAAGATGAACAAAAAAATAACGTTACATGTGGATTACCCACGTAAGGTATTCAACTGAAGTCAAGATTAATAACAATGATGACAAGGATGATAGAATTAAACACATAATAAATCCATGGGAAAAATTCAAATAATGGCCCAAAATGTCTTCATTTTCTTAAATAAGGGCATGAAGTTGATATTATTTCAAATAAAGGCCTGAAGTGCGCTCATTGTCTCAAATAAGGGTTTGAAGTGGATATTATTTCAAATAAGTGCCCGAAGTGGCCATATCAATCTAAAAAAAGGGCATGACTCACCGGTTGATTAGGGGCATTTTGGTAATTTTCATTTTATTTATTTTTACTTTTTCTATTTAAAAAAAAAACTAAAACTGTTAAAAAAAACTTAGACACAGGCAGGAGGGGCTGCTCTCCCGCCTGTGGCCGCTGCCCCAATGCCGGTGGGGCAGCGACGAGGGCCGTCAGGGTCTCCGGTGCCTTGACGAGGGCCGGCGACCCCGCTGACCAGAGGCTAGGCCCTCGCCCATGTCCGGGGGCAAGCCGCGGCCCTCGTCGCCTCCCCACCGGCGTTGGGGCGGCGGCCACAGGCGGGAGGGCTCCCTTCTTGCCTGTATCTCAGTCCTTTTTTTTTTTTTTACAGTTTTAGTTTTTTTTTAAAACTTGAAAAAAAAAGTAATAATAAATAAATAAATAAAATTACCAAAATATGGTCGGCCGACGAGGTTAGGCCCTTATTTGAAACAGGTATGGTCACTTTAGGCTCTTATTTGAGATAAAAAGTGCACGTCGTGTCCTTATTTGAAATAAAAGTCACTTCATATCTTTATTTGAGAAAATAAGGGCACTTGATATACTTATTTGAAATTTTCCAAAAATCCATTGATAGAACAGTTTTCACTCTACTTTATGCGAGACTGAATTTGGAGATTACACGTGCAAAGTAAAGACCGACCATTGGAATTGCACCGACAAATAAAAATCAGGGAGTGATTCTTGTCGAAAGTGGGTTAAGACTTTGATGGGACTAAATTCCATTTTATAAACTGACTTTTCAATGTCTATCTTTTTGGATACGACGGCTTCACACTGTTTACTAGTTTAATGTCGGGAAAATTATCAAAAAAGTTCTAAATCTATTGTAATTGTGTCAATTCAATCCTTTTTTTTTTTACCGAATCAGTCCTAAAATTTTTGTAATTGTGCCAATTAAGTCTATCAGGCGATTTTTGGCCGGCTGGCGGATGCCGGGCGGCCTGCGACCTAATATTTTAATAAATTTAATAATTTTTTATTTCTTTTATTTCTTTTTTTTTTCCTTTTCTTATGTTTTTTTTTCTTCCCCCATCCACTCCCCTATTCTTCGGCTTCAACTTCCCTGTTCAACAAGCTTCAACTACACCAGTTCACCGCAGAAGAAGAACCCGAACTAGCTGCGAGCCACCGCGACGCCACCATCTACTCCCACAACCCCATCGTCTTCGCCTTCGCCCTCCCCCGCACCTCCTCGCCGCAGCCGCCGCCGTACCCCCGTCGTGGGTCTACGTGTCGAGGGCCACCGCGCCGATCCACATTGCACACGACTGCGTGTTTGCCAGACCTTGGCGAGGCTCTCGCCAGCCTCGATAGATCTGGGCTGGCGAGATCAGCCATTGCCCGGCCATGGCGAGGCTTGACCTCGCCAGATCTGGGCTGGCGAGGTTAGCCTTTGCCCAGCCATGGTGAGGCTCGGCCTTGCCGGGCCTGACCATGGCGAGGCCGACGAGAGCCTTGTCGGTCATCCTCTCTGGCCGATCGCCGAGGGGAAGGGGGAGGTAGAACGGGGAAGGGGAAGATGAAGGGGAGGGGAGGAAAAAAAAAAAAAGGGAAAAAAAAGGAAAATATATATTAAAAATTCATAAAAATTATTAAAATATTAGGTCGCCGGACGGCCGGCCTCCACGTCAACGCCGGCTAGCCAAAAATCGCCGAATGGACTGAATTAGCATAATTACAAACGGTTTAGGACTGAATTGGCATAATTGTAATAGGTTTATGATTTTTTTAGTAATTTTTCCTAATCGAAACCTGCCCACGAATATGATAATTGAAGGGAACAAGAGAGTTTTGGGCGGTGCTAAATTCATTAATTCCGCAACATTCCTCGGAAACTTTTCATGCTTAGCCATTTCAAATTCCCATCGTTCGAATCTCGTAAACTAGTTAAAAATGCGATGAAATTGATGCTTGGAATGCGTTTGCCTCGTGGGAAGTCAGCGATTTGAAAATAATATTCCCTTTCAATTCAAATAATTACTTATTGTCTCCTACGGAATTGATGTTATTTGAGTGTAAATTGTTGCTTGTGATAAATGTTTATTCCGTTGATTACATTTCCGAAGCTATACGAATAATCATTTATAAGAAAATATTTGAAATTATCGATTTTTCACCAAACGAATGGATGCTTGCTCCACTATAGACGAACAAATAAATGCTAAGCAACCACAAAAAAGAATGGCAGGGTCATGCACGATTTTTTGAGAGGGACAGAGGGGAGACTGATCCATGATGCATGAGCTGACTCATAATCTGAAGGAGAAATGACAAGAATGGCCCTGAACTTTCACGTGATGTGTAATGCGGCCCGTGAATTATAAATTTGTTTAATGTGTTCCCTCAAATTTAGCCCAATGTGTAATGCCGGTCATGAACTTTTAATTTATTCAATGTGGTCCGTGAACTTTTTGTATATGTTCAATTTAGTCCGTAGAATATATGAAAATATTCACATTCGTGGATCACATTCAATGAACTAAAAGTTCATGGACCACAATGCATATTGGGTCATGGTTCATAGACCATCTATGTCATCATCCCCGACCTAGAGTTGAAAATAATGCAAAATATAAGATTCGGGGAATTTTCGTATATTTGAATGTATAGAAAAGAGTACATGGACAGCTTATTTCCACTTAGGGATTGCTCTGTAGCCACTTTTCCTATTTGGTAATAGAGGTGGGGGGTTCGAATCTTCACTTTCGAGGGGAGTGGGATGGGACTCGTGAGGAGGGAGCATGATTTTTCTTTAAAAAAGAAGAAGAACTATTTAAGGAAATAGAAGGAAATCAAATAAAAAAAATATCTTAAATACCTCTTTAACGTGCTTCATGGCCACTTAAAGGTTTCAATCGAGTAAAACAACACCGCCGGTCAAAATCACGACTTCATTTGACAAACGAAAAGATCAAAAGTCGCGTAATGACAATGGACTGGCCAACCAATCTCGCCCGTGGCATCACTTCGGAGCCCAGTCAAACCCCCATCACCACACATTCGTAGAAGCGGTCAAAAGACTCAAAACCACACATTCGTACGTCATGGCTGATATCCTGCCTCAAGAACACGTCGTCGTTTCAAAGCTTCCGCGTGGACCCCTCCTCCTGCACTATATTCATTTTGCTTCTTTGTCCCGCCTCAACACGTTTCTCACCTAAACCATCCATTTGTCCATTTTTGATCTTTTTCGATATAAAAGAATAGGAGGATGTCGGCACCTAACTCGTCACAGTCATACACGACGCACGAACCGGTTTCAGGTTTCCGTCCCAGTTGTCTGATTAACAGCTATTCAAACTCAACAGCAGCATCGATGATACTGTGCTGCTGCTGATTAGTTGAAGAAGCTTCACGTGCAAAGATGAAACAGAAGGAATCATCCAATCCCCCCACCTTCTTCTCTCTACATTTCCCTTTTCGTTCACTTTACATAACCTTTCTTTTTTCGTTTTCCATTTTTTACTGTCTTATGTGCACTCCCAAGGTTCACGTGCAAATTGCAAACCTGAATCAATGATAAAGACGAGATCTTTGAGTGCTCTCGGGACACTTGAATCGATGACACAAGACTTCGGCCCGTATCGTAGTGTATTTACCAAAGGCATGACCAACAATCATGCATCATGTAAGAACAAAACATCAAAATCACATCTTCATAGTTCAAAGTAAAATGGAAACAAAGTCCCCCTTTCTTTCTGTCCAAGGCACGGCAGCCAAGCGAAGCTGCCGATCAAAGCATTCGCCCTTTGGCCGTTCCTCTCTTCTTTATTCGCAAAAGAAGGCATATAACCCCTTCCTCGCACACTATTTGATATCATAAATACACTTTACTACAAATTCAGTATGACGTTTATTCTTTAATAGTATCAGACCGCAAGGCAAGAACTAAAACTACACTGCTCGTATTGGGAGCTCGTTCCGCCTCCCCAGTTGCTCGACAACTCCTTGAAACATAACTCCATCACAACTCAAAAGTAATTAAGGGTGTGCGTATCCCGGTTCCACCCATGAATCGCTTCATTCGGTATCGTCAAATGATATCAAGCCGGTAAGGTTAGAGTCCTGCTCCGCAAATATATCCAGGAGGGAGAGTGCCTGAAACAAGAAAGATCGATAAGCCCCGAGTCATAGCAGAAGGAAGCGGCTTGTTAATTCATCTGTAGCTGAGCTAACATAGAACTCAAATAAGTACCTCAGGCACGTTGAGCTCAAGTCGGAATTTGGGTCCATCGTAATGGTGAAGAATGGGTCGGAATGAATCCTCCTCAAGTGGCTCACAGATTTTTCTAGTCATAACTCTAACCTGTTGTCAGTAGCAAGGAACAAAACAACAGAAATAAGTTTTCAGGACTTAATATGCATCATATGATCAAGCATGTAAAGACCTGGACTATACCTGTGCAGGGAAGCGTGATTCGCCAGGGCATTTTTTATCCTCCCAGGCTGTTGGGTCTAGGTTACTACCTCCAAAACTTGCAGCCTGAAATTACAAGTTGATGATCATTACCAGTAAGCACAACCCCTAGACCACCAAATCCATGGGCATATCGATATCATGGAAAGAAAAGGATTAAACAAGAAGAAAACATTCTAGAGTGTGGCGCCTTAGAAGAACATAGGGATTTCTACTTGAAGGTGGGAACTTCTTAACAATACTTATGTCGGTCATGCTGATAGCACAAGCCTAGAAGAACAGAACAGCATAATACTAACCTCAAAAATCCCGTGGAGCTGGTGGGTCGAGTAGTTGTAGAGGAAAATGGGCAATCCCGGGGTAATCTGCCTGACTGAATCGCGATAACGTGGAGGAAGACCTACCATACCGACAAGATACAAACCATTTAGCAAGAACGATGCAACTACTATAACAGCGGGACTGAAACCATTCAGATTGTGACTACTCATGAAGAGATCAACAAGAGGAGATAAAGCCCTATCATTTGATGGTCCTAGAGATGAATTGAAGAACGAACACCCACCAGCACAGACTATGTCACAGGCAAATTCACAGCAATTATACCATCAAAAGGAGGAAACATTCTCCAGACTTAACGATGAATTAAGCATCTCCAACCGTTCACAACTTCAATGGCTATGGGGGCAATCAGATCACTCTAAAACAAAACAAAGCCATTAACAACAGAGACTTACCGAAAAGCTGTCTTTTCAGATTTTCCTGCATGGTGTCGTTGTTGCAGACGAAGATGTACCCACCAACAGTCTCGTGCTTGGGCAGAGACTCCGACGGCGGAAGCGTCTTGAACCTCTTGTCAAGACCACTTCTAGTCTCCTTCTCCTCACCGTTGTTATAGCCATCACCGCCATTAATCTTCTTGTTCCCATTCCCGTTCTTCTTCGCAGTCTTGCCTCCATGGAAATCCTCGTTCTTGTTCTTCCCTCCCTTCAGATTGACATTGTTGTTGTGAAAATTCACAGACTTGGCGTAAATCCCCTTGTTAAACCCTTCATTGACCCCCAAATTGTATCCCCCCATCTTCCAACCATCGTCGAAGCCGTTGAAATCCTTCCCGCTATTCACCTTCCACCCGTAGTTGAAGGCGTTGAAATCGTTGCCGCCGCTCGGGTTCCCCATCTTCCACCCGTAGTTAAACCCGTTGAAGTCGCCGCCGCCGCCGCCGCCGTTGGCGTTGGCGTTCCCGATCTTGCTCCAGCCGTCGGCGGCGACCGGGTTGAAGTCATTCCCGGAGACGACCGGCCCGGACCCAGATCCGATCTTCCACGACTCGTTCAGCTGAGGGAGCTTGGGGATGGGGCCGGTCAACGAGTTGACCGCGTCGCCGCCGACCCTGGCGTCGAAGTTCTTGCGGTCGTCGGGGCGCTTGGAGGCGTAGCCGCTGCTGCTCCAGATGGAGTCGTTGAGGGAGAGGTTGGCGAGGTTGGAGGTGTGGAGCCGGAGCTGGTCGCTGAACTGCCAGAACGCTTGCTGGTTGCTCTCCATCCTTCTTCTCTGTAGCGACGAATCGAACTGGGGAGCACAAATCACGACCTTGATCTGAAGATCCGAACAAAGTGTATAAGATATCTCGAAAAAGGCTTTGGGAGATGCTCGAGAGATGTGTGAGAGAGCAAGAGAAGTTGGAGATCAGTGCTTAAATACAGAGGGACTGAATCGAAGATGGAGAAATTTCCAGGAAGAAGACGAAGAGAGAGAGAGAGAGAGAGGATAGCGTGTGGATTTGTCAAATGGTGGAGGTGGATTGATTGAAAGTGTATTCGCTGTTAGTTGAGCAGACTTGGGGGCGTAGGGGGTGTGAAATGACGTGCTGAGGAAGACGCGTATCTCATTTTGGAGCAGGGTCGTGAGGGGCACTTTGGGAAATGCACGCGGCGCCCCAGAGGGTCACGTGTGTCATTTCACGTCTTTGGCGGACCGAGTTAAGTCTTAGAGTCGACTCGCGAGGTTCCACGTCATCGTCGCGTTCTAGAAGGCCTTGGAGGTTTCCCCGGTCGTCACTTCACATACATGTTTCTATGTTCACACCTACGACTTTCGCTTTGCAATTAACGCAAATGACTTTTAAAAGGCTGAAGGGAGTAAATAGATCTCTCTCCCCATAGGGTCTCAGTTCATTTGATATATAGAGAAGGTGGGCCCTACAAATGCGTTTTTTTTTTTTTTAAGTGCCGATGCTCGCACGCCATGTATCCCTTGTTGACAATCATATCTTTTTCTTCCCGATGGCGGGAATACTTTCTTATTGTTTTACGTCTGAAAAATCTTGAGATCCGAATGAAATTTCGATCAAATAGTTTAAGGACTTATTTAAATCCAGACATATATGTTTCTATGTTCACACCTACAATTTTCTCTTTGAATTATTAGTTAATGCAAATGACTTTTAAAAGCTAAAAATGTATTTTTCTCACTACTGATTTTTTGTTTTTTGGCCAAAAAAACAAGAATTTAAAAAGTTGAGAAAAATGAATCAATTAGGAGTGTCAGAAGAAAAAAATCGCTAATAGTAGACATAGATTAAGAAGAATCTTAAGATTAGATGGGTATAATAATAGAACTAGTATGATATTTTGAAGTTAAAGTTCGAAGCGTAAACTCAATCGAATTTTGACTATCCAAATTCAAGCTCGGGTTGAAATTAGAGTATCACGGGGTGCTCGAGCTTAAACTCGATTATGAGAAATTAATGATAAATTCGAGTCCAGAGATCGCATACAACACGAATCACCGTCACTTTTGCTTTAGCTTTATGAATACATGGTTTAGATATTAAGGCTGCGATTGTTTCGTGAAAAACGAATCATTTGAAAAATATTTTTAAAAATATATATGCTTTGTACTGCTTGAACTAACTAGTCAATAAAAAAATATTTTCATTATCAACAGCAATTTATTTCCAAACTTTTTCGAGAGTGATGAAAATATTCCTCGATTATTTATTTTTATAAGCGATATAAAGTATCATTTTCAAGAAAATACTTTTTTCATGAAACTACCGTAGCCTAAATTATTCAACTACAAGACAACCAGCACGCGATCGGCTAGGGCTCCAAAGGGGAACCATCTTTGCTCTGCGTTACAGCAGTTCACTGGCTTCATCCCAACATTATTGCCAGACTTGGCTGAAAACTTTGAAATGGAATTGAACTTTTTAGTTGGGCTTTCTTTTGGGCCCAAAAGCTCATTTGCTTACGATCGACCCCCGTGCTCCGTATCGGATAAGGGCCTGAAGTGCCATTATTGTCTCAAAGAAAAGCCTGAAGTAGCTATGGTTGTTTCAAATAAGGACCTGACCTTGCTGGCCGACCAAGGGCATTTTTACCAAAATGTAAATTTAATCTAATTTTTCGTTAAATTAAATTTTTTTAAAAAAATTGGGACGGCGGCCCGTGTGTTTTCCTATTTTTTTTTTTTCAAAATCTCTTTAAAAATTAAAAAATGAAAAATAAAATAAAATAGTAAATTACCAAAATGCCCATAACTAAAGTAACTCAAGCCCTTTTTTGAGACTAATATAGTCACTTTAGGCCCTTATTTGAAACAATGTGCACTTCAGACCATTCTTTGACACAACGAGGGTACTTCGGGCCCTTATATGAAACAAAGTCCACTTCATGCCTTTATTTGAGAAAATGAGGGCATTTGGGACCATTATTTGAAATTTTCCCGCATATTTATGGCCCCTCCCTCTCTCTCTCTCTCTCTCTCTCTCTCTCTCTCTCAGATCATGATCCATGGCCTTGAGTCCTCCACGGCTTGAACATGGTGGTGGCGGGTGTGCACACTTGCTGTCGCGGGCACATAGATGAGAGAGAGATCATGCCATCGGCACCGGTGGTCGATACTTTGATGAGAGAGGAGAGAGAGATGGTGTGGTTATTAGAGTCAGGAATTATTTTTTTTTTACGGGTTTGTGCATGTGTTGTTATGATGAGCTTACATATGAGTAGAGGTGTCAAAATGGTTTGAAGACACATATTTTAACTCATATTCAAAATGAGATGGGTCAAATATGGGGTAATCAAGTTTTAATTAATAGGTTGTTTAATGGGTTTGAGTTGTAAACTTAATTATATGTGGATTGTAAATGGGTTTTAAGAGTAAAATTATATTTTAATCCATTTACAACCTATTTATAAAGGTTATTAATTAACCCATTCACGTGTCTCTTGAATAATTTTTATATTTTTATAATTTGTAATTTTCTTTTTTCTTGTACGTAAAAAATTATAGGTCTGGCCGCCCGCCGTCGCCTGCCCCGCTTGGGCCGCGTCTCAGACCTTCAACCTCGACGACTATCTCTGTAAGCACCTCCTCTTTCCTCAACTCCCTCTTGAGCATCCACAGCACTGATTAATCCACGAATGTATGCTTTTTCGCTTGAGCTCTGTTGATTATGTTGATGATTAGGTCAAAGCTCGTCTTCAACTGTTGCTAATTTCGACTCGATCTCAGGGTCGCGAACGCTCTGATTCGTAAAGAACCGTTCGATTGATGGATTTCGGAATCTGATCGTTTCCTAATTTGGTGATTTGTGCGCAGTATTCAACACGAACACGAACCAGATCGTGATCCAGACCTACAACCTCACGACCTACCAGGCTTAAAACAACGACACCTTCCAGTATGGCGGAGGCAGCGACCAGTTCAGGGAGGCGCTGTCCGTTGTGGTTCCATTGACTCTCGAGGGCCCGAACTACTTCTTCTCCGGCGCCAACAACGGCGTCCAGTGCCAGAACGGGATGAGATTCGAGATCGATGTCAAGCACGGCTCCGCCCTGCCGCCTACCCTCAACCAGCCCCCGCCACCCCTGTACGGCGAGCCACCCGGCCTGGACGTTGCGAATTTGTCGCCTGTCACAGTGGCGAATTCGCCCGAGCGAATTAGTCGCCCATCACAGTGGCGAACGTGTGCGAGGTGGCGTGGGGCATCGGGCGACCGGGCGATGGGCGATCGCAGTTCACGACAGATTAATATCGAAGTGTTTTAGCAATATGGATCGAGTCTAGCATGGATCGAGTATGAGTCCTTAGATTTATATTGAATGGAAATGAGTCAAAACGAGTTAAATGAGTTAATATGAATTGGATCATTTTCGACCCCCAACCCATCGATACGGCAAGTATACATATGAGTTACACGAAAATATGTAACCCCTAATCGGTCGAGTTAGAAAGAAAAATCTTCTCATTCAAAATGACCAAGACAGCTCTTTTGGGGTGCATATCTCACGGTGGGTGTACCTCTTATGACTCTCGCGTGCCTTTAATCTTGCCCTATATGCTAGGAAGCATTGACACTTTTCGGGGGCTTTCGTGTCGTGTCGTGTTGTGTTCGACACTCTCCGACATACGATCGACACGTGATCAACACTCCAGACACGCCAGTGATACTCGAGTCCAGCATCCCGACACGCCATTTCGTCACGCATGGGGTCAATTTTAAGCATTTTCAATAAATTAGGGGTCAAAATGTAAATTTATCAAAAATATATATACTTAATTTATATATCCAGCCACCCCAAAATTAATATACACAGTCAGCCAAAAAAAAAAAACATAATCATGAATCTCTAATAGAAGAAGAAAAAAAAATTCACCGCTGATATTTTTATGTATGATAATTTATCATGTATATATAAAAAATATATACTTAATATACAACGTGTAGGAATTCTCTACTTTTTTTTTTATAGAAATGACGTGTCGGCATGTCGGTGTATGTGTCACGTCGCGCGCGGTGTTGGTGCTACTTAGCTTATATGCTCCCTAAAAATCTACTTGCTAAAAATGCAAACATTCCTAACTCGTATCGCTTCCGCAATATCGTGCGTCTGATCAATTCTTCAGATCAAGTCAATCGCATACTCAAACGGGCGAAACCACATCAGGTCCCCTTTAACGATACAAGTTCCGATTCGATTCGATCCAACATGTCCGGTTACAATCTCGCACGACGAGTATTCACGACAATCTTTTGGATACTCCTAGAATGACTTTATGAGGTAATAATTTCCCCGCCCCTCGACACTTAAAGAAGCTCACGAATGAACCGGTTGGGGGCATTCATGAACCGCAGAGCGGGACAACAACGAAGTGGTTAGCGGGTAGCTTAGCGGTGAAAGGAAAACGAAGGTTCCTCTTTTGTTATCATCGCCCCATTCTTGTTCCCCTCATAACCAGAAAAGGATTAAAAAAAAAAAAAAGACGAAGGAATTGGCGGGTGGGCGGATTCTACAAGCCTCCCAGCAAATATGGATCGATAACCCAAGCTCATTGTTGTTCTCTCCGACAAAACAAAGTTGCGTCCGTCCCCACCTCTTTATATTCTCCCGACCTGAAGCTTAAACTTTTCAGAAACAAAAGGGTGTCTCAGAGACAGACAGAGAAAGAGATGGCAGGAATTGCAGGGACTTGCTCTGCCGGTCTGCTGTTTAAGGGCAGAGAGTCAGGGGCCAATGGCGCCGCTTCTTTGATGCAGTACGGCGGGCTTAGGCCGGTGGAGAATGTGCATGTGGCTACTTCCGGGAGTAATCTTGCTGGGGTCATTTCTGCTTCAGGTATGATATGAATGACACTGCAGAGAGTTAAACGTGTGATCTAAGTTTGTTTTATGTCTCGGAGGCTACACCCTGATCCGCTGTAAAACCCCCGTGTGCCGACAATTCGCGTCGGCTTGTCATGATCGTGCCTGCGACTCGTGGCAGCACGACAAGTAGTAATCTTGATCTGATTGCGAATGAAAACATGTCAACACGTGTCAATATACCGACTAGATGGATGTTATCGCGCCATATCCAGATTTTTCTCGTTGTCGGCTGTGTTTAGCCTCGTGTCGTGTCCCATGTTGCCGGCGCTCTGCAGTAGGGGCAAAAGCTTCGTCTCTGGTTCTGGTGCTCCTTAATGTCTGTTGGGTCAAGTGCTTGGCTTAAACTTGCACAGGTTAATGACATATGGGCCTGTACTACTAGGAAAACTTTGCACTTAACAGAGATTGGGGTCATTCATCTCACTCAATAAAGCTGACAAATTTATCGTCAGGAGAAGTTTGATTTGATTCTGATACCCCCAGAAAACAACACAAAGACTAGACTTTTGTCACTCCACCGTTACGTACTCCTCGCGATCGAGCTCCTTCCTTTTTCCGATTTCTTTCTCGCGCCAAGTTTGTGGTACTACAACCTGCAACTCCTGGCAGCCCAAGAAGTCTTGCCCTTGATTGTCATTGCAGAAGTTGCCATTGCAAGTGCTCTTGCTTCAGTTGTTACCGTTAGATGCATTAGTCTAGCGTTCTTACGTGAAGAACTAATCTGTATTTAATGATAAAGGAACTTGTGGCTTCCTTTTACCAAAGGATGCGCAACCCAGCCATGCTAATTAGTCCTACAACCACAGTTTGTGGAATCTGATGTAGTTTATAGGCTATGAGAGATCCTATCTTGATGGATCAAATCCTGATTTTGGTTTCGCAATTGTCAGCTCGCAAGTGTGGAAAGATCAAGGCCATGGCCTCTCCGACCGTATCAGCTCCCAAGCGAGAAAAGGATCCCAAGAAGCGCGTCGTCATAACAGGAATGGGTCTCGTCTCGGTTTTTGGCAGCGACATTGATATCTTCTACAACAACCTCCTCGAAGGAGAGAGCGGGATCAGCTTGATCGACCGATTCGATGCCTCGAGCTTCTCTGTGAGGTTCGCGGGCCAAATACGTGATTTCTCCTCCAAGGGCTACATCGATGGCAAGAATGACCGCCGCCTTGATGACTGCTGGAGGTACTGCATAGTTGCCGGAAAACGAGCCCTCGAAGATGGTAACCTCGGACCCGAGGTCCTCGACACTGTGAGTTCAATCTGTTCGAGTAAAACACTCTAGGAACAATTATATTTTGCGTTCATTGGGTCATTTCGATGAACTTATAGACTTAATCTATATCATCACAGATGGACAAAACGAGAATCGGGGTTGTCGTGGGTACAGGAATGGGAGGGATAAGCGTGTTCAGCAACGGAGTGGAAGCGTTCGTCCAGAAGGGATACAAGAAGATCACCCCGTTTTTCATCCCTTATTCCATCACCAACATGGGCTCCGCCCTTTTGGCTATCGATACCGGACTCATGGGGCCGAACTACTCCATCTCGACCGCTTGCGCAACAGCAAACTACTGCTTTTATGCGGCGGCAAACCACATCAGAAGAGGTGAAGCAGACATCATGGTGGTCGGAGGGACGGAAGCTGCGGTCATGCCCAGCGGTGTTGGAGGGTTCATAGCCTGCAGGGCCTTATCTCAAAGAAATGAGGACCCCAAGGGAGCTTCGAGGCCTTGGGACAAGGATCGTGATGGTTTTGTTATGGGGGAAGGTTCTGGTGTGCTGGTATGAAACGATTTAGATAAATTGAATTTTGTTGCACTCCTTCCGCTTTTGTTTGTGCATTGGAAACACTTACGCCGATTTGTTTGTCATGGGGGAAGATTATGGAGAGCTTGGAGCATGCGTTGAAACGGGGAGCCAATATCGTCGCCGAGTATTTGGGCGGTGCTGTAACTTGTGATGCTCATCACATGACCGACCCACGTTCAGACGGACTTGGAGTTTCATCGTGCATCAGCAAGAGTTTAGACGACGCCGGTGTCTCCCCTGAGGAGGTGAAAGCACTAGTTATAATGATACATTTTGAAAGCACTAGATACAATTGGGCCTATGCACATCTTGTTCAGATGAAGCTAAACCAATCTTAGCTTGGCAGGTGAATTATGTGAATGCTCATGCTACATCAACCTTAGCCGGGGATTTGGCCGAGATTAATGCCATTAAGAAGGTCTTTAAGGACACATCTGAGATCAAGATGAATGGAACTAAGGTGAGACAATTCCTGTCCTGAGTTTGGTTGTGGACTAGATGCACTAATTTGTCTACTCGTCGTATTTGTACTCTCGCTTTGCTGCGTCCCCATCGCCAAAAAAGAAAGTAACAATATCGATAATGTGACTTGTTGCAGTCGCTGATCGGCCACGGTCTTGGAGCTGCTGGTGGACTAGAGGCCATAGCAACCATAAAAGCAATCACCACTGGTTGGCTGCATCCGACGATCAACCAAGATGTACTGCAACAGAATGTTCACGTTTTCTTTTGCTATGTTCCTTGTCTTGAAATTTCCCTTGACTTTAAAATGACCATACTCTCTGTTTGTTGTGCTCTTTTGTAGAACATCGAACCTGATGTCACCATCGACACCGTCCCGAATGTGAAGAAACAGCATGAAGTCAATGTCGGTAAGTTCATTATCAGCTCTTAGTGTGAGAAGCAGATCTGCTGAGTGGTGGAGTTGAACACAAATAAAAACTGCTATAACCTCAAGAGAAAATGTAATTTCACTGACAATTTTGTAAGAAGTTACAGTCTTGCTGAATTCATTTCACATGCATCTGCAGCTATATCAAACTCATTCGGCTTTGGCGGGCACAACTCTGTGGTGGTTTTCGCTCCATACACACCCTAAACAACACCAGCCGATCAATCGGTCATCCGCCATTCGCTCTCATCGACGTTTGTGGGAACATATTCGATATCGAACTAGAGTTGAAATCAGCAGCTGAATCATATGGAAGCCACGGGGAGAAATTATCGGCGTCGTTTCTTTTAGTACTCCTTTCAATCCTTACCCTTTACCGAGACCAGCTACGAATTCAAACATTTTTCCGAGAATAAGATACCTCAGTTCATTTTTGTTGTGGTGTATGATTTCCCACAAACCATGTTGAATTGAATTTCACTGATCGGCTTTAATCGCGACAAGAATAAGGTCGGTCGTTTCTGAAGATATTGTTTATCCCAGAAATGATCTATCAACTGAGAACTCCCCTTAACTGGTGAAACTGTTCTAGAGGATAGATGTGATGATGACAACAGGTTCTTCACTAGGACCTTAGGTTGTCTGCAAAATAGTGTTGGGAAGGACCTCAGATCAAGAAAATTGGACTAGGATCTTGTGAGGCTTGTTACACCAAAGCCCACTTCAGAACTTCAGTCCAGGAGCAGTCACATCTTCTATATTCTTCAATAGGATCGAAATTCGCATCGTTGCCTTGATCGGTCCTCTCCGAATTCTAAACCCAGGGTCACGAGGGGATGGTAAGTGTTTGTTTTCCATAGAAATGACAATCCGCGAGGCAGTGAGTAATCGGATTCGCGCAAATTTGCGTCTCCACTTTGAAGCTACGAAGATCAGATACGAAACAGGATCCTAGCTTTTACATCCATTTTCTCTCTTCTTCCTTTTCTTAATACGAAAAACCGGTTCGGAATAAAGAATCTGTGATAGTGAACAATTACCAGATCTTGAAAGAAACAACAGATAGGATCTTTGCTAGGTCATGGTCAGGGAGTGGTATCTTCAAAAGCATCAGTTCAATTCAAAGAAGCATATTTGCTTGTACTGAGTTCCTGAGTTCTTGCTGGGTGGTTGCCGCCCACTCCTCAGTTTCTCATCGTTTCCACTTCCCAGTGCTATTTGACCTACTTAACCCTTTTAAAAGAGCTATTCCCTTTAGAGTTACCAAGTAACATCAGGGTTCCCTAATCATATGGATAGAACAAGAGCTGCGCAGACTAATTTGTGCGCAAATTAAATGTATACAGACCCACATAAACGTTATCAATTATGATCGTGCTGCTAGAGGCCACTTCCCACCTGATTATAAACCCTCTTTTTTTTTTTGGTGTGTGTCTTTTGAAGTAGAACATGGAGTTAAAAGAACTTCTGGGTTTGATCTCCAACCTCTGATTGATTTCCAAAGAGGTGGCTCCAGGAGTGTCCATGGTCTTGATCCGATCTTCCCAAGACAAACTTCTGCAACAAAATAATGAAATGATCAGATCACGAGCACATTGGAGATCTGATATCCATGGCTGTCTGAGATTTCCATCAGGGCTGGTCGTTTCCAGGCACTGAGTTTTTTCCAGGAGCATCATTCGATGGAAGGTAAGAGATTAAAAAGTTTCAACTTTGGGTAAGTGGCAGAACTTTTTTTTTTTTTGGTCGGAAAGTGGCAGAACTTCATTCTCCCTCGGAAAAGCAAACGTAAACACACGATTTCTCCAACAATTGGTATATTTCGTTTTATCACAATGAAGAATACATTTATCTATTTTTAGGTTTTATGGGATCACTATTTATCAAACTTAAATTAGATGTGCACAATCAAAATAGACGTGAAAAATCATCGAAAATATCTTAAATATCTCCAGAATATATCTAAATATCTCTAACACACAATTAGCTTTAAAAGAAAAAATCATGCCCATTGACCACATAGAGCTCCGACCGTAAAAGACTTATTTATCATGTGTTCATCACCGGATATTTCACTCCCCAGTCCATGATATAAATAAAAAAATTAGGACTATATTACAAGGAGACTGAAAAAAATAGAAACTTAAGACCCATATTGCTATCCTTGACAGTAAATCAAACCAATGCATGATGATTTTCTTTGAGTAGATACAAGTATGAACGCTTTATTACTTACTTAAGAATGAATAATTTCGAAAACATTTTCTTACAAATGATTATTTGTATCGCTTACAAAAATAAACGAGATTTATATCGTCCGCGACAATATTAAGACATGAATTGTTATCGAGAATGAAAATATTTTTTACCGATTAATTATTATAGGCGTTGCAAGCGATCGTTTTTTGAAAAATATTTTTCAAAATATTTATTTTTCGAAAAACAAACGGAGCATTAATATCGGTACATTTGGAGATAAGGAGAATCCTCACACCACTTGTCCATTTAGCTATAGATGATTAGAGAGCCGAGCCCAGTCAACTTTTTGTCTAATCGAGATGAGCACTCTTACTCTAATTTAAGATGATTACTGTTCGTATATTATGTTTTAACTTTTCCTTAAGTGTGATTTTGGAGAATCATATGTTGGGAAATTGCTCTTTATGCGAATAAATCAATTATTATTTTTTTAAAAAAAAATTTGCCCTAAAACGATCTACAACTGCTTTTACTTTTGACAGATGGAGCGCACTAAAAAATGTTTTAATTAGCTTATAATATGCAGTAAGAATATGCTAATCTTAACCGCCCCATGTTCAGCCTCCAAATGCTGAAATTCCTTTTGTAATTACTAAAGATGCGAAATTAGATCCCCTCTATTCCCTAATTAGCTTATGAAATGCTTGCTTTTATAACCAATAGTCCAGCACTTGAATTGACGTGCTCGCTTAAAGATGTGTCATAGGGGTGAGTGATTCCAAGCTCCATACAAGTTTCTAGAACATATTCGTCGAAATCGGTTACTCATTTTTTGGAACCTGAAATTTTTCATACATACCTATATTACATATGTATTCTTAATGCAATGAATTATCACCTCTAATGACCATCATTTGCTGCTACAATCCACTGACTATACCTCATATTTAGGCACACGAAGAATATGAAACATTAACAAAAAGTAAAAGTATCATTCATGGATACCTCTAGAAATGGAAGTTTATGGCATGTTTAGCAACGATTCTGATCCCAAAAAATGATTTTGATTAGAATCATATTTTCTGATTCTGTTCCCTAGATGATTTTTAGAGAATCAGAACACGTTTGATAACTGCACAAAATTTCTGTTCCCGAACAGAAACGCGTTTGGGTTCTGTATAAAATTTCTGTTCCCGGGAACAAACGGGACGCGAGAATTCACTTTTTTAAAAAAATTCATCTTTTTTTAAAATCTTTTTTAACTTTTTTAATTTTTTTAAAGTTTTTTTTTTACATTTTTTAAAATTTCCCCCATCTTTTTTGAATTTTTTTTGAATTTTTTTATATTTTAAATTTTCCCCCCTTTTAATTTTTTTTGTTAAACTTTAAAGCTTATTTTTAAATTTAATTTTAAAAAAATGTATTTAAAAAAATTAGTTGTTAGTAAATTTTCAAATCTAATTTTAATTTTTTTTAAAGTTCAGAAGTTCACATGGAAGCCTACGTGAACTTAATCTTTTAAAAATAACTAAGACTTTGTTCTTTTCTGTGATTCTCAAAAGTGATTCTTTTTTTCAGAATTTACTCTCTTTTTTTCATTCTTGTTTTTGCTCCAAAACTATTCCCGGGAACATAATCAGAATCAAAATCAGTTACGTTACCAAATATGTTTCTGATCATTTTTTGTTCGGGGGAACAGAATTAGAGAATCAGAATTATTGCCAAACAGACCCTTAGACTAACAGTTCCAGATTACACACTCATCATCAGACGCCATAGATTACAACAAGATGCACGAAGATATAGAACAAGAAAAACACAGAGACTCGTTTCAAATTTCAGGAACCAATTCTCCAATTTTTGGAACCTGAAACCTACCCTGCATACTTTGAAACCCAAAACCTACCATATTTTCACCGATGTCCAATTCTACTCTGGAACCTACCCTATTTCCACCGGTTTCTTGGGGATCTCCTACTCTCTATATGCAGAGCATACACCTCGATCGGATTGGTAATGTGAACTTAATCCAATGATCTTGGATGTTACATATTGCTATGGTAATAGGATAGCCCCGAATTAGATCAAGTAAATTAGGGATCAAATCTTTATAATTTCCATCCGTGTCCTCGAACTTGAGAATGAGATTTCTCATAAAAATTTGTGAGAGATTATTGGAACACTACTGAAAAACATGGTGTGAGAACAGAAGATCTTCGTTTCGAGACTATACCGTCCACGTTCCGGTACAATTTAGTATGCCAAAACTTGATTTGCCACAGAAACAATCCTCACTTTTGCTTCGTTTTTTTAATTATTCCCTAAGACAATTCCAAAAATCATTTGTCTCATTATCCAAGGCTCTTCGAAAGAGGGAAAAGGGTCATTATGGAGATCATCAACATCAAGGACCAGAAACCATAAACCCACGGTCCAATTATCATAAGTACAAGCAATAAACAAAACCCTAATCACTCCATCTTGCAGCCTAATCACGCATAAACACAGACAGACATACACAAAAACAAAACTTCATTGGTTCGTGCTCATCCCTCTCCTTGTTTTCTCCTGTAAGGCAAAAGTCTCGAGGAGGTTAAATTTAATGCCTAGGAGCCCTTTTAGATGCTTGTCCACGCCACTAGAGATAATTATATCTGGTAGGCCGGCTGAAGTGGACTCACTAAACTCGATTAGTACTGATAGATACCAAACAATTAATTTAATCTCTCCCTCCCTTTTTCTGCTGTCGCAAAACATCGTGGAACTTTCTGAGAAACGATGTGGCAATGAGCTTTGCACATTCGGGTCGCCCGACCGATCACCAAACCAATTTTCACTTAATAAAAATCATGACAAGACTTTGAATTCAAACCCCAGTGATGGGAAAAAAGAAAAGACTAACGAATCCGGCACTAGAATATACGTTAGCCTCGTTATGTGCTCAACACAGGAGAGAAGAAAATAAAAAACCCGGCGACTAGAGCCGAGACGCGAAGTAGTTAGACAAGAAGGAAAGGAGAAACTCGGCACGAAAAGAGAAGTAACTTGGACGTAACGAAATTGGAGCGACTCGGACGAATCAAGACCCGAAAATGAAGTATCGCAACATCTTCAAGGGCTTAATGATTAACATCTTTTTAATGGCTAAGTATGATTAAGGGCGACGATCGGGCTGATGGGGTGTGAATGGGATCTTGGATAAAGATATAATTGTGGAAGGGAGACAAGAGAGTTGCTTAATTGTGGTGAGGATGCAAAGTGGAACGGAGACGAGGCATTAGAATAATTAAAAAGTTAGGTTTGGATGAATTTTCTTTCGTTCTTTATATCGTCTTCCAAAGTTTTCCATCGAGTCGTGACCAGGGAAGCGAGTCTCATTTTCACGTTAGACCGTCTAATTGTTGGATTCTAGATTGGGGTTTCGTGGTCGTTTCTTTGCCTTTTCCGCAGAAAACGATCATCAATTATCTAAAACTTAATTTTGATTAGGGATTAGGTTAGGCTGCAACAAGGTAGCAAATTTAACTCTGCTATCAAAGTCTCGGTCATGGCGTGGGCTCAATTTAATCTAATTCCCATTTTTTGACGTGCTAGGCATACTAAAACCGATTTGTAAAATGGATACATCAATCGATGTGATTGGGATTTTGATTAGGTGTTTAATGCTATCGAACTCTTTTGAGTGCCTATTTACGAATATGTGACATAACCACGAGTAGCAAATGATACTAAGTTTGTAACGTATATACCATTAATCTTGGCTTAATAACAAAAAAAAAACATCCAACTTTAGCATCTGTATCAATTATATCCAAAAAAAAATTGTCTCATAAAAAACCTATAACTTTTACTTTTGTCATAATTCTACCGATCTAATACCCAAAAAAACCCTCAACTTTAGCATTTGTCTCAATTATATCCAAAAAAAAAAATTATATCATAAAAAACTCCCAATTTTCACTTTTATCTCAATTCTACCACCGTTAGCCTTCCATCTATAATCACCGTTAGTTAATCCTACGTGGCTTCAAACTAATCAATGAGTTTTCGAAATTCGGAAACAACAAGTTTCAAGGATGACGAGATTTGAGATCGTTCGTCCAAATAATCAAATCTCCACGTCTAGCCGTTCTTTGAGTTTTTTAGTGCCGGGGAGAATCCGAAATGCGCCGTCTTAAGTGGCTCTGTATTTTTCGGCAATGTGTAGGGAAAGTAGACAACAAAAGAGAAGTTTGAGGGTTTTTTCATGTCTACTTTGCTGAGGTTGAATTCATTAACGACGTGGAAATGCCACGTTGGTTTAATTAACGGTGATTATGAACAGAAAGCTAACGATGGTAGACTTGGGACAAGTAAAAGTTGGAGGTTTTTTATATGACAAAAAAAAGTTTTGGATATAATTGGGACAAATGCTAAAGTTGGGATTTTTTGGGTTTTAGGCCGGTAGAATTGGGACAAAAGTAAAAGTTGGGGGTTTTTATGAGATAAAAAAAAATTGGATATAATTGGGATAGATGCTAAAATTGAGGATTTTTTTGGGTATTAGGCCCATTAATCTTGATGCCGATTATTACACAAATAACGGATAAATTATCAAAAAAGTCATAAACCTATTGCAATTGTGCCAATTTGATCATAAATCATTTTTTTTTCAATTGAGTCCTAAACCTTTTGCATTTGTTCCAATTCATTTCATATGACTAATTTTGGCCAAAAATTACTAACATGGACTAAGGCCGTCCTACGTGACGCGGTTGACGCTGACGTGGATAATTTTTAATAATATTTTCAATATTTTGAAATTTTTTATTTTCTTTTTATTTTCTTTCTTTTTTGTTTCTTCCCTTCTTCCTTTTTCTTCTAGCCAGCGAGGCTCACGCTCGCCCAATCCGGTGAGGTCGCTCTCGCCTAGCCACTAGCAAGGCCTAGCTTGCCGACCCTCACCTCTAGCTGATCGCCGAGGTCCGGGAACCAGCAAGAGGAAGAAGGAAGAAAGGAAGAAAAAGAAAAGAAAAAGAAATTAAAAATTTGAAAAAAAAATTATTATTAAAAATTATCCACGTCAGTACCGGCTGTGCCATGTAGGATGGTGGCATACTTGTCAATGATTTCCAACCAAAATGGTTGGGTGAACTGAATTGGCACAAATGTCAAAAGTTTAAGACTCAATTGAAAAAAGAGAGAGTTTATGACTGAACTGGCACAATTGTAATAGGTTGAGGACTTTTTGGGTAATTCTCCCTTAAAAAAAACGTAACTTTTCTATTTCACTCCCTCATTTACTTGTTTCTCTATCTCGAGCGCACGCATAGATAGATAGAGAGAGTTGTGTTTGTTTTTCTTTAAAGGTTAAACTCACACGGAAGGGGAAAAATGTCACTTTTGCCCTAAACCTGTTGAATTGATGTCAATTTAGTCATAAACTTTTTTATTGTACCAATTTAGTCCAAATCTTTTGACCTAGAGCCAATTTAATCCTTCCAGCTAATTTTGGTCCGATATTGCTAACGTGGACGCGTGGCACGGCCAGCCCTGACGTAGATATTTATAATATACTTTTCGAATTTTGTTCTTATTTTATTCTTTCTTTTTTTTTCCTTTTTCCCTCTTTCCTCCATTGGCCGGTGAGGGCGAACACCGTCGAGGCCGCCCTTGCTCAGACGAGGCCAACCCTTGCCGGCCATCGAAGGAAAGAGGGAAAAAAAGATAGGAAAAAACAGAAAGGAAAAGAAAGAAAGAAAGAAAAATAAAAAAATAAAAAAATCGATAATTATTAAGAATTATTTAAAAAATTTTACGTCAGCATCGGCCGTGCCACGTAGGCCGTCCGGCGTACAAATCTGTAATATTTGGCCAAAATTAGCCAAAAAAAAACTAAATTGGCTCTAGGTCAAAAGGTTTATGATTAAATTACACAATTAAAAAAATTATTATTAAATTGGCATCAATGCAATAGATTTAACACTTTTCTGATATTTTTCCCGCATATGAGTGATGGAAGAGTTCGTGTTGATCGAGAGGTAGAGGTAGAGGTCACTCTTCTAGCTCGTAGGGAGCTAATCCTTCGATTATTAGCATGAGGCGAACTCATAGAGATGATAAATTTCATCTAACCTCATTTTAAGATAGCTTTTTTCTTCTTTAGTCAGTCGTCAAAAGACAAATAATTTCGCAACTTTCGACATAGACTCTTGCAAGTCTTAGTCCTAGTTTATTAACTCATTCCAACACTATAAAAAGGAAAAATTTAAAAAAAGGGCCCCAAATCCCTTTTTTTTTTTTTTTTTCAAATAAGGGCCTGAAGTTGACTGCTTCAAATAAGGACCTGAAGTACTATCATTGTCTCGAATAAGGGTCTGAAGTGGGCATTGTTTCAAATAAGGACTTGAAGTGGCCATATCAATCTCAAAAAAGGGCTTGACTTACCATTGATTAGGTGCATTTTCGTCATTTTTTTTTCTGTATTTTTCTTTTTTCTGTTTTTCCAAAAGGTAAAAAAAAAAAAGTAAGAAAGGCTGGCGACCTCGTCGACCAGAGGCGAGGGCCTGGTGGCCCTCGCCAGAGAGGGGAGAGGCCCGCGACCCTCGCCTCTGGTTGGCGAGGTCGTCGGCCAGCACTGAGGTGCCGGCGACCACGCCGGCCATGGCCATGGCCCCACCGGTGGGGAGGTGGCCACAGGCCACAGGCGGGAGGGCGTTGTATCTTCCTTTTCTTTTCTTTTCTTTTTTTACTTTTACATTTTTAATTTTAATTTAGTTTAACTAAAAATTAGGTTAAAATTGTATTTTGACGAAAATGCCCTTGATCGGTCAAAATTTTTTGCCCGCTGTCCTGCCGGCGAGGTCAGGCCATTATTTGAGATAGAGAAGGCACTTTCATGCCCTTATTTGAAACAATGACCACTTCATGCCTTTATTTGATAAAATGAGGATACTTAAGGCTCGTAGTTAGAATTTTCCCCTAGAAAAATAGACACATTTAGTGTCTCTAGCATAGCAAAACTAGGAGATTCTCCTCGTATAATATTATACGTACTATCCCTTTCAACCTCACAGTACTCCGACCAAAAAAAGAAAGAAAAAACCCTTGCAGTACGAGATATGATTCCAGTAGGAAATTTGTTGAGAAAATAATATTACAATTGCAGTGATTTAACACCATAAGTGATTATAAATCGGCTAATTAGATATAGTTGACGGGGCAAGTCTCTTCTAATATCGTGCGAAATCTTTTCGTGGTATTGTCCTTGGACGACCTCCAAAGAAATGTTACACAATACGATTACGAAATATGCACATTAAAATCGATCGTATTATTAAAAAAAAAATTAGTTATTATCGACGACAATTTATGTCTAAATTTTTTCGTAGACGGTGAGAATATTTTTCGTTCATAACTTTTTGTAAGCAATACTCTCGTATCGCATTCGGGAAAATAATTTCCAAAATGTGAGTTTCTATCCGCAAAACAAATGAAACCCATTGAACATTATAAATGTTCCCATTTTCTGTCAAACAAGAACAATTGAAGGCTATGAAGAAGGACGATAGGACTTGTCTATTTTGGATAAGTCACGAGTATTGCAGAGTAACAATCTCTTTACAGTCTGAACATTTTGTAACTCGTGTGGAGCCCCCGTGATAATTTCCATCATAGTAGTCATACTGGTTGCTCTTCTTCATCTTTTATGATTAAAAAGAAGATTGAATGGCTTTTCCCATGATTTTGGATTGTTTGTGTTAGAGATAATTTAGATTTATCTAAGATAATTTCCTAAGTTAGATATATTCAATATGTTAGAGATAATTGGGATTTATCCAGGATAATTTCCTAAGTTAGAGATACTTGATAAATTTAATGATTCCATATATCAGATTGCACGTGTATCTCCCTTTGATTGTGCGTATCTTGATTGATATATATTGCATTCTCTAGTACTCCAAATTATACATAAATTCTCCAATCCTCTTTTCCGCATCAGCATTTTATTATTCTTAGGTTGGTATCAGAGCCTTCGTTCTTGAGGCAGCCCTAGTGCATCGGGTTGAGCACGGAGTTTGGTTCAACTCGAAAGTTGGTTTGGTGGTCGGTCGGGCATAGACCCTTGTATAAGCGTAATATGACCGAACTGGTTCGCTAACCTAAAATTGGTCGGGTCGAATCGGTTTGAAATCAATATTTTAAAAGGGGGGGAAAAAACCAAGTCTCTCTAACCCTCTTTTTTTTTTTTTACTATAACTTTGCCTCTTTGCAGAGCGCGAGATTCAAATCCCGCATCTATAATACTAGTATCTCCACATTTATTTATTTTTTATCAGTAGGGCCGCATGCCTATTGACGGAATCTCAAATTTTTTTTTTTTTTTTTTTTTGGTCTCATGTTCACTCTCATTTTAAATCACGCACTTCTTGTAGACCGATACAATGAATCCCAGGACGCTGCCAGCCACGGCTTAACCAAAAGTTACAGCTCTCCACGTCACCCTCCAGTAGAGCGCTGCCACGTGGACTGTGATTCAGGCTTTTTCACGTGTGTCAATCGGGACAGGGCTGAATTATGAAAAAATAAAATAAAAAAACACATGGAAACGTCGCCATCCAATGATACGGCGATGCCTGACGATGTCTCTCTCTCTCTCTCTATCTCTATCCCCCTCTTTTTGATTGGTCCCCTGGATCAATGGCACAGCCACGTAATTTTCACCTCTTCTGCGGGTCAAACCGCCGATCCGGTCCATGAATCCTCGGAATGACCCGCGAACAAATTAATTCTTTTTTTTTTAAATTTTAATTACGTATTTCGTAAGCTAAGACAAAAAATAATAATAATAAAAAAGGGAGGGTTTAAATTAGGGGAACAAACAACGAAAGACTCCCCAAGAATTCTGCTGGGTTAACCCGAGCCAAACCTGTTGCCTGCTGCGAAGCAGACAGTGAAAGAGACGGCTGGATCACGGCGACGGTAACGGCGGCTCCACCTAACGGCTTCCGTTACCCCGGACCACACGCCTTCCCTAGCGCAGCCGTACGCTGCTCTGCCATCTGGTGGTCTGATATTAAAAAGAGACCATACGCGCGCCTGTTCTCTTCCAGAGGGAGGACATTGTACCTCGCAAGCCTGATATCACCGCACTCAGATAATGTTCGGGTGACCCGACATTATTATTCGTCACGTTACCATGGGGACGACGAGGTTATACAACCGGCTTGAACCGCTCGACCGGCCGGTGAACCGACAATATTATCCCTCACGCTACCATGGGGACGACGAGGTTATTTGCGACTTCGTCTTATAATCTCGGCGTTTAAAGTAAAAAAAAAATGTAATTTCATGATAGAACATGTTGAGGTTTGCTGAGGCAGCTGTTAGGATATACACGTGAGTTATATTAGAGAAGTCCTATATTGAACATGTGTAGTGTAGACTAATAAACGTATCTAGTTGATCCGTAACTCATTAGTTTAAGCTTTTAAGTGAATGTGGGTCTAATTGAATATGTTGATGAGCTCGGACTTGAACTCCCCTTAGCGATCTCCCAACTGCAGCTATCATTTTGATTTGGTGTTTGTCACTATTGTACTCTCGCGATTAAGAAAATTGACACTCGCTCACCACATTCGCACACTGCTTTGGAATTTGATTGGTTGGGAGGCCTCGTGATCCATTCATTTTATTTTTGAATGTTCTCATTTTTCATTCCGAAAGTAACTTTTTTAACCGATAATTTTTAAGTAGTTTAGCATTGATGCATCTAGGTTCATTTGAGTAAATCACTGTGAGATTTTGATGGGATTACTGCCAACTATTCTAAAAGCTCACGTTATTAGATGAATACGTGATTTAATACTTAAGTATTCTATTGGTCCCCTTCACGCTTAGTCTGGTCTTTGGCCTAGTACTAAGCCTGGACATATTTAATTGGGGAGGCAAATGGGGCATATAAAAATTTAAACTCATGATCTCCTGCTCTGATACCATGAGAAATTGTGGGACCACTGCTAATTATTCTAAAAATTTAAGCCAACTGCAGTTTTTTTTGTGTCTTTGAATATTTTGTTACGAAAATTCAAATGATAGTGGTAGGTCTTCATTTTGGCTTCGCTTGTGCTCTTTTGTGCAAGATATTTGTTTTAGGAAGTCCAACTCCTTTGAAACACCCAAAGTTTATTGGTTCTACAATGGAAATTCCATCGATAGGCACTTTCATCGTTATCCAACTAGTCTCGTACATAGTGTGGGTTGCATCTATTTTACGATAGTCATGTAGTTTCTCTTAATAATCCAGGGGCATGAACTAGGAAATTGACTATTTAAGGCGCGCATGATAATCATTCTGTTTCTCTTCCAAACTTGTTCCGAAACATAAATTCGCTTGGTAACACAATCTCATTTTTCTATTTCTGAAAGAAAATTTTAATCCAGAATTTAGTTTGGAATAGAAATGAAAAGTACAAATTATCTACTTCTCTATTTCTAGAACAGAAACAGAGTTTAGAATTCTTCTCATCGCTCACACTCTCTATCTCTTGCATGAAGTCTCCCTCTCGGGCCACTCTCTCGCCCATCTGAGTCTCGACGGTCGGTAGCCGTAGAAATTTTATACTATTATCAAACAAATTTATAGTGTCGTTGTTAAACACGTCATTCTACTCAAAAACTCGCTTAGGAATAAAAATACTATCTATAAATTGTTGCCAGGAACAAAATGGTTGTCATTCGCACCCTTAAAACCCGCGAAACACCATGCACAATTGGATTCAGGTACTTGGAATTTGCATGTGACCTTGAAATGTAACAATTAGTACGTAAGTTGTGGGATTAAATTGTGATCTCGAGTTTTTAAACAAAATATCCCTTGGTCTTCACCGATTCTACAGTCGAACATCGTGGGCTAGACAACTTTCTGCTCGAGAAGATAGTAAATTCGTACTTTATATAAATGAGTTAATTTGTGTCGGACTACTTTTAATTCAATCCAAACCGACCCGACCCATTCATCAACCCTACTGGCGACACATCAAAATGAGGGGTTATAGGTTTTCGGTCCAATCCGGTTCCTTGGCGGTCCGATGAAATTTAATTTTAGTAAGTGTGAGCAACACAGACTTTAATTTTAATATATCAATAGAAATTAAGTTTACATTTAAGAAACAAAAATAACCAGTAGATTATTAGATTTACATGTAAAAAATAAAAAAATAAATAAAAAGTAACAGTCCGGTTCTCCATGGAATCAGGAATTTTCAATTTTATGAAATTGAAAATCAGACCGGCTCTTCTGAGGATCGGTTTCAACGATTTTCGATTCCATCGGTCGGTCTTGGTCGGCCCTAAAGAAAACCCTTCGATTTACGTTCTATCGGCGAGGTTTCAGTTACGCCGCTTCGATCGCAAGCCAATCCTTACTTTACTGTTTTTTTTTACTTTTTAACCGAGCTGCACGACAGACGGGGGCCCACGACTGCTCCCGTCCCTGCTCCGTCAGACCCGACCGTCAGCTAACCCAGGTCCCCGGTCAAATCCCAACCGCGGTTACTTCTGTTGGCGTTAACCAATACATAGCAGACACCATGAGATGAAAATGGGGACTCCACAAGAGTCGCAGTTGAAGGGGAAAGAAAAGATTACAATACAAGTCCGCGCATACCGAGAGACGCGCGCATAGGGGTTCTTCAGATTTTCCTCTGGATTCTAGAGAGAGAGAGAGAGAGAGAGAGAGAGAGAGAGAGAGAGAGGGAGAGGGGGAGGGGGTGTGCTTTGCTGCAGAGGCTTGAAGCTGCGGTGGTGTGCAACGGACGGAGACGGTGGTGGTGCTACGTTACGCCTCCTTTTTTGGGTGAATCGCGGTGGGCGGCTGTAGCTCCAGTGGCTTTATTCATCGCCGTCTTTACTGAGGAGAGAGAGAGAGAGAGAGAGAGAGAGATCTCAGAGCCGTGCTTGATCCTCCGGCGACCGCTCGTTCCGTCGAATTCCGCGTCCGCATGGCGAATCGAGGTGAATGCCAAAAGGAGCGTTGAAGCTTTTCTGTCTCCTCACAATTCGTGTTTCTCTCTCTCTCTCTCTCTCTCGTTGTTGTCTTTCGAAGAGCTAGAGACCGAGGCCGAGAGAGAGCTTCTTCTTCTTCTTCTTCTTGTTTTTTTTTTTTGTTGGTGTTGGTTTTTTGATTCGACGTTGATAGGTGGTGGAGAAGACGATCTGTACACGGAGCTATGGAAGGCGTGCGCGGGCCCCCTCGTTGACGTCCCCCGAGCTGGGGAGCGAGTCTTCTACTTCCCTCAAGGGCACATGGAACAAGTGAGGGAGCATCATTTTTTGAGCAATTTCTTACCCCCTTTTGTCTTGAATCGACGTTTATTTTGTTCGTTCGGTAGGGAACAGCTGAGATGTTAGCGACGATTTTTTTTTTTTAACGTTTCTCTTTTTAAGTTAATTTCCTTTTACGGATGTTCTTTCTTTTTCTTTGGCGAAACCCAGAAATTATTTGCCTTTTAATTTGTATGCTGTTCCTGTTCGGGTTTCAGTTGGAGGCGTCCACAAATCAGGAGCTAAATGAGAGGATTCCGCTGTTTAGTCTACCCTCGAAGATACTTTGTCGCGTCATGTACATTCAACTGCTGGTAATTTATTTGGACTCTGCCTTCGGTTTCGTGTGTAACTCTTCCCATAGTTTTCACTTCAAGATTTGAGTTTTATTCGTTAACTAGAAATGGGATGGCAGGAAAATTTTGTCAGATGATATTATTCGCCATAAATTCTTGTATTCCCTGCATTTTCTGGGTTCCTGAAAACAGTTTTTTCATGTCAAATGGATAAGAAATAGAAGCTGCGATCCAACGTGACGTTTGATCTTCTTTTTCCCTTTTGTTTATGTGTTTAGGCAGAGCAAGAAACAGACGAAGTTTATGCCCAGATCACTCTGCTTCCAGAGTCCACTGTAAGACCCTGCCAGACCTTAATTCTTGTACAAGCCTCGTACTGGGGAAGATTGTATCCTAAGCTCTCTGTTGATTTTCATGGTTTTCTGTAGCAAATCGAGCCTACGAGTCCCGACCCTTGCCTTCCCGAGCCTCCAAGGCCGAGAGTTCACTCCTTTTGCAAGGTTTTGACCGCTTCTGATACGAGCACGCATGGTGGATTTTCTGTTCTCAGGAAACACGCAACTGAATGTCTTCCTCCTCTGGTAATTTCATTACCACTTGTTTGGCCTCACCCCCTCACCCCCTCTGTCCTCTTTTCATGTGAGCATTTTGTTGTGTATTTTCCTTTTATAGGATATGACCCAGTCAACACCAACTCAAGAGTTGGCTGCAAAGGATCTTCATGGTTATGAGTGGAAATTTAAGCATATTTTCAGAGGTAAAGAACAAACGCTTTTAGCGCATGTAGGAAAGTGGCTTTTGCTCAGATGAAGCAAGTGCATATCGGTGCTTTCTAAAGTCGCTTGCTGAGTAAATAGAAGTAGTGACTCGTGCTTCTGCTCGACTTTAAACAACAGGTCAACCACGTAGGCATTTGCTGACAACTGGATGGAGTACATTTGTCACTTCTAAGAGATTGGTTGCTGGTGATTCCTTTGTGTTCTTGAGGTATAGAGGCTGTTCATACTCTTAAATATCTACTCCTTATTTGTTGTATAGGGTGATTTTGTTAGATTGTCCCACTCTGTCGTCAAGGCTTTAAGTACTATTGGTTGATGCATTCATAGAGGGGAGAATGGAGAACTTCGTGTTGGTGTCAGACGTATTGCACGTCAACAGAGCAGCATGCCTGCATCAGTGATATCAAGTCAGAGTATGCACTTAGGAGTGCTTGCAACTGCCTCTCATGCTGTTTCAACGCAAACCCTGTTTGTAGTCTATTATAAGCCCAGGTACACCATATGGACATCATCTTCCTGCTATTATGTCAGCATTTCTAGATTGAAGCATGATAAATTCTCTTTTGGTAAAACCTCAGGACTAGCCAGTTCATCATAAGCTTGAACAAGTATCTAGAAGCTGTTAACAATAAGTTCGCTGTTGGAATCAGATTTAAGATGAGGTTTGAGGGAGAGGATTCTCCTGAGAGAAGGTGATGGGAAGTCACATTTTACTCTTTCGGGGAGCTATTTTAGTTTGTGATTCTTCTATGAACTCATATTTCCTCTCCTCAGGTTTTCCGGTACTATAGTAGGAGTCGAAGACATTTCCTCTCAGTGGACAGATTCCAAGTGGCGATCATTGAAGGTAACGACTAAATGGAAATGCTTTTCCTCTTTGATGGAATTTCAGCTACAACAGTATTGTCCCAACTTTTTGAACCTCTTTCATCCTTTAGGTTCAATGGGATGAACATGCTTCTGTTCCAAGGCCAGACAGAGTTTCACCATGGGAGATTGAATCCTCTGTACCGTCTATACCTCTGAGCATAACAGAGTCAGCAGTGGCAAGGAACAAAAGGCCTAGACCGCCTGCTGAGCTCCCCGCTCTTGGTGATCTTCTAAGAAACTGCTTTAGCTTGCTTGTCTGCTGCAGATATCTTTCTATTTACGGGTTGTGGGTAACTAATGTCTTCTCATTTATAACTGTAGATACTGCTGGTCCAGCTCTCCATGATGCTGGACTTATGCAGTCCTGTGATTCTATGCAACCAATTGCTTTCATTGAGGATAAAAGAAGTGACAATCATGTTATCTGGCATCATAAGCAAACAAATGTGAACACCAGTAGTGCCTCTATGTCATGGCCTCAGACTGAGGGGGACAGGCAGTTATCTTCCAATGTCTCTGGTTGGCCACTTCTTTCCAGTTCAACTATGCACTCACCAAGGCCGAGAAATGAACCTAAGGTTGAGCTGGGCGAGAAGACCGAGAGACCTACTAGTTGCCGATTGTTTGGCATTGACTTGATAAATCATTCTTCAAACTCTCAGCAAGTGGACAAGCTGAATGCTCAGCCATTCGATGGATCTTCTGTCATCAACGAAGCACACACTCCTGGCAACCCTTCTGCAGCAGATTCACAGCAGAAGTCTGTTGTTTTAAAGACCTTGAACGAGATAATTCAAAGACGGTCTGTAGTTTCACCAAAAGAGATTAGAAGCAAACAAAGTTCTACTTCTGCAAGGAGTCGCACTAAGGTACCTACTTTGTGACTGATGATCTGGGCTATACTTTTTATATTTAAATATACAGTAGTTGTTTGTTTTCTCTACATTGTATATTTATCACCATCTTTTGGCCTGGCTGGAATATGTGCCAACAGGTTCAAATGCAAGGAGTAGCTGTGGGTCGCGCTGTAGACTTGACTATGCTCGAAGAGTATGATCAGCTTATCGATGAGCTCGAGGAGATGTTTGAGATTAAAGGAGAGCTCAGGCCTCGAAACAAGTGGGAAATAGTCTTCACCGATGATGAAGGGGACATGATGCTTGTGGGAGATGATCCGTGGCCGTAAGTTCACTTTGTACTACTACTTACAATCAGTTTGGTCCTGACACTGTGAGCTACTTGAACTGAGAGTGTCCTCTTTTTATCAATCCTTTCGTAGGGAATTCTGCAACATGGCCAGAAGAATTTTCATATGGTCGAGTCAGGATGTGAAGAAGATGAGCCCTGGAAGCAGGCTCCCTGTGTCCTCAGTAGAAGATGAAGGGTGCTAGGCTAACCAACCCGAGTCTCACCGCCTGTGTATCTTTTTTTTTTCCTCCTCTATTCCCCCTTCCAATTCTTATCTTCAGTTTGTTGTCTGTGATCTCTTGTGCCAAAGGGGCCTTCTTCTTTCCTTTATTTTTCAATTTTTTCTGTTTTGTGGGGCTGAAATTTGCATAGCTTGGGGAATTGGGGACTTGGCGTTATTTGCAAAAGCTAACTTGTGTATAGGACCCACTATCAATCACACTTAGGAACTTGGGATGGGTTAATATAATGTGTTAGGTTTTTAGGACCAAGAATCTGTGAATATCTTTGGAGTTTCTTCTTTGGTGGGATGTAAGTGGGGAGGTCTTTTTGTTCTATGTAGATATGTTATTTGGGAAGTGGAATCCATGGTAGTCATCGGCAATTGGAAAATTTGCTTGTTTTCTTCTTCTTCTTCTTCTTTTCTGTGTCCTTTTTCTATTATATTAGGTTGAAAACATGGATTTGAATTAAAATATCTGCAAAGATGCCTTTTGGATTTTGACTTTTCTTCTCTTGTGGAAAGAGAGAGAAGCCCTCACAAATTCAAACGAACCAGTTGTACGCACGTGGGGGAATTTTTAAGGAAGGAGTGGACCGACCGGCCACGGCCGCACCAATGCACCCTGTCGGGCTTCCTCGGGGCTGTCTGTTGATTGGATGTCGATATTATCTTTGATATCAAATTCTATCCTCTTCATTTGTTCATCATCGTCTTGCTCCTCCACTAATGTAAAAAGTATGTCGTTATTGGTCTTAATCTAACTACTAAGTCCCCTGTTGCTCGGAGCTTTACTGAAGTGAAGCTTTTTCTTTGTTTAGGAGGCGAATCTCTTTTCTTTCTTCTTGGTCCTCTTCTTTTTTTCTCCTTTTGGACCGAAGCCGGAGTCTTCGTTATGTCGATCCATGCGGGGGTTTGTCGTCATTGGATCCGACGAGGAATATCCCCTCGGGCAAAATTTATGGTCGACCATATGTCTCGTGGATTTATCTGCCATGTCTTTATTCTTCAATTATGGTGGCTGTGCTTACTCTTGAGATTCTGACTCGGTCGCAACCCGAGAAGGAAGTCATTGAATGGGTCTTGGCGACCTGGACGTGTTGTTTACTAATCACTGTACATCCGTGGGAAGAATGTTACGTCAAATCGGACGGTGGCGCATTTTTCCTTCCAAGTTCCCACAATTGGACAAAAACTCACGAAGCTCGCCAGGAAGAAGCATGGTGTTTCGTTATTTTATCTCGGGTGGTCGGTAATCTTTCGTGAAATGAACTTTCTTGCTCGTCACGTGTTTGGGTCCGAGTTGTGGGATGAGGCTTCCTCTTTTTCGGGTGTTAAACGGGTGGATTGGGTCATAAATAGTCCGATCCAAATAGATTCATTTAACTCGTTTATGATCCATTCATTGCAATGCAAATGTAGTGACTCATACATGATCCCTGCCGGCCGTAAGGGGAAGAATTGAAGAGCCATGAACTTCTACAAAGGGGATCCGACCAATATTCCTAAAACATTTTTGTATTTAACCCAATTTAGGAAATTCATACCCAAACTGAGGGGCTAAAGTACAATACAAGTGCCAAAACTTGTATACGACGCTCACTTTAGTGCCAAAACTTTCAAAATGATCACTTAAGTGTCAATTTTTTTGAAAAATGCTCACTTCAGTGTCAATTTCGATTTGAGCTGACGTGGCTCGCCGGAAATCCAATGTGGCCTATTTTTTTTATATTAATATTTGAGTTAACTTGGCTCGCCGGATTTAGCACTGAAGTGAGCGTTTTTCAAAAAATTTGGCACTTAAGTGATCATTTTTTTAAAAAAATTGACATTTAAGTGATCTTTTTGAAAGTTTTGGCACTAAAGTGAGCGCCGTACACAAGTTTTGGCGCTTGTAATGTATTTAAACCCAAACTGAGGTGAGTGCAGAGTGAGCGAACGAGATCGAAAGAAAATGAAAAGTGAGTCATAGATGTGAGTTGGTCTAAATAAATTATAAACCCATTTACGACCCGTTTATGACTCATTAACATTCATTGTGTTTAAACCTATTTATGATTCGTTTGTTTAACATAATTAACCAATATAACAACTCCCATCATATAGGGATTAATAAATGAATTTATGACCCATTTTAATATGTCTACTTGTCAGTCACATGGGAGTTATGATTCGCGAGGACCAAGTGAGGAAATTAAGTTAGACCAAGTCTTCCCAACTTTCAAGTAAATACCCCACGGACCCTCATTGAACAAGAGGGCGGGGCAGCCAAGAGAATGGTCAATAAGTCAGACTAAGCTACCAAGCGAATCCTTCTCGTTGGTATCCCTACTCCTACTAGGGTTCGAGCTAGGTTTCACAATTTGATTCTTTAACACCCCATTGTCTTATTGCGTCAATTTGGTCTCTGCTCTTCGATCTCCTAACAATCCCAATGTCGCTCGTGCGACTTACACGCTGGCCAATGAAACCATATATGATTATACGAGCACGTGAGAGTGAAGGGAACGCATTCCGAATACATACACAGCGGATTACACGAAATTAACATGTTGAGAATCAATCTTGAATCACTGATCGTAGTAGTATATCACGATTAACGAATATACCTCATTTTTCACAGATTAAATGTTCCCGTTGCAGATCCAGAAATCGTTCGTCCATTTGACGTTCAAGCGTGGAGTCGAACTTCGTCATCGTTCTTCACTTTGTCGTTTTCTGTTCTCTATGTTCTCTGTAGAATGAATGACCGACTGAACCGACGAAGAAACCTGATTCTTATTCACGTTCAAACATTGATAATTGTCTTTAGCAGTTATCCATGTGGGTAAAGGGGTGTGATACCACGATACTCCCATACATCCCAACAGAGAGAAATCGTCACCGTCCCCGAGGAGACCGAAGCCTCTACATCTTTTGCAAAGTAAGCTCCGTATTTGTAAGCGCACGTTAATGTTTACGAGGGAATAACTCGTCCGTGTGGCATCTGTCGTAACAAAACTTGATGAGAACTTCCCGATCAATCGAAACTTGCTCTCGAGATACATAGAATTAACGCTCATTCCGTCTCTCCATTCTCTTGTTTTCCCAAGCAAGAGCGCCTCTAAACTCTATGGTGCCGCCGGCTTTGTACGCGCACTAGATTCGTTTTCGATAGAATCCAACGGGTTAACTGAGGTGGTCGAAAGCTCGACACTAGATCGCAATCTCGAGAAACATCGTCACGGGTTCGAATCCTCGACAGGGGCACCATTTACTCACATCTTCATTTTGAGAAGAACAGAAGAAAATCGAATTTAGAGGGCGATAACGGGCTGGGCCACCAACTTCTATGGAAGGTAGCGAAGAAACAGAGGACACCAATGGTCTGGGCCTATTCAGTCCCATGAAAGTTGACCAAACCGTCATTCTTATGTCGTTCTTTGTGCTTTCCTTTTTTTTCTTTCCCGCAACCGCAAGCAAACCGTTGAGCTTATGTTATTCGGAGTGAACCACAAAAGGGCAGGGGTGAGCATGGTTCTAGAGTAGAATCTGAAATCGAACTTATTGGGAACTTGTTCAGCTCTCGGATTCAAGGTATGCAGGGTAAGTTCCAGATTTCAAAAATTGAAGAATCTGTTCTGACGGGTAGGTTCTAGATTCTAGGTAGATGGAACTTGAACCTAGAACCTATAAGGAGTTTTTGCGTTTTTCTTTGGTATATGTATTCACGTGATTCTGCAACATTCCATGGCGTCCGATTATGAGTGTGTAATCCGAAACAATTAGTTCGAGTTTCCATTTCTGATGATATTTACGACTGAGTTACTTTGTTAATATTTCCTATTTATTTATGTGTTTAAATATGAGTTGTGGTCAATAAATTGTAGTAGTAAGTGATGATCATTAAATGTGATAATTCACTACAATTGTTCAATTAAAAATACATGTGGAACCTGGTAGACCCTGGAACCGACCTTAGAACCTGTGAAATGGTAGGTTCTAGGTTTCAGGTTCCAAAAAATGATAAATCTGTTCTGACGGGTAGGTCACAGGTTTTAGATGGAACCTGTACAGAACCTGAAACCGCTCATCCCTACAAAATGAGCTCTAACATCGTAAAATTCATTGAAGTCTTTACCAAGGAATAAAGATTCTCTTTCCGCTTCGGTTCTCTGAGCGGAAATTTTCTGGCGACTCGGTTGGAGTCGATTGATTGATATAAGTTTGAGACGACAAAAATGAGCCCGCTTAGCAGATTTGTCGTTGCACAGAATTTTCGTAAGATATACAATTAACAGGGATTCTTTTCCAAATAAAGAAAATCATTGACATGCCCTTAACATAGGGGATACTCTTCCTGGTAAATATTAGCATAGATGGCTAGAGCTTTATCGTGAAAAGAAAAAAGTTTGCTTAACCAAGTATATGCTTTGTCGACCCCAATAACCACGTAAGTTGTAAGGTTGAGCATAGTTCCAAGATAGAACCTAAAACCTGAAATCGGACCAGTTGGGGTTTCAAGGTATGCATGGTAGGTTTCAGGTTTAAAAAATTGGGAAACCTGTTCCGATGGGTAGGTTTCAGATTCCAGGTAGGTGAAATTTGGAACCTGTAATCTGTAACAAGATTTTGTGTTGTTCTTGGTATATGTCTTCGCGCGATCTTATAGTATTCCATGGCGTCTGACGATGAATGTGTAATCTGGAACTACTAATCTGAGCTTTCATTTCCGGTGATATTTATGACTGAAACTTTTACTTTATTAATGTTTCATATTTATTCGTATCTAAATATGAATTGTAGTCAGTGAATTGTAGTAGCAAATGGTGGCCATTAAAGGTGATGATTCACTGCAATCGTTCAATCATGAATACATGTGAAACCTGGGTAGACCCTGGAACCGACCATTGAACCTGCGATAGAGTAGGTTCCAGATTCCAAGGTATGCATGGTAGGTTCCAAGTTCCAAAAAATAAGGAACCTGTTTCAACTGGTAGGTTCCAAGTGAAACCTGTATGGAACATGTAACCCTTTACGCTTTGTAATTAGTACTAGTTATTAATTATTACCTTGTCAATGCCAACATGTATTGTGGATTATGCTTAATCAAGTCTGGTAAATTCTGTCGCGCTTGCATTCGCGAGATTAGTGGGGTATCTGAAGAGGCATGAGCTTACCTATTTTAGACAGGCTCCTTAATCACAAGAAACAAAAATTCATGTATCGAGGATCTCATCGTGAAAAGAAAACCCTAATAACGACAACACTCTTTTACTTGCAAATGCTTGGGGGGTTGATATTACTGGACTCTACCCGACAAGACTTTCATTTGTTCCTGGATGTAGGCATCATTATTTAGGGATGAGTGGTACTAGGTTTCTTCTAGGTTCCACCTGAAACTTGGAACCTACCCGTAAGAACCGGTTATCCGTTTTTTGGAACCTGAAACCTACCATGCGTACCCTGGAACCTACCTTGTCTGTTTCCGGCGTCGGTTTCAAGGTCTACCTAGATTCCATATGTGTTTTTAATTAAACAGTTGCAGTGAATTAGCATCTCTAATGACCACCATTTGTTACTGCTACAATTTATGATCATAACTCATATTTAGACACAAAAAAATATTAAATACTAACAACTTAAAAGTTTCAATCATGCATATCGTAGAAAACGGAAGATTAGACTAATAATTCCATATTACACACTCATGATTGGACGCCATGGAATGTCGCAGTATCGTTCAAGACATAGAACAAGAAAATAAAGCCTTGTTTCAGGTTCCAAGTTGAAATCGTTTTCTCAATTGTTGGAACTTGAAACCTACCTTACTGTGACGGCCTGATTTTCGTAAGTCATCATGTAGCAAGTAAAGTGAATTATGTGTTAACGTTTATGTTGGAAATGCGAGACTACTGATGTTAAATGAGATATGGTTTTGATATCGAATGTTCGGATTAAGTCATGGACTTTGGTGTGAGTTTGTTCCGGTTGAATAGCCCCGGATTTGAGCTCGAATGATCCACCACGAGCCCTTAGCCGACTGACCCACATTTTTCCCCTCCCTTTATAAACCCATTTTCTCTCTCCTTCCCCCTCATTTCTCCTCTTCTTGCGCACGACTTCTCCCTCTCTTCCTCGTTTGCTCCGCCACCATCGTCCAACCCACGTCGTCGTTTCTCCGCCCATCCCGACTCCTCGCCGCCACTAGCTCGGCGTCAGCGACAACCCCAAGTCCCTCACGAGCTCAGCCTCGCCGTCGATCGATCGAGATCTCGCTCCTTAGCCCCTTGGACCCGCGAACGCCGTGAGGGAGAGGAAGTCGATTCGAGCTCGTTTCTTCGTCGTTTTCGCTCCCGTTTCTTCGTGGATGTTCTAAGGCAAGTAAAGCTTCTAACTTTGCTGCTGGCTCATTGATTTGTCGCTTGATTGGTTGCGATGAGACGAATTGGTTATGGGTATGGCCGAATGAAGTTTGAGTTGCATGAGCTAGGAAACGAGTTTGCATGTTAGATCTATTGCTTGAATAGAAGTCCTTAGAGCTTGGGCTAGCTGAATTTGGAAGCTGATCGTGTTGATTTATGCCGAATAGTTGCGAATTCGGCGCCGCGTGTTTGTAGGTTTTTGGCCGTGTACTTGATTTGGGTGTGCGAAGGAGTCCTTGATTGTGTGTCGTAGTTCTGCGTGAAAAGAAAGTAAGCGAATCCTGGCCGTGAACATGGATTGGGGCGTGAAGGTCGTGAGATTAAGCTTTGGCCGTGAGTCCTGTTTGGGCGTGAGAGGAGTGGAAGTGATCTTTGGCCGTGCGCTATGAATTGGCATGTGAAAATTGTGATGTCTCGTGGTCGTGGTACGTCTCATGGAAGTGTCGAGTTGCATAGCATATAAGAATCCAAGCACGAGTTGTGTCTTTGCACTGAGAATGTAGACAGATGTGTATGTGCGATTGAGTTGTCTTGCCTGATGTGATTGTGATGGATAGTCAGTTGTTCGTTGTCGTGATTGCATTTGTGATGGAGAAACTGTTAATGAACCGAGGGTCCCGTTAGCTTATGTCCCGACGAGGACGATTGATATCCACCTATGTCCGGATAATACCTCGTGGAAGCCTGAGTGGAAATTGGGAAGTCCATAGCCCGTGTCCCGTTGAAATGGAATGCCTGAGTCCTGTGTCCCATGAAAATCGGTTCTGAAGTGGAAACTAAAAAGTAAACGGATCATGTGTGTGCTCATGCGTGTGAGGTTCTTTTTGCACTATGTGTGGGTTCGTTGTCGAGTGCATACCTGCTTGTGTTTGTTTGTTTATCATTGGTGTCGAGTCATGCTTGGTTAGGTGATAAATAGTTTGTTTAGTCGGTAGTTAGATGCCTTTTTTGCTGAGCTTATAGCTCACCCCTTGTTGTTAAACCCTTTTTCAGATAACCAGGTTCCTGGGACTTCGGATGATAGCACACCAATAGAGATGAGATTATGGATAGTACTCTGGAGTAGACATCATCCCTTTTTAATCCTCCCAATGTACTCTTGTTTTGTTTTAAAAGACGATGTAAATAACCTATTATATATATATATATAAAACTAATTTGCTGAATGGTCTTACTACATGCTATATAGGTAGCGAAACCCTATGAGTAAGGCCATACCCTTTTAGGCGTCGTGCCTGCCTTTTTTGTTTGCATGCACTTGTGAGTGTTTTATGTGGCCCACTGCTTGTTTCTGGTTACTAAGCTTCTGCATGCGCCCTCTATTTTATAAATAATATAAGATTAAAACAGAGCACGATTAGCAAGGTCGTGGCGACCCTGGGAACGTCACACTTGCATACCCTGAAACTTGGAACCTATCCTATTTTTATCGGTTCGATTCTTCGGTTCTCGATTCTCGATTCTACTCTGAAATCATGCTCACCCCTATCATTATCCAACACCAAATTGTAAGGATGCACGTGCGAGTGAGTTGTGTTAAAGAAACTTACATTGGAGAATCGAAGTGGTGTAGAGTAGTTAATATATTTATGTTAGCCCATAACTCATTAGCTTAAATTTTTGAGTGAATGTCGGTTGAACTGGATATGTTGACGGGCTTGGCTTGGGCTCTACCTTGGTGATCTCCCCGGACGAAGGTATCAGACTTCTGCTGCGCGCTCCTCGCTGAAATAGTATTAGAGCCGATGGTTGGTGACTGTCGAGAGCCGATGGTTGGTGACTGTCGCGACCCTCCTCTGTCTTAGCAGCAGGCTTTTCTTTCTTCTCCTTATCGAGGTCAACTGCTACAGGCGCAGCCTTAGGTGGCAACTCAACATGCAGGCTCTGATTGGCCTTCACATTTTGGTTCTCCTCAGGAATGTGCACCTCATCTGAAGTGTTAGATGAAGACGGGCGGGCAGACTGATTAAGATCATGCGCAGAAGTGATCTTCTCTTGGGCGGCCATCATCATGGCTTTCATCTCAGCCAGTAATGTGACAACAGAAGTCATCTGGGTCTCTAGATTGACCACCCTCGGGCTCAGTTCCTCTTGCTTCATCCTCGTTCTCAGACCGGTCTTAATATGACTTCTTGTAGATTCCGTGATTAACATGTACCTGTTTTTAAGCATAGTGAAGTTAGAATGGCGAAAAATGGATAAGAAAAGACTTAATCCATTTAATTCCATGTTTTCATTTGGTTAATGAGGGAAGGGACAGCCATGCGAGCCTTAGCCTCGCAAAAGAAGTCCTCTTCGTTATTACCCACTACAGAGCATGTTATTAAAAGAAGCATAATCCATGCTAATAGTTTTTGAGAAAATGAACCAAAATGCCATGATATGCATAAACCAAATCCGAATATGTCTTTTACAATGAAAGAGCTCTCTCGGAGCATTCAAGCAAAACATGAAATGCTAGTATATCCTAAACTCGATGGGAATTTCTCTCTATCCAAGTCTGAGGCGTTTTGGGGCTAAGATCTCCTCAACTTCCTCAGAAAATTCAATCCCCAGATATGAGTCTCCTCATCTCTATAGCAATCTGGCAATCCGATGTCTTCGGGCACGTACGGCTCCACTCCAGGTATGTGCGGAACTTTGTATTCCGGCACGTAAGGCTCCACAAAACTACGTCTGATTGCCTTGAAGTACTGGATGTACTCTTGTGAAGCTCTGTGGGTGTCCATCTCGCTTTCCAAAGAGTCAGGCCATTCGATGTCTTGTGGCGGGGAATCATCCAAACTATCCTTGATGTAGTTCACATTGGCTAGAAATTGTTCCTTGATCTTCCCTAAGAGAACCCCCGGTGGTAAGTCAAATGACAATACTTCCGGCCTTAGTGGCGGTGGAATCTCCTACAGGGCCTCAAACTGTTTGATGATGCGTAGTGGGGAGTAGGCCGTTCCTCGAGTGATGCCTAACAGTGGGATATGATCCCCATTGTTGCAAGTAAGACGTGCCTTCGAAAGCTTTGGCCACCTAAGCCGCCATCGGAGTTGCTTTGGCTCTAAGGCTTCGAGGAATTCCTTCCATTTAATGAAGGAGCGATCAGGAACGTTCGATTGGACTCGAATGAAAGATTTGAGTGGGTGAGTGTATTGGCTAATTTCATTGATGCCCATACAAAGGTGGAAATCTTTGACGTGGGATGTGAACCGCATGTAGAGGAGTCCAGACGAGGCTCGGAAGATACCCTTGCCCCGGGCTTTGAAATGGTTGTGAGAAATGATAGTCTCGGCTAGAATTATATTGGAGTAGTCCCACCCGCAGCAGGCTTGCCTAGCGACTATAGACATCAGAGGGTTGAAAGTAACAGGAGAAATGGGGAACAAAGCTGAAGAAGGCTAAGACGAATACTATACCAGATTTGGTTCCTTTATCTACGGGAAGGCGAGAAAACCTCTCTATGAGAAAGGATAATGGAAACCTACACGAATTGCTTTTTAGGAGAGGTAAGATCTCAGAGAGGTCGGTGTCTAGGAATTCAGCTAAGGCGCTATAAGGTTCAAGTCCTATAGGTGGTTGTACGAGGCGAGGATAAGTGAACTGAACTCCAATGGCGGCACTATACGCCTCCAGTGTTGGTGCGAATTTCAATCCTTTTATGTTGAAGGTGACGATGTCGGGATTCCAAAAGCGGGCCAATGCTTGGATAAGAATGACTTGGCATTATACTTGTATCAGATCCACCAGATATCCCAGCTTCTTCTTGACGAACGATTGATTTGCTTCGTTGAGGTCGTCCCACCAGGCTAGGAGCTCATCTCTAGGGACGGTGATCACTTGGATGTCGTTCTTCCCCATCGAGTGTAGAATATAGAAATGGTATTTGAAAAATCAATTGGCGTGGATTACTTTAAAATGCATAATGCGAATGTCATGACTTATGCATGAAACCTCTCAATTGCATATTTCTTTTTGGTGAAATAAGAGTTAGAGTCTCCTATTTGACTTGAATGGACCAAATAAGAGGTCTAATTGATATTTCATCCCAAAGGATGTATGCAATTGGGTGGGGACATTCAAGTGATTAAAGGAAATGCTGACGTCACATTCCATTGATTGAAATATAGGAAAAGCATACAGCTGACATAGATCCCTACTACACGTGTGTCTAAGGGATAGGATAAGGTAGGGATTCCGATGGGAAAACCCTACACATGATATCTAAAAACTGAAGTAAAGATAAGTGGAATGTGGTGCTATCTATCTAAAAGAAACCCCTCAAGTTCGGTCTTCATGTCTCAAGCTCTAGGGTCTTCGGGGTCTTCTATCAGCATCTATAACCGTCCATTTCATATTCTTCAGACGAGATCGAGAGCAAGTCATAATGGGAAAGGGTGACTCCTTTCACCCGATCGCCATCGTCATCAGGCGATGTGACTTTGGGCTTCTTTAGTGTAATATGCTTTGGTTTCTTCTTTATGGCCGGGTGTCGCTTCTTCTCCCATGGGGCCAGCATTGGTCTGTTTTTCTTGGCAAGGAACTCTTCCCTCAGACAGGCGCGTTTTTCGCTTCTTTCCTTGACCAATTGGATGCACCGTTACTTCCTCATCTCCAAGTGGGATTCGTGGATCTCGTCCATTTCTCGCTTGTGGGTGATGTTCCACACGTGATCATGGGTGTGGCAATCATCAGGTTGACCCAAATTCCTTCCAGTAAGCTCCCATCCATGCACAAAGCGAATAAGCTGAAATCTCGTTCGTTGTCTAGGCCACGCCACCTTTCGGTCATGGAGGAAAGGCTCCAGCTCTACCAAACTCGAAGGGAACATGGCCATTCTATCCTAGCATCGGCATTAACCTTAATCCCTCGAATGCCGTCGTGATCATGCGTATGATATGTTCAAAAAGTGAAAATATGCATGCCATGAGCAAATTCTTATTTAAACAACATATTTAAAGGAAATAAGTTTGAGAAAGGAACGACCTTACCAACCGTATTTGAGAAAAGATTTCCTTTTCTCTTCTCTCTTTTTTTATTTATTATTATGTCGATTTTAGGTATACCAACCATCCATAGACATGCGCTTGAGACAAGTGAGGGTAAGACTCTAAAAATCAAAATCGCGAGTATGGAACTTAAGGCCAAGGCTCCCCCGATCCAGATGAGGTAGATTCGCCCCCAAGAGCAACCATCCAAGAGGGTTAGAGATCGCCAATCAGGATCATAAGTGGGAACGAATACAAAAGTCTCGAGTGCCATCGAACACGGGATCCTTTCTACCCTGTCCCTGTCTAAGGTAAACCTAAGGGTGAATGCAGTCGGGGTTTGACCGCGGGTGTGTGCGAAGTGTCGTGATAGCCAAAAGATGCAATACATGCACAATAGTTTATATCAAAACACCGCTTCGATAAGTGCATAAATATAAACATACATCCTAAACTCCAAAACTTGCAGAAAACAAGGTCAATATAGACTCCACCCCTTATTTCCCCCATCTGCAAAAATATCTAACACAATGGTTAGCGTACGTACCTCACCATCAAGAGCATCTACTGAAAACATGTCAGAAAAATTAATCAACTTTTTAATAGGCTCAAGTCTACTAAAGATTTTAACCAAGTCCCCAGCAGAGTCGCCAAGTCTGTCGCGACCCTCATCCGGGAGGACGGAGGATGGGTTTAGGGGTGATTGTCGAAATTCTGCCGATTCGATGAGAGCCGCAGGTCGGCTTGGACTCTCCCAAGTCCTCACCTCGCGCGACGACGGGATTTAAGAATTGACTTCGACCTTAGGTGTGGTCGTGTGATATGTGTGTAGGTGTACATGCTTTCGGAGTCGCCACCGATCTTTGGGGAAGGTAGATCGAAAATCTCGTCGGGTGGTGGGAGCAGAAGTACGACTCTAAGGGAACCAGAGATTTGGGATTGGGGACTTAGTTACGCCAATGTCGCTATTGACACCCTTTCGGTACCTAAGTTGAATGATTTTTCAAACTAACATTTTTCATGCAGATGAATCAGAATGAGGAAGTTCTAAAGTCTAGGAGTTCATGTAGATGAGGATATCTGACCTATCACTCACAATCAATAAAGATAGGGCGCAATCAAGGATCTAACGTTGTGCGGATAAAATGCATGAAAATCAACGCGGCATCCGTAGTATAGCCCTAATGGCTTAGAGAAGGGGTATTTAGAGGTTTGAAAAGAGTTTAGGATGATTTGGAGGCGATTTGCCCATCAAGGGCAAAATCATCATTTTGGGAGATAATTTGCCCAAAGGGGCAAAATTGTCAATTTTAAGGGATTAGGAATCCAAATCGTCGAAAATAGGGTTGGCCAGTTGAATGTGCCCATTTCTCAATTTCAGAGATTTTTCGAGACGATTTGCCCATAAGGGCCAAAATCGTCATTTTGGAATGATTAGAAGGACAAAACCGTCAAAAATAGGATTGGTTGGTTAAAACGACTCGTTTCCAAATTTTTGAGGCTTATGGGAATTTTTGGAATTTTTTAGAAAATTTTCCAATTTGTTTTGCATTTTTATGAATTTTCCAATTTTTTTTTGGAATTTTAAAATCATTTTCTGATTTTTTTAAATTAATTTCTAGATTTTTTTAATATTTTTCGGATCGGGTCGGGTTGACCCTGCCTGTGCCTCGCTCGCGCCCGGCCCAGACCATACGGGTCCCGGGTCAATCTAAGCAAAAACGACGCCGCATCTACATTTTTTGAACTTTTTGAATTTTATTGATTTTTTTTTTATTGATTTTTCAGATTTTATTTCTATTTTCTAATCCTACGCCTAGGAAAGAGACACGTGGCTAACCCACAGCTCTCCGATTCGATGAGCGGATCTACGGTCACGATCAAGCGACGTGGCTAATCCACGGTGGTCCGATCTGGCTATTTTTTTATTTTTCAAAAATGAATTTTTAATTTCTAAAAAATATTTTTTTTTTGAATTTTTCCAAAATTGAATGGACGGTCAAGATGGTGACGCTTGGCCAAACCTGGGCAGCATGATCACAAAATGATTTTTATTTTTGAAAAATCAACATATTTTTGGAAATCATTTTTTTTTATTTTTGAAAACGCCACTCTCCCGACATGTGGCGTCACAACAGTCTTCGGGTTTTATTTATTATTATTTTATTATTTTTTCAAAATTAATTATAATCGCAAGCTGACGTGGAATCCACGTCGACCGTTGACCGGTCAGCAGTTGCGAGGAAGGAGACGGCCGATGGACGGTCGTCGTCTTCTTGAGGCCGATCGACGGTGGTTTGTCCACCGATCGGCCTCATTCCGGTGGTGTTGGAACCAGGACGAACTCTATATTAACATATCTCAATGCTAGGTTAATCCAACGGTGAAAGCCAGAATGATGAAGCTCGACAGGAACCTCCATGGCAGAACTCTAGCAAGCATTATACGCTAAACTGAACTACTCTACCTATACTGCAAGCATCCATGGAGTTCAGGGACCTTACCTGTGAGCCGGATTGGCTCGGGGAGTTCTGTGGCGGCCATGGAGGAGGGGGGAGGGGGGAGGTCGACTCAGTGCATTTCAATGGGAGTTAATGCAAAAGAATGACAGAGGCAAGCTTAGAACATGATGTAGATAAGTTTTGATAAAAAATATTGGCGGAACAAGGCAGACCCGAGGATCACCATTGATGCCGAGCCTGTAACATGAAAACTGAGCTCACCTTTTCTTTGGTTTCTGGAGTAGGCAACAGAGTCCGATGCGTTCCGAAGTCTAGACGAAGCTAGCGATGGCGGCAGTGTCGTCTGGATCGGCGAGAAACCGAGCTTCAAGCTCGGAACCTCTTCAACAATGGCGGACGAGCAGAGTTGCAGAGAGGATTTTTTTTCTCTCTCTTGCGTAAACTCTCGAATGTTCTGCAGTCTCTTTTTTGTAACCGAATGATCGACCTCCCTTTTCAACCGAAATCGAATCTGTTCTCCTCTTCTCGGCCGCGCTGGAGGAAGTCTGTTATGGCCTCCCTTCGCATGTGACCACGTGCCGAATGGTAAGTCGGTCGTCGAGGGGACGATGGCAACTTCGGCGGTGTCGTTTTGGCCAGTCATTTGTGCATTGTGGGCTTCTTGCTTTGACGTTTCTGCGCACGAAAGAAGGGTAACGAGAGGGACGATGAATAGTGTCGGGTAGCGGGTCGGATCTTGTCCGACCCGACTCTTCAAGATTTGTCAAATCGGACTGGAAAATGATAATTTTTTACAAAATTGAAACTGTAACTGGCATTTTCAGCATGGATTGCACCTAAAAATGTATTTTTTTTTTTGTGAAAATTGCATTTGGAATTGTACAAAAACCCCAAATTTTAGGTTTGACCCGAAAGTGGAATTGAGCAATTGAGGACCCTAATGACCAAATCAGGCCAAACCAACCGTACTAATGGATTTAGAAAGGTGAAAAACCTATGGGTAGTGGTTCAAATGCTCATGGACACCCCCTGAAAAGATTTAATTTCACTTTTTGTGATTTGAGGACTAAATTGAAAATAAAACTTCAATTAGGCCCCTCTTGTCAAAATTGAGATTTCTGCGTACAATTGGGTCAAGATACAAATTGAGGTGTTAGAAGACCATGTCACAACTCGAAAAAAGAAAAAAATTAAAATAAAATGACTCAAATTGTATTTTTCAAGCCCGATTCGGAATTACGTTTGTGAAGGAACACATAATCTCGAATTGGATTTTTCCAATTTTAAGAGGCCAAAATGAAAAAGGTATTTAAAATACGAATATTGGATATTTTCCATATTTTTTTGGCTACAAATTCTATTTTTCTCCACTTTATGATTATTTTCCTAATATAGAAAAAATAGAAAAATGCAAAAAATACCAAAAATTATTTTTTATTCAAAATTGGTTCCTTAGGCTTGGCCAAGGCTTCCAAAGTTGATTTTGCAATTTGCTGACTTTTTATGGATTTTTTTAATTAATTTTCTAAGAAAAATGTGATCAAAATTCAGGTGTCAACAATGACCCATGCAGTGGTTTCTGGGTGGTGAGAGTTGTGGTGTAGCAACGCAACCCCAATGGTAGACTTCATGGTTATGAAGTTGGGCTTTCATAGAGATTCATTTTGAGATAAGTTAATGAGGAAAAATACCTGAATTAAGGGGGAACAGACTTAACACTGAGCTCACACGTGAGGGTGAGATTGTTCACATGCACTTGTGAGTGAGTTGTGTTAAAGAAATCTCACATTGGAGAATCGAGGTGGTGTAGAGCAGTTAAAATATCCATGTTGGTCCATAATTCATTAGTAGCTTTTGAGTGAATGTGAGTTTGACTAGATATGTTGACGGGCTCGGCTTGGACTCTCTCTTGGTGATCTCATCGGGCAAAGGAATCGAAGTTTTGCTGCGCGCTCCTCATCACCAATGACCCACGCACGGGAAATAAAGGAGTGACGACGATGGATCGAGTACATACAAGAAAAGGAAATGTCATGACGTGCGCTATTAAGTATTGGGAAAATTCCGAATAAGGGCCTTTAGTGCCATCATTTTCTCAAATAAGGGCTTGAAGCGGTCATTGTTTCAAATAAAGCTCCGAAGTGCTTTTTTGGTCTCAAACAAGGGCCTGAAGTTACCATGCTTGTTTCAAATAAGGGCTCAACCTAGTCGACCGGCCAAATATTTCGATGGATCAAAGGCATTTTCGTATTAACATAATTTTAACATAATTTTTAGTTAAATTATATTTAAAAATAAAAAAATTAAAAGTAAAAAAAAGATGATACATGCGGGAGGTAGCATCTTTTTTTTTTAATTTTAATTTTAATTTTTAATTTTTTTTTAGAAAACTGAAAAAAGGAAAAAAATAAATAAAAAATATTAAAAATACTAAATAACCAAAATGCGCCTACTATCGGTGAGTCAGGCTCTTTTTTTAAACTGCTAAGGTCACTTCAGGCCCTTATTTGAAACAATATCCACTTCATGTCTTTATTTGAGACAATGAGGGCACTTCAGGCCCTTATTTGAGAAAATGAAAGAACTTCGGGCCATTTTTTGAAATTTTCCCTAATGTATTAAAGAATTCCCACATCGAAGAATTGAAATGGTGTAGAGTAGTTAAAATATCCTTGTTGGTCTATAACTCATTAGCTTAAACTTTTGAATGAATGTAGGCTTGACTAAATATGTTGACGGGCTCGACTTGGGCTCCTTTTTGGTGATCTCTTCGGACGAAAGTATTGAATTTTTGCTGCACACTCCTCGTCACCAATAACATAAAGTAGTGACAACGATGAGTACACACGAGAAAAGGAAATGTCACGATCGTGTCATTAAGTATTGAAGAGCTGAATCGAATTCGCAGAACAGTAAAGCACGAGGCGAGTGCATTTCTGTGGCTTAATACCATGAAAATTCTTTATGTTTTGCCTTTTGGTGCCCTAACTCTTCCATCCGACATTGACTTGACCGTGACGTTGGTTGTCCGAAAAGTACGAGGCGAGTGCCACAAAATAATAGAGCCCTAACTTTCTGAATCATATGTTTTCCTATGGTAGTGTTAGGCAATAATTATGTTGTGGGGTGCATATTCCACCAGTAGAGGTTCCAACTAAAGGACGAATTCAGGGAAAGCGACTGAAAAATGACGCACTTGATTTCCTAAGATAGATGTTATTAGTTTTTCAATTGTAATGTGTTTGATAATTCGAGTTGAAGTTCTAGTTTAATTTGAGTTTCGAGTAAAATTTTCTTAATAATTAAGTTGGGTTAACTTAAATTTGAGTTGAATGAAAACTTGTTCGAGTCAAGCTAGAACTTGAAAAGTCAAGCTTGAGTCGAGTATCAATCATTGAATATGTGAATTCTGTGCGACTATTGCTAATTGTTTTACAAGTTTGAGTTATTAGACGAAAACGTTGTTTAATATCTCGTCAGGCGTAGGCTGGATTTTTGGCCTAAAATTGAAGCATGGAAGTATACAATAGGGAACTGAAACTATGATCTTGGTGATTTTTGAGCTTAAGACCTCCTGCAAGACATTGTTGAGACTCAAGATCCAAATTTGAGTAGGAACTTCTCTATGGTAAATTCTTCGTAAGAAAAATCGGTTCCGCAAGACACAAATCGCGGAGTTTGAAGCCTGAGACTTCATTACCACCTGCCATTGAATTCTAACACCATATACTTCGGTAGTAATTCATTTCCTGTGATGGATTTATAACACCTTCAACTTCACCGACGTTCGTGCCGCTCCGGCCGCGATCATCGACTCGGTGTCTTCCATGGTGGGGAAGATGGAGGTGGCTGTCAAGAGAAGTGGGGGAGTGGAAGGGTTGGTTTGTGCAGATTTTGTTGGCTGGTTTTGGGGTCGTCAATTGCTGGCGGATTTATGAAGCAAGGTTTTTGAGGGGTGACGAGGGAAGGATGCCCCCAATGGATACGTTGGCATTTACAGGGAAAAACTACCAAAAAAATTTGAACATATTGTGACCGTGTCAATTTAGTTTTAAATCTTTATTTTTTGCCAATTCAGTCCTAAATCTTTTCACGTTTTGCCAAATGAGTCAGTCTGGCCAATTTTGGTTGGAAAACGAGTGACGTGACGCTGATCGTCCTACGTGGCACGACCGAAGCTGACATGGACAAATTTTAATGATATTTTGAATTTTCTTATAATATATATATTTTTCTTTACTTGTTCTTTTTTTGCTAGCTTAGGGCCGGCGAGGGTGGCCTGGTCCTTGCTGACATTGGAAGAGGGCTGCGGCGCCCTCTCCCGGAGCAGACAAGAGCGGTGGAGCCCTCGCCGGCATAGGACGAGGACCGTGGTGTCCTCTCCCGAGGCAGGCAAGGGCACCAGCGCCCTTGCCTAGCCAGATTTGGAGAGGGCGTTGCGGCCCTCACCTTCGCCGGCCCTAAGTACAAGGTAAAAAAGAAAAAGTAAAGTACAGAAAATAAAAATAATTCAAAAATCTATAAAAAATTTTCAAAATATTATCAAAATGTTATTAGAATTTGTCCACGTCAGTGTTGGCCATGCTATGTAGGACTGCTGGGGTCCACATCAGCGATTTTTGGCCAAAATTGGCAGAAATACAAAAAGTTTAGGATTGAATTGGCAAAAAAAAAAGGTTTATGATTGAACTGACATAATTGCAATAGATTTAAGACTTTTTTGGTAATTTTCCCGCAATTACAACATCTCTTCTTTGTGTTGCATATGAAGGATTTAAGGGCTTCTAGGGTTCCAGTTTTGCACGATTATATTTTCATTCACGCATTTACGTAGATTGAGCTTACGATCATGGTGACAAGGTGTCTCTAAATTTGACGCTTCTCCTCCTAAAACGGTCCTTCCACATATCATCGACTCAATGGCGAAAGTGTACTCAGCATCAATTATGACTATAATCTTTCTTCACTATCTTATGAACTTATGACTTATGAGTTATACAAATACTGTTGAATCTCTCTCTCTCTCTTGCACGCGCGCTGTGTGACCGAGACAATTCACGATGGGCAGGTTGAGAGAACGCTGCGGCGAGGTAGCGTGAGGACAAGCATAGAGTGGCCGTGGATAGAGAGTTTTTTGTGCGTGATTTTTTTTTTCCGAAGCATCGGGTAGAGTTAACTGGGCTAAATTTACGACGTATTACCGGTTAAATTGAAAGGATCTCGATTCAATTAAAGTGGAGGCTCTTGTCATATTCTAAACAGTGAAAAGGTTTATGAGTTGTGATCAAATTCTCCCGTTATTAATAATCGGGGTCTCTTCTGCCTTTAGGGAGTTAGTAGGGTGGCGACGGCGATCAAGAAAGTGTCAAATCCAATGCCTTACAAACTGCAAAGTATAGGAGACATCAATCTTGACGATCCATCAATGTCGAGGTCGAGTGTTGTCACGAGTCTAACGGCCTCTGGATGGCAATAATTTGGGTTAGTGTCCCATGGACCATTCAAGATTCTTCACCAGAAATTTTCGTTCACTAACATTTTCTTATCCGTGATACCGACACTTGGATCGGTAGGTCATGAAATGAAATATCCCGCTAGCGCTAAAAAAAATAATCTCCAACTTTTTCGGCATGTCTATTCTCCACGCCGGCCCTAGTTTATCTCTCTCCTCGTCTCTCCTCTCCCTCTTTTCTTCACACACTTTCTTATACAATCCACGTGGAGAGGACGGCTTGAGCTAGATTTCTCCATCCCCTCCCCTTTCTGTTAGAAAGTGCAAAAATGTTACTCAAAATCACGTCGCTAGTTTAAATGTGAAGTTGTCTGTACCTGATGGTGTGAAGAGTTGAAATTGTGTTGGATCCTTGATTCGCTCGTAAAAATCCAGCACCTTTTTTTTTGGTAAAAAAAATCCAGTACTTTAACCACTCAACCAAGGGTCGAATAGCTTTCGATCTGGACAAGAATCCTTGCAAAGTATTTATTGCGTTTTAAGTTGGGTCACTAGAACCTAATCATAGCAACAAACCAATTCGAGTATCGTTCGATTTGTGTCAATGTTCCCAACTTTTCACATATGCATTGGAAATTAATTGAGCATGTCTTCAATTTGAACTCCCAACTTGATCAACTTTCTTTTGTTGTCGGTCAAAATAACATTCCATTCATTTCCTCGAAATACAAAAGAGAAATATCGCAATTCAATTGCAAATCAAGATAAATTCCAGAAAAATTCGAAACAAAACAAGCTCTATATAACAAGAGGAATCATCGGAACAAGGTTACGGATCGCACGTTCAAAGAGCACATCTATGACTTCTTCACACCAAAATTGGCGGCCGATCACCTAATCCGTCTTCAGTAATGAGCACATACTGAGATCTCCATTTGTCGCTACAGCTTAGCCTTTCGGCGGTGTGCGACTAGGTTTGGCATCCCAACACCATCACCGAGTAGAGTAAAAAGGTTGAACGAGCACAGATTTGACACCCAACCTTCACAAAGCTCCTCTAATCTTCTTCGAAACTGGGCTTGTTCATCAACAAAACCCGAGGAAAGCGAAACCCCGAAAACATACACCCAAAAAACCCTTCCATCCATGGAGGTTGAAGAAGAAAGTGTGCGAAGATAAGAGGGAGATGAGAGAAGAGGGGAGAAAAAAACTAGGGTCAGCTCTCTTTTGTGACACTTACTCGAAGTCACTTGAATCGCATGAATTGGAGGCTTTCTAGCAAGTTCAAGCGAATCTGCGAAGACATGCTTCGTGTTTAAGTTGTAAAAATTACCAAAACAGTGCTAAACCTATTGTAATTGTGTTAATTCAGTTCATTTGGATGGCTGGTGTTGACGTGACGCCGCCGGCACTGACTTGATAAAATTTTAATATTTTTTCAAAATTTTTAATTACTTTTTAATAAATTTTTCTGCCTTTTTCTTTTGGATTTGGGCCAGCAGCCTCTTGCCGAGGGCATGTGAGCCCTCGCCCAGGGGCTGGTGACCTCCGCCGAGCTTCGGCCCTCCTGCCGGGTCAAAGCAAACAAAAAAAGAAAATAAAAAAAGGTAGAAAAAATATTTTAAAAAATAAAAAGTACTTAAAAATTTGAAAAATATTAAAATATTATTAAAAATTTGCAATGTTAGCGCCAACGACGTCACATCGATGCTGGCCAACTAAATGGACTCAATAGGTACAATTGCAATAGGTTTAAGACTGAATTGGCAAAAAAAAAGTTTATGACTGAATTGACTTAACTACAATAGAGTTAAGACATTTTTGGTAATTCTCCCTGTTTAAGTTCTCTCGTTAACAAATTTGAGATATAAACTGGATACCACCTGTGGACATCTGCACATCTAATTTAGTTTGCATGCGATAACCTGTTATCTCACAAAATCAGAGGTACGGTTGGAGGAAAATTATGTATTCCCTTTTATAAATGGAATTTTAAAGAGGATAATAGAGAGTTTTAGGTGATGGCAATGCGTGCCATCCTCAAGATCTCTTCTTTCGATCTCAGATTGAAGAATGGTCCAAGTTTACACGTTGTCGCCCTCGAGTTGGTGAAGGAAAGGAAGTTGTCGAAGTCGAAGCAAATTATGGGACGCAAAATCGATTTGTCAGTCACTTACTTCAATCATATTGTCTTGTCTATACATTAATGGTCCCTCCCCACTCAATGAAAGAAGCATCTTATGGAAACGTATAGAATGTGTCATGTCCCTAATTAAAGCTTGGAAATTTCGGAATTCGAGAATTAGTATACTTTTTGTTCATGATAGCACACGACTACTTACAAGCATTTAAAAAATGTTTCCTGAAATCAGGCATCTATATGGCAATAAGGAAAGAAGTTATTAGTTAAGTTCATTTTTTATATGTTGGGTCGACGTGGTAGAAACCGATATCTACACCCAGTCAAGTTTGAAAGGAAGCCAAGAGAAACCGTTCACCATGTCGATTGGGGAGTCACAACCGAGATTCATTTTTTCAGATATACATCAAGCACTGATTCACATTGCGGGCCTACCAATCTGCCATCGACTTTGATACCACTTTTTGGATCTACACAGCAGAAGCTCGATATCATCACCCAAGGAGATCATCAAGAGAAAGCCCAAGTCCAAACTTGCCAACATATCTACATATCTAGTTAGATTCATATTCCCTTAAACACTTAAGTCAATGAATTATGGATTGATAATGACATATTAACTACTCTACAATCATATAATAATTCTCGACCTGAAATTTTTTTCGTCTAACACTCTCACACTTGTACCTTAACAAGATATAATTAGAATCAATATAAAGCGCGAATAAAGTTTGGCGAGATCGTATCCTCATCCAAAATCATTATAATAGTTCATTATTGGTGAGAAGTGGATGGATCATATTATTTAAAACAAATCATAAAAATCCAAGAAACTATTAAAATATTATTTAAAAAAGTGCCACGCTAGTGCCAGCATGCCACGTCAGCATCGGCCGGCCAAATAGACTAAATTGGCACAAATGCAGAAGGTTTAGGACTGAATTGGTACAATTGCAAAAATTTTAGGACTGTTTTGGTAATTTTTCGCAATTTTTGATGTAACTATAGGGCAAGTGTTTGACCAATATTTTAGGGGTAATAACACAAATGGTCTATGAATTTGGTTCGATGTATGATTTCGTCCATGAACATTTAATTTATGGAGTGTGGTCCCCGGACTTTAGTCAATGTTCAATGTCGTCTATGATTTTTTAATCTGTTTAATGTGGTTCATGAATTATTGGTAAATATTCAATGTAGTCCCTAAATTATATGAAACTGTTCAAAAGTTCGGAGACTACATTGAACAAATTAAAAGTTCAAGAACAACATTGTAAATTTGACCAAATTCATGAACCATTTTGTATCATTTTCCCAATCTTTTAGTTTAGAAAACCAACATTCGCGTATATTCTTTATTTGGGTAACCAAGGATAGAACTACATATCAGCAGAGCTGTGGTCGACCTATAGTTAAAGTGTCCTGAAAATGTATAAAGTCAAAGCATAAATGTAATCTTTGCATATCTAATGTTTCTTATAATGCGAGAAATTTCGCATTTCACTCATTTTCAGTACCTTCAATGTAAACTTACGTGCATTATGCTCAACATATGTTATCAGTTCAATTGTTAGAACTTAGAAACACCGGTTTGTTGCACGAAAATGTGCCGCGTGCGTCATATTTTTGTACTATAGTTTTAAAATTCGAATCTTCACTGCATAACTTCTCTCTCTAGTCTCTCTCGTGTGCTTTATTTTGACATTTCTTCTATTGAAAGACGAAATCCAACTTGAATGGCGAGAGCTTCACAGAATATAAAATCGAAATAATCAATGAGATTGGATTTTCCCCTCGCATTGGAAGTATACACTCGATTCCAAAGAAGATATGAAGCCCATACTGATTTGTTTCAATGCCATAAATAATAATGGAGCCGTGATCTTCTGGTCCATTCCCTTTTTCTTATTATATCTTTTGGGATGCTTTCCTTTTGGCCACATTCTACTCTAGGGACAAAGTCCGACGAAATAGGATGAAATACGACTGGAAAAAATCAAGGTGATGCGTTAAATGTTCGGACTGCAAGAGAAAGCGATGTACATAGATAGATTGTCTTGTTTTGAAGATCTCACCCAAATTCTTACTAACTAAGGTTACATTCGGTAATTATGATAAAATTCAAGCTTTTGTAATCTGTTTTTGTTCCTGCACAAGACAGAATAAAGTTACATATAATAAAGATATAGCCCGTATAGAAATATTCCGTGGAAGAGGTGAGATAATTGGGGATAGGAATTCTCATACCCATAAAAGTTATTTTTCTCGAATAATAAAATTTTAAATTAATAGAATTAAGATAACATCTCAGTTTGTGCAATTTTTAGATTCATTTGTACTGATAAGTTGTTTATACTAAACGATAGACATGAAAATATCCAACTTTTTTTTGCTACGAACCAAACAGTGAATATGATATAGCAAAATCCTTGGATTTCATTTTCTATTCTATCCAGTCTTATCCTGACGGCCAAACGTAGCCTAAGGGGCAAAACTTACGGTTATGGGATAGAGGTGAAGAAGTATGGAGAGCTCGGCCTGTAGTTCCAGCAGAGTACTCGACTTTCAGAATTGCGAAATCATATGACATACTACTTCGCATGCGCAAAAGACATTCCATGCATCGATCTAAACCCCATATATGATCGATTTAATCATTTGGACAAATAAGCCCCGGAATAGAACTCTATATATATATGTTTTGGGTAAAATCATAATAATCTATTTCTTCCATCTTCAGGCAATAATGGTTGTCGAGCCAAGGACAATTGACTATAGGAGGAGTCGTATTCAACCGACACGAGAAGGAGATATTGCCATGTAAAAATACGATGGAAGTAATGGTTGTAGCTAGCGTTATTACCTAGAAGGGGTGAATATGTGATATTGAAACTTGTGTTGAAAATAACGCGGAATTAAAACAAACAAGCTTAGAGTTTAGTTCAGAGTCTGATCAAGAACAAGATTTGAGATGACCTCAGAGTTTGTCTGCGCACAATTCAACTATCAAGTATAATAACAAAGAGTTTAAGGGATAGAGAATTTGCAAAGAGAGTTTAAAGTGGTTCGGTTTGATCAAGGTATTCTTTCGAGAGCAGTACGGGCTAATGAGGCATGAGGGTCATATTGGAATTGGGACCCGAAGGAAAATACTTCTTCACACTGATAGCCAATCGGCTAGATTTCACTAGTGAATTGTTCAAAGGTTACAATATGATGAAGATCTTTGAGTAAAAGACTACCTTGTCTAACACTCGATCACTGTAAATGAAAATCTCAAAGTATTACAGTATTTGGATCAAGAATGAGTTGAGACTGGTGAAGCTTTCTTGAACTTTCGAATTTTGATTCAGGACTCTCGTACTCTCTTCAGCCAATCCACCCGTTTGGACGAGATTGTATAAGAAGAATTTCGTACCCGTTGAGAAATAAGATTAGAATCTCCAGTTGATCTGATCGCCCATACAATCAACATCTGGGATTCCAAAGATAGAATTCTTCTTTTGGTAATAAATCCTCTTCTACCTCAATCCACGGCCTTGATAGATATCCAATGATATTCATGATTGATAATATTCAAGAACGAATCCAGCACGATATACTAGTCGTTGTGATAATATAATAACTCAAAAACATCATGTTGATTATATCTCATAAAAATTTGATTGTCGCCACTGAAATACTTCCTCAGAGCCTATACTCACGCATCAACGTATGAGATTATCTTACAAGATTGATTTCATGTATAATCATTCCTCAATTCTGAATTTATCAAGGACAATCTGTAAAAGAGTAATTCATCACATTACCTCAGATTTTAGAGATTATGGATTATTTTGTTAACTTCAAAATCAATTAAGGGGTTTTCTCAATAGTAATAAACAGGTCAATTTCACAAACTTAATATAATTTATATGATATAAATACGTGCGTTTTTAGAGAGCGATGTTAACTACAAAAAAAAAGAAGGAGATTTAGAGGTCGGTTTGTTACTCAAACCATTTTTTTAATTGTACTCATGGTTTACAATTCCTTAACATATACCCAACAGAAGAAAAGAAAAGCATACAAGCAAATAAGAAAAAAATAATGAAAATTGATTATGTAACAGTTTTTGGGTAAAAAAAAAAAAATAATTAAAAATTATTGTGGGGTCAACTCTTTTAAGAATTTGCGACTCACAACATGCTGTTATTCTCACAGTCACCAAAAGACTGTTATGCTAGCAAAGTAAAAAAATAATCATAAATCTTGTTGTTGACCAGTCCATTGTCGGCGTACCATGGTTTTTTCCTTTGGTATGTTTTCGAAGACAACAAAAATGCTATTTAAGGTTTCAGATATCTAACATTTGAGTGCATACCACTTTTCAAATGTTGAAGACCCGGTAAAAAGATAGAGTAAATTATTAAAATCGATAAAAAAATAAAATGAAAATCCATATGACTAAACCCAATTGATTTGTTGTGGGGATGGTAATTTGTAGGGTTAAATCGGGCTAACAAATATTTATATTCACAAATTATTGTGTTATTCTAGAATGCACTATATCAATTTGTGAATTATATTCTGTTTAGAAATAATTTGAGAGTTTCGATCAAAAAAAGAAGAAGAAATAATTTGAGAGTGGTTCAGTTACATTTGAGATTAATTAGATACGACCTTGGGACAGGATATCCCAAGCACGTCCGGTTGTCATCCCTTACTCCGTTCTTGGTTCTCTGGAATTTTATTTCGAAAAAAATATGACATCAATCTCTAATATGAAAAATAATTTTGACCCCAACTTTTAAGTGTGTAAGAAAAGACGTAAACTTTCACGTGAAATAAATTTTACCCCCGGAAGAAAGCGACAAAGTCGAGGACGCTATGTGATCGTCGATATAGATGATGAAACGGGATGGCCGTGGCTCGCTGGTGGTGGTGGTGGTGGAGCTAAAATGGTCCGGCATTTCTTAAAATTATCTTTCGAATGAAAGTTGATTTTTTTTTTTTTTGGAAAACCCCCCACCCCTTCACTTGTTTCTTCCTTCTCTTTTGTCGGATTGGGTTACCCATACGGGTTACAGTAACCTCGACAAGTCGAGAAGAAGACCATGAATGATACAATTTTTTGGGCAATATTTATGTATGGCGCTTACTTTGATGTCAATAAATTTTTTTGGATCACTTAAGTGCCAAATCGGAGAAAAAATAATCACTTTAGTGCCAACGGTGAGAAATTCCTGTCAAAATGTATACGTGACATTTTTATTTAAAATGTTTTAGTGCCACATCATCTATAAGTCCACCTGGACTCTATGTGGCAATTTTTTTTTTAAAAAAATCAATCTATGTGGAAATTTTATTTAAGAAAAAAGTCCATGTGGCAATTTTTATTAAAAAACCCAGTCTTAATATTATAAATAAGTTAAAAAATAAAAAAAGGTAAAAAAATAAAAAAAATTGACAGTGGCGAGGGCTTGCACAGCTCTCGTCGGCCCTCGCCTAGGCCTGGCCGTGGGCAGCCACTGGCGGGGATCCTGTGGCGGTTCTTGCTCGGGCGACCCTCTTGCTCTCGTGGGTGTCGAAAAGGGAGGGGCTTGGGCAGGATCGTTATCAGCGACAAGAGAAGGAATATTGTGTGGGTGGGTATCGAAATCTTGATTGGATTGAGCAGTGGAAAGGGTAAAAGCATCAAAAGCAGGGGCAAGAAAAAGAAGGGGAAGATGAACCTGGAGACTGAGGGCGATGAGACACAGAGCGAGATTACAGTAATTGATTCATCTTCTTCAATCTGGGTTTTGTTGATTCTTCTTCTTCAATCTGGGTTTTGATCTCTGTGCGAGATTTGAGTGTGCGAGAGAGCAGAGAGAGAGAGTTTATTATTATTATTATTATTATTATAGTTTTTAGCTTATTTTTAATGTTTTTAATATTAGGTGGAATTTTTTTTTATTTTTTAGCTTTTTTTTTTTTATTGTTGACTGGATCCTTCGGCGAGTCACGTAGACGCCACGTAAGATTTTTGGTGACACTCATCGGAATTGACACTCAAATAATCGTTTTTCAAAAAAATTGAAACTTAAGTGATAATATATATATATACTAAAGTGAGCGCTGTATATAAATATTGACACTTGTGGTGTCCTTTTGTTCAACTTTTTGCAATAAGAATCAAATGTGCAGAATCCAGTTAGGTACATACCTAAGATTTAGTTTTGTCAACGTAATTTAAGTTTTTAATTGTTCATCTAGCAAGTGAAAATTGTCATATTTTCTTACCAAAGGCAATACTTTATGAATTTCACAACTGTTACTGTAACAAAGGCAATATATATATCGACCAAGCCATCTTCGACGTCTGTCCAGCCAGATAACACCCGAGCTTATTGCCTTTTCGTAAGAAAGGATGGTGGCTCCAAAAGGAAGCATGGCCTCAGCCACTGCCCACCACCCTCCTCTCAACTCCCACAAGCTCCTGCGACGTGCCCTCCCCAACCGCGCGTTCGCCCTTATATACGCTTGTGCTATCACGGCCCTGTTCTATCACCATGTGAAAACTCTCGTCCGCCCCACCACCGCAGCCAACGCGGTCGCCGCCCTCCTGTTACTGCTCGCTGACGCAGTCCTTGCCTTTATGTGGAGCACCACCCAGTCCTTCCGGCTGTTCCCGACCCGCAACGAGGAGTTCCCAGAGAACCTTGAGAAGGTGGTGGGAGGGACCGGGGGCTTCCCGGCGTTGGACGTGTTCATATGCACGGCGGACCCATACAAGGAGCCGCCGATGGGGGTGGTGAACACGGCCCTGTCGGTGATGGCGTACGAGTACCCGGCGGAGAAGCTATCGGTGTACGTCTCGGACGACGGTGGGTCGGAGCTGACGTTGTTCGCGTTCATGGAGGCCGCGAAGTTCGCCGGCCACTGGCTGCCGTTTTGCAGGGAGAGGAGTCTGGTGGAGCGCAGCCCGGAGGCTTACTTTGCGTCCAATCATTCTGGTGGCACTGAAACTGATAAGATTAAGGTACGATGATCTTTGTTTTCTCCCTTAATTCGCGGACCACTTTTGAGCACCATAGATGGTATTTTCAGTTTTCAGTTTTGTTTCTTTTTGGCTGAAAGGATGCTATTTTTCCTTGAGCACTTGACCAAGAGCCAACTGAAATTAGACAAATTAATTCAACTCTTTGACTATTAATGTTTACAGATTACCAAAACAGAAGGTTAGAATCATCTGAATAAACTCTTTGATTTAGCAAACCTATGGATTTTTTTTTTGTTTTTTCAATAATGGGGAGTTTCAAAATTATAGCCTCGACTGAAATATGAATACACTTCGAACCGTCTTGTCTAGTAGTGGACACAAAAACATAGGCGAAGCGATCTTTGTAAAATCGTTAATTGATGAGGGGAGGAACAAGAAATTTACATGAAGTAATTTTGTAAACTAAAAGGCTCATCAAGCACCTAGGGACCAGGGTGAGCATGTTGGCCACCATTAGCTACGTTCTTGGGTCCATTATTAACCCTATCTATGTGCATCTGATAAGCTTTCATCTTGAGGCATCGAGTGTGGCCTCATCTTGTTTTCGCTATTAATCCTTGTGTAGACGTACATGACATTTCATGTTTAGTTAATCAAGAGCATCAACTTGTCTTTTCTTATAAAGATTTTGTTAAGAACTAGTTAAGAAAATTTTGCAAATTCCAAAACATGATCTTTTCTTGGCTGATATGTAATAATCACTTATTGACACTTTGAAAATTGATTTTTTTTTAAATTTTTTAATATGTTTTGATGGTCAAGCACCAATTAATATGTTTGATCGGCTCATAACCTAATTAATTTAACTTTTAAGTGGAGTTTGATTCTATTATCGTAGTTAATGAGATTGTACTTAGTCTGCATTTTGGGTCTTCCAATTAGAAGGTACTGGTCTTCTGCTGCTTTTCTAACTTTGCCCGTATTATACTATCCAGACTCTAAATTTACTTCGCCTCACCAATAGTATACCAGCCTCGCGGTTGGGCTACATGTATGAATTCTAGCTCGTCATGGTCTAGAACATGTTTGGCACCTCTTTTTTTTCAATGGCCTTTAGCATTTGCCTTGTGATTTATATTTTGTGATTTTTTCTTTACTCAGATGTAATTTTTTTAGCTTAGCGACTAAAGAGCAGACTCATGAATTCGATTATCCACATGCGAGCGACGGGCTAAAGCCGTAAACTTAACATATGGGCGAAATTTATTTTTAAAAAATCAATTCCGATAAGAATATCCAACTCATGATATCTTATTATACAACAAGAAATCGATTCAGGGTGTGCCCTTCGAGAGAAAATCCAAGAGTGCACAAAAATCAAGGGTCAAGGGCAGCTAATGGTCAGATAGCGGGAGGACCAGCGGGTGGCATGATATCCTCTGGTCCTGGATGAACATCGAGGTCTTGATCATTCTTCACCATTCTCGAAGAGAGGGTTTGTTTGGCTTTTTCTAATGGGATTGAGCCAAATATCCTGGACGAATTCAATTTGGCAAATTAAATAATAATCACAGGCGGCTGGTCCATTACGACACTACTAGTATTATCGTCCCTTTCAAGAACGAGGGCCACAGCAACACGAATTAGCTGATGACTTGAAATGAAGTACAAAATAGAGAAAAAGGTGTCATTATCAGCTTATACCCTGAGAATTAGGTATAGGGTCATCTAAAAAATGATCCGATGGATCATGCACATGCAAATTCCTTCATTAGTTTCTTGCTTGATCATTTGGACAGCTCTCTCTCTCTCTCTCTCTCTCTCTCTCTCTCTCTCTCTCTCTCTCTTTTATGTTAGCGTTAGATTCATTCTCGCACTGTTTGGGGAACTAGGTTTTTGCCTTCTCCTCAACACGAACTCAGCGTCCCCGCCCCCATCATCGCCTCCGACCTTCCTACTCTCGACCATCGCTAACTCCATTCCCATGGCCCTCTCACCAAATTCATGGCTCTAACCCTAATTTCCACAATGCCCACTTAAAGATTATATTTTCCATGCAACCCTCAACGTGTCGCGATCGACAACGACTCATTACCGTTTCTCTTTCAAGACCGAATCACTTACAGACAATCTTAAGAGACAATAACACGAATGAGTGTCGGGTTTTCATATGGTCCACTGACTGATTAATCATTAAACGTGATTCTAGCCACGTTTCTTTGTGTAATTGAAAGTTGGACCAGAATTTAATATCGCAACAATAAGTTTTTCACGGCAGCCAGAAATCTGTCCTTAGCAATCTCCCAAATAGTTAGGGGACTTGAATCTCAATTATTTCGAGATTCGAATATTACATTTATGCCCGTGAAATGGACAGTATTGTCTGTTTGGAGTCTTAGACCAGGTCGCCTCCAACTTATTTTATTACAAGATATTGTACTTTGACTTGGATGGATGGCCACAATTATCCCTAGGAAGGACAAACGAATTTTGCCAAAAAAGAGAGTTTAACCAAATGGAGCAAGTTCTTTATAAGGATCTAAATCGAATGAATCGATTGAATATTTTGTTAATACTTTTTCTTGTTACAATTAGACGTTGCAATAGCAATTATAGTTAATTAGTTTCATGCAAAGTAAATTATGCAGTAATTAGCGAAAGATAATCGTGGCTACGCTATGTTGTAGATGATGTACGAGAGCATGAAGGTGCGGGTGGAGCAAGTGGTAGAGAGAGGGAAAGTAGGGGAAGAATACATCAACGGAGATCGTGAGCGTCGAGTTCTCAGCAAGTGGACGGGTGAGTTCACTCGCCAGAATCATCCTGCAGTCATTGAGGTATTCGAATTACAACCCTAGATCATCTTTACATACCTAAGGAGCAAAATTAAAGCTATGATACTCTCCATTTATGTATGTGTTCTTTTTTTCTTTTTTTTTTGGGTTTTTTCTAACATCGTACATCGAGACGTATAAGAATTTCATGGTACCGGATCCAGCCAATCGGGTTTTGAATGTCTATAGGACCTGATGCTTCAAAAAATAATCAAGTTATACAGTTCTTTATCCACGTAGTCTATACCATATTTTTTTTCATATATTTCGGTATTGTTTTTCACTACATATGTTCAACAATGGGGATGATTACCAAAAAAGTCTTACACGTATTGTATGGATGCCAATTCAATTTTAAATCTTCCAGTTTGGTCGATTTTGTTGTTTGCTAACAATATTATCTAGAGGGGGTTGAATAGGTGAATATAATCAAACTTGATAAAATAATGTGAAAATAAAAACTTCAAGTTTGATAGGAGCGGATATATTGAAACATAATTGTGTAGTGCTTCTATCAGATAGTGAATAGATGCGAGAAGAGAGTAGAAGACAATACACAACAGATTATAGTGGTTCGACTTTTGGTAAAATCTACGTCCACTCTCCCACACTAATAGGCTACTAGTTAGATTGCACTAAGTAAACAACATGAGAGATTTCCCGACCAAAAAAAAAAAACACGAGAGATTACAGAAAGATGTGATTGTCACAAGTACTTCCACAAAAGCGAGTGTTGTCTCTACCAAAGCTTTATCACTCTACACACTTGACTCTGTATTACATCTCTCACAAGATCTCACTTAAGCTCGAGTAGATAATTTGAAGCAAATGAAGCTCTCTTGAAATATGGATGTTGATCTCTTGATTTCTCTTACTTCTCTTCGAACCTTGTGCCCCTTATATATTCCTCGTCTTCTAAGCTTTCCGCTGGATAGAGCCACTCCGAGGATCAATCTCCAAAACTTGCCATTGGTTGATTGTCGAACAAAGATCACGTAGCCGTTGAGGTAAGAGGAATTAGAGATTTATGAGGATCTGTTCGCCCAAACAATCAAATCCTAGAATCCTAAAATCAAGCTTTTAATAAAGAAAATTATATACAGGGTGATTGCCAATCAATCAAGAGTCTTCATATAGAAAGTCATGAGAATATCTTTGTTATTGATGGTTAATCAATTTAACTTAGGAACGAAATCCTAACTAGATAATTGACCGTTAGTGATGGATGTTATTCTAATAAACAAATAGAAATATGAATAGAATAACAATGAGAATTACATGATAATCGAAATATATCTCCCCATAAGAATTTCGTATGAGTCTGCCTTGGTCAAGAATCTTGCTTCTATCAGAATAAAAGAGTAAAACACAATTAGTATTAAAAGCGTAGAGATATATTTATAAAAATCCTCAAAGTATACATCAAAAGTCTTTTCAAGAAATTATGGAATTTTTGTTTTCTTCAAAATCAAATATAACTTTCTCAACAAATTTAGTCATATACTTTTAACTATTTTTCAATGTAGTCCTTCTAGTCAAATCACATACGTGGATGCTGACTATCCTATGTGACACGACCAACTCTGACGTGAACAATTTTTTAATTTTTTTTATTTTCTTATATTTTTTAGTTTATTTTTTCTTTTATTTTCTTTTAAATTGTGGTCAACAATGGTCGTAGCCCTCGCCGGCGACAATGAAAAACAAAGAAAATAAAAAAAATTCAAAGTATCTTTTTTAATTTGCAAAATTGTCCACATTAGAGCTAAATGAGCCACGTAGGACGATCGACGTCCACGTCAACGATTTTCGGCCAATTTACCAGAAAGATTATATTGGTAAATTGTCAAAATATCTAAGATCAAATTGGTATATGTACAATAGAATTAGAACTTTTCTTGGTAATTTTTCCTCTGACAACATAACTCTGGGTTTTGTACATGTTGAGTCCACACGGAGCTTACATTTGAGACTAATAATGGATGTAATTTTTTTGTTTGGTCGGATTATAATGGATGTAATTTGATGAGCAGATTTTGCTAAACAACAGCAGAGACAGAGACATCGCAGGAAATGTGATGCCCAATCTCATCTACCTCTCCAGAGAGAAGAGCAAGAACGTGCCCCACCAATTTAAGGCTGGTGCCCTCAATGCCTTGGTAATTCTTGTCTTCTATTTATTTGCTCATCACTCCAATTTTTTTATTTTGACTTTTTCAATTTTATGACTCCCGCATGAAATCATAATCAACTTTTTAACTCCAAATAACACATATATTACATGTATATAGGACCTTGTTGATCGATCAGTAGGTCTCATATGAAATAGAAACTTCAGTTCTTTTCTATTTTGTTCCCTCTTGATGGAAATTTCGGCTAAGTGAAGAGACTAATAGAAAGCTTGTATGCATATTCAGTTAAACGATTTGGCATTTCTTCAAAAGTAAAAAATGAACAAGTTCTAATGCACGAGACTACATTAGCAACTTGCCATCGAACCCTAACGCTTAATCTGTACGAGTAGTTTGATATTTTCAGTGTATTTTCTAGGTAAAATTTCTTCTCGAAACTAAAAGATACCATTGGATTCCTTCATTGCATAACTATAGAGGCTAATATTTCTAGTACTTTTCTGAATGAAAGCTCCGCGTGTCCGCGGTCATGACCAATGCACCCATACTCCTGACCCTGGACTGTGACATGCGCTCCAACGATCCCGAAACGCCTCGCCGAGCGCTGTGTTACTTGGCCGACCCCTCGACAGACCAGTCCCAACTTGGGTACGTTCAGTTCCCTCAACGCTTCCAAGGGATCAACGAAGGCGACGTATACTGTGGTGATTTCAAGCGCTTGTTCCAAATCAACCCGACTGGAATGAAGAACGGCCCGAGTTACGTCGGGACCGGGTGCTTTTTCCGGCGGCGGAGCTTGTTCGGCGCTCCTTCGGCTATCGTGCCACCGGAGATCCCGGAATTGAGCCCCGAGCGCTGTCCGAAGGGTCCGATTCAGTCGGAAGAGACGTTGGCATTGGCAAGAAAGGTGGCCGGATGCAAGTATGAGCACAACACAAACTGGGGCCACAAGGTAAGGCTGTCATTCATGTCCTAGCAAGCTTTTTTCTGTGTCTCCTTGAAGAGCATCTTTCGTGGTCAATTACTTTCATATCTCCAAGTTTTGAAATTGGATGTGATTATTTAGGTGGGCTTCCGATATGGCTCACTTGTGGAGGACTACTACACAGGCTACAAGCTTCAATGCGAGGGGTGGAGATCAGCCTTTTGCCACCCTGAGAGGGCGGCGTTTCTTGGGGACGCCCCGATTTGCCTCATTGATGTCCTCAACCAGAACAAGAGATGGGCTATCGGGCTTCTCGAGGTGGCCTTTTCCAAGTTCAGCCCGGTCACGTACGGCGTCCGGTCTATGGGCCTCCTCATGGGCCTCTCTTACGCGCACTACGCGTTCTGGCCCATGTGGTCCATCCCCATCACCGTCTATGCCTTCCTCCCTCAGATTGCTCTTATCAATGGACTCTCCATATTCCCCAAGGTATCTACTACATTATGTCTTTCCTAACATTATGGGTGCAATCCTCGATCTTGGGTACTTTTAGGCGGCTTAGGTAAGGCTATTTAGTTTATAGAGTCCGGTTCGATCTGTTAATTTTGCATATGAAATTTTTATTATGGACAAACCTGGACGGCAAATTAGGCTCGTTTTAAGGGTTGGGTCCGGCCTGATCCCGTCCATCGATGGACGCACCCATCTGTTAATATACATACACACATGTGTGCATGTGTTTATATGTATATATAAAAGTGTAGTATCCTAACCCTGTTTGCAGATTTTTTTTTTTTTGCACTATTGCTGTGCCATCTCCTAGTTGGATCTCAGCAGTACATGAAGCGATCAACATTGTTGCAGGTCTCGGAACCCTGGTTCCTCCTATACATTTTCCTCTTCCTAGGAGCCTATGCGCAAGACCTGGCCGACTTCGTCTTGGCTGGCCACAACGGGACCCTCCGGCGGTGGTGGAATGACCAGCGGATGTGCCTGATACGTGGCCTATCGAGCTATGTGTTTGGCACCATCGAGTACACGCTCAAGTCCCTGGGCGTCGCCGCGCATGGGTTCAATGTCACGAGCAAGGTCCTCGACGACGAGCAGAGCAAGAAGTACGAGCAAGGGGTTTTCGAGTTCGGGGCAGTGTCGCCGATGTTCGTGGCGCTGGCGGTGGCGACAATCGTCAACTTGGCGTCCCTCTTGCAGGGTCTGACGACGGTGGTGGTGGTTGCGAGGAGGAGTGGCGGTGACGCGGAAGGGTTGGTGTTGCAGATCCTGTTGGCCAGTTTCGGGGTCGTGAATTGTTGGCCGATTTACGAAGCCATGTTTATAAGGAGCGACAAGGGAAGGATGCCCACCAAGGTTACGTTGGTCTCGGTATTCATATCGTCTCTTCTTTATACTGCAGTTTCTCTTGCATGATAGATTAACGGGACATGTATGGTTCTAATTTAAATTATTTCTTGTGTTGGCCAAAGTATATCCATCATAGATATCTAAGTTGGTACTTTTCGTATCGAGATATACTCTATAGGGAAATGCTTCCATGACAGTACTGTCAGGGACTGTACAATCTCAACCGTAGATCCACAGCGTGTTTTGCATAAAGTACTTATTGATTGGGAGATCGCGTGGTCAGAAATAATTGATAGTACTGTTAGGCTGTCAGACTAGCAGCTTCCATATAAATATATATTGAATCATATTTTACTCATTGTCGTGGAGCGGTCTTCTCACTACTCTAGTTTTTCTGCGTGAGCTTCACTTCTACTCGTTCCTTGCTCGCACTTTGGGTCGTTCGTTTCCTCACAAGAACTAGCTTAAGACTTGAAACCCACGTGATCTAAACGCTATGATGCACCAAAACATATATCCAAGAAAAATGGGTACTTTAATTTTCTTTGAATAAGATCATTTATACCGCGTGGTGCTCTTTTTTGTGTCTCGACAAATCTCAACCTTTGATAAAATGGTCGAGATTATTTATTGAGACATCTATAGGAAATGAAGATAAGTCCGTTAACAGTTTCAATTATTGAAATGGAGAAAGTCATTGCATTAGATGATGCCGTGCGCAAATGATTAATAATAACTCTGCGTTTTGACTGTGAACGGGTTATAAAATTTTCGGATCGTGTTTGCAACTTTGCATTGATCGTGTTAAACCACGTCAATTAATGGCGTGACGCTATTAAAACAGCCGAAGCTCGAATATATAGATACTGAGCCCAATCACGATGAGTCACAATATTTAAGACTGAGTTGACACAATTGCAATAAATATAGGACTTTTTTGGTAATTTTCCACTCACACATGTCGTTGTAAGCTGCGATTATTAACTTTAAGCAGCGACCCAAAATTATCACGTTTAGGTATGCGAATCACAAATCCTAAGTAGTAGAGGAATTTACGCACATTGTTTCGGATCCATCGTTCTTGATGCGGAATTGCGATGAACCGATACTCAAGAGCTTCTCCTCTAGAACCCCCTAACCACTGGCTTCAATGAGACGACCCCGCACGTATCGCTTTCTGACAACTCTTTATGTGAGGTTATGTGAACATTCGGGTTTAGAGGAGAGACTTGTCGGGACCTAAAATTCGGATTTTCCAATTTGAGATTAATGGATTACCATATTAATTAATTAGATTAATTAACTCAGCTCGAACTCTCCCAAGTTCTACCAAATCGTGACTTATGGTTCAAATGATTATCTTAAAGTTTTAGAATTAATTTGCATTAAATCCCAATTTTTTTTAAAAAAAATCTTTTAAACCCTATGTCTACATTTTTTAAGTTAAAATGAATTCAAAAGAATTTTATTCATTGAATGTGATCCATTAGATAGGATTTCTAGAAAATCCTATCTTTCTAAAAAATGATAAAGACATGGTTTTTAAGAAACCATATCTTGCTCCATCTTTTTTTGAATTTTCTTTGATTTTATGAGATAAATTAAAAGATGAACCGTGGGAATTTTTTTGATTTTTGGTTTTTGTGATGTGAATTTAAGTTGAGATTGCAAAGCTTTTAATCAAAAGATAATTATCGCTATTTCTTTCGAATTAAGTTTTGATCTAAAGCCTGATAGATCAACCCTAAAATTCGAAATTCTTGCTATGAAAATAGTTCCATCTAAAAATCGATAGATAGACTTATTTCCATATATGTGGTTGCGGATTAGGAAATTTTCCTAATTGATTACATGGTGAATATCTTGAGTATCTTGAGTATATTCAGAAAATTTTCAAATTATCACAAGATTATCGCAAAAATCCCAACGTATTCACAGCGCAAACTTTCCAATTTAAGCACAAGATATATTTGCAAGATTTACAAAAATATTCAATGTCTTAAATTAAACGTGCAATTTTTCAATTAATGCAGCTGGATATTCTAAACTTACAATGCAATTTTCAAGATATGTAATCCAATCAATTAGATTATGCAATCAAATATCTCAAGTTTCAAATTAGGAAAATTACCTAAATTGACAAGATTTCCTTTCCTCTTTTGAACTTGTGCAAAACCTGGACGACCAAGTTTGCACTCTCGGGTTGAGGGGCTTGGTTTCCTTTAGTCTTCGAGTGACACCATAGGGAGGCGTCAGTCGTGGTGGAGCAGAAACGGCAGAGGCGACTTCGAGGCTAAGCAGAAGACAACAACAACTTCCAAGGCTTCTCGGTAACGATAGTGACGCCAAATCCTGCAAACCACCGAACAGCAGAAGGCAAAGACAACATCACGAACTCCTGGTGACTCGCGGAACAACAACGACGACAACTGAATAGGAACCGTCGGGAGTCTTCCTTAAACCCTGGTGATCAGCGGTGAGAGCAGTAGCCTCTCGGTAGTCCAGCAGCAGCAAGAACGAAGGAAGACAGCGGCTGGGAGGATCGAGAGCAACTGGGACCTTCGGGTGGAGCTTCTCGGCCAAGGAGGGACACGAGAGTTCTCCTTCTAGCTTTTCTCTCTTAAATTTCTAAGTGTTTCTTTGATTTTTCTGAATGAGAGTTGATGTCCCTAAACCCTAGGCATAACCTCGTTTATATAGGTAAAGACGTTGCAAGCTTGGGGCTTATAACTTTTAATTTTGCGATCAAAATATGTGATCAATTAAGTCCCGAAGGGTCCAATTGCATTAATTTGATGTCAAATTTTCGGCATGGGCTTTATGGCATGGGGGTGCCGAAATTTCAATGTTAAATGGGCTTATTGCGCATTTCTTTGGGCTCAATTTAGGCTTTAATTGAAAAATTGACAATTAATTGAACTCCTTGATAATTTAAATGAAAATGAACAGGCTAAATTAAACCCAAAATAGGCCCTAATTAAAATTGTACTATATATGTGCATCCTTATATTGGTCTAGAGATAATCATTAATAGTCAATCCGATCCCATAAAGTCTCAAACACCGAATCATAGCAGTAACTGCATCACAAGACACAAACCCATCCATGGTCACAAGTGCTCTTAACTTCACTGATATTGATTTAATATTGTAGTGCGGCAAATGGATAACATATCAAATAATAGAGAAACTTTTTACGTGTTTGCAGTTTAGTCCCTGAGGAAATATTTCTTCTTCTGATTAAGTCCGAGCCTTCGAAAGATAAATCCTTCGCCGAAATTCGTGCCTAGTCCGATCGCCCATCGTTTTAAAGCTCGAATCTTCCGCCGCTGGTCTGAATGCAATGCATGAATAAATATGAAAAATTACATGATTATTTTTGGCAAGAACTAAAAATTAGTTCTAATTTTTTATGGAGAAAATGACTAGAAAGGTTAGTCAGAATTTAGGTGTCAACAGCTGCCCCTCTTTGAGTGGAGGCTCGCAGAGGTTTCGCTCAAAGACAAGATTGAACCTAAATTTTGACAATGCAATTGATGAATGATTATTTTTTGGGTGGGGTTTTAATCCCATTTTTTATGCAGATAAAGATGATGCATGAAATGCAAGACTGTAATTAAAACATGCCTAGGCTTCCCTCTTCCATGGAATAGAGTGGGGAAACCTGCACATGGATCGCATATAAAATACCTGTTTTACCAGACACTTCGTGATGCTGATGATTCCCTTAATTTCCAGGCTCCTTCTTGGGGATATAAGGATCTTAAGGTACTGGGGCCTTATCTGTTATCAGAAATCTCATTCTGATGCGAGATAGCGCAAGATATGTTGATTATGAAATGTGCTTGAGTTATGGTTCAAGCGGCACCATTTTGTCTCTTGGGACCACCATCGTTTTAATGGGTTGCCATGAGTTGGAAATGTCTCTCGAAACCACCATCGTTTTAGCGGGTCTTCGTGAGTCGGTAAAATTTCTCTTGGGACCACCATCGTTTTAGCGGGTCGCCATGAGTTGGAAATGTAGTGCCAAGATCACAAGAGCATGTCGATTGTGATTTGGGTAAAGGTATCACGAGAGTAGGTCGATCGTGAACCGGGTGAAAACCTCATGAGAGCAGGTTGATCACGAGTTGGATAAAGATAAGACCAAAACCACAAGAGCATGTCAATTGTGACTTGGGTAAAGGTATCACGAGAGCAGGTCGACCGTGAATCGGGTAAAGATCAAGAACACGAGAGCAAGTCGATCGTGAATTGGGTAAAGATAAAGATCAAGAACACGAGAGCAGGTCGATCGTGAATTGAAAGATGTCGAAGTCACTAGAGCATGTCGATCATGACTTTGATAACATATATCGAGACCACGAGAGCAGGTCGGTCATGGGTCGATAAATTCCTCATGATATCAATCATGAGTTTGGTAAATATCCAGATCACAAGGGCGGGTTGATCCTGAACTAGGAGATGTCGAAGTCACAAGAGCATGTCGATTGTGATTTGGGTAAAGGTATCACGAGAGCAGGTCGATCGTGAACCGGGTAAAAACCTCATGAGAGTAGGTCGATCATGAGTTGGATAAAGATAAGACCAAGACCACAAGAGCATGTCGATTGTGACTTGGGTAAAGGTATCACGAGAGCAGGTCGATCGTGAACCGGGTCAAAACCTCATGAGAGTAGGTCGATCATGAGTTGGATAAAGATAAGATCAAGAACACGAGAGCAGTTCGATCGTGAATTGGGTAAATATCCAGATCACAAGAGCGGGTCGATCATGAACCGGAAGATGTCGAAGTCACAAGAGTAGGTCGATCATGACTTTGATAACATATGTCGAGACCACGAGAGCAAGTCGGTCATGGGTCGATAAATTCCTCATGATATCAATCATGAGTTTGATAAATATCCAGATCACAAGAGCGGGTCGATCATGAACCGGAAGATGTCGAAGTCACAAGAGCAGGTTGATCATGACTTTGATAAAGGTATCACGAGAGTAGGTCGATCGTGAACCGGGTAAAGATCAAGAACACGAGAGCAGGTCGATCGTGAATTGGGTAAAGATAAAGATCAAGAACATGAGAGCAGGTCGATCGTGAACTGAAAGGATCAAAATGACAACTAAAGTTAGCAGAGTTGTCAATTTGAAAAGGATTTAGAAAACTTACCTGGATTCTTTGAGCAAACGGCTAAGGGAAGGACAAGCTGATTGGGTCATACCTGTCTTTTCACTCGAAGAAGAGATTGAAATGATCGTGTGCATAAAATCAAAGTAAATGCAACATCATATGCCAGTAAAAACTCGTTTGCTTGCTTGCATTACAAGGCTTCACTAGGGAATTTCATCAATAAGGAAATCTGTATGATCCTTTTGATAAAACCAATCAACATTGAATGAGGAACCTTCAGTCAGAAAGGACTTTCACTCACTCTCATGAAAATGCTTTTGAAGACCCGACCATTGATGCGAGTATGAGAATCACTCACAACTGTCACCGTTATGCTTGATAAGGGTCTGGGTATTCTCGCAATTGGTACGACCGAGCCGATCTGGAGGTCTTGATTAGGACCGTAATGAGGGCTAGGTCAAAGGTTCACAAAAGGGGACTCTCCATGGAGTCAAGGCTTTTTGAAAGAGAATCTTCATCATCTGCTCCGAGTTTACAAGTCAAGAACCCTGCAAAAATGAGAGAGAAATAATCTTGCTCGAATTTCTTCGAGCGATGCTTAAAATCATTCAACTCTACGTTAACTCAAATGCCCTAATCAAAAGAGACTTCCAAGGGTTGTAACGTATGTTGGGATTTGGGACTAAGAAACGAAAAGGCCCATTTTAGCTCAGAAAGTATATGAGAAGGGCTTGATGTTGATGATCATTGTTGCCTTATCACCAATCTTGGCCTTCCAGATTTGATTCCGCTGATTCCATCATTGCTTGAAGATGGCATAAATTCAGTCGAGGATTACATTTTACAATTTGGATCCTCTAGGATTTTTCTTTATGAGTCGACCCATTGGGGATTTACAAAAATGCAAACATGTACATTGAAAATTTGGAAGTACTTTACAAGGGAACAAGGGTTTGAATGGACATTTGCCTTGCTTTTGATAGGCACTTTGCTTTTTAATGCCCGAGATTTTCTGTGAGATCAGCTTTCGCTTTTCTTACTCCCGGCTCTCGTTTTTTCTTTTTGTCTCGACGTCTTGAATTTTTGTCCCTTTTTTTTTTGACGTCTCGATTATTTTTTTTCGGGAGCGGGCCCTTTTCTTTTAGGCTACACTTGCGTCTTCTTCTTTTTTGACAATCCCGTGATTTGAATTCCTTTTTTTTTTAAAGGAATTACAACAATAAGACAGTTTACAAGAATTATGCCAGACATTACATGAAAAATCTAGCACATGAGATGAGTTCATTCGGGAATTCTCTGTTGACCCAATTCTCTTCAATTCTGCCCCTTGGGGATGGCACCGTCTTCACGTTGGAATGAGCAATGATCATCAACGAGGGTTTAAGAAATGAATTTGTAGGCTCAAGTGGGCTATGCAAAGGGTAGAGTGTATATGATAGAGAAATGAATGCTCTTCATCATCTTAAGACACTTGAATTAAAGTTTGAGTATAATGCAAAGCAAAACTCGAAAGATTGATGTTAGTCTGAGCAAGAGAATTTCTAACCATTTACCTCATGTTCTGTCGGAATTGCCTCGTCTAGACCCCGATGTAGGGTGGTTCTTGACAGGGGTAAAGAAATGAAACCGTCGCTCAAGGGGTTTGCAATGGATAACCTGTAGTGTTTGGATAGAGAACTGAATGCCTCCGTCACTTCGGCTATTGTATCTTTCGCGAGAAAATCCTTTACCTTGAGAATGCAGAATCTAGCTACCTCTCAACTCACTGGGGATTAAAAATGCAGGACGTGTGTGGAAATGGCTCGCCTTTCGTCGTTCTGACATTTCTCATTCAATAGATGGCCTGATCAAAAATTCTTTCTTAACATCATGTACAAAATTTTGCCAAATGTGAGCTCCTTTCAAGGCATGCTAAGCATGTTCAAATTCATTTTTTTTTTGTGAAAACACCTCTCTTCACTTTGAGCTCACTCCATGAGTGCTTTGCAATTTCCCCTTACCGGCTCCACCGCTTGGTGGCAAATGAGTGAATGAATTTGTAGCCATCAAGGTTTTGGAATCGCCCAAGGTCTTAGTCTCGTTCGGTCGGGCATTCTCATCTTCTTCTGCAAAAAAGAAAGTGCAAAAAGCTTTTTATTATTGATTTACAATATCTACATCATTCACTAACCTCGGGGATCGAACCCGGGTCGTTTCGGACCACTGTCACTCCCTCATGCCACCAAACTGCGGTATAGTCGGCATTCGTGGGGTGCAGCACTTTTAGTTAAGTGTTGGCCTGGAAACGGCATGTCCTTCCACATCATATCAAATGATTCCACTTTTCACTAATCTCGTGGCGGTTGACAACCCCCTGTCGAGAATGGCATGAACTCGCGTTAGAATCGAAATGATTAAGGGTAAATCGAAAACGATACAGGGTTACCCTTTTCAAGCTTGCTCGCGCTTTTCACTGATCTCGTGGCGGTTGACAACCCCTGTCGAGAATGGTATGAACTCAAGTTAGGATCGAAATGATTAAGGGTAAATCGAAAACGATACAGGGTTACCCTTTTCAAGCTTGCTCGCGCTTTTCACTAATCTCGTGGCGGTTGACAACCCCCTTTTCAAGCTTGCTCGTGCTTTTCACTCGCAATTTCCCTTCTTGAGGTTATACAACATTTTCCTTTACGGCATTTAGAGGCATCGTCCGTAAATTGATATGCGCCAAATCTGATAAACCATGCATTTGAACATAGAAAAAGGGAACACTGCCCCTTCCCCTAATTCCAGACTCCTAGAAAGTAGGAAAAATATCCCACGCAGGGGATTACATGAAATGAAATTTCACTAATTTGGGCCTACACCCGCTTCTTCTGAAAGTTCTCCGGCGATCAGCTAGCCAGGTACAGATGGGTGGTATTTGAGGACCTAAAATCACCGGCTTTGGATCACAAGTTATGGCTTTGGGGGTTCATCAACGCTGAACTGGTTGACCATGACAGCAAGGTCATCGCCGAGGCAACTCGACCCGTGGGGATGCATGTTCCCTCCTTCGGAAGGCATTGATGCTGACCTCGTAAGGTTGATCCCCCCATGCATTTCTCCAACGGAACTTGATTGTGCCGGGAATTGATCTGGAGGACAGGACGACGAGTGAGGAGGGAGATGAGGGTAGTTAGAAACCAACAGCTTCCAAACATACTTCGAGGCGATGGCGGATATCCTTTTTATCTCCTCTTTCAAACGAGCATTTTCAATCCTCAGATGCTGCTCATCAAGGGACGTTCCACCGGGGGCGGTGGGGTCGCCGCAGTTAGGGCAGGTGGCAGTGCTGAGAGCTTCTCCATACTTCTTGTGCTCTGCTTGGAGCTTTTCAATTTCAGCTTTCAGAATCACATTATCGCGGCGTTCATGTCGAACCTTCGATAGGGTTCGCTTATTTTGAAACCAAAATTTGATTTGCAAAGGCTCCAACCCAAGCTTTTGGCCCAGTTCCTGTCTTTGTGTATCATCTGGGTAACGGCACTCCTTGAAGACAGCTTCCATCTCTTGAACTTGACGTTGAGCGAAGCGCCTCTTTTTCCGAGGTCGACCATTGATGTTGTCGTCGTCGTTGTCAGGATCTTGAACGCCGTTGCCGGAAGGATCGTGTTCTATGGTTTCGGTGCCAGATTTGGTCCCGAGATCTTCAAAATCTCTCACCTTTAACACTTCGCTCGTGGAGCTCCATTCGCTGGTCATGTCCAGAAAGTGATGGTGGCTCTCGAACATGCTCATGAAATTCGCATCATTGGTCATGTCCAGCAAGTCATGGTGGTTCTCAAACATGTTGGGTTGAGACATCTTTGACTGATTTTTGTTCTTTCAAGGCTCTTTGCTCTCTCCTGTATTTTCTGAGTGGCCTTGTATGGTCTGAAGCTTTCTTTTGAACACGGATGACAAACACCAGGAGGACGTCTCTCTCAAGATTTCACGTCTTCTGCATGAAAAGGTGTGTTTTTCCTAAAGATCTGCCGTGTTTCTCGCTCAGTTTGTCTTCTACTTTTCCTCTTTAATGTGGTGGGACCTCCAAATCTTTTCGCGAAGTTTTCAGACTCGTTGGGCTCGAGATTGGAGACCAGCGATGGGTCCACGACCGACGGGCGAAATAGGGAACTTGGACCAATGGATGGAAAGGGAGACCAACGGACGAAATAGGGAAAAGGCACTGACGAAAAGGATGAACAGAGGATAGCACCGACGAAAAGAACGAATAGGCTTTTGTCGTACAATTCAGACGGTGTAGCACAAGCAGCTAATTCGTAGAAGCCGTAAGCTTGCTGAATTGGCATTGAATGCTTCTTTTACGTAATGGCAGACATTGACGTTATTCGGTGCGGGAGCAAATGATGGCTTCTTCTTTTCCTCACTTTCCTCTTGCTATAAGAATCAGAACTTGACGCAGAGCAGATTAACATCTTTGCATCCTCAGTTTCAAATCATCTGATCATTCCTCTGCCTTCAATCTTTTCCCTTCCTTCTTCAATAACAATGGCCTCTAACCACGTCCTCTCAACCGAAGCTTTAGCCAAATGGGAGAGACTTTATAATCTTCTTGGCCGAGGCTACGTTCATATTGCCCATCATCCAGATACTGAAGCTGAGATCTTCAGTCTGTTTAGTGGCATGGACACAGCTTCCATTGAAAACACCAATTTAGAGAGGGAGTATAGGACATTCCGGACCCTTTTCATCAACTTTCTAGAAGCTTATCGGCGAGTTGATCAGGAGGTTATCTTGGCTCGTCTTGTGAGAGCTCGTTACCAGGATCAGTCTGAGTTTCTGGCGTTGGCCCGTTACCTGGTTGACAAGCATGAGAAGGCTGCCGAGCTTGTCAACGAACGAGTCTCATTGTTGGTTCGTGAGAGGGAGAGGCTGGTGGGGCGTTTAGCCCTGACCCAGACATACTACGAGCACGACTCGAGCGACATCGTGATGAAGTTCCAATGTGAATGGCTAGAAGAGAGGCTTGAATGCATGACTATGGATATAGCCCTCGAGAGAGCCCTGATCCCGAATCTGGAGTCCGCCTCTGAATATCACGGAGCCAGCGCGACTAGGCTCAAGGAGAAATGCGATCGCCTCTTTCTCAAGCTTGCGGACCTCGATTCCCGGAGTGCTCAGCGCGTGCAGAGCATTAACTGTGTAGAGAGTCAGTTGAGCTCCTTTGTGTCGCTTATTAGGGCTCAGTTTGGTTTTACTTTTCCCCCTCGATGACTCGTTGTAAGGCTTGGTGTATGGAATAAAAGGATGGCTCTCGTATGTTTCTGTTTTGTTTCATCCCATATACGGCTTAAGGCATTTCCCATTGATAGATTCAGACTAACTGAAAATAACAGTATGAGTACAAACTAAGTATAGTACTTCTTTACAGAATCAGCATTGACAGGATTGGTGAAAACACGACCATCCATTTCTGCTAGAATTAAAGCTCCACCCGGAAGTACCTTCTTCACAACATACGGTCCACCATAATTTGGAGCAAACTTCCCTTCTGGAAGTGAAACTATTGGCAACAGCTTCCGCAAAACAAGGTCTCCTACCTGAAAATGTCGAGGCCGGACTTTCTTGTTAAAGGATTTAGCAACCCTTTGCTGATAGCGCTGGCCGTGACATACTGCCTTGAGCCGCTTTTCATCAATCAGGTTCAGTTGGTCCACCCTTTGTTGGACCCAATCAGCTTCAGTTAACTTGACTTGAGATAGTATACGCAAGGAAGGAACCTCCACTTCAACTGGTAGTACCGCTTCCATTCCGTACACAAGAGAATATGGGGTCGCCCCGGTCGATGTTCGGATCGATGTTCGATAAGCCATGAGTGCAAACGGCAACCTCTCATGCCAATCACGATAATTCTCGGCCGTCTTAGCCAAGATCTTCTTAATGTTCTTATTGGCTGCTTCCACCGCTCCATTCGTCTGAGGACGGTATGGGGAAGAATTCAGATGCTTGATTTTGAATTCATTGAACAACTTATCAACCAACTTGTTATTTAGGTTCGATCCATTATCAGTGATTATGGCCTCCGGCGAACCATATGGAGCAATAATATTCTGATGAATGAACTTCACCACGTTCTTCGCCGTGACTGCAACATATGACGCAGCTTCGATCCATTTGGAAAAATAATCAATGGCGACCAAGATGAACCAATGCCCGTTAGATGCTTTCGGGTTAATAGGGCCAATCACATCGATGCCCCACATACAACACATTTTTCTTGAGAAGTTTAAAGAAAGGCTTAGCTGTCTCAGATAGCTGGAAAATAAACCGAGCTATATAGTTCAGCCTGCCCATCAGAATTCGAACTTCCTTCACTGAAGTGGGAGATTTTATTTCACAAATCGCCTTCACCTTTGACGGGTCAATCTCGATTCCTTTATTGCTGACAATGAAACCAAGTAGTTTGCCAGATGCTGCCCCGAAGACACATTTTGTCGGATTGAGGCGCAATTTGAATTTTCGGAGCCTATCAAACAACTTTGTCAAGGTTTCCACATGATCTTGGCCACGCCGGGTCTTCGCGATCATGTCGTCAACATAAACCTCGATCTCTTTGTGCATCTTGTCATGGAAGAGGGTAACCATCGCTCGTTGGTATGTTGCCCCGACATTTTTTAGACTGAAAGGCATCACTCTGTAATGGAATGTGCCTCACGGGGTTGTGAATGCCGTCTTGATCTTGTCATTCTCATTCATTAGAATCTGGTTGTAACCAGAGAAACCATCCATGAATGAGAACAACTCGAATCCCGCCATATTATCTACGAGCATGTCAATGTGAGGGAGTGGAAAATCATCCTTCGGGCTAACCTTGTTCAAATCCCAATGGTCTTCACAAACTCGCACCCGGCCGTCTTTCTTGCTTTCAAATGGGTATTATAAGGGTACGGGGACTTCGTGATAAATTACCTACAAAAGTAGAGATGGAAATGAGCACAATGAGCAAAAAAATGAGTCGGTCCATGACACCCTCCTAGACCCGAAAACCGAAATAAACAAGACCAAAGGATCGAAACAGGCAATTTCCCAGTTCCGTCGGCTTTCACGAGAAAATTCGCATTAATTCGTAGAATGATCGAAACATTGTACAAATTTACGAACAAAAGCAAACGACATGGATGAACAACTTTCATGTTTTAAGCTTAGGGAAATCCTGGACGGATCAATACAATTTGATGCTTCTTTCCGAAAGGTTTCTCAGAAAACTGGCTTGTCCGGTTTTTGCTTTGAGGATAAATGGGCCACCAAAAATGCTAATTGGTGTCCGAAAATTTGCAGCTTCCTAGTTCAGGGCCCATTATACCACTTTCAAGTTTTGACTTCATTCAAAAAGGCACTTTTACTAGTGGAAAATGGTGAAACAAAACTAGTGTCTGAAATTTCCAGAAAACTCAGATTGCTTTGCCTTCATTATCAATTCAGTAGAAAATGGAAAACGTGATGGATTGATCTGAAGATTTTACAAATGATAGGTCAAGATCCTCCAAGCACTTTTCATTCAATGGTTGAAACCCAGAAATGCCCCAAAGGAAATCAAACAAATCATACAGAGCAGTAAGGTATATCTGAACAACAGGAATGCAGAACGCAAACTAAACATGACCTTATTTAGCTTAAGACACTTGACTCACCTAACATATGTCATGGACCGACTCGAAAAAAGAAATTGATATAAGACAAGATGAAGTTGGGGGTCATACTTTACCGTAGGATAAGAAAGTAAACAATCACATAGACATGCACATGATTCGTGAGTTATCCTTATTCTAACTATCCTAAAGGCTCGCAAATTGAAGTGAAAAACTTGCGGCAAGGCGACAATCTCGCGCACATAATCAAAGTTAGTCGTGATCCCTTGACATAACTAGGATTAGCCGGGTCTTTCAGCTTCAGCTTCTCGAGTTAAAAATTATAACCCCCGCTTCGGCAATCCTACCGAGCACGAGTTCTAACTTTTGAAACTCATTTTTGAAAAGAGAGTCGGGATCGAATTCGGACTAACTTTCAACCGTGATCACACGGAGAACGCTAGGATCCAATCTCGATACCATCTTAAAACTAGTGGCCCGGGTTCGGCCACGGGTAGTGTGTGGTGTAGTGCTAAAGCAATTAATCATGCATAACAGTTAAATCCAAACACCGCTTCAAAAGGTGCACAAATTAAATAAGGAATTCCCAAACACCACAATCTACAAAACAAAGGGGTTAGCCAAACACTCCTCCCCTTATAACTCCCATCTGCAAGACCATTTAACACGAGTTAGCGACTAACCTCGTTTTCCTCCCGACTTTGACATGCGCTACAAAATGTAGACCAAGTTAGATAACACTCAACCGGTTTATTACGGCTTAAATCCTCTTACATTCCCCAGTGGAGTCGCCAGCTGTCGCGACCCGAAAGAAGATCCCCCTTTTAGGGATCGAATCGAGGCTAATGGATTGCCGGGCCCTATTTTCTGATGGGGGTTTCGGCGCGGGCCCTCCCAGGCCTATACCAAATCGCGGCGGGAGTTTATCGGCTTCGACCTTGGTGTGGTCGGGTGATATGTGCTATGTGTGCACGCAATTAAAGTCGCCACCGGTCTTTCTTGAGAGGTAGACCGGATACCTCTCCGAGCGATTGGGAGAGATCGCTCGGTCCTACGCAACCAGAGATTCTAAGGCCGGGGATTTGGTTACCCTAGCTTAAGCTAGAGTCCTTTCGATTACCGTCCGGAGTTGATTATTATCTAACTTGTGAGCACGCGAGGTTTTATCAATTTGACTCCTAATCATGTTCTTGTCAGTCGCTAAGTGTTCATGCAAAATGGTGTTGCGGGGTTCATTTCATGGCATTCTAACTTTTTTTTTTGATTTTTATCAAAACGAATTAAAATCAACCAAAGAATTCAAAAGTGATAATAGAGGAAGCATAAGAAAAGCTACGCTAAGGCGGTAAATAAAAAACCCGCGGCCCTTGGGTATTTAGGAACAAGGCCGGAATACAAAACCCGAGACAGGATCGGGTGTACAATAATAAGACCGGATTGGACATCGGTCTTCCTCCAATGCGGGATAAAAGTAAATTGATGTTGGCCATGTTGAAAAACGCAATAAAAGATCAATTTTGACCTTTCCACGATTTTTTTGATTTTTTTGATTTTTTTGATTTTTTTTGATTTTTTGATTTTTTTGATTTTTTTTTTTGAACCGGGCGGAACAAGCCCGGAGATACTGAAGACGAATTGCGCGAAGTTTCGGCGAAAGTCTCACTCAAAATCTCGGGTTTCGCTCATTTTCCAAAAATATTTGGTTTGGAAAAGTTGACTCTCGGGGTGTTTTCAAGAGTGATTATCTTAGTACTCAAATCAAATAGGAGGAAAGAGATCATACCACAAGAAATTAGGTATGATCAGGTTTCCAAAACAAGCAACGGCTCGGGAAATGGTCAACCGAGCACGTCGTAATGGCATCGGGAAAATGGCTTGCTGCAAAGCAACACTTAGCCGAAATCCCAGGCTCACTTTGCAGTTCACCGAGCCAAATTCGAGAGTAATTATCTCGGTAAAAAAAAACTAATCAGGGGAAACCGATCATACCACGTGAAACTAGGTATGATCTAGTTTCCAAAATGATCAGCGGCTCGGGAATTGACCGAACGAGCGCACCGTAATGGTGTCGTGAATGTGCATGGTGCACAACCAACACTTTAAAAGGAAAACAAACCCCTCACTTTGCAGCTCACTGAGGTGATTTTCGGGGATCGTAACTTGATCCACCGAGACAACCAAATCAAACCCGAAGTATCAACATGAAGAGCTACACACACAGAGCATGTTAGACCGAATAACGACTCAAAAAGCTCGTGAAATGACTAAGGAAAGCGGCCCCGAAGTGACAGGTCTGGAACTGTTCAAACACTTAGAAAATATTCCGACCCGGGAACCCAGTTCACTGGAGCATATTCTCGGACGTTTTTCTTGCTCTCCGATCATCACCAATGAGCGAAACAAACACCGACGTAAAGATCTACATACAAGGAATAATATCAAACAAACATAACTCTCAAAACACGTGAGGTGAGAGAGAGAACCGACTCCAAAGTAGGAGGGTCGCACTGTTTTTTGACAGATTCAGAGTGCAAAAATGATCAACTGAACATATTCCGAACCACATATCTTCTCTCACAAATTGAACCAAGGGGAAGAAAATATACCAACATGCTCTACTATGTTCAGGGAACGTAACGAGCCCAAATACACCGAAGAATAATCACGGAAATGCAATGAAAAATGGGCGCAAACTAGAGGGTTTGAACTGTTTTCCACACTTTGTCAAAATTTTCAGGTTCGGATCAGACCGACAAGGCAACTTTGGAAGGGCATATCTCACACCTCGCTCATAACTAGGGGCCACATAACATATCAAAACGAAGAGCTACATACGTAGAATTCATTTGCACAAATAAATACCAGAATATCTTGCAAGAAGTGTACGAAAGGTATGCTCAAAGTCGGGGGTTTGAACCGCTCAAGTTCCCTCCTCTCGCTCCCAAACTCCCTCTCGGTTTCTCTCTTTTCTCTCTCTCGGTTTCTCTCTAAGCTCCTCACCAAAAAACTGCCCCTCTCATTCTCTTCCTCTTCTAATTTCTCCACTAACTCCATCTTCCTTTCTCTATCCCCCATTCTCCATCTTCCTCTTCTATCTCCCATTCTCTATCTCCTCTTCTCCATCTTCCTTGTTATTTGTAAAGTAGTCCCTCAAGTTTTGAATATTTGCACTTTAGTCCTTGAGGTTTTACGTGTTTGCAGTTTAGTCCCTGAAGAAATATTTCTTCTTCTGATTAAGTCCGAGCCTTCGAAAGATAAATCCTTCGCCGAAATTCGTGCCTAGTCCGATCGCCCATCGTTTTAAAGCTCGAATCTTCCGCCGCTGGTCTGAATGCAATGCATGAATAAATATGAAAAATTACATGATTATTTTTGGCAAGAACTAAAAATTAGTTCTAATTTTTTATGGAGAAAATGACTAGAAAGGTTAGTCAGAATTTAGGTGTCAACAGCATGTTTTGGACATATCTATAAATCAGCATATAATCCCTAATCCTTTTTAAGTACCTCAAAACCTTCTTGGCAGCAACCCGGTGATCGTGTCCTGGATTTGACTAATATCTGCCTGGAAGTCTTGTTGCAAAAGCAATGTCTGGCCTAGTACAAACTTGAGTATACATGATACTATTAAGTGCACTAGCATAAGGTACATTCTTCATCTGGGCTTTCTCAATATTTGAATGAGGACATTGTGAAAGACTCAACTTATCATTGCAGACAGGAGCAATTCCTACTTTGCATTGTTGCATATTGAATCTTTCCAAAATACGATCAATATATGCCATCTGAGATAAGCCCAAAATACGGTGAAAAAAAACCCTGTTGATCTCAATGCCAAGGACAAAAGACCCCTCGCCAAGGTCCTTCATGTTAAAGTTCTTTGATAACATTAGTTTTGTTTCATGTAGTAATTCAATATCACTGCTCGCAAGCAAGATGTTGTCAACATAAAGAATAAGAAAAATAAATTTCCTCCCACTGACCTTGCAGTATATACACCGATCCAGTTTGTTCTATATAAACTCAAAAATAGTAACAACGCTATGAAACTTTAAGTACCACTGTCTAGAAGCTTGTTACAAACCAAAGATAGACTTTTTCAATCTACAAACCAGATTACCTGAATCATTTGTTGAAAAACCTTCGGGTTGTGCCATATAGACTTGTTCATCAAGGTCTCCATTTAAAAAAGTAGTTTTAACATATATCTAGTGAAGCTCCATATTAAAATGAGCTACTAAAGTCATTATCACTCTAAAAGAGTCTTTAGAAGAGACTGGAGAACAAGTTGCCTTATAGTCTACTCCTTCTCTCTAAGTGAATCCCTTAGCTACCAGTCTGGCTTTAAATTTCTCAATCTTTCCTTTGGAGTCCCTCTTTGTCTTATACACCCATTTACAGGCGATAGGGTTGTAACCTTCAGGCAATTCAACAAGCTCCCAAACATCATTATGTTTCATAGACAACATCTCATCTTTTATCGCATCTAACCATAAGTCAGACTGAGAACAAGAAACAGCTTCTGAATAAGTTACCGGATCAACAACACAGCCGATGTCGTAGTCCTGCTCTCCAAGATAGACTATATAGTCTGGTGGTATAGCTGATCGTCTCTGCCTAACAGATCTCCTCAGAGGAGCATCTTCAACCTCATTCTGTTCCTGAGAGGCTTGAGGAACTTTATCAGTAACTGCTTCAATAACAGGTTCCTGAACCTCAACAGGCCTAGTCTGTAGTGTAGGGACCTCCACAATTTTCTGTATTGGTAGAGAAAATAACATAGAAGTAACCATCGTACTGTTATCTTCAATAGTCTGTGAGCAACAACTTTTTTCGGCCACATCTAGCTCCAAAAACTTCGTTGTCTGTGAATCCACAATTCTTGTACATCCATTGGGATTATAAAATCGATATCCCTTCGAATGATTTGGATAAGATACGAAATAACACCAAGTGATTCTAGAATCCAACTTACTCAAAGTTGGGTTATATAATTTTACTTATGTAGGGCATCCCCAAACCTTCAGATGATTTAGACTAGGTTTACGTCCAGCCATAATTCAAAAGGAGTAAGAGGCGCAGATTTCGTAGAAACACGATTTAAAATATAAAGCGCTGTTTTCAAAACTTCACCCCACAGACATCTAGATAAATTAGTCCTGCTAATCATACTACTCATCATATCCATAAGGGTGCGATTACGCCTTTCAGCTACACCATTCTGTTCAGAACTCCCGAGCATTGTAAACTGAGCCACAATCCTAGAATCCTCTAAGTATTTGGCGAATGGCACTTTAAGCTGTCCAGCATCGCCATGTCAATCATAATACTCTCCACCGCGACCAGATTTGACAATTTTTATGATTTTTCCTAGCTGTTTCTCGACTTCAGTCTGTAAAATCTTGAACTTGTCAAGAGATTCAAACTTTTTCGTAATCAAGTACAGATAACCATAACGGGAATATCAATAAATGTGATGAAATAAAAATTTCTACACAACGTTGCTGTATAGGGTCCACTTATATCTGTATGAATGATCTCTAACAAGTGAGAACTTGTTTAGTCATCTTACCACTACAGCAGTCTATGCATGTGTCTAGTTTACTTTTAAGAGTGGGTAGAATATCTACCATTATCAATCTTTCCACTCTTTCCTTAGATATGTGATCGAGACGTTTATGCCATAATGCGTAAGACTGTTTCTTAGGTAGAGGTCTTTTGGAAATAAATTTTTCAGCTGTATAAGCGACGTATATTTCGTTGGGAGATAAACAAAATCTATACAATCCATTGGACATAGTCCAATACCCAACTGTATTTGAATTAAAAGAAATAGAAATTGCATTGTTTGAAATCTCAAAAGTGTAACCACACATGTCCAAACTTGATACGGAAATTAAATTCCATCTAAAAGAAGGTACATAAAATGTATTCCTTAACATCAAATTAAAACCAGAATCTAAAATTTAAATGACATCTCCCATGAACTCGATGTCAACTTTATTGTTGTTTCCTACGGTGAGCTTTGATTCTTCCTTATTTGGCTTGTTTCAATTTATGAATCCCTGTATAGTAAACGCAACATGATTAGTTGCACCGCTATCTAGCTACCACGAACAAGATGGGCCTTTTGATAGATTGGATTCACAAACCAATGCCAAAGAACAGTCTTACGCATGTGTCCTCTTTAGGCTTACACTTAGACAACCAATTTTTATATTTAACGCAGTCTTTCTTTATGTGTCCTCTCTTTTTTACAGAAGAAATAGAGACCATCCTTACCATCGTTACCGCCCTTTTTAAAGGTCGGTTTCTTTGGACTCGGGTTGTCAGAAGGACCGGCAGATGAATGAGTTCCTCTATGAGTAAGATTTTTATGCACCTTACCCTTTTTAACACTGGAATTGGAGACAACATACATAGCAATATGCGCTATACCTTTCTTCAGCTTTATCTCCTCTAACACCACCCTTGCAATCAATTCATTCAAGATAAGGAGCTATCCATGCAAATCCTTAAAAAGATCGAAAGTTCTAAAAGAAAATACAAACAATTCTGCTCGTTATCTCATGCATGTTCATGTTCACATGTTTTCATGCATATTCATGATTTGCATATCTCGTGTCATCTTTGCATGTTTGCATATCCATGTTTGCACATCCTTGTCTGCATATCCACATTTGCATGTTCATATTTTTCCACGTCATTAGAATCATGTTTAGGAACATCCAACTTAGTTAGTCTAATTTGAGTGGTTGATTCGCTTGAGTTAAAGTTCACATTTATTTAGTCTTTGCATGTCCACTTCATTTGCTTGCATATTCATGCTTTGTCATGTCGCATGCTAATACATTGCATATCATGTGTTATTTCCATGTCATCGAATTTCACATGTTTCATGTCCGTCATTCCATTTTTCGCATATCACATGCTTGCATGTCATCATGATTTTCGCTTATTGCATGTTTCTACCGCATGTTTTTTGCATGTTCATATAGGTTAAAATGCGCAACTTGCCGAGTCTTCACCTTGCACGTCATTTAGTATGCCATGTCGTCTTTTTGCATGATTTGCATTGTGTCTTGCATTGCATCTTTTATCATCTATTCATGTTGCATTCGTTTTTTCTGTTCGTTCATGCATTCATTGCCTTGCATTGCATTACATCTAAAAAGTGAAAACACCAAAAAGAACACACCTCATTTGAGCTTCAAATAAAATTTAATCAAGCTTGAGTTGCCAAATTAGGATTTTCATGAAATTTAAGGTACCGAAAGGGAATTAGTTTTAACTAACTAGTGTAATCAAGTCCCCGAATCCCTAATCTCTGGCTCGTCAAAGTGAGGTATTTCTCCCGATACCTTGCTTAGGTTTCTAATCAACCTACCAAGAATGATTAGTGGCGACTCCAAACTTAAAATCATCCGAACATTAAATTCAAAACCTAAGTTGCAATTTGGTAGGGCTTGGGAGAGTCCATATTAGGTTAGTCATTTGATAAGCCTGATAATCCATTAACCTAAGGAAACTCGTTTTTTTTAGGTCGCGACATCTGCAAACATAGAAAGTGGGATTATACTCATACATTGTCTACATAGTTAAGTTTCCTTAAACGAGTTTAGAAAACAAACTATGATTTTCTCTTTGTAAGTAACGAGAACCCCATCTTCAATAAGTAAATCCCGACACATGAAGCACATCACTAACCCTGCAAATCGGTAGGACGTGATCCACAATCCGAATGGATGGTGACCTCGGATAGAAAATTGTTTACACTTGGTAAAGGAGAAAATATGACATATACCATGCATCTGATTTATGTCTACATTATAGCCGTTACACTCTCTTTCACTATAAGTAGTCAATCTAAGTCGTTATTTATAACACCACGTGGTGCATATGTCTCAATCTTAAATATGAATCCAACACGCACCGCGCATAAGTATAATGGTTGAGAAAAGAGAAAAATGTCAAATAAATTATGAACTATCGTACGCCGGCCCTTCCCGGCGATGGTGGGGCGACGGCGATGAGGGCTGTGGCCTGCTTCTCTCTCTCTCTCTCTCTCTCTTTAATTTTACCTTATTATATAAATTTAATTTAAATAAAACTGTTAAAAATCAAATTTGGACAAAAAAAAATTCACATTAACGCCGGTCGGGCAAATGGACTAAATTGGCACAAATGCAAAAGGTTTACGACTGAATTGACGAAAAAAAATTTAGGACTGCGTGGGCATAATTTGTTGTAAAATTGATGGAAAAATAAGAATTGTCTAAGGTGTGCAAGTACTGTCTTAAGGATAATTTTGCCTCTCGAAGTACAAAACTAGGTGCGTAAGGTTTTAGCGGCTTCCTCCCAAGATACAATAGACCTTATTCTATACTTTGCACTGAATATTAGAAGGAACGTTAACAACGTTATTTGTATAACTTAGCGAAGAAGAGAAAAGAAAGAAGAGGAAATTCTCTTTTGTAATTTTGAGACGCTCTTTTTCAATTGTGGTTTGTAATTTTATATTCAAACAAAAGAGCCGTTAAGAATCAATTGATAATTAATTGATGATCGTTATATTGCTGTTACAAGGATAGTTGGGAGTTTATGAAGAAATAAATCAAACGTTACAAAAACGTTATACGGCCCTTATATGACCATTAGAAAATCGTTATATAACCATTGGAAAGCTACTATAGAGCCGTTATAATAATGATGACTTTCATAGCGATCAAAATTTCTATTAAAATCATTTTAAAAATATTTCAAAACTACTGAAATATCCAACAATCCCCCACATAGTTCAAAAAGTTTGGAAAATAACAGTAGAATAATGCTGGGTTATTGGAGCATAATGCATCGGAACTGGTGCTTGTTAGACTATGAACCAGCCCTAGAAAGAATAAAATATAATTCACGAAATCATTGGTGAAGTTTTAAACTTCTATGAACCAAGAGTTCCTTTTTTGAAGCTATGATTTTCACCAATCACATTACACTCCCATAAGGTTTGTTGTTCAATGCCGTTTCATGCTATAGGCCATGAGCGTGCTTGGTTTATTCGTATGTGCTCTAGAGATTTTCGTCAGAAATTCTCATAGGAGCGGCCTCACTCTACACTTATATTGGTGATTCCATCAAGTGTATTCTGTAACTTAATACACCACCAATAACGACTATGAAATTCATTAAAAGCTTAGCTTAGCCTTTTTTTCTTTGCAGTCTTGCACTATTCTCATCTTAAGAGGGACATATAATTTAATAGTGCAGCATGTAGATCAACATGTGACTTATTATTGCCCATATGAACCTTATTCATGGGATCGCCAATCACATAGGTTGTGTTACCATCATTGTAGATATTCTTCAACCGGCTTAAGTCTCATTCCCCTCGATGTATCATAAATTAATTTTCTTCCCACAAGTTTAGTCAGAGGATTAACCAAGTTCACTTCTAACTTTACATAATCGATTAGCATAATTTCATCTTTTAGCAGCTACTTTACCACATCATGCGTTAATCGGATGTGTCTATTTTTACCATTGAAAGTTTTATTCTTTGCAATGGCTATTACTGCTTGACAATCACAATGTATGGACACCGAAGGTGTCGATTTAATTCCTAAAGAAATATCTGCTAAGAAGTTTCTTAACCACTCAGCCTCATTGCTAGCCAATTCTAAAGCTACAAACTCTAGCTCCATGGTGGATTTAGAAAATATTGTTTGTTTGGCCGACTTCCAAGTTACAACACCCCCACCAATGGCAAACACATATCTGCTAGTGGATTTTGTCTCATATAAATATGAAATCTAGTTAGCATCATTGTATCCTTATAATACAGCGAGAAATTGACTATATAGGATATCATAGTTTATGGTTCCTCTCAAATATTTCATTACTAGGCTGTCCAATGATCACAATTGGGATTTTGTGTATATCTACTTAGTCTACATACAACATAAGCTATATCAGGTCGAGTTTTGTTCATCAAATGCATCAGACCCCCAATAATCTGAGCACACTTAGACTGAGCCACATTGTCTTCTTTATTTTTGGCTAATTGGGTATTAGAATCATAAGGAGTACTCACAGGTATGATATCAAAGTGCTTGTACTTTTAAGGAGCCTCTCCATGTAATGTTCTTGAGTAAGCATTAGGCCACTGTCACCACTTACGATTCTAACACCCAAAATAACATTAGCTTCTCCCAAAACCTTCATATCAAATTTAGAAGTCAAGAAACATTTTGTTTCATTTACAGCATCAATACACGTACCAAAAATAAGCATGCCATCAACATATAAGCAAATAATTATACATTCACCATCAACAATTTTTGTGTGCACACATTTATCAACTCCAATAGAGAAAAATCTATTATTAACTAGAACTTGATCAAATTTTTCATGCCATCATTTTGGTGCTTGCTTTAAGCCATATGGGGATTTAAGGAGTTTACAAACTTTATTTTCTTCGCCGGGAAAAATATAGCCTTTAGTTTGCACCATGTAAATTTCTTCTTCTAAATCACCATTTAGAAAAGGTATTTTAACATTAATTTGGTGAATAATAAGTTTGTAAATAGAAGCTAATCCAATTAAAACACGAATAGAGGAAATTCTTGTTACTTGAGCAAATGTATCAAAATAATCAACGTTTTATTTTTTATTAAAACCTTTTGCGACCAATCTTGCTTTATATTTATCAATAAAACCATATGGATTAATTTTATTTTAAAAATCCATTTACAAACAATCGATTTCGCACCTGGTGGTAAATCAACCAATCCCAAGTTTGGTTTTGTAAAAGAGAATCAATCTCAATTTTTATGGCTTCTTTCCAAAAACTACTTTCTCTAGAAGATATTGCTTTAGGATAACTCAAATGATCATTATCAATGAGATAAGTACAAAAATCATTTTCAAAAGAAGTCCCTGTCCTTATTCTTTTACTCCTTCGCAATTCATCATTTGAATTTTCAAAATCGTCTTTATGAAGAGGTGTAGGAGGAGAAATAGTATCAATTCTTAACAGAAAAATATGCTCAAAAAATTCTGCATTCTTTGTTTCAACAATTATATTACTATCAAGCACATCACTTTTTAATATAAGAAATCTATATGCAGCACTATGTTCAGCATAACCAATTAACATGCAATCAGATGTCTTAGAGCCTATTTTTCTTTTCTTAGAACTAGGAAGCATAACCTTAGCGAGGTACCCCCACACTTTCAAATATTTTAATTTAGGACAATAACACCTCCATAATTCGTAAGGTGTTTTATCAGTTTTCTTATGAGGTATTCTATTTTGAATGTGACAAGCATACAATATTGTTTCACCCCATAAATTATTAGGAGCTTTAAAACTAACAAGCATAAAATTCATCATTTCTTTTAATGTCATATTTTTCTTTTCAGCTTCACCGTTTCATTCCAGAGAATAATGAGTGGTAGTTTCATGATTATTCCATCATTTTCACAAAATTCTTTAAGCAATAAATATTATCTCCCTCTATCTAATCTAACTCTTTTTGTCTTTTCATTCGATTGACTTTCTACCTCAGCTTTATACAAAGAAACATATCAAAAGCTTCATCTTTATGCCTAAGTCAATAGACTAGCTGCGATTTTAATCCTTATGAAGCAACCCAAGAATAACACGTATAGATATGCGAATCACAGTTTCATAAATTATAAGAATTGACGCACCTTGTTTTGGATCTATCGTTCTTGGTGCGGAATAATGATGAACCGATGCTCAGGATCTTCTCCTCTAGAACCCCTTTAATCACTGGCTTCAATGAGACGGCCTCTCACGTATCACTTTCTGACGACTCTTTATGTGAGGTTATGTGGACATTAGGGTTTAGAGGACGGACTTGAGCTCTATTTATAGAGTTTGTAACCTACCCTCTCATTATGGATAAGGAAATAACTCAGTCCACACTATCCAGCTCCATATTAGACTAAATAAGAAACTGTATAACTTTTCTTTATTAAACCAATTAATAATTACAATAACAATTAATAAAGCCCATATTAATATATATACTAACATTCTCCCACTTGGGCTATATTAATTGAAATTGTACTGTATATGTGCATCTTAATATTGATCTAGAGATAATTCCTAATAGTCAATCCGAACCCATAAAGTCTTAAGCACCAAATCATGGCAGTAACTGCATCAAAAGACATAGAGCCATCCATGGTCACAAGTGCTCTTAACTTTACTGATATGGATTTAATATGATAGTGTGGCAAACGAATAACACCTCAAATAATGGAAAAAACTTTATGTGTTATCCTCCTTGTCAGTCACCAATCTCTTACTTTAAGTGTCACGAAACCTGATGTGTCACAAGAGAATATCCTTATGGTTCCAATGAACCAACATATATCTTACCTTTATAGTTAACTGTGCTTTATGTGTAACAAGACATATGTATATGGCTAAAAAAATAAATGCCCCAACCATCATTCAAGGTTTACACAATACCTTGAGATTTTAAACAGATATGTATTCAATATGAAAATAACACATTCATAAACACTTCATTGAATGTAAAAGAGTCAATACATATAAAAAATGTTACTAAATATAACATAATACATATATAAACTTCATTAGAGCAAAAACTGAAGAGCTCCTAATATACAATAGCATCCCAAGATGTTTCTAAACCCATGTTAATAACATATCGTTCAAATACACAAGGGTGTAAACCTTTAGTTAGTGGATCAACAATCATATCATCTATAGAAATATGCTCTACTGCAACGTCACCATTCTGTATGGATTCCTTTATGGTCAAAAACTTGACCTCCATATACTTGGACCCCTTGAGACCTCTGTTGTTGCTAATGAACAACACTGTAGAGTCATTGTCGCAATAAAACTGTATGGGCCTATCGACAAAATCAAATACGGTCAACTCCCTAATGAGATTCCGGAGCCAAATAGCCTGAGTAGCAGCCGAAAAGCATGCTATAAACTCCGCTTGCATGGTAGAGGATGATACCATTTTCTGCTTCTAGCTTTTTCATGATACCGCACCACCTGCTAGCATAAAGATGTACCCTATTGTTGACTTCGTGTCATCCTGACAACCAGCATAGTCTGAATCTAAATACCCTACTAGCTGCAGTTTTTGAACATATCTATAAACTAGCATATAGTCCCTAGTCCTTTTTCAGTACCTCAAAACCTTCTTGGCAGCAACCCAGTGATCGTGTCCTGGATTTGACTAATATCTACTTAAAAGTCGTGTAGCAAAAGCAATGTCTGGCCTAGAATAAACTTGAGCATACATGATACTACCAAGTGCACTAGCATAACGTACATTCTTCATCTAGGCTTTCTCAACATCTGAATGAGGACATTGTGAAAGACTCAATTTATCACATTTACAGATGAGCAATTCTTGGTTTCCATTGCTGCATATTGAATCTTTCCAAAATACGATCAATATATGACCTCTGAGATAATCCCAAAATGCGGCGAGAACGATCCCTATGGATCTCAATGCCAAGGACAAAAGATGCCTCACCAAGGTCCTTCATATCAAAGTTCTTTGATAACATTTGCTTTGTTTCATATAGTAATTCAATATCACTACTTGCAAGCAAAATGTCGTCAACATAAAGAACAAGAAAAATAAATTTCCTCCTACTGAGATTGCGGTATATACACTGATCCAGTTTGTTCTCAATAAAACCAAAAGAAGTAACAACGCTATGAAACTTTAAGTACCACTGTCTAGAAGCTTGTTTCAAATCACAAATAAACTTTTTCAATCTACAAACCAGATTACCTGAATCATCTATTGCAAAACCTTCGGGTTGAGCCATATAGACCTCTTCATCAAGATCTCCATTCAAAAAAGCACTTTTAACATCCATCTGGTGAAGCTTCATTTTAAAATGAGATACTAAAGCCATTATCACTCTAAAAGAGTTTTTAGAAGAAACTGGACAAAAAGTCACCTCATAGTCTACTCCTTCTCTCTAAGTGAATCCATTGGCTACCAGTCTTGCTTTAAATTTCTCAATCTTTCCTTTGGAGTCCCTCTTAATTTTATGTACCCATTTACAGCCGATAGGCTTATAACCTTCAGGCAATTCAACAAGCTCCCAAACATCATTATGTTTCATAGACTGCATCTCATCTTTCATCGCATCTAACCATAAATCAGACTAAGAACAAGAAAAAGCTTATGTATAAGTTACTGGATCAACAACATAACCGATATCATAATCTTGCTCTCCTAGATAGACTATATAGTCTCGTGGTATAGCTGATCGTCTCTGCCTAACGGATCTCTTTAAAGGAGCATCTTCAAACTCATTCTATTCCTAACAGGCTTGAGGAACTGCTTCAATAACAGGTTCAGTCTGTGGTGTAGGTACCTCCATAATTATCTGTATAGGTAGAGAAAACGACATAGAAGTACCCACCGTACTGTTATCCTCAATAGTCTGTGAGCAATCACCTTTTTCGGCCACATCAAGCTCTAGAAACTTCGCTGTCTATGAATCCACAATTCCTATACCTCCATTGGGATTATAAAATCGATATTCATTGGAATGATCTAGATAAGATACGAAATAACAACGAGTGGTTCTGGAGTCCAACTTACTCAAAGTTGGATTTTATAATTTTACTTCTGCAGGGCATCCCCAAACCTTCAGATGATTTAGACTAGGCTTGCGTCTAGTCCATAATTCAAAAGGAGTAAGTGGCGCAGATTTCGTAGAAACACAATTTAAAATATAAAATGTTATTTTCAAAGCTTCACCCCACAAAAATCCAGGTAAATTAGTTTTGCTAATCATACTCCTCATCATATCCATAAGGGTGCGATTACACCTTCCAGCTACACAGTTTTGTTCAGGACTCCCGAGCATAGTAAACTGAACCACAATCCCAAAATCATCTAAGTATTTGGCAAATGACCCTTTAAGCTGTCCAGACCATAATACTCACCACCGCGGTCAGATTTGACAATTTTTATAACTTTTCCCAGCTATTTCTCGACTTCAGTCCGGAAAATCTTGAAATTGTCAAGAGATTCAGACTTTTTCTTAATCAAGTACACATAACTATATCAGGAATAATCATCAATAAATGTGATGAAATAAAAATTTCTAAACAAAGTTGCTGTATATGGTCCACTTATATCTGTATGAATGATCTCTAACAAGTGAGAACTACGGACTATAGTTTTCTTCTTTATTTTAGTCATCTTACCTCTACAGCAGTCTATGCATGTGTCTAAGCCACTTTTAAGAGTGGGTAGAGTGTCTTCCTTTATCAGTCTTTCCACTCTTTTCTTAGAGATGTGACCGAGATGTTTATGCCATAATACGTAAGACTGTTCCTTAGGTAGAGGTCTTTTGGAAATAACTTTTTCAGCTGTATAAGTGACACATATTTCGTTGGGAGACAAACATAATCTATACATCCATTGGACATAGTGCAATAACCAACTGTATTTGAATTAAAAGAAATAGAAATTGCATTGTTTGAAATCTCAAAAGAGTAACCGTACATGTCCAAACTTGATACGAAAATTAAATTCCGTCTAAAAGAAGGTACATAAAATGTATTCCTTAACATTAAATTAAAACCAGAGTCTAGAATTAAAATAATATCTCCAACGAACTCGACGTCAGCTTTATTGTTGTTTCCTACAATGAGCTTTGATTCTTCCTTATTTGGCTTCCTCCAATTTATGAATCTCTGTATGGTAAACGCAACATGATTAGTTGCACCGCTATCTAGCCACCATGAATAATATGGAGCTTCTGATAGATTAGATTCACAAACCAATGCCAAAGAATTATTACCTTTAGGCTCTCGTTTAGACAACCAAATTTTATATTTAACGCAGTCTTTCTTTACGTGTCGTCTCTCTTCTTACAGAAGAAACAGAGACCATCCTTACCATTGTTACCCGTCCTTTTGAAGGTCGGTTTCTTTGGACCTAAGTTGTCAGAAGGACTAGCGGATGAATGAGTTCCTCTACGAGTACGATTTTTGTGCACCTTACCCTTCATGACACCGGAACTGGAGGCAGTAAACATAGCAATGTGTGCTTTACCTTTCTTCAACTTTATCTCCTCTGACACCACCCTTGCAATCAAGTCATTGATTGACCATGTCTGATCTGCGGTATTATACTGTGTTTGAATAATACCAAACTTAGGTGGAAGAGAGTTGAGTGCAAGATGCACAACACAAGCATCGGGAATATTAACATTAAGCACCTTAAGCTTTGTTTGCAGATCCACCATCCTTAGACCATAATCCCTAACACCAACAGAACCATCATACTTCAAACTAAATAACCTTGACAGATGTGTCCCAATTTCAGCATTAGGAGAGTCGCGATTCCTTGTCACCAAGGCCTCCATCATCTGCTTAGCAGTGATGTCAGCTGCAAAATCACTTCTTAGATGTTTCTGTATGGATCACTTCATAGACAGTAAGCAAATCCTCTTGCTCTTTTCCCAAGCAGCAAAGTGTGCTTTCTGGGGTTCTGTACTAGCCTCAGTGAGAGTTGTCGATTTATCCTCATTAAGAGCAATATGAACATCCGCTAGTTTCATACCAAATAGAAAATCCTCTCTCCACTTCTTAAAATTTAAACCAGTAAGAATCTCAATAGCTATAGAGTTACCAATCACAGAAAAGGTGACTGAAAATAATCAATGTTTATAATTAGCATAATGTGAAAATTTTCCTTAAGAGTTACATACATCATCATATAATCACCTTTGGGCAAAAAACATGATATGCAGTTGTATACTCTCTACATGACAGTGGCCATGAGAATTTATTTTAATCTTTGTTAAATCACCACCTTTGGGTGCATGAAAATACTTAGATTAGACAATTCTCAATCATATACTGTACATGTATCCCTCCATGTAACAATATGCAATTATCTCCTTTGGGAGTATGACCACGTATTAAAACAGGAGACATCCCAATACTTTATTGACCTTTATTTATTAAATTCAATCAAGTGTGCTACTTTGGCGGTCACAACCCAATTGAATTTACTGAAATGATATATAAACTTTATATTTCACATTTACCGTATGCATGTAATTTCAAACTCAAAATTAAGGCCAATTATCCATAAAAATTACATGCCGTGCTAATTTACATTGATACACTCAACAATACATGTTAAACCATATACATGTAGTTGATAAATTATGCTCCACATATCTGTATGTGGTACTTACATGTGAGCTTGCACCTATATTTCACAAATCATAGAGAAATACATACGAAAAATACCAAAATGTGCCCCAACCAATACACGTATTTGGGGTACCATACGTATTTTCATTCCATAAAAGCATCAAACATGTAAAATAAATATACCACATGGTAGAGAATAAGCATACGAGTATGCCGGTACCTCAAACTCCTCGAACGCATCACCCACGCATCCTCACGCGCGCCTCAATCTCTCTGCTCGTGGTCCCCATGCGCTGACACGTGCAGCGCATGTGCTCGGTCTCAACCGGTCCATAAAATTGGCCTGACCGCCAATCCCTAACCAACAACATGAACCTGGTTAAGCGGTTCGGCCGAACCGGTCAACGACCGGTCCGATCGGACGGCCCGAGTCAACGGTCAACGAGTCGGGTCGGGTAAACGGGTCAGGTCGGGTCTGGTCCCGGACTGAGGTGGTGTCATGTGACATCGCCCTGCATGTGCGGGCCCATATCTAGCATGCGTGGAGATGACTGGCGCGTGCTCTATACAATCTGAACATGTTAATGTTTTCTTTTCTTTTTTTAGCCTTTTCAGACTTCCACTTTTGCTTGAAGAGAAGTTCGGCCATGAGTCAGAGCGGAAGTCTGACTTGTGCAGACTTGACCAGAAAATTCGAAAGTATCGTGAGAAGCTGCACCATGCCCACTTTTATAATTATTATTATTTTCCTTCTTTTGCCGTTCTATTACTGTATCAAGATAAGATTTTGACTTCAAAAAAAAATTCACGGCATCAAGTGCACAATATCTTTCTGACAACCCCCTTTATCCGACGGCACAGTAGCTTTACAAAGAAAATTGAACCGTACGAAGCAGAATAAAGCCTAAGCCGCACATCAAAACGTTGAAGGTGTTCTTGTTTGCAAGCCGCACAATTAGAATAAAAAATTCCAAAAATTAATCAAAATCGTGATTCGAGATCTAAAATGTGTAGGCTCTGATACCACATGTAAGCTACGATTTTAATCCTTATGCAGCAACCCAAGAATAACACGTATAGATATGCGAATCATAGTTTCATAAAGTATAAGAATTGACGCACCTTATTTTGGATCCATCATTCTTGATGCGGAATAGCAATGAATTGATGCTCAAGATCTTCTCCTCTAGAACCCCCTTAATCACTGGTTTCAATGAGACAGCATCTCACATATCGCTTTCTGACGACTCTTTATGTGAGGTGATGTGGACATTAGAGTTTAGAGGAGGGACTTGAACTCTATTTATAGAGTTCGTAACCTACCCTCTCATTACGGATAAGAAAATAACTCAGCACACACTATCCAGCTCAATATTAGACTAAATAGGAAACTGTATATCTTTTCTTTATTAGACCAATTAATAATTACAATAACAATTAATAAAGCCCATATTAATATATATTCTAACAGAATAATCATCAATGAAAGTCACTTAATATTGTTTACCTCCTCTAGTCATAGTTTGTTTTAAATCTTCTAGATTAGTATGAATTAAGCTCAACAATTCAAATTCCCTAATTACAGAATACAAAGCTTCTTAGTTAATTATGTTTCGACACATATTATGCACTTATTAAAGCGTTGGTTTTCAATTCCAAAAATTAAACCTTGTTGTTGCATTCTCTTAATAGAAGAAATATTAACATGTCATAATCTATGATGCCATAAATCAATAGATTCAACCAAGTAAGAGAAAGAAGTAGCATTTTCATTGATAATATTGGAAACATTAAGAACAAAAAATCCGTGATTACAATAACCGTTTCCCACAAAGATGTTACTTTTTGTCATTACCATCTTGTTAGATTCGAAAAACACTTTCACCCCAACCTTTCCTAAAAAGAGCTACTGGAACCAAATTTTCCCTTATATTCGGGACATGCCGTCCATCACTTAGGGCCAAGTTCTTGCCACAAGTGAGCTTGAGAAGAACTTTCCCTTTACTAAGAACTTGAGTTGCTCTTGAATCACCAAGATAAATAATCTCTTCTCCTTCCCTACTAGTGTGTAGGAGGAAAAGGTATTTTTGTTTGCACAAATATTCCTGGTAGCACTTGAGTCTACCACCCACTCTTTCACATTAGTGACAATATTGGCTTGTGAAATGACCGCAATAATTATGTCATTAGGGTCATCTGCTTCAACCAAGTTAACATTTGGTTTAGCAGGATTGTCATTTCCATTTATTCGATTTATGCACCGCACTGCATGATGGCTTGGTTTAGCACAAACAACGCAAGAGCCTTCCTTTTTAAGGCGGGGTGAGCAACTTTAGGTTTGTAATCGGGTTTTTTATTATGGTACCTATTTTGGCGATGTTGAGGTGTTATGACTAATGTGGAAAAAATAACAAAATTAAAACTGAGAAGAAAAAACGAACACAAAGATTTATGTGAAAACCCTTCCTGAGAAAAATCATGGGGAGAGAAGGAACAAAATCCACTATAGAATCAAGGATTACAAAAGGTGGCTCTAAAAAATAAAAGACTCTTTCCATCTCTACTTCTTAATATAATAGCTTGAGAAAGAGTAATATTTATATTACTACCCCCAAACCCTAACGTTGACCCAAGCCTATAAATAATTCAAGACATATCAACAAGCCTCAACCTTGGCTTGAATTCCTCAAATAGACATAAATAATAAATAATCTTTTCCTCCCACCAGAGTAAAACTCAGTTACAACAAACATTAACCATATCCAAGCAATGCTGGAATTTAGCAATAGGGAAGGACTTTGTCAACATATCAACTTGATTGTTTTCTATATCTATCTTCAAAATGTCTCAAATATAATGATACCGCACATCAATGTGCTTTGTCCTCTCATGATACATCTGATCTTTAGTAAGATGTATAGCACTCGGACTATCACAATGGACAACAGTCACACCATAATCCACACTAAGCTCTCCAAATAAGCCTTTTAACCATATAGCCTCTTTAACTGCCTTAGTAATAGCCATGTACTCTGCCTTTGTAGTAGACAAAGCAACAGTATGCTGTAAAGAAGCTTTCCAACTGATTGCACAACCTCCAATAATAATGAGGTGCCCAATCAAATACCTCCTCTTATCAAGGCTACCCGCATAATCAGAATCAACATATCCTATAAGAGTTTCACAAGTTTTCCCAAACTCTAAACCATAATCTGAAGTACCCTTCAAATATCTCAAAATCCACTTCACAACTTGCCAATGAACTTTTCCTGGGCATGATAAATATCTACTTACCACGCTAACATCATGTGAAATATTGGGTCGAGTGCAAACCATATCATACATAAGGCTACCAACTGCACTAGAGTATGGAATATGTGACATATATTTTATTTCCTCATCTATTTGTGGACATAAACTAGCTGATAATCTAAAGTGAGCAACAAAAGGCGTACTTATAGGTTTGGCATCTTTCATGCCAAAATGATCTAACACATTCTCAATGTAACTTTTTTGGGAAAGATACAATTTTCTCCTTTCTCGATCTTGCAGAATTTCCATGCCTAGGATTTTCTTCTTTGCACGTAAATCCTTTATATCAAATTCAGCACTCAACTATGCCTTCAAATTCTGTATATCAGATTTATCTTTTGCTGTAATCAATATGTCATCAACATATAAAAGTAGATAAATATAAGAGCCATTCGGAAGTTTGCATAAATATACACAACTATCATATGTGCTCCTACAATAGACAAGTTGTATCATAAATGAATCAAACCTTTTATACCACTATCTAGGTGATTGCTTCAAGCCATAGATAGACTTTTTCAATAAACAAACATGATCTTCCTTACCTTCAAATTGAAAACCCTCTTGTTGACCAATATAGATTTTTTCTTCAAGTTCACCATGCAAGAAGCTGTTGTCACATCAAGTTATTCCAACTCTAAATCGTGCATAGCAACTAACGCAAAAAAAACCCGAATGGAGTTGTGTTTAATGATAGGTGAAAACACATCATTAAAATCAACTCCCTCAATCTGGCTATAGCCCTTAGCAACTAGACGAGCTTTAAATCTGATGTCTTCAACTCCAGGAATACCTTCCTTTCTTTTGAAAACTCACTTGCAGCCCACAATTTTCTTTCCTTTTGGTGGCTTGACAAGCTCCCGAGTCTGATTCTTTTTAAGAGATTCCATCTCTTCATTAATAGCAACTAACCACTTTGCTGAATCTTTTGAAGAAACAGCTTCCTTATAGGTTTTAGATTCACTATACTCTATTAACACTACAGCTGAAAGAGTATAAGCAACAAAATCTGAGTACCCATACTTTTGTGGAGGCTTCACTGTCTTTCTTGGTCTATCTCTGGCAATAGAATAATTTTCTTCTTTAGGTTCTTCAATCTCAATATTATCAGTAGATGACTGAACTGGTTGCGAAGAAGTTACTTCAAGCTCCACCTTTTTCGCTACACTTTTTAGATTTTCCTGGCAAGTAACAGATGATTCCTTGATAGGATGAAGCATAGTAGACTCATCAAAAGTAACATCTCTGCTAATCATAATCTTAGATAAATCAGAACACCAAAATCTATAACCTTTTACGCCAGAAGCATAATCAAGAAAGATGCATTTTTTTTTTTGCTCTAGACTCTAGTTTCCCTTCATTAAATTGTACATATGCTGGACATCTAAATACTCAAAGAGAAGAATAATCGACAGGTTTACCTGACCATACCTCCTCGGTTGTCTTGCACTCAATAGATGCACAAGGAGAACGATTTATTAGCCAACAAGCTGTATTGACTGCCTCTGCCCAGAACTCCTTGCCTAAACCAGCGTTAGACAACATGCACCTAGTTCTTTCTAATAATGTTTTGTTCATGCATTCTGCAATACCATTCTGCTGCTGTATATTCACTGTAGTATGGTGCCTCATAATGCCTTCACTTTTACAGAACTCATTAAACTCACCCCCACAAAATTCCAGCCAATTATCTATTCTCAACCTCTTGATCTTCTTATCGGCCTACTTCTCAATTAATATTTTCTATTGCTTAAATGTAACAAAAACATCACTCTTCTACTTTAGAAAATAGACTCAAACCTTCCTTGAAAAATCATCAATAAAATTAAGTATATACATGGAACCAAGGCCTTTCGAAGGAACTTTTGCAGGCCCCCAAAGATTAGAATGAATATAATCCAAAGTACCCATTGTTATGTGAATTCCTATTTTGAAACTGACCCTTTCTATTTTTCAAAAACACATTGCTCACAAAAATTCAGATTTTGTTTATTCATATTATATTCTCTTTGCTGCTTTTCCTTCAGTTTCAGAAAATTTATCTTAATATGCCCCTTAGACTTACAATAGTTGCAAGTTAAATCCATGTGTTTCGATTTTGACCTACTCCTGCCGCTATTGCTTCTCTGAAAAGACCTTCCTTGAGAAACTAAACCAACTCCATGATTATTACTGCCTCCAAAAGTCAACTCTGTATCTAATTTCTACTTATTTAGTAGACTACTCTTGACATCTTCAATACCGATAGTTTCTCTACTAACAATCATGGTCTCCCTAAAATTCTTATAAGATGGAGGTAGTGAAATCAACAGTAAAAGAGCTTGATCCTCATCCTCAATCTTAACACCAATACTTCTTAATTCAGAGATAATAGCATTGAACTCAGAAATACGAGACTTAAGAGAAGCACCTTCAGTCATACAAAAATTGAAGAGTCGTTCCTTGAGCCTCAATCAATTGGTGAGAGATTTTGTCAGAAAAATACTTTCCAATTTCCATCCATAAACCTACAGCTTTTTTCTAATCAAGTACCTCTTGCAAAAATTTATTCGTGAGGCAAAACTGGATAGTGGACAAAGCTTTTTCATCCAATTCTTCCCACATTTCATCCAATATGGTTTCCAGTTTCTTCCCTTTACTAAAAAAAAGTTTTCTTCAAACCCTGCTGCATAAGAACAGCTAACATACGAACCTGCCATAGGTTGAAACTATCGCTCCTATCAAACTTCTCAATATAAAATTTCGATGTTGAACTTGAAGCCATAACGAGAAGATCGAAAAACCGTAAGGCTCTGATACCAGATTGTTATGACTAATGCGGAAAAAATAAAAAAAATTAAAACTGAGAAGAAAAAATGAACACGAGAATTTATGTGGAAACCCTTGCGGGAAAAAAAATCACGAGGAGAGAAGAAGCAAAATCCATTATAGAATCAAGGATTACAAAAGGTGGCTCTAAAAAATAAAAGACTCTTTCTGTCTCTACTTCTTAAAATAATAGCTTGAGAAAGAGTAATATTTATGCTATTGCCCCCAAACCCTAACGTTTGCCCAAGCGCATAAATAACTCAAGACATATCAACATGAGGTTTGCCTTGCACCAAATTTTCCTTTGTAGCAATCTCCTTAGCTTTGGCTACTTTGAACTCCTTGCAAGTTGTGTCCTCAATGATAATATGCATAGCCAGATCAACAAGCGATAGTTACTTGTCTTTGTGCTGGAGTTGTTGCTAGTAGTCATTCCACGATTTAGACAGTTTTTCAATCAGCAACCTCGCAACTAATTCTTCTTGCAAATTGATGTTTTTGGCCTTCAAGTCCTCTACCAGCTTGTTATATTCATTGATTTGTGTTTTGATCTCTTTATCATCGGACGTTTCCCACCGATAGTAATTTTTTATCACGAACTTCTATCTGCCCACATCTTCGGCAGTGTACTTTGCAGTCATGGAGTCTCATATTTGTTTTGCTTCCTTGTACGGACAGTAGACATCAAGCGATTCATTAGAAAGCGTACTGATAATTGTGTGCCTACATACCATATTAACATGTATCCATTGTTCTCGCAACTTATTATTAGTTGGTTCGGCCTCCGTAAGTGTGAAAGCCACGCCATGCACATCTAGGATAGAGAACACTCTTTCTTGCCACCTTTTGAAGTTGTTTCCATTAAAAGCTTCAATCTTTGATATGTTAGGAAATGGTTTAGCATAGGACATATGTGGTAGTGATGGCAAATCAACTGGAGTGGCAGAGATAGAGGCATCAACGGTGGCGGTAACGGCAATGGCATTAATTGGAGAATCCATTAGGTTCATCCGTAAGATTGTTGTAAAATTGATGGAAAAATAAGAATTGTCTGAGGCGTGCAAGTACTGTCCATAAGGATAATTCTACCCTGAGGAGTATGAAACTCAGTACGTAAGGCTTTAGCAGCTATCCTCCCAAGATACAACAGACCTTCTATACTACCCACTGAATATTAGAAGGAATATGAATAATTGGTATGTGTTTAACCCACCGAAGAAGAGAAAAGAAAGAAGGGAAAATTCTCTTTTGTAATTTTGAGACGTTCTTTTTGAATTGTGGTAATTATATATGTTGGAAAATATCCCTATGATATTTTGATGATTACAAAACCATCTCGAGTTCTAATGTTTATCATGACGAGTGCAGATGATGAATTTAGTTACCATTATCAATGATCTTACACCGTCAGCAAAGACGAGAAACCTTGTTGTGATTGATGAGTAAACAAGTGCCAAGATGGTATATCATGGCAGCTTGGAAGGACCAGTCCAAATGGTGTTCTTGGAAGTCTTTGGTACTAATGAAAGGTGGTAAGATCGTTGTTGCTATCTCAATATGTCTCTGGATCGATATCATCACTGGTAATTGTAGCCAAGTTACTCGCAAGCAGCATTGGTGATAGCGCGTGTGCACTAGGGATAGTGTGTGTGCTTATTGGTTTAAGAGTAACAAGATTGGTGTAACAATGGTGTGATATTCGCAGACCAGCATGATTGTTGATACTTCATAATAGAGCCATTTAACGCTCTGGATTCCTCAAACAAACACTGCAGAAGGACTATTGAAAGCTGACACTGTACATTATACGGATGAACAGTGTACCTGGCAGTATCATTCCTTGAAAGCGTATTGGAGCTGTACTATTTGATCTTCCAACAAAGACTGAAGCTGTACTATCTGACATACTGACCAGAGATGTACCTTTTTGTCTCTGACTAGGACCAATACTATTTTGTCTTTTGCTTGGATCAGTACTATTATTGTCTCCCATGCGGATAAGGATGTCCAGTGTGCCTATTGTCCAGCTATTCGTCCTTGGTGGCAAGCTATGTCTCTTTGAAGACCTCCAATGACTAGTGTAAAGGTCTATAGAAAGAGAAGGAAGGTCAAAGAGCAAAGTGTGATGTGATGCGAAAGGGGTGCGAACAAGAGTGCTGAGTAGAAGTGTGATTGAGTGATCAAAGAAGTGTGAACAAACGAGTGAACCTACTTAGAATCTCATAAATAGTCTCTAGTTACTTGTGTTACCGGCATTACTGCTCATTCTCTGTGTTTGTCTGTGATCATTGTAATAGCCTAAGTATTCTTACAAGTGTAAGAGCAGTGCTCGTGTCCTGATAGTGTGATCTATCGTGGTATAGGAACGACACTTACCAGTTGTAATCTCGAGTGCTGATTACTAGTGGAATCCAACCACTGTTAAGGTTGTTAGTTTGAGAGTGGACGTAAGTTTACTCATAAGCCCAACCACTGTACATCTATGTGTGATTTTCTTTCTATACTCTGACGTTATTTATCAGCATCACACATACTGATTTGTTGCATGTGACCATCATCACTGGTGATTGTTTGCTATTTCGCAAAAGTTTTTAAAACATCACCACTCTACCTATTCAACCCTGCTTCTAGGTTGATTGTTAGCCCCAACAATATATTCAAACAAAAGTGCCATTTAGAAAGAGCCATTAAGAATCAATTGGTAATTAATTGATGGTCATTATATTGCCGTTACAAGAATAATCGGGAATTTTTGAAGAAATAAATCAAACATTACAAAAATGTTATGCGGCCATTATATCACCTTTAGAAACTGTTATGTTTACGTTGGAAAGTCGTTATATAGCCGTTAAAATAATGATGACTTTCATAGCGATCATAATTTCTATCAAAGTCATTTTAAAAATATTTCAAAACTGCTGAAATATCCAACAATTACAATAGATTTATGACTTTTTTGATAATTCTCCCATTTATATTCACAAAATATTCTATTCCTCTAGAATGCACTATATCAAGTTGGGAATTATATTCTGTTTAGAAATAATTTGAGAGTGGTTCGGTTACATTTTTTATTAATTAGATTCCAGCTTGGGACAGGGTATCCCAAGCACGTCCAGTTGCCATCCCTAACTCCGTTCTCGGTTCTCTGGAATTTTATTTTGACAAAATATGGCATCGATCTTTGATATGGAGGATAATTTTGACCCCAACTTTTAAGTGCATTAGAAAAGACGCAAACTTTCACGTGAATCATTTTTTACCACCGAGAGAAAGTAAAGGAATCAAGGACGCTATGAGATCGTTGATATATACGACGAAATGAGATGGCCGCGGCTCGGTGATGGCGGTGGAGTTAAAATAGTCTGGCATTTGTTAAAATTGTCTTTAGAATGAAAGTTGATTTTTCTTTTTGGGAAGACCCCGACCCTTCACTTGTTTCTTCCTTCTCTTTTGTTGGATCCGGATATCCATTCGGGTAGGGGTGTCAATGATTCAGTTGGTTCGATTTTTCAAGAAAATTGAACCGAACTGAACCATTAGGGTGTAAACTTGAACCGAACCAAATCTCGCCCTGAACTGAATATGAACCGAACCAAAAATTCAGTTCGATTTTCAATTTTCATTTTCATTTTTATTTTTTCATTCTTTTCTTTTCTCTTTTCTTTTTTCTTTTTTGGTTCAAAGCTGACGAAACTGTCGGCCATTGGCTGAGGCCGGCGAGGGCCACCACACCCTCACCTCGCCAGATCTGGCATTATCGAGGGCTCATGACGCCAGATCTAGCCCCTCGCCCATGGCCGGCGAGGGCTTCACAGCCCTCACCTAGGGGCCGTAACCCCCGCCCGACCCTTTGCCCAAAAAAAGGGAAAAAAGAAAAGAAAAGAAAAGAAAGAAAAATAAAAAATAATTATTTTAGAGATTTTCAGTGCGATTTGGTTAACCAAACCGAAATAACTAAATTGGAAAATAGAATGATTATTTTTGAAGTACCTGAACCGAACCGAAATGCATGAAATTTTCGGTTCGGTTCAGTTAGCGGTTCGGTTCGATTTTTCATTTCGGTTTTGACACCTTTACATACGGGTTATAGTAAGCCCGACAGGTCGAGAAGACCATGCATGATACAAATTTTGCAATAAGAATCAAATGTCAGAAACACACCTGCATATAACTTTGTCAACGGAATTTAAGTTTTTAATTGTTCATCTAAAAATTGTCATATTTTATTACCTAAGGCAATACGTTATGAATTTCACTACTGCTCTGTTCTATAACAAAGGTAATATATATCAACCACGCCATCTTCGACGTCTCTCCAGCCAGATAACACCCGAACTTATTGCTTTTTCGTAAGAAAGGATGGTGGCTCCAAAAGGAAGCATGGCCTCAGCCACCGCCAACCACCCTCCTCTCAACTCCCACAAGCTCCTGCGACGTGCCGTCTCCAACCGCGTGTTCGCCCTTATATACGCTTTTGCCATCCCAGCCCTATTCTATCACCACGTGAAAACTCTCCTCCGCCCCACCACCGCAGCCAACGCCGTGGGCGCCCTCCTTTTACTCCTCGCCGATGCAGTCCTTGCCTTCATGTGGAGCACCACCCAGTCCTTCCAGCTCTACCCGACCCGCAACGAGGAGTTCCCAGAGAACCTCGAGAAGGCGGTGGGAGGGACCGGGGGCTTCCCGGCGTTGGACGTGTTCATATGCACGGCGGACCACTACAAGGAGCCACCGATGGGAGTGGTGAACACAGCGCTGTCGGTGATGGCGTACGAGTACCCGGCAGAGAAGTTATCGGTGTACGTCTCAGACGACGGCGGGTCAGAGCTGACGATGTTCGCGTTCATGGAGGCGGCAAGGTTCGCCGGCCACTGGGTGCCGTTTTGCAGGGAGAGGAGTCTGGTGGAGCGCTGCCCGGAGGCTTACTTTGCGTCCAATATTTCTGGTGGAACTGAAATTGATAAGATTAAGGTACGATGATCTTTGTTTTCTCCCTTTAACTCACGTACCACTTTTGAGTTTTGAGCATCATACACGCGTCAGTGGTATTTCCAGTTTTGTTTTTTTGTTTCTTTTTGGCTGAAAGGACGCTATTTCCCCCCCCCCCCCCCCCCCCCCCCCTTTTTTTTTTGGTGTCAAAACTATTTTTCCTTAAGAACTTTACCAAGCGCCAGCTGAAATTTGACAAATTAATTCAACTTTTTCCCTACTAATGTCCACAGATTACCAAAACAGAAGGTTAGAATCATCTGAATTAACCCTTCGATTTAGAAAACCTATTAACACTTGAACCGTCTTGTATAGCATAAGCTACGTTTTTTCAATATGACAAGCTTTCATCTTGAGGCATCGAGTGCAGCCTCATCTGTCCTTCACTAATTAATCCTTGCATACACGTACATGACATTTCATGTTTAATTAATCAAGAGGATCAACTTGTCTATTCTTACAAATATTTTTTTAAGAACTAGTTAACAAAATTTTGCAAATTTCAAAACATGAACTTTTCTCGGCTGATATGTAACAATCACTTACTGACACTTTGAAAATTGAATTTTTTTTCGTTTTAAATATAATGAGTAAAGCATAAATATAATGAGTAAAGCACTTAGTAACGTAGGGACTGACAAAGTCATGTTAATTGCACATGGAGACATGCACAAATACTCTAAATTGTCCACTGAAATTTGATGGTCAAAGTACTAATTAATATATTTGATTGGCTCATAATTTTATTAATTTGACTTTTGAGTGGAACTTCATTCTATTATCTTAGTCAATGAGATTGTAGTTAGTCTGGATTTTGGAACTTCCAATAATAAGTTATCGGTATTCCGCTATTTTTCTAACATTTCCCGTATTATACTCTCCAGACTCTAAATCCTTCATGAATTAACTTCTCCCCACCAATGGTATAACAGCCCGGCCACCGGTAGAAGAAGATGAAAAAAAAAAGGAAAAAGAAAAAAAACCAAGAAAATTTTAAAAATATAAAAAAAATTAACAAATTTATTTCACGTCAGCGCTGACCGTACTATGCAGAACGGACGGCATCCACTTCAGCAATTTTCAGTCAAAATTGATTGGATGAGCTATATTGGCATTACAAGAAAAGATTTAGGACTAATAGCACAATTGAAAGATTTATGACTGAATTTGCACAAATGCAATAGATTTAGGACTATTTTGATAATTTTTCCTACACACCAAACATACCAGGAAGGAGCTCTTGAACGCTTCTTTGCCAAAATCTTGGATGTCATTCCTCTGCTCAAGGTTGAATAGAGTCCAGCCAATACGTGGGATAGGAATAGTGGGGGAATCATCAACTTTATAATGTTCTAATAACGGCTCACGCTTTTTTAATGATCTTTTTTATGATCGAGCGATGGGCTAATATATATGGGCAAAAAAACTTGTAGCTAATTTTCCACAACATAATTCTGTAAAAATATCCAACTCGAGATATCATGAAATGGAAGCTGCTAGCCTGACAGTCTGACAGTACTGTCATTTATTTTTAACCACGCGATCTTTCAATCAATGAGTGCTTTATGCAAAATACGGGATTATGTTGCATGGATTTACGGTTGAGATTGTACCATCTCTTACAATATAATGTGATATCGAATCCGATTTATGCTGTGTGAGAAATATCCAAAAGTGTACAAAAATCAAGGCTAATAGTCAGATAGAGCGAAGACCAGCAGGTGGCATCATATCCTCTGGATGTTTGGCTTATTCTAATGGATTGGGCCAAATATCTTGGACGAATTCAATTTGGTAAATTAGATAATAATCACAAGGGGCTGGTCCGATACGAAGCTATTAATATTATCGTCCCTTTCAAGAATGAGGGCCACTGCAACACCAAGCCGCTGATGATTTGAAATGGAAGTACAAAAATAGAGAAAAAATGTGTCATTCTCAGCTTATACCATGAGAATTTGGTAGAGGGTCATCTATTAAGTTGATATGATCGATCATGCACATGCAAATTACGTCATTAGTTTCTTGCTTAATCATTTGGACAGGTCTCTCTCTCTCCTCCATTTATATTAGCATTAGATTCATCTTTGTACTGTTTGAGGTTTTCGCCTTCCCCGCGACACTAACTCGCCCATCGTCGCTTCCGACCCTCCCACTATCGACCATTGCTAACACCATTACCGTGACCCCTCTCACCAAATCCATGGCTCTAACCCTAATTTCCATATTGCCCACTTAAAGATTCTATTTTCCTTGCAACCCTCGGCGTGTCGCGATCGACAATGACATATTACCGTATTGCTTTCGAGACTGAATCGCTTACGGACAATCGTAAGGAATAATAACACGAATGAGTGTCGGGTCTGCAAATGGTCCACTAACAAAAGTTTCCACGGCCGCCAGCAATCCGTCCTTAGTAATGGACCGGTGAAATGGACATGAAATGGACAGTTTTGTCTGTTTTGAGTCTTAGACCAGGTCATCTCCAACTTATATTGTTACAAGATATTGTGTTTTGACTTGGATGGATCGTCTCAATTATCTCTAGGAAGGACAAATGAATTTTGCCAAAAAAGGGAGTTTAACTAAATGGACCAAGTTCTTTGTAAGGATCTAAATCGAATGAATCGATTGAATATTTTGCTAACAATTTTTTATTGTCACAATTAGACGTTGCAATGGCAATTATAGTTAACTAATTTCATGCAAAGTAAATTATGCAGTAATTAGTGAAAGATAATCGTGGCTACGCAATGTTGTAGATGTTGTACGAGAGCATGAAGGTGCGGGTTGAACACGTGGTCGAGAGAGGGAAAGTAGGGGAAGAGTACATCAACGGAGATCGCGAGCGTCAAGTTCTCAACAAGTGGACAGATGAGTTCACTCGCCAGAATCATCCCGCAGTCATTGAGGTATTCGAATTACAACCCTAGATCATCTTGCATGCCTAAAGAGCAACATTAAAGCTATGGTACTCTCCATCTATATATGTGTTCTTTTTTGTTTTCTCTAATATCGTAATTCTAGAAGTATAAGAATTTCGTAATACCGGATCGAGCCAATCGCATTTTGAATGTCCATAGGACTGCTGCTGAAAAATGTAATTAACTTATACAATTTTTTATCGTGATTGGTTCTGTCCGTCACGTAATCCATAGAGTCTAATCACCTAAAGGGGGTAAATAGGTGATTTTAAAGAACTTGATAAAATAATGCGAAATTTAAACTATCAAGTTCAGAACCAAGTTAGAGTCTGAACATAAACAATAATATAATCAGATTCACATGTGCAATTTATTATCAGATGCAAAAAGTAAGAGTTGAGACACAGAAGAGATTGCACATGATGTTTATAGTGGTTCAGTTTATTGCAAGCCTACGTTCACTCTCTATGCTAACAGCCTACTGGTTGGATTCCATTAATCAATTGATGAGAGATTACACAGTAGAGTGATGGCACTCGAGTTGGTGGGTCACATAGTCTCACTTACAATCACGCACTTAATGTCTCTCGAAGATTACAATTTGAATACGCACAAAAGACAAGTATGACGCTCTCTTGAACTTTGGAATTATTGATTCTTATCTCCCTTAATTCTTCAGCATCATGGTCTCCTTTTATACTCCTCCACTTCTAATCTAATCGTTAGACAGTTTTTAGAGGATTACTCTCCAATCAACCCGTTGAACGAGATTGTACAAAGAAGATTGAGAAGGCATTGAAGGATAAAATCAGAATCTCCATCAATTTGGTTGCCCATACAAACAAATCTTGTGTTTCCAAAAGTAGAGTTCTTCGTTTGAATATGGAAGCTTGTCTTCAGAATGATTGTCAATCAATCAAGATATTTTGCATAAAGATTTGCCTCGCAAAACTATCTTTGAGATTGAGGATCAATAATCTTTTTCTATAATGGGAGATCCAAGTCAGATCACTAGATGTTATAGATGGTTCATTCAGCGTTTGAACAGTCATTATGAACAGATGATATAGCATGAGTCTGGATACTCACTAGGCTGCGTCAGAATCTACACGAGTCTAAGTCTATTACTTAGTGGATTATGACTGAGTCTGAATGTTGAGTCTGAAGTCCTTCTCAGAGATTGAATTAAACTCATCTCAGGATTTGAGTCTGATACACAACTTGAGATATCAATTCTTTTGGCAATATTTTTGTAAGAACTTTAGAGTTTGAATGTATTTATTTGGTTCTATAAAAACTATAGAATGTTTTGTTAGCTTTAAAATCAGGTAGGAGGTTTTCTCAACATCTATATTATATGAGAATGGGGATAATTACCGAAAAAGTGTTACGCATATTGTATGGATGTCAATTCAATTTTAAAAAGTTTGGTCTATTTAATCATAAACCTTTTGATAATTTCCCAATATAATCCTTCCGGCCAAATCATTGACATGGATACCAACCGTCTTACATGGACTGACTCTGATGTGGATAATTTTTGCAATTTTTAGAAAAACGTTTGTATTTTTTCTTTTATTTTTATTTTTCTTTCTCTTTTGAATAGTGGTCAACGAAGGTCGCAGCCCTCGCTAGATCAAGGTGAGGGCCGCCTCGCCGATGCCGGTGACAATGGAAAAACAAAGAAAATAAAAAAAAATCAGATTTTTTTTAAAATTTGCAAAGTTGTCCACGTCAGCGCTGGCTGCGTTACGTAGAACGACTGACATCCACGTCAGCGATTTTTGTTTAAAATTTACCGGAAGGACTCCATTTATGAATTGTCAAAATTTACCGTAGAACGGCGTACAATAAATTTAGGAGTTTATTTTTTGTAATTTTTTAGGACATAACATTAGGTTTTGTGTCCACATGGTGCTTATATTTTTCACTAATAATGGATGTAATTTATGAGCAGATTTTGCTAGACAACAGCGGAGACAGAGACATCGCAGGAAATGTGATGCCCAATCTCATCTACCTCTCCAGAGAGAAGAGCAAGAACGTGCCCCACCAATTTAAGGCTGGTGCCCTCAATGCCTTGGTAATTTTTGTCTTCTCTTTATTTGCTCATCATTCCAATTTATATTGTGACTTTTTCAATTTTATGACTCCCGCAATCATAATCAACTTTTTAACTCCAAATAACACATATATTGCATGTATATAGGACCTTGTTGATGGATCAGTATGTCTCATATGTAATAGAAACTACAGTTCTTTCTATTTTGTTCCCTCTTGATGGAAATTTCGGCTAAGTCTAGAGACTGGAAAAATTAACAAAAAAGTCCTAAACTTATTGCAATTGTGTCAATTCAGTCATAATATTTTTTTTGTGCCAATTGATCCTAAACCTTTTGTAATTGTACCAATTCAATTCATTTGGTCTGCCGGCATTGACGTGGATAATTTTTAATATTTTTTTAATTTTTTAATTATTTTTTTAAAATATCTTTTCTTTTCCTTTTTTGGTTACAGTAGGGAAGAGACCACCAGCCACCGACCCAGGGCCGTGACCCTCGCCGCGGTTAGCGAGGACCCGAGGCCATGGAGCCCTGGCTTGCAGCTGGGCGAAGGTTGCGACCCTCACTAGCGGCCGGCGGCCTCTTGCCAGCTCTAATCGAAAAAAATAAAAAATAAATTGTTTTATTAAGAATGTAAAAAATTAAAAAAATTAAATATTATTAAATATTAACCACATCAACGCCGGCTGGCCAAATGGACTAAATTGGCACAAATGCAAAAGGTTTAGGATTCAACTGGTAAAAAAAAGTTATAAGATTATATTGACACAATTGCATTAGGTTTAAGACTTTTTTAGTAATTTTTCCTCAAGAGAGTAATAGAAAGCTTGTATGCATCAAAGTCCAGTTAAATGGTTTGGCATTTTTTCAAAAGTAAAAAATGAACAAGTTTTGAGGCACGTGAACGAGACTTCACTAGCAACTTGCCAGCGAACCCTAGCACTTAATCTGTATGAGTGGTCCGATCTTTCCGGTGTATTTCTAGGTAAAATTTCTTCTTGAAACTAAAAATACCATTGATATTCCTTCTTTGTATAACAGTAAGGCTAATTTTTCTATTAATTCTTTGAATGAAAGCTCCGCGTGTCTGCGGTCATGACCAATGCGCCCATACTCCTGACCTTGGACTGTGATATGCGCTCAAACGATCCCGAAACGCCTCGCCGAGCGCTATGTTACTTAGCCGACCCCTCGACGAACCAGTCCCAACTTGGGTACGTTCAATTCCCTCAACACTTCCAAGGGATCAATGAAGGTGACATATACTGTGGTGATTTGAAGCGTTCGTTTCAAATCAACCCAACCGGAATGAAGAATGGCCTGAGTTACGTTGGGATCGGGTGCTTTTTCCGGCGGCGGAGCTTGTTCGGTGCTCCTTTGGTTATCGTGCCGCTGGAGATCCCGGAACTGAGCCCCGAACACTGTCCAAAGGGTTCGATTCGGTCGGAAGAGACGTTGGCATTGGCACAAAAGGTGGCCGGATGCAAGTATGAGTACAATACAAACTGGGGCCACAAGGTAAGGCTATCATTCATGTCCTAACAAGCTCTCTCTCTCTCTCTCTCTCTAGCATCTTTCGTGGTTATTTACTTTAATATCTTCAAGCTTTGAAAGTTAGGAGTAAGCAGTTTCAAGTTCCGTACAGATTTCACCTAGAACCTAGAACTTACCCATCAGAGCAGGTTCCTTATTTTTTTGAACCCTTGAATCTACCCTGTATACCCTGAAAAGGTTTCAAGTTTTAGGGTAAGTTCTAGGTTCTACCCAGGTTCCACATGTATTTTTAATTGAAAGTTTGCAATGAATCATCACCTATAATGACCACCATTTGCTACTACAATCCACTGACCACAACTTATATTTAGACACAAATAAATATGAAACATTAACAAAGTACAAGTTTCAGACAAATACGTTGAAAATAGAAGCTCAGACTAGTTGTTCTAGATTACACACTCATCATCAGACGCTATGGAATACCACAGAATTGCACTGAGATATATATCAAGAAAAACACAAAAAATTGTTACAAGTTTCACCTACCTGGAACCTGATACTTATCTGTCGGAACATATTCACCAATCTTTAGAACCTAGAACCTACCCTACATATCTTGGAACATGGAATTGGACCGGTTCTCCACTGATCCGGTTCCAGATTGTTCTAACCTAGAATCATTGTTCACCCGTATTCAAAATTGGATGTGATTATTTAGGTGGGCTTCCGACATGGATCACTTGTGGAGGACTACTACACAGGCTACAAGCTTCAATGCGAGGGGTGGAAATCAGCCTTTTGCCACCCTGAGAGGGCGGCGTTTCTTGGGGACGCCCCGATTTGCCTCATTGATGTCCTCAACCAGAACAAGAGATGGGCCATCCGGCTTCTCAAGGTGGCCATTTCCAAGTTCAGCCCGGTCACATACAGTGTCCTGTCCATGGGCCTCCTCATGGGCCTCTCTTACGCGCACTACGCGTTCTGGCCCATGTGGTCCGTCCCCATCACCGTCTATGCCTTCCTCCCTCAGATTGCTCTTATCAATGGACTCTCCATCTTCCCCAAGGTATCTACTACATTATGTCTTTCCTAACATTATGGGTGCAATACTATATATATTGAACTCGACTTGAATCTGTAACAGGCCGAATGTGCCGGAATGGCAGTTTTAGGCTGCTTAGGTAAGGCTATTTAGTTATAGAGTCCGGTCTGATGAGTTAATTTTTCACATAAAGTGGACAAACCTGGACAGCAAATTAGGCTCGTTTTAAGGGTTGGGTCAGGCCCGAGCCCGTCCATTGATGACTTCTATTCATGCATACAGATGGTCAGTGCCCAACCATGCGTTCAATGGTAGACTTTTTCTGAATTAGTTGAAATTAGTTGAATTAAATTCAGTTTAATTAAAGTTTTTACAGTTAGCATCTCCATTGAATTCATAATATTGTACCGGCGAGGACTATCAAAGGAAGCACCCATCTGTTAATGGAATAAATATATTTGCGAAAATAGAGAACTATATATATGTAAGTGTAGCGTGCTAACCCTACTTGGATCTCATGAGTACATGTTGTGTCCCATTTAGCATGAACCAGTTAACATTGTCGCAGGTCTCGGAACCATGGTTCCTCCTATACATTTTCCTCTTCCTCGGAGCCTACGCACAAGACCTGGCCGACTTCGTCTTGGCCAGCCGCAACAGGACCCTCCGGCGATGGTGGAATGATCAGCCAATGTATCTGATACGCGGCCTGACGAGCTATGTGTTCGGCACCATCGAGTACACGCTCAAGTCCCTGGGCGTCGCCGCGCACGGGTTCAACGTCACGAGCAAGGTCCTGGACAACGAGCAGTGCAAGAAGTACGAGCAAGGGGTTTTCGAGTTCGGGGCGGTGTCGCCGATGTTCGTGGTGCCGGCGGTGGTGGCAATCGTCAACTTGGCGTCCCTCTTGCAGGGTCTGATGACGGTGGTGGTGGTTGCGCGGAGAAGTGGCGGTGACGCGGAAGGGTTGGTGTTGCAGATCCTGTTGGCCGGTTTCGGGGACGTGAATTGTTGGCCGATTTACGAAGCCATGTTTATAAGGAGCGACAAGGGAAGGATGCCCACCAAGGTGACGTTGGTGTCGGCATTTATAGCGTCTCTTCTTTATACTTTAGTTTCTCTGGCAAGAAAGATTAACAACTAATAAGGTATAGTTTTGTTGAAGTTATAACGAAATGGGAAATGTCAGGAAAAGGACAATCTCAATCGTAGATCTACACACCATCACCGCGTGTTTTGCATAAAGCACTCATTGATTGTGAGATCGTGTGGTTAGAAATAACTGACAGACTGTTAGATTAGCAGCTCCCTAACGAAATATATCCGTGATATATATGTAAGGTGTCTATGTGGAATCAAATTTTACTCAAAGAACTAATAAATATCATCAACTGCTCTTTTAATTACTCTAGTTTAGACTTGAGATTGATTTTTCAAGTTTGGCCCCCCAAAAAATCAAACAAAGAGAAAACAAAATTTTTCATCTTTACAAAACTACAGTAGCATGTTTCATGCCCAACCAAAAAGAGAGAGAGCCTCTCATGTCGTGCTTCGTAAAGACTCGAGCGCTTGGACGTCCACAATCACGGATTGTGATTCCCCAAAACAAGCATCCCCACTTGAGCTCGAACCTCGGATTGGTATAGTGACATCTTCTTGTCGAAGCTGTTCCGGCTGCTCCGGATCTGGCCGAACGAGCGTCTGCGCGGGGTCCAAGGAGCTCAGGCCTTCTTGGTGGGGCAACGGCCAGCCGTGAGACTTGGCGGCAGCGGCGGAGGGGATGACGGAGCAGCGGCAGAGAGGGCAAGTGGAGTTGGAGTGGAGCCAGTGGCGGATGCAGTCGATGTGGAACACGTGCTTGCAGGACGGCACTTGGAGCAACTCCTCTTCCATTTCGAACTCTCCCAAGCACACGCAACACCTGTTGACCTATTCATGGTTAGAGAAGAGATGCTACGCCAGCTTTCCTCGAGAAAACGAAGGAGAAATTCTTGTTTAAACCGGGTGGAAATTGTTAATAGTAATTGATCTCACGTGAAATCCACCTGATTTAAAAGTTAGGATGCTCCCAAAGACGATTCAAATTCAAGAAAGGGTATTTGATTTCCTTTGAATAAGATCTTCTACCCCGTGTTGTGCTCTCCTTCACGCATCGACAGATCTTAACCTTTGATATATTTTCATTTTCATAAATCAGTGATTGAGATTCTTTATTGAGACACAAAGAGGAGGTCGTATGAAATAAAGGGTCCACCAACTTTTTATTAACTTAGATTTTGCCATGCTTTCTTTTTTATTTCTCCATTATTCGACCTTTTCAGTTTTTATGTATTTTCCTAAACAAACATTCTTGGAAAGAGAAAAGTTGGTACGTTCATATAACAGTTCTTCAATACGATACAAAAGCAGATAATTTTAATGCGTTCAAAAGTGAAAAAAAAAAAATAGGTAAACTATAACAAAAATTGATTACTTAAAAAAAAAAGAATCAAATGAGCATTGTTAAGTTGTTAACTAAAAATTAATTACTAATTCAACCCAAAGAAAAATTGGTGAGTAACTCAAATAAAGATTGGTAAATTCATATAAGAGTTGGTAAATTTAAAGTGTTGCTAAGACAAATAAGTAGAAAGTTGGTAAAAAATAACGAAAACAGATGTTGTAAAGAAAGAGGAGTTGGGGGAATTCATAAAAGTGCCGATAAATTCTAATGATATATCGAGAAATAAGGCGATCGGTAACTAATTTACCAATAATTTTTTTGTACATATCGACTCTTTCGAAAAGTTATCAGCATGGGAAGATATCCGTTTTTCAAGAACCGAAAACAGTACAATCATCTAGAGTAGTTACTAGCACGCCTTATTTGATGATACAATGTGCAATGGGCCAATGGCTACTAACTGTTTTTGTCTTTGAACAATGGTTTCGAAACGTCCCGACTCCGTTCGCATCGGTCGTGCTAAACAACGTCAACTAATGATATGTCGTGTAAAAGGAGCCGAAAATCGAAAGGACATATTCTATGGAGCAACAGGACATGGGATGCTTTATATATGTACTGAGACCACTCTTTTTAAGGCAATAAAAAGAGTGACTCTAATCAAAGATTCAAAATGCTCGTACCGGCTGTGATTTTATGTGATGCCCGCTTCTACGGCCTAAAGTTATCTATCGGTCTGGTCAGCAAAAATCATCAAAAAGGTCACAAATTCCCTGCGCTAAAGATGGATGTGAACCTTTTTAGCTCGCATCGTCCTGTTGGGCGAGGCCGATTGGACCTCGCATGAGATCCGCTTGATTTAATGGTTCGTTTAATTTGGGGTCACATGTTTAGGAAAACAAACTGTTCACAAGGATCTCATATCAGATAAGTAAAGCCCGACGCGTGAAACGCATCACGGACCTTACAAATTAGATAAGATGCGCTCCACAGTCCAAATACGTCGGTGATCTAGATATAAGATTGTTTGTGCTTGGTGAAGCAGAAAATCAGTCACTATAGCCATTACTCTCTTTCACCGTCCGTGGAAGGACTTGAAAACCATACTCGGGAAAATTGTCCAAAAAGTCCTAAACTTATTGCATTTTTGTCGGGTCCTAAACATTTTAATTTTGCCAATTCAATCCTAAATATTTTCATGTTTTACCAATTGAATCCATCCGGGTAATTTTGATCGAAAATTACTGACGTACACGTCGGTCGTCCTATTTGACATCGCCGGCGTTGACGTGAATAATTCTTAATAATATTTTAGTATCTTGGGGATTGTTTCGTTAAGCAGTGGCATCTAGCTTAAAAAAAAAAGGGGCGGCCATTATTAGGAGTGAATCTCAGTCGTTCCCCTTTTTACGTGGACCATCCACAGCTCGGTGGATGGTTGTGAAACGACGCCACGTGGTGCATGTGTCACAGGCCAAAGTATCAATCAAGCACGCATCGTGCGCAGTGTGATGGTCGAAAAGATGAAGAAGCGAAATGATTAAGCGTCCAAGAATCAATGATGACGAGATGAAGTAAAGCGGCAAACTTACTGCGAATCCTTTGCCCTCTGTTCTTCATCGAAGAATACTGTTGGAAGCTTGTCCTTGAGCTCTCCTTTCGATCCCATTTGGCACGGCTGAAATGTGTAGACATATATTGCTAAACATTAGGATTCACTCATGGCCTGACTTTGGATTCCATCTAAACATCCCCAAGAGAAGCAGAGATTCAATTCTCGAAAATACAACTTGAAAAGGATCGAATCCTACTAATGGGACCGATAGATGGGTGTTTCGCGGACAGTAACATTCTTAAGCTATCGCCGAAGACATGAGAGAGAGAGAGAGAGAGAGAGAGAGAGAGAGAGAGAGAGAGAGAGAGAGAGAGGGGGGGTGCTCACCGAGGAGACATAAGGAGGTGCTCGGTCCGAGGATATAGGGAGGGCGGGCAGGGGAGAGGAGAGAGAAGAGGCCCTCTTCTTGAGGTAGAACAAGTAGAACAGCAAGAAGAGAATGATGGAGAAGAGAATAGGGATGGAGAATATGAAGGCCTGGTAAAGCTTGAGCTGAAGTGCCTGAGGATACAGATGAGGTGGTGAGCTTGGTGGTGATTGAGGAAGACCCATCCCAACTCTTCACAATTCACACACACACTTTAATGGAAAAAAATTCAAAAAGCTGTGTGAATAAATCTATCTCAAAGTGTGTGAAGTTCAGAGCTGCTAAAGACAAATACATAGGAGGTTACATAGGCCTTCTTCCTCTATTTATATGAACAAGCTTGCTCTATGTTTGTGTGTTAGAGAGAGAGAGAGAGAGAGAGAGAGAGAGAGAGAGAGAGAGAGAGATCTTATGGGATTGTTGAGAGATTGAGAAAAATTGCTAAAAGATGACAACTTTTTTGTTTGATAAATTGGAAGCCAAGGGAAGAGCTTTTGACATCAATGGAACATGGTATATATTCTCTGCCTTTCAAATTGATGGGACTACTACCACACTTAGCCTGCCAGTGAGGCACCACTATGAGATGGGCCCTCACACTTGCCACTGAGGCCCATTTGTCCTCATTCTCTAGGCATGGCCCTAAACAGCATAATGCCATCTTAACTATTTTTTTTTGTTTTAACAATATTTTAACTTGTGATTATGTTAGTGACTCGGGTGCCCAACTTGAATCAGGAGAAAAGTACACATCTTTGGTTTGTGTATGCTTAGCTAAGCGGATTCTTAAACGCCAAAGTGGTTTGGTAATTGTCTCTTGAGTGAAGTAGGAAGATGTTGGTCTCAAATACTGTTGAGATATTATGGTGGATGAGGTAGATTCTTTGCTAGTTAGGTTTTTATAAGTTTACATGTTAATCCATCATTTGGCAAGTTCATGCATCTAAGAACCTAGATTATGAGGAAGTACGAGGCATTTCAAAAACACGTCATTGTCTTACATTATCTGTGATTCAAACTAAACGAACTGTCGAGTGAGGAGTGTTACAGATTCGAAGCTCCAGATAAATATCAGTTTGAATGGACTTTGCAGAATGATGAGTGATCTTACTAGTTTTTGGCCAAAGAAAGAGAGAAGTTCCAAATGATTATTGATTTGGATGGACCTTGCCTAGTGATTAGTGATGCTACCGAAGTATCTATTGTTTTTTTTTCCTGTACTAGAGAGTTACAAAACAGCAAGCTCATAAAAATCCTTGAGATTGGTATAGTTGATTGGGCCATCCATGATTTTCAATTCCGAATCTAGAGGTCAACCGTACAAATTACACTAATTACGTGCAAACTGCTTTGGATAAGGTTACAAGCATAGGCAAAAGGTCTGATCTTAACAGGCTCGTGGGGGCTTGTAAGGTATTTTATGGATCTTTAAGTAAGAGGATTGTTGTACCTGAACCTCTGAATTTGATGTGGGAGCATCAGGCTCTATCGATCAACTCGCAAGACCTCGTCGATTAATCCAGCTGATGATGCGGGTTGATTCCATCGATTAATCCAACACAATCAATATTATTCAAGCAAAGGCAGAATTTAGTTACAACTCGCTTTGATGGGTCAAGAATAAAGTTATCAACATGGAGACAATCAACCAAGCTATCGATTAAGGATTTGACGATTCTTTCCTTGCCGATCAAGTTTTACGTTACCGATTCACTAAACTAGTTGCCGATTTCAAAGCAAATTTACAATATATCGATGCAAGGCTATTCTTAGTAGTTTCCTTAGATATTTGTTGATCTCTTGAAATTGTTATTTTCTGGTCAAGGTAGGTGGCCGAATTTTAGAAGATGAACCGCAAAGCCAAACAATCAAGATTTCAAGTCTCCATGCCATTAATGCATTTTCTAGTTCCTAGATTTTTTTAATTGCTTTCTAATTCTCGTGTCTCTAATATTTGGGTAGTCTCAATGTCTTTAATGTTTGGGTAGTTGCATGTCTTTAATGTTTTTATATTGTCTATGTCTTAATTCCTCTATAAATAGAGGAGAATTCTCAATTGTAACGCAGAGTTGATGAATATTGAGAATATATGAGAATTGTCTCTGTTTGAGCAAATATCTCTCCCGATTTTTGTATCCCTAGAAGGTGGATTCTTCCTTGGTGGTAAGCCAAGAAGCGTTGTATCCTCAACTGGTGGTTTTGGTGGTGGGCTTCTCCTATCCCGAAGTCATGTATGCTTGGCGGGTGATTCGTCCTGTAAGCCTTGGTGGTGAATTTCATCAATCCCGATCTTGATCCTCGGCCGGTGGCACGACTTGTATGCCTTGACTCTGATCATAATTTATCCTTCATTTGCATTTATCCATTGACATCCATCCCCACACATTCTGATCTATCCTTGATTTGTTCTATAAACCTTGATGGTGAACTCCGTCAATCCCGATCTTGATCCTCAGCTAGTGGTACGTGCCTTGACTCTGATCATAATTTATCCTGCATTTGCACTTATCTGTCGACATCCACCCCCTCACATTCTGATCTATTCTTGATTCTATTGATATCACTCAAAATGACAATCGCCCATCCCACACCCGCATTAGAATTTTCAAAAATATTAGAACACATCAAGCTCATATATCCAGCCAATGATAGGTTTGCAATTTAGAGGAACTCTCTTGCTAGTAATACTCGTGTATACATTGTCTATACAAGCAAGTAATCACATTTCACAAATTACTTATACTACACCATTATTTGATATATAAAAAAACGAGTAATTATAGCATACATCGCCGGTGTAAAGGAAGTTTTACACAAGCGGCTTCCTTCACCACTGATTTAAGGAAGTACGTAGTTATAATCGTCAAAACAAGGGTTGATAAGGCTGCTTGGGTAAAACTTCCTTTACATGAACAGCATATGTATTAGGATGCATGTGTGAGTTGTGTTTGAGAAGTCCCACATTGAAGAATTGATGTGGTGCTGAACAGTTAATATATCCTAGTTGGCCCATAAGTCATTAGCTTAAGTTTTTGAGTGAATGTGGGTTTGACTGGATATGTTGACAGGCTCGGACTTGGACTCCCACTTGGCGATCTCCCCGGGTGAAGGTATTGGACTTGTGTTGCGCGCTCTCTAGTGTTTGGTGAATATCTTAAGGAATAAATCTCATGATCGACGCTTGTTTCAGGTGGAAATTTCCATTGTGGTGAATATCTCAAGGAAGAAATCTTGCGGTGCATAGTTGCAGGCGCATTGCAATGACTTGGAGATTCAACTTGAAATAAATTGATGCGAAAAGATATTTGGATTAAGGAGGAGTAAACTTAACACTAGAGCTCACATGTGAGTGGGAGATTGTTATGATGCACGTGTGAGTTGTGTTAGAGAAGTCCCACATCGGAGAATGATGTGGTGTTGATCTGTTAATATATCCTAGTTGGCCCATAACTCATTAGCTTAAGCTTTTGGATATTGACAGGCTCGGATTTGGGCTCTCTCTTGGCAATCTCCCCGGGTGAAGGTATTGAACTTCTGCTGCGCGCTCTCAACAATATAAATTATTTTTAAGTAAAGGTTTTGTTATTATTTGATTCATTACGTGAGTTAGGCTACACTTTTTCCTTTCTGGTCTCCATTAAGTGGACCCAGGTAGTTCAAGGTAGGCATTGTCTTGAAAAAGAAAGAGAAAATGAGGATGTGTAAGGTAGGCATATGTGTTTTCTAATTGACAAAAGGTTCTGTTAATTTGGTGGAGATGTTAACCTAACCTCCCTAACTGTTTCTGACATTGGTTCATACATGGTCAAAAAGATGGTCCAGTCTAGAACGTCATCTTTCGAATAATTTTTATCTCCAATCAATCCCTTACGAACCGAATGATTCGAATTGTCAAATATATATGAAATTTACTAGATTCAACAGTTTATAAATCAGTCAATCCAACATAAGTTGTGTAATAAGCAAAACACACATCCATTTTTTATTTTATTTTTTGGTAAAGAAACACACATCCATTTTCATCTCCTCTGGAACTAATTATGATAGTATTGAACCCAAAAAAGAAAGGAGGTGGGTGTTGGGGCCAAGCCAAGCCCCCTCTTCCCTGTACCAATAGAAATGGGAGAACTTATTCTTCATAAAAATGAAGAAAGCGGTCCACGCACTACTTCAAAAAGTGAAGGTCCGATCAGATTCACCTTCTAAATATCTTCAAATATTCTTTCTTTATCAGCAAAAGCTCAGTATTGAAGAATAAACAGGCCTAGAGAGAGCATACCATAGGACAGCTGTCGCCTGCAAAGAGTGTCAGCTTCTACGTCAACTAGTGCAAGCCTTAATAGTTAATATATCACGTAATGCCTAGGTCAAGTTGGTGTTTCATTAGTCATGATTGGAAGGATCAAAGAATGTTTTTTTCACCATATCCCCGTGCAAATAATTCGATCAATATTCATCGTTGTACAGGTCGGACCATGTTGGAAAATGGTAAACTGACATATCTTTCAGAGAAAGAAGCGAGCGTCATATGTTATATCGAACAACTCTCGAAATCAAAGTATAGAGACCCTAAAACGATATAAGCTACGAAAGAAAATTACACTAAGAATATGTTAGGCATAAGTGTATAAAGATGGGAAAGTCTTCGAATTGGTTCAAACAGTTCCGGAGAAGCAACAATCCACCTTCGCGAGTTTGTGATCACCGTAAAGAAGTTACGCCAAACACTGTCTAAATTTTCGCTTTAAGCCTCCTAGCTAAGCAAAATCGAACTCGCCCTCCCTTTACTTCCGAATGTTAATCAATTAACAACTCAACTCAAAATCAAAAGATCTTACTCCTAGTGATTTGATTTATGAGACCCACCAAGAGATGACTTCACTCAAATCTTCTGCAGTATCATGATATCCTTCACACTCTCCCTAGTTGCTATCTTTTTCTTTTCTTTTTCTTTAAAAAACTTATCCAAAAATACTAATCCAATTGCACTTTTGCCAATTCAGTCCTAAACTTTTTTAATTTTATTAATTGAATCCTAAGCCCTTGCTTGAGGCTGGCAGAGGAAAAAAGGGAAAAAAATAAAGAAAGAAATCAGAAGATAGAGAAAATAAATAAATAAAAACTTCAAAAAAAACATACTATAATGTTACTAAAAAAAAATGTCCACGTCAACATCAGTTGTGCCAAATAGGACGACCGGCGTCCACGGCAGCGATTTCAGGCCAAAATTGATCGGATGGACTCAATTGGTAAAATTTGAAAAAGGTTTATGACTCTATTGGCAAAATTAAAAGATTTAAGATTGAAACGGGAAAAATTGCTCATGACTTTTTGAACAATTTTCCACTTTTTTTTGTTTGTTTCTCGTTTAGCAGCTGCTGATGATCGATGGGGAGCACGGACTTTTCCTACCTTTTCATCGATCGATAGAGCTCTCACTGTGATGAAAAGCGCTCTCTCTCTGTCTCTCCCCTAGTGGGGAAAGAGATAAGATCTACAACTGCACCCACTGAAAGTCTGGATTCTCATTCTCTCTCTCTCTCTCTCTCTCTCTCTCTCTCTCTGCGACGCTGAAATGCGCATCTCTCGTTCTCTCCCACGTTTCCTTTTTCCCTTTTTTCCTTTTTCTGATTGAGGAATAACAACGACAACAATGGATAATAACACCATAATTAAAAGTGCCTGCCACTTTACCCCTTTAAAAACAGTCGCCCCGTTGGCGCGGGTGACGACGATCATGTAGGGAGTTGAAAAGGGTTCAGTCCAACCACCATTGGATCACGACATTTCTGATTGTGGCCTTGAAAAGTAATTTATTATCAAGTTGTAGAGCCCTCCCGTAGAACATTTGTGATTAAAGAAACGATTAGTGAGTCATTAATTTTATGGTTAGTGCCTTCCAACTCAGGCACTCATGCTAGATTCCAAATAATTTCCGAGATCTTGGTCAGTGGACGATCATCAAGACACTAACTCGATATCTTTAGTTGTCTACGAGGTTTTCAACCTTTAGGAGGCATATTATATGCGAAATTATTTGATCCGATGAACCCTCGTGCCATAAACGGCTCTAGACACTTTTCGCGCGACGGATGTTGTTACGTCATCTTCATCGCATGCGGCTTGTTGTTTAGTTCGCATCTGCCTCTACTAGGAGAGCAAAAAGCCGATGAGAGCGAATGAAAAAGAGAGATGAAACATTTGCAAACAGTAAATTGAACTTCAGAAAGTACATTTTCGGGGAACTTTCTTTAGGACAGGATTACATGGCAGGTGTCTTATTAAGGTTAAATGAGAAAGACCTGATCTAAATCCACCTAATATTGCCTCGTTATGCACTAAACATACATAACAACAGTTTCCTCGGTGCAAAAATTTGACAATGCAACCAACTTCATTGTCACTCTAGTTGTGTTGGTTGGTGTGCAATATAATTTCCAGAAACTGTTTTTCATAAAGTTTCATGTATTGTGCTCCCCAGCCCACCTCTATCGACCGACTAAGGAAAGAAGAAAATATAATGCCGGACCAAAACAGTTGCAAAAAACAGAACCATGAGTAAAATCAATAGCATGGGAGAATTTTGCTACCGTTCCACCTCTGGCGAGAGACCCGTGATTTTACAAAAATAACTAGTACTTCCTCTTTCTTATTTTGAAGCTGGATGACCGGATTACATCATCGTCGGCATTCAGGGTAGCCTCCAGAGTTGCAATGGACTCGGGTTTGGTGAAATAGGTGAAGAGAAGAAAGATACCATCCAAGTAGGTGTTACTCTCCCCTGCTTTGTTCTTCTTCTTGATACTGTAGGCCAATGGAATCACGCCTCTGTTGAAAACCTCGACGTACATGCCGCCTCCAGCAACAAGCAGCTGCAACAATGTACAACATTAGCAAGATGACTCGAGTTCATGACACTAGCAAGTAGCAAGTGATATGCATGCAGCTTGAACCTTCACTTGAGAAGCTCCTCCCAAAAGACTTAAAGGTAAAAAGAAAAAACAACTAGGGCTCATTAGTCCTTCCATCTTGTATCCAGTGACATTGGTGACACAACAATAGACGGTTTCTGAGCATGCTCAGACCTAAACATCCTTCCCGGACAGAGACGCAACAAACTCTGCTAGAAATGGAAAAGCATGAACATAAAAAAGGAGCGACATAACCAGGGAGAGAAAACATGACATCTCGTAAACAAGATTGTTAATAGAGAAGCTTTGTACCTCATGGCATTGACCTCAACTAGCAGATAAGACAAAAATTAGACGGACAGAAATTCAGCACATATTGAGTTAAGCTAAACTTTGCACTGAATTAGACCATATAGAAGCTGATAAGAACTAGAATAGTCAATTTAATATCAATAATGGAATTAGACCATATAGAAGCTGATAAAAACTAAAATAGTCAATTTAACATCAATCATGTCCCAAGCATTATAGATGCAAGAAACTTATTAGATCAAATCCACAGAAGGGTGTTATGTACAGTCACAGACTCAAAAAGAAATGCAAGGCTTATACAGATGCAAATGGATGGTTAGTACAAATACACCAGAAAGCAGGTAATACTGTCTGAGATGTCCAGATATTACGTCGAATTACTATGGTATGTGCTTAATAAAGGCCTTAAACAGACTTTTGACACTCAAATTAAAAGTGCATAAAAACAAGGGAAAGGACAACAAAATCAAAGAATCATGACAGTTCAATGTTTCAAGCCCCCATTACCTTAATACCGTTCCTCCAAAATCTATGCACAAGAAGACAACTAAAGATGCATCAGAAGCAGAAAGGAACCTAAGGAGATTTCCCATTGAAAGAGAGAGAACTAATAAGTGACGTTAAATAATGCAGCCGTTTCTTCTTCACATGTATTATAATAGGAGATGATTAGATGGAACAAGTCAGTTATCAACCTTGAAGAACCCATTCTAGTCAATAAAGTCATCAGGAACACAATCAGCTCATTTCCTTTTTCAGAAGTTCATTGCCTTAAGATATTGTAGAAGCACATAGTATAGTCTCTGTCTATCGTATATTACCACCCCATGCAATTAAAACTACAAGAAGCAAGTTAGGGCATTTTCATTCTAAGGATCGTGACAGTCGTTATAGAGGGTAGATGTCCTTCAATTTGATGTTATGTGATAACCTTTATGAGATAAGCTTTCGGCCAGTTCAGCCAAATATATGATTCAGTTGGAAAAGAGTACTTTCTCTCTCAAAAAAAAAAAAGACCCAGAAAAAAAATGGCCAATGGCAAGAAAACTGGCTGCCTCGATTGAGGAATAAGACAAAACCTAACCTACACTTGTGAAGCGGGTAATGTATCATGTATTATGCCATCAGTTCACACTAACATTCTTATACCAACGAAGGATCTGCTTAAGCCCCTATTATGCACTCCAATCACAACCAAGTACAAGACCACAGCCGTCATGAACATGCAGAACATGCAATTACCTCGGATAGTAATAAGAAGAGACACAGTCATTGTCCCCAATGGGAGAATGACATCAATTCAGACTACAGTCCTCATACAAAGTTAAGACTCTATTATGCACTCGAACCACAACCAGGTGCGAGTTCGATAAACAAAAATTCCATGTCAACTATGTTCCTTCCAGATAAACAACAACATTTTGCCTGCTCCTAATCTAAAGCCAACAGGAGGGGAGTTGGCAAAAGCAAGCAACCTTCGAGTGAAAAAGTTCCCTTTCTCCAAAGGCATATAATTTGGACCTCTTCGGTTAATATTTCATTGCTATTGGTCTCATATTTCTCTGGGTTACGTTGCACATTCGCTTGTAGAGGCATTTCTTGCATCTACATCTAAGTTTTTAGATTGTTGCAGGACAACTTTCAGTAGAATGAAGGGTTACCAGCAACAGCTCAAGATATTAGCAAAAACAAAGTCAACTAATCTTGAGGTGTGTGTTCTCAATTCTTTCAGCAGAATCAATTGCATAATCTCCAACAAAACTCCAAAACTGCATCATCAACTTCCTCCAGCTAATGCTTAATCAAACCTATATAGTATACCGCAATAGAACATACCATACTCCAATTAAATCGTTTCGTTTTCTTTTTCCTCCAATTCCTGATCAAAAGAAACAGAACAAACTAAAAAGTCTAAGACGTCACGAAGTTTTAAAACTTATTACCTCTTCATACTTCTGGGTCAACGCGAGCCTCTCATCTTCGGACATGTCGGGCCTCAGGACCGCCATGGTCTCGTACTGCCTCAGCCCGGGCGGGCACTGGGGCTCCTCCCTGTCCTCCACCGCCGTCGCGCCCAACCCGGGCGGCGACGCCGGGTCGTCCTCGGACCCCAACCCGCCCTCGAAGAAAGTCCCGGAGAAGTCGAGCGTCTGAGCTCGGACCGGCGCCGCCGAGACGGCGGTTCTTCCCAGAGAGCGGTGTGGGCAGGCGGCATTGAGCTGGGAAGGGAACGGCTTGAGGGTGTGGGAGAAGGAGAGGAGAGGGGATGAGAGTTTGGCGGGAGGGTAGGGGCAAAATGGGGAATTCGAGGGGGGTTTGAGCGTGGACGCGAGGGAATAAGAAGAAGAAGAAGAAGAGGCCATGGCTGATGGAATTTGGAGGAAAAATGGAAGTGGAGAGTTGGGGGTAAGAGCTGGCTAAAGTGGATACCGGATAAGGGTGATCAGCAGACGGTGGATGGCTCATTTGGGCTTGGCGGGCCGGGCCGGGCCGGCCACCCACCAACTAGCTAATCCAACATTAGGAATTTCATGTTGTTGTGGCCTCGAATGCGAAAATTCATCCTTGAGTGTCATTTGGATCATCGATCTTCAGTGAAACGACATACGTTATTACTGAAGACGGATTCGGTAATTGTACGTCAATTTTAGTGTGAAGAAGTCATAGGTATGCTCTTTGAGCGTGTAACCTATAACATAGTTCTAATGATCTCTCTTGTTATCTGAAACTTGTTTTGTTTTGAAGTTATCTGGGATTTATCTTGATTTGAAGTTGTGCTCTTTGAACTGATATGTTTCTCTCTTGTATTTCGATGAGGATATGAATGAAATGTTATTTTGACAAAAAAAAAAGAAGAAGAAAAAAGACATACATCATTGATAAGATTAAACAAGAAAAACGGACAACTAGTTTAATCAACTCCCAAGTAATCTTCTACAATAATTAATGCTCCGTTTGTTTCATGGAAAACAACTTCCGGGAAAATATTTTTCGGATTTTCCTTTCCATAAAAATATTTTCCGGATTTTCTGGTGTTTGGTTCGCAAAAAATAAACAAGTCAAGGAAAACATTTTCCACCCATGGAAAAAACACACTCAAAAGTGACAAAAATGTTTTCTACTTTTTACAAAGAGGAAAACATTTTTCCTCGTCTTTCCTCCCTTCACTCTTTCACATTCATTTTCTTTTTAATTATTTTAAAAAAAATCCTAAATTTTTATTTTTCTTGTTTTTTCTTTCTCTCTTCTTCTGCCAGTCACCGACCACGGCGATTGCTAGCGACTGGCCACAGGCCAGGATGAACCTTGCCGGCTTCGGGTGAGGCTCCACCTTGCCAGATCCGATGAGGTCGAACTCGCCGGCCGTGCCGTGGTCAAGGCTCGAGCGAGGCCAAGCTCGCCAAATTCCGGCAAGGCCCAAGGCTCCACCTCACCTAGGCCGTCCGTCGAAGAAGGAAGACATAAAATAAAATTAAAATAAAATGATAATATAATAATATAAAATAATAATTAGAAATTCGATTCAAAAAAGAAAAAAAGATAAGATAAAATAGAAATAAATAATTATTAAAATGAGTGCAAGGAGTCAAATTTTCCATACCAAAAGGCGAAAAATCTTTTCTAGTTCATTTTCGGATTTTTGCCAAACACGGGGAAATATCTTCATTTTCCTGAAAAATGACTTGTTGGAAAATATTCTCTAGAAATGCTACATTTTTTGTGAAACAAAAAAAGCCTAAAAGATATATATATATATATATTGAAATTACCATCATTAAACTATGACAATATACAAAAAAAGAAAAAAGTCGGGCAACAAATTTTATACATTTGGATCAAGAGTTTCAATAATTACATGCAAACTATTCTGAGTCGGGCATCGAATTTATATTATTGGGGCCCTCAATTACATAAAGTCCGTCCTTGTGTAAGTCGGTCAATTGGGTTCAATCAAACGAGTACGTCGTTGGTTGGATTAGAGAAAATGTGGTTTAACCAATTTTCAAGTCCTTCTCTACATTGTTTAAAAAATGAGACTAGTTCAAAAAGTTACCATCGTTGTTTATACCTTTTGATCAGCATTCTTATCAATTGCATGCAAATTGTTCTAAATTAGGACAACGAATTTTATGTTGTTGTGCGCTCAAATACAAAAGTCTATCATCTTGTAGTTTGGACCATTAGATTTAAGTGATCATGAATAGCAGCACCAACTGCTTACTAATTGCTCTGAATCGGGGCTTCTTTGTGGCCTCAAGTACGAAAGTCTATGTTGTGTAATATGGATCATTGAATTCTAGTGAGACGACGTACGTCGCTGATCGGATTAAACAAAAGGAATAGGCAACTGGTTTAACCAATTTTCAAGTGATTTTCTACTCTTTTAAAATATAAAAACACTTAGGGCATGTTTGGTAACGTTTCTATTTTCCGGAACAAAAAAAAATCAGAAACATGTTTGGAAACCCAAGTGATTCTGATTCTGATTCTGCTTCCGGGAACAGTTTTGAACCAAAAATAAGAAACAAAAAAAAGTTGTTTCTCAAAAAAAAAAGAACACTTTTGAGAATCACAAAAAAGAACATAGTCTCAGTTCTTTTAAAAAAATTAAGTTCACGTGAACTTCTAAACTTTAAAAAAAATTAAAATTAGATTTGAAAATTTACTAACTACTAATTTTTTAAAATTTAATTTAAAAATAAGCTTTAAAATTTAACAAAAAAAGTTAAAAAAAAATTAAATGGGGGGGGGGGGAATTAAAAATATAAAAAATTCAAAAAAATGCAAAAATAAAAATAATAAATAAATAAATAAATGGGGGGAAATTAAAAATATGCAATTTTTTTTAAAAAATTAAAAATTAAAAACATTTTAAAAATTTTAAAAATATTTAAAAAAATATTAAATATTTTAAAAAAAGAATGCTCACCACTTGGTTGTTTCCGGGAATAAAAATTTTGTGCAGTTACCAAACGCGTTCTAATTTTCTAAAAATCGTCTAGGGAATAGAATCAGAAAACATGATTTTAATCAGAATCACTTTAGAAGAACAGAAACGTTACCAAACAGGCCGTTAGTAAGAAAGTTACCATCATGGAAATATGGCAATATACCTTTTGATCGAGAATACCACCAATTACGGCACTGCTCTAAATTAGGGCAACCTATTCTATGTTGTTGTATCCATGAATACGAAAGTCCGTCCCTATATAATTTGGACCGTCGGATTCTAGTCAAACATTGTTTGTCGTTGATCGGATTAAATAAAAGGAACAGACAACTAATTTAATAGATTTCTACACAGGCTAAAAATAATAATCCTAGTGAATAAGAGGGTGCATGACAACCATTTTGTTTCAGAAATAGATTTTTGACTAGAAATAGATTTTTCTATTTTTATTTCTGGATGAGTTTTTGAGCAAAAAAAATGCTTTAATAACAACATAAATTTCTGATCCTGGAACAGAAATTCGTTTGATAATAGTTGAAATTTTTTACTTCTAGAATAGAAGTAGGCGGCGGTCGGCGATGGGGCAGCGGCGGCGGCCGGCGATGGTCACGGCAGTGGTTGCGACGGCGATGAGGGGTTATTATTTCTGATTTCTGTTTCTTTGAGAAGCTATAATTTTTTGTTTTTGATTTCCCTTCCAAATCTATTTCTGGAATAACTTTTTGTTCCAGAAATAGAAAAATAGAATTACGTTACCAAACGAGTTTCTGTTCCAAACCTGTTCCAGAAATAGGTTTGGAACAGAAATAGAGAAATAGAATGGTTGTCATGCATCCCTTAAGTTACGAAATGAACAAAACAATTTACTAGCCAGTAGCTACCCATCATAGTTTTGCGGGCTTTTTTCAAAAAAGGGTCCAGAAAAAAAAAAAATTACGAATTTGGGTCTCGTTTGCCAAAATTTACCCGTTAGGGTCCCGTTCGGCGGTAAGACCGCCGAACTTGGGGAAATTGGACCAAGCGATGTAAGTTCGGTAGCTGGGCTACCGAACTCATGCGCGTTCGGTAGCAGTGCTACCGAACGCACAGCATGCGTTTGGTAGCAATGCTACCGAACGTGCATGAGTTGCGGCTCCGACCGAACTTGCATGAGTTCGGTAGCGGTGCTACCGAACTTGCATGCGTTCGGTCGCAGTGCTGCCGAACTTAGACAATCCCTCTGCGAAAGTGCCACACGCCCCGCTTTGCGGCATGCGCCCAGGCGAGGCCCCCCTCTCCACGCCCCCCTCTGCTGCATGCGTCCCAGGCGAGGGCCCCCTCTGCTGCATGCAGACCGTCCCTTCTTCACGCATGCCTTTCCCTTCACGTGAAGGGTCAGGCTTTTCACGTGGAGGCATTCAGAGGTTTGAATGCCTTGCAAGCGTTCCGTGAAGCCTTCAGGCCTCTGATACAAATAACAGAGGCGTGAAGGCTTTAGGGAGAGAAAAAAGAGAGAAACAAGAGACAACCGAGAGAGAAAAGAGAGATTTGGAGGTCGTTTGTCGATTTTCGGCGTCTCCGTATCCGCGGTCATTGATTCCGGTGACGTTTCTTTACCTTCGAACCAGGTAACAATTCACTTTATAATCGATTTTCTACTGCCCTTAGCGTTTTTCGTTTCGATTTTGTAATGTTAATTTTTTATACACGGCAGAGAAGTTAAAGCAAAAGAGCAGAGAAGTTAAGGAGACACAGTATCCAGATTCTCATCTCGACGCACGCACGTTTTTTGGGTCAAGGTAATTCCTATATCCTTGTGAGTGTTAATTTGAGCACGTTTTGATGTGAAAAACATGTTGTTTTAGTGCTGTATAGTCACTGTTGTTGTTTTGTGCTGTTTGGTCCCAAAAATATCTTGTTCTTGCGCTAAGATTAATTTATTACTGTCTAGGGAAAAATATTTATTAACTTATGGATGGAAAGTAATTTATCATTTCTTCATTTAGCAGAATGTCTTCTACATCTTTTGGGACTGTGAAATGGGGAGGTACAATAGTACGAAATGAATTTGGATATGATTACGAAGGTGAACAATATGCTATATTTGAGTTGGGAAACATATCCAGATTTGATGAGTTACGTGCTATGATTGAGCGCCAGTTGAAAATAACAGAAAATCAGTATATTTCTAGTCTGATGTATAGACAACCGATTCAAGCAACCAATTATTGTATGTATGAAATTGTGAAGGTGCATAATGATGCTGCAGTTAAGATAATCATGTAGTTTGCACGTCAGGGTAATTCTATGGGGTTTGCACAGTTTTATGCAACTGTAGATGAACACCAACCGATAAATGATTTAACTGGGGAAGGTTCCAATGTTGGTGAAGATGAAGTTGGTGTGGATAATCAGTACGTGGAGTACGATGATAACAATAATAATGATGATGCTTATAGTGATGAAGAAGATGATTTATGGTTGGAAGAAGATGACGGAGGTAACGAAGAAGATGACGGAGGTGATGAAGAAGATGTCGGAGGTGCCGAAGAAGATGACGGAGGTGGCGATATGGAGGCTTACTACAACACACATTGCAGTAATCCCATTTTGCCGTTGGTACATCCACCACCCCATTCAGAGATTAACTATGATATGATGCAAGTAGATACAAGAAGCAATCCGGGCCATATGTTGTTTGATCCATCAACAGAATTTCATGTTGGGATGTTATTTTCATCACGAGATGCGGTGCAGTTGGCTGCAAAAGAGTATTCTCTGAGGAGAAATCATCAATTTCGCAGTGGTGAGTCAAAGAAGCGAAAATATACTATACAGTGCGGGAATCCAAATGAACCGTGTGGTTGGCGGCTCCGTGCATTTCATAAAAAGGATGACCCATTTTGGACAATAACTAAGTATAGTAGGCCACATACATGTCGTAATCTGCAAATATCAAGGGATCATCGGCAACTTGATCAGAAGTACCTCTGCAGCCAGATAGAAGCAATGGTTGCCGCTCAACCAGATATCAAAATCAAGCCATTAATGGCCGAGATTAAAGATAAGCCGGGCTTCGAACCTACCTATCGAAAAACCTGGGCAGCTAAACAAATGGCGATTGCCAAAACTTTTGGAGGATGGGATGAGTCGTATGGTCAGTTAAGACATTTATGAATATGATGAAGTCAATGAATCCAGGTTCTCATTTTGTGATCGATGATTGCATGAGCCAAGATAATAGTGTCATGGTTTTCAACCGGATGTTCTGGACTTTCAAGCAAACGATTGAAGGCTTCCAAAATTGTCGTCCTGTGATATTTGTTGATGGAACTTTTTTGTACGGGAAATACCGAGGAACGCTCCTTTGTGCGGCCTCATTTGATGGCAACAATCATATATTTATGTTGGCATTTGCCGTGGTTGATCGGGAGAATGGCGATAATTGGACTTGGTTTATGGATCTGTTGCGGAGATATGTCACTAATGGTCGACAAAATATTTGTGTAATATCAGACAGGCATAAGGGGATTCTGAAAGCAATGGAGTCAGAAGAGTGGCGTCCTCCACATGGCCACCATAGATATTGCATTCGGCATGTTGTCAGCAACTACAATAAGCAATTCAAAAATGCCGAAGGCAAATTAGCTGTTCAGATGGCATGTAAATTTTTAAATTTACGTTATTTGAGGAATAAACGTGTTCATAAATTTGTATGACGAGTACTTATTATTATTGTAATGTACAGCTTACGAGAATCAAAAGCGAAAATTCTTACACATCATGAGCCGAATGAGTGAGTTGCATCCAGAAACAGCTCAATGGTGTGAGCAGATTCCAAGGGAGAAATGGACGAAAGCTTATGATGAAGGAAGGAGATATGGATCGATGACAACGAATTTAGTTGAATCGGTTAATGGGATGCTGAAGGATTTTCGTGCTCTGCTAATAACTGCTATGGTGAATAAGATATTTTATCAATTGGCCTATTATTTTGACACCAGAAGAACGACATACAGGGCGCAGAAGGTAGAGGGATGGGTATATACTCAATTTGCGGGTAACATGCTCGAGAGAAATAGTCAAGCTGCAAATAGGCATGATGTGACACGGTTCGACTCTGATACAGGGACTTTTGAAGTTAAAACTGGATGTAATAGATCCAAAGGAATAGGGGGCCACAAACACAAAGTCCAGCTAAACCGACGAACGTGCACATGTGGGAAATTTCAAGAGATGAAAATCCCATGTTCCCACGTAATTGCAGCATGTCAAAAATATGCAATTGATTACCATGCGTTCGTAGATGAATTCTATACGTTGGATAGAACACTTCAGTGCTATCAGTACATGTTTCATCCATTGGGGCATTCGGATTACTGGCCTAAACCTGACGAGCTGCTATTAGTGCCAGACCCGAACCGTATTAGGAAGAAAGGAAGGCCCCGTGCATCACGGATACATAATGAGATGGACTGGAGTACGCCGAGCAGTAGCACTTCGCGTAACGCTTGCACCAACTGTGGAAAATCAGGGCACAACAGCCAAACTTGTGCATACAGATCGGCCCAGCAATAAAATTTAGATTGTGTGTCAACATTGAATGTAATACATCTGATTTTCATACTCAATTTAGTTGTGTGAATTATGTAAATTATATATATGAATTTTTTGTAATGTTATAATATCACAATTGTGCGATATTTATTAAGTTCCTCTGTTCCATTTGTGGACATGGCACAAATCACGCAAAATGAAAAACGAGCACGAAGCAAGCAAGTTGGACTGAGTTCGACACTTGGGCAAAATTTCCGGATTCCGATCAGACCAACAAGGCATCTTTAGAAGGGCATATCTCGCACCTCGGTCATAACTAGGGGCCACACAACATATCGAATCGAAGGTCTACGCACGTAGAATGCATTTGAATAATAATATACCAACAAATCACGCAAAATGACTGAGAAAACCGATCCCAAAGTAGGAGGGTCGCACTGTTTTTCCAGAAATCTGGGCATAAACCGGGCCAACATGGGGTATTCCCGACCCCATAACTTTACACAAAGATCGAAATGAGAGAAAATGAGCACACCGAAGCGTTCTTCTACGAACCACGAACACAATAAACCAAGAATAGTCCGAAAATACTAAGATTAAGCTAATGAAAAACGAGCACGAAACAAGCAAGTCGGGGGTTTGAACCACCCGAGGCATTCTACTGCTGCTGCTTCTGTGCGTCTGTTGCTGCAACCCTCACTACATTTAATGATGATGTCGTCCTCCTACGCGGCCTCCTGTTCCGCAATCAGGTTGTCTTCGTTCTTCGGGACGCCTAGTATTGTACCGACGATGACGTTCTGGAGGAGTAGGATCTGTAGATGACGAAGGCATGTCATGTGGTATGAAGCGTGGCTGTGATGTGGATGCATAATGAAAGTCAGGAAATATTCGATGCTCCGATGGTTCATATCCTACTGTAGACGGGTGTGGGAAGAACTCGGATCCATAGGCACTTGGAGAGTTAGTTGGAGTGAAGGCGAAATCGGGTCCCTCATGAAATGGACTGGCAAACTGGCTAAACCTTGTATTTAACCCCGGCGTATGATAGGTGAACGGGTAGGAAACAGCGTCATCAACTGGATGAGCTCGAGTGGTCCTTCGGGTCAACTGAACAGTCTCAGGTGGGTCATCCTCGTCCGGCCCAATGGGCGCTAATGTAGGTGCTGATTGGGGTAGTAGAATCATTGTCAACCGCCTCTCCTCATTGAAGGCGCACAGCATTACCTTAGATATCCTATCTATATGCCGTATGTTCTCCTGCATGTTCTCCCGAGATATAGTGAAAACCAATCGTACGATTTGTTCCACGCCATCACACTGTTCATGAAATCAAAGTCAACAGAAGTTATTGAATGCCAATAACTTATGTTACTAAAAAAATAATAAATTAAGTAAATTAAATGTGTTTGCACTAACCGCTCCACCTACTGCACCTCCCGTGTAAGAAATCCACCTTCGTGTGTGTTTGCGATACCACTTCATATATTCTGAATGATAGTGAAGTGGCTCCGTTGCAGGAGCATAATTGACTATGTGCTCAAGACGATTGTTCCATATACCAATCCACTCTCCGTGAAAATCGACCCAATTCCTTGTAATTGGCTTTAATTGAATATTATGAAAACCTGTATGATTACTGGGAGGAATAGGTATTGATTGATGCATACCAAACTGACGACATACTCGGTCTGGATAATGCCACTCAACGATGTGGAAATAGATGAGTGGGACACGAGCCCTCCAAATGTGTTCTCCCTGCCGGCAGTAATCTGGTAGACTCTGGAGAATGTCATCTGTGTAGGGCTCCCAAGTAATCTGTGATTGTATTAAAACATATCAAATTAAACGAAGAATTAATTTAAAAGGTAACATTACATTGAACTCGTTGGTTGCTATCATGACTTATATCTGCAGATGCCATTCTATCAAATTGGTAGCGCAGATGCCGCAAAGTATGTGTGGGGACCATTGTTGTCTGTAGGGGTTGAGTCTAGCTGCATAAATAAAAAATAAGAACATTTACATATATTATACGCACTAAAACAAATTTATGACTCACGAACTGAAAAAACAATAAATCACATACCGACTACCAAGAGGTGCATCTGGTAAAGGATCACGGCTTCTGATGGATGGGGCGACACAACTGAAGCGATCCCACGCCCAAATCTGCAATACATGTAGGGCACCACTGATTTGGTGCGCTGATGGATCAGTCGCATTGCATAGCTCCCGATACAACCACGCCAGTGCTGCTGAACCCCAACTGTACGGCGTAGGATCCTCGAGGTGCTCTAGTAGTGGAAGAAAAATCAAACTAACCCTAGCACCTGATTTGTCTGAAAAGATAGATCCAGCCAACTGGAGAATCAATGCCCTAGCATGCTGCAATATGGTAACCTCACCGGCATCGTCAGGAATTACACCAAAGAGTCCTCTCAGCCAGGCTATCTTTACCATCGAACCGTGTATTTGACTGGCTAGGGGGCGGTGACCAAGTAGATTCTCACAAAAATCGGGCCAACTCCTACTAGTGGGGCAAGTAACTGCAAGTCCATAAATAGGAAGCCCTGTTAGCACTACGATGTCCTGCAATGTGATCGTGCATTCACCTTCCGGCATATGGAAGGTGTGAGTCTCGGGCCTCCATCGCTCGACCAAAGCTGTAATCAAATGGTGATCAATTTGCCAAAATCCCATCTTCCAAACTCCGTAAAATCCCGAAGCTCGAATATACGGTTCAATGCGTTCATCAAGTTCAGCTTCGTGTAGCATCGATCCATCTCGCTGACATCTAAGACATTGATCCTCATCTATCTATAAAATGTTACATTAACCATTAGTAGATTTTATTACGATACAGCTATTACAAATGACAGATCAACTGAGAAATTTCTTAATTACCTGAGCGTTCCATATGGCATGTGATCTGTGTCGGGCCTGCTCTGTAAGTAGTGAATCGTCCCGAGGTCCCGGCTGAATGTAAGTCCGTTGTGCCATGTCTACAAATGGAATAGAGGAACTTAATAAATATCGCACAATTGCTATTATTTTTTATTTTATTTGTATTCTAATTTTATTTTTTCTAAATAAATATCATCATGTCCCTGTTGATTTTTTTTATTTTCTGCATTTTTATTTTATTTTTAATATTTTTCTGGCTGGGTCAACCCGGTCAACTAGACCAGACCGCCTAGCCCTGGTCAAACCCCTTCTAGGTTGACCCAAAAAAATAGCGTCGTTCCCATTTTTTTATTTTCTATTTTTTTAATTTTTTTTAATTTTTTTCATTTTCCTTTTTTTAACTTTACTATTATTAATATTTTCTTAATGAATTTTTTGATTTTTTAGTGATTTTCTGATTTTTTTTAATTTCTGCATTTTTATTTTATTTTTTATATTTTCTGGCCGGGTCAACCAGGTCAACCAGACCCGAGCGCCTAGCCCGGGTCAAACCCCCTCGGGGTTGACCCAAAAAAATCGCATCGTTCCCATTTTTTTTCTATTATTATTATTTTCTATTTCATTTTTTTCTATTTTTTATTTTCCTTTTTTTAAAATTTACAAATTTTTCGGAATTTTTTCATTTTTTTTACAAATTTCTTATGATTTTTAATGATTTATTTTCATTTTTTAGTGATTTTCTGATTTTTTTTATTTTCTGCATTATTTATTTATTTTTTATATTTCTCTGGCCGGGTCAACGAGGTCAACCAGACCCGAGCGCCCAGCCCGGAAAAAAATACGTCATTGCCACTTTTTTTTTATTTATATTTTCTAAATTATTATGATTTTTCTATTTTTTGAAAATTTTTATAATTACATACAGATCCTACGATCCAAGTTTGCCCACGTGGCTATCCCACGTCCGTTGAATTAAGCTCCTAAAATCAACAGCTCAAATCTAATCGAAGACCAAATCTACGCCGTCCGATCTAATTACCACATCCTACGGTCCAAATTTAGCCCGGAGACCTAATCTAAATAGTGAAACAACTCAATAAATAAAAAATTAATCGTATCATAATATGCTTGAATCGACCCTAGAAATGATATTAGTGTTACCTTGATCCGTAGAGCGAGATCCGGACTGATTTGAGGTAGAAACTCCGCTAGTGAAACGGCGCGCGACTGTTTACGACGGACGACAGCGGAGCACGAATATCGGCCGGTGCTCTCCTCTTCCTCTGCTGCTCTCTTCCGCTGCTCCTCTCTTCCTCTTCCTCTGCTCCTCTCTTCCTCTGCTCCTCTCTCTCTTTCACCCGCTCAAAATCTTTTCGACAATGAATGGGAAGTGAAAGGGCTGGCTTCTTCACTGCACGTAGCAGGCTTCACGTGGAGTGCGCAGGCTTCACTGCTGGGCTCGCCTCCCGTTCGGCATCAGAGCTGCCGAACGGCCACATGTTCGGCAGCAGAGCTGCCGAACTGACACCCGTGAAGCCTGCGGTGGCCGTTCGGCAGCTCTGATGCCGAACGGACACCCGTGAAGCCTACGGATGCGCAGGCTTCACTGCTGCAATGGGTCCCCTCCCGTTCGGCACGACAGCCGCCGAACGGCCACAAGTTCAGCGGTTGTGGTGCCGAACGGGAATATGTTCGGCCACCAGGACGCCGAACTTCTTAGTTCGGCGTCCTCGCCGCCGAACTAATGTTTGTTCGGCTTCGCGACCGCCGAACTTCTCAGTTCGGTTTCATCAATACCGAACGGGACCCCTTCTGGTAAATAAAAAAAAATTAGACCCAATCTTGTAATTTTTTTTTTTTTAGACCCTTTTTCGAAAAAAGCCCTAGTTTTGCCAACTTTGAAAGTTTCCTTACCCCATTGAAATTACTGACCATGATGAAAAGGTTACACAAATACTAAAATATATGACCATACATCACTCATAGTAATTACCAATATATTGTAAAACTTGACTCATCCGCCGGAGTTAAGAAAATTTTTAAGGTCCCTTCACTTAAAAACACCCTTTTTATGAGCAGTTCTTTGGGAAGTGGAGAAGGCCCTCCCCATCTTCATGCTAGAGCATCAATGAGCCTGTAAAAATAGTTTTGCTTTGCTGGAATGTTCTCTGCATCTCCCCATCTTCAATCAATCCTTAACAGTTTTGTTCTCCAGGACCCAGAAGCTTTATGAAGTGGTTCAAGTCACGTTATGAAAACTTCACTGAATTGATGATAGGTTCATATCTATGGTTCTGCCTCGGTCATCACCTTATATTCTTCGGCCGGAATTAAGCGAATTGTCCCTATACACAACCAACGACGACGGTCGGAGGCCGAGGGTAGCTTCGGGTAGATTTCACCAAGCGATCCGCCAAGCCATCCGAAGCAGCAATAACATGGGAAGAGGGCATGAACAAAGTGATGATGCTGGGGTTGAGCTCAAAATAGAAACGTCCGAATTGCTGAAATTACCGACTTTCTCACGGATGAGCAAGTTGCAATTGCTGAGGCATCCACTGTTCACTTCGCCGTCGCCGCCGTGGGACGCTCGGGCCTCTGTCCCCTTTCATTGGGAAGAAGTGCCCGGCAAGCCAAAGGCCTTCCATGCCCGGTCGCCCGAACCGTGTTCTTGTGCGTACGCGAAGCTTCCTCCACCTCCGAGGCTGTTTGGTGCGAACATGGGCAATGTCGGGTTCGTGCGCTCGCCCACAGCCGTCTTGCATAGGACAAACACCGACCATTCCTTCCCATTCTCGAGCTCCTTCAGTAGCGAGTACCAATGCAGCTGCGGCAGCAGCGAAGTGATTGGAGCCGGCGACACTGATTTTTGCTCACACGGGGGCAGCGGCGGCGAAGACAGTTTGGAGCTAAGTGGAAAGGTGAGAATCACAAGGATTAGGAGGACATGGAGATTGTCCCACATCTTACAGGGAAGATCTCATTCATGGGTGAGTTCATCAAATGTTCAACTCCAGTTTATCCTTCTTCATACCTTAGAGCAAATTTGCCTGATCGGATAATCAAGTAAACTATGCGGACTCCTAGCTTACTAGCATATCAACATGAATATTGTCTTTAATCGTGATTGGTAAGGAATTTTGTGGAAGCCGTGTGAAGAACGTGACTTCTTAATCATAATTTCCACCTAGATATCAACTAAATAGAAAGGAGGTTTTGAAGCAATAATACAGCTTCATTTGTTTCGCGAAAAATGTGATGTTTCTGAAAATAGTTTCCGGAAAATTAATTTTTCAGGAAAATAACAATATTTTCCGATGTTTGGCTAAAACCTAAAAATGAACTGAAAATTATTTCTCATCAATTGGAAAGGAAAATATTTTCTGCCATTTGATTTTATGCGTCATCGTTTGGTTGGAAATTGCTAACGTGGGCTTGGAACGTCAAATTTTTTGTAATGTTTTAAAAGAAAAATCTGAATTTTTTAATAACTATTTATTTTTTAATTTTTTATATTGTATTTTTTTCTCTTCTTCTTTTTTTCATTTATTTCTTCCTCTACCAGTCGCCAGCCTTGAGCGAGGCCGGCAAAGCGAGGCTCAAGCTCGCAAGCCAGGGGCGAGGCCAAGCCTCACTTGTGGGCCTGTGGCCGGTCGCCGGCAGTCATCGCGGCTTGTGACCGGCAGAGGAAGAAATAAAAAAAATGAAAATAAAAATTATAAACATATAAAATAAAAATAAATAGAAAAGAAAGAGAAGAAAAATAAAATAAAATAATGAAAAAGAAAAGGAATGTGAAGTTGTGTAGCAAGGAAAGAGAAGAGAAAATGATTTTCTCTTTTGAATGTGTTTTTTCCATTGACAGAAAATATTTTTCTTGACTAGATTATTTCACGTGAAACGTCAGAAAATCCGAAAAAAAAAAATTCTGTAAGTTATTTTTTGCGAAATAAACGGAGCCTGTAATAAGTTTGGTTTTTCTCGTTGGAGGTCGCATGTCCGGATCTCACCAACCATGTGCAATTACTCTGGATGAGTGTCATGTGCACATGTCAAAAGCCAGGATTTAATCGATTCATGGAGCTTTCACGGATATCTTCATGGATATCCAAGTAGCCGGGCCTATGTACTTGTGCTTGTGATATTTCACTAACTAATTTATTTGTTCAATCTAGTCCTCCAGCTTTTTGAATTTGCGCGATTTGACTATCTAATCAAGTCCTCTAACTTTCTCAGTTTTTTTTTTTTTTTGGGTCGAACTCTTAACTTTCTCAGTTTGTGCAGTTAAATTATTCGATCAATCGCTCTAACTACACCGCAAAATTAATCAATTTCAGGGAAGCATCGCTAGGGGCTTCATGAAGGTGGTGCTACGGAAGAGAACTCAGAGGCACGTGACTCTGCGGCCGCATCTTTAAGTGTCCTTGATTAAGAATTATGAATCTCAGGTTCCAAGTATCACGTCGCTTTCCGACGAGACGTATCAATAATTTGTTACATCGTTTAAGCTATGTGGTTTGACTAATAATAGAATACTTTAAAGAACCGATTTCTGATCCTTTCTTTTTTTCAATAAAAAGTCCGAGTGGAGTTCTTTTGTTTCTCTTTAGTACCGTATTCGGGGAAACGAAGATCGAATTTGGGTGGCATATTTTGCACCCGACCCTCTATATGAACCCTTTTGCGAGTTGCGTCGAGCTCATCGACACAAACGCAAGCGTGTGCATCAAACTCGTGCTTTTACTGTCGAGTCGCGTTGAAAATGATCGCGTTGTATGTACTTCCGATCGAGTGCGACCAAATTAAGGACCGCTTGGGAATGTGACAAGTGGAATCGGGGGAAAATGGACACTTTTAGTGCCAAAAGTTATGTGCGGAAACCACTTTGGTGCTAAAATTTTTCGCCGGATCACTTTAGTGCCAAGTCGGAGACAAAAAGATCACTTTGGTGCCAAGTCCGACCAAAACTGCCACGTGTTATTAATAAATAATTTTTTTAATGTAAAATGACATTTAAAAAAAAATAAGTCCACGTGAACTGCCACGTGGATTTCTACACTTTAAAATAAATTAAAATAATTCAAATTCAAATTTAAAAATTAGCTAAAAATAAATTCGTTTAAAATACAAATTGTATTTAAAATAAAATTAGAAATAAGTTTAAAATTTAACCAAAAAAAAAAATTTACCAGGCGACGAGGGATTTCACAAGCCCTCGCCGCCACCGCCCCTACCATCGCCGGCAATGGCCGGCGGTGGTGGGGCATGGATAGCGAGGGTCGCCGAGCCTCGGACAAGGGCTAGTGACCCCCGCCGGCCATAGGCGAGGGACTGCAAGCCCTCGCCCAGATTTTGGGGAGGGTCGCGGCCCTCGCTTGATCTGGGTGTGGGCTTGCACTCCCTCGCCTGCGGCCAGCGGGGGTCGCCGACCCCTGGCTGGGGCTCAGCAACCCCCGCTGGCCGTGCCCCACCCTCGCCTACCATTACAGTCGACGGTGGGACGGTGGCGGGGAGGGCTGTTCAAGCCCTCGCCGCCTGCAACTTCTTCTTTTTTTAGTTTTTACTTTATTTTGTTAATTTTTTTAATCAAATTTTTCATTTTATTTTAAATAAAATTTGTATTTTTTTGATATTTTTTTTTCCAAATTATAGATTTTTATTTATTTTTGTAAACTAATTAAGTTTGTATTTTTTTTAATTTTTACCTTTTTTAATTGCTGACTGGACCTCGCCGGAGCCACGTCAGCCTGAAATATTTGTAAAATAATGACACATCAGATTTCCAGCGGACCAAATCGGACTTGGTACTAAAGTGATCCGATTGAAACTTTTGGCACTAAAGTGATCCGATTGAAACTTTTGGCACCAAAGTAATCTCCGTACACAACTTTTGGCACTAAAAGTGTCCTTTTCCCGGAATCGGGTAAAAACCATAGCCTCACATTCAACAAGTACACGTACAAGGAAGTGAGGAAATCGTCGCCCTTTCATGTTGGTAATAAATCTCGAGAAAATTAGTTGTTTTGGTCGCACTTTGAGTAGATTTGATCATTTTGCTGCCCTCTGCAATAATGAAAGCTTGTTCAGCCGCCAAGACGGGTTACTCCAATTTGAAGTGATCGTTCATACGTGCTTTCAATGCTTCTCGCATCCAATTGGGAAGTACTTCTTCATGGGTTTCCACGAACTAAAAAAGCGGTGCCCATGTCTAGAGACGATCAAATCCCAGATTGAGCCGGTTCCACCTTAGAATTGGAAACCGGACCGGTAGGGACGGTTACCGGTCCGATTTGCTGAAATCAGAAACCGGAGAGATGGTTCCGGGCAGTTTCGTTCCACACCTAGAATCGGCCTATTCAATCTGATTCTCATGCACATCCTTAGCCATGTCTCCTTTCAGAGTTTAAAGTGATTGCTCAACATCACGTTACGCTAAGTTCGCTTCCCACCATGTGATAAGCACTTCGTGATTTCTCCGTTAAAACCGTTTTGAGATACAATAGAATATAAGAGGATGCTAGCATAATGGTACAGTTAGCTAAATTATCTAACAGTGGTTTTGTGACCATAAATTTAACTTTATGAGAGATAGGCAACCAGAAGTCAAGTAGCACCGACACCGACATGCGACACGACACGTCGATGCGTCATTTCTCAAAAAATGGAGAATTCCGACACGTTGAGATACGTTATTGTCGCGACCTAAGAATCGGCTTTTCCAATTTTAGGTTAATGGATTGCCAAATTAATTAATTAGATTAATTAACTTAGCTCGAACCCTCCCAAGCTCTACCAAATCGCAACTTAGGTTCAATTCATGCAAAGATTTATCTTGGAGTCGCCACTAATCGTTTCTTGGTAGGCCGATTAGAAACCTAAGTAAATTAGCGGGAGAACTAAATTACTTCTACGAACCAGAGATTAAGGATCCGGGAACTTGATTACATTAATTTTTTTAATTAATGCCCTTTCGGTACCAACTTCACGAAAAAAGTTCAATTTGGCAATTTTGATATATTCTCACTTGAAGTCCAAAGGTGTAATTTTTTTGGGTTTTCTTTTTTATGAAAATGTAAGAATTAAATTACATGCAATATATGCCGTGAAAGTTTAATGAAAATGCCATCTAATCAAAATATTTACAAGATGGATTACACGTGCAATTATCTACATGATGCTAATTTTGGAAGATGCAATTTTTAAGCATGGTGGAATGATATGTCCGAGAAAATTTAATCGGGATTCCAATCAATTAGGTAACAAAGTTTTTGAATATTCTAAAAAAAAGGATTAGAATCGTTACCTAATTTGGCGGGTTCGACTACCGGGTTCGAACCTTGAATCGTCTTGTGGATCGGGACCTTGGACCACGGCTGGAACGACGGGGATGGACTTGCGGCTTTGTGTTGATGAAGGGATTGGCAAGGGGGACTCGGTCGGGAAATCTCTCAACCGAACTCTTTCTTCTTTCGCACACAAGTATTTTCTCACCTCACTTTGATGATTTTTTTTTATATCTCTCTTCAAGCTCTCAAGAACTTCTTCTTCAAAAATTCTTCTCCCAAAGCTCTCAAAAAACTCTCCTCAAAGATTTTTTCTCCAAAAATTTCTCTCCAAAAACTCTCCTCCTCTTCTCCTTTTATAACTCCCTCATTCTATCTACCTTTCTAATTTTTCCACTAACTCCATCTTCCTTTCTCCATCCCTCTTTCTCCATCTTCCTTTCTCAATCTCCCCTTCTCCATCTTCCTTTCTCAATCTCCCCTTCTCCATCTTCCTTTCTCAATCTCCCATTCTCCATCTTCCTTTCTCAATCTCCCATTCTCCATCTTCCTTTCTCCATCTCCCATTCTAATTTCTCCACTAACTCCATCTTTTGGTTATTTGCAAAGTAGTCCCTCAAGTTTTGAATATTTGCACTTTAGTCCTTGAGGTTTTACGTGTTTGCAATTCAGTCCCTGAGGAAATATTTCTGATTAAGTCCGAACCTTCAAAAGATAAATCATTTGCCGAAATTCGTGCCTAGTCCGATCGCATGTCATTTTAAAACTCGAATCTTCCGCCGTTAGTCTGAATGCGATGCATGAATAAATACGAAAAATTACATGATTATTTTTGGCAAGAACTAAAATTAGTTCTAATTTTTATGAATGACTAAAAGTTTAATCAAAATTTAGGTGTCAACAGCTGCCCCTCTTTGAGTGGAGGCTCGTAGAGGTTTCGCTCAAAGACAATATTGAACCTAAATTTTGACAATGCAATTGATGAATGATTATTTTTTGGGTGGGGTTTTAATCCCATTTTTTATGCAGATAAAGATGATGCATGAAATGCAAGACTGTAATTAAAACATGCCTAGGCTTCTCTCTTCCATGGAATAGAATGGGGAAACCTGCACATGGATCGCATATAAAATACCTGTTTTACCATACACTTCGTGATGCTGATGATTCCCTTAATTTCCGGGCTCCTTCTTGGGGATATAAGGATCTTAAGGTACTGGGGTCTTATCTGTTATCAGAAATCTCATTCTGATGCGAGATAGCGCAAGATATGTTGATTATGAAATGTGCTTGAGTTATGGTTCAAGCGGCACCATTTTGTCTCTTGGGACCACCATCGTTTTAATGGGTTGCCATGAATTGGAAATGTCTCTCGAAACCACCATCGTTTTAGCGGGTCTTCGTGAGTCGGTAAAATTTCTCTTGGGACCACCATCGTTTTAGCGGGTCGCCATGAGTTGGAAATGTAGTGCCAAGATCACAAGAGCATGTCGATTGTGATTTGGGTAAAGGTATCACGAGAGTAGGTCGATCGTGAACCGGGTGAAAACTTCATGAGAGCAGGTTGATCATGAGTTGGATAAAGATAAGACCAAAACCACAAGAGCATGTCAATTGTGACTTGGGTAAAGGTATCACGAGAGCAGGTCGACCGTGAATCGAGTAAAGATCAAGAACACAAGAGCAAGTCGATCGTGAATTGGGTAAATATCCAGATCACAAGAGAGGGTCGATCATGAACCGGAAGATGTCGAAGTCACAAGAGCAGGTCGATCATGACTTTGATAACATATGTCGAGACCACGAGAGCAAGTCGGTCATGGGTCGATAAATTCCTCATGATATCAATCATGAGTTTGGTAAATATCCAGATCACAAGAGCGGGTCGATCATGAACCGGAAGATGTCGAAGTCACAAGAGCAGGTTGATCATGACTTTGATAAAGGTATCACGAGAGTAGGTCGATCGTGAACTGAAAGGATCAAAATGACAACTAAAGTTAGCAGAGTTGTCAATTTGAAAAGGATTTAGAAAACTTACCTGGATTCTTTGAGCAAACGGCTAAGGGAAGGACAAGCTGACTGGGTCATACCTGTCTTTTCACTCGAAGAAGAGATTGAAATAATCGTGTGCATAAAATCAAAGTAAATGCAACATCATATGCCAGTAAAAACTCGTTTGCTTGCTTACATTACAAGGCTTCACTAGGGAATTTCATCAATCAGGAAATCTGTTTGATCCTTTTGATAAAACCAATCAACATTGAATGAGGAACCTTTAGTCAGAAAGGACTTTCACTCACTCTCATGAAAATGCTTTTGAAGACCCGACCATTGATGCGGGTATGAGAATCACTCACAACTGTCACCGTTATGCTTGATAAGGGTCTGGGTATTCTCGCAATTGGTACGACCGAGCCGATCTGGAGGTCTTGATTAGGACCGTAATGAGGGCTAGGTCAAAGGTTCACAAAAGGGGACTCTCCATGGAGTCAAGGCTTTTTGAAAGAGAATCTTCATCATCTGCTCCGAGTTTACAAGTCAAGAACCCTGCAAAAATGAGAGAGAAATAATCTTGCTCGAATTTCTTCGAGCGATGCTTAAAATCATTCAACTCTACGTTAACTCAAATGCCCTAATCAAAAGAGACTTCCAAGGGTTGTAACGTATGTTGGGATTTGGGACTGAGAAACGAAAAGGCCCATTTTAGCTCAGAAAGTATATGAGAAGGGCTTGATGTTGATGATCATTGTTGCCTTATCACCAATCTTGGCCTTCCAGATTTGATTCCGCTGATTCCATCATTGCTTGAAGATGGCATAAATTCAGTCGAGGATTACATTTTACAATTTGGATCCTCTAGGATTTTTCTTTATGAGTCGACCCATTGGGGATTTACAAAAATGCAAACATGTACATTGGAAATTTGGAAGTACTTTATAAGGGAACAAGGGTTTGAATGGACATTTGCCTTGCTTTTGACAGGCACTTTGCTTTTTAATGCCCGAGATTTTCTGTGAGATCAGCTTTCGCTTTTCTTACTCCCGGCTCTCGTTTTTTCTTTGTCTCGACGTCTTGAATTTTTGTCCCCCTTTTTTTTTTGACGTCTTGATTATATATTTTTTTTTTCGGGAGTGGGCCCTTTTATTTTAGGCTACACTTGCGTCTTCTTCTTTTTTGACAATCCCGTGATTTGAATTCCTTTTTTTTAAAGGAATTACAACAATAAGACAGTTTACAAGAATTATGCCAGACATTACATGAAAAATCTAGCACATGAGATGAGTTCATTCGGGAATTCTCTGCTGACCCGATTCTCTTCAATTCTGCCCCTTGGGGATGGCACCGTCTTCACGTTGGAATGAGCAATGATCATCAACGAGGGTTTAAGAAATGAATTTGTAGGCTCAAGTGGGCTATGCAAAGGGTAGAGTGTATATGATAGAGAAATGAATGCTCTTCATCATCTTAAGACACTTGAATTAAAGTTTGAGTATAATGCAAAGCAAAACTCGAAAGATTGATGTTAGTCTGAGCAAGAGAATTTCTAACCATTTACCTCATGTTCTGTCGGAATTGCCTCGTCTAGACCCCGATGTAGGGTGGTTCTTGACAGGGGTAAAGAAATGAAACCGTCGCTCAAGGGGTTTGCAATGGATAACCTGTAGTGTTTGGATAGAGAACTGAATGCCTCCGTCACTTCGGCTATCGTACCTTTCGCGAGAAAACCCTTTACCTTGAGAATGCAGAATCTAGCTACCTCTCAACTCACTGGGGATTAAAAATGCAGGACGTGTGTGGAAATGGCTCGCCTTTCGTCGTTCTGACATTTCTCATTCAATAGATGGCCTGATAAAAAATTCTTTCTTAACATCATGTACAAAATTTTGCCAAATGTGAGCTCCTTTCAAGGCATGCTAAGCATGTTCAAATTCATTTTTTTGTGGAAGCACCTCTCTTCACTTTGAGCTCACTCCATGAGTGCTTTGCATTTTCCCCTTATCGGCTCCACCGCTTGGTGGCAAATGAATGAATGAATTTGTAGCCATCAAGGTTTTGGAATCGCCCAAGGTCTTAGTCTCGTTCGGTCGGGCATTCTCGTCTTCTTCTGCAAAAAAGAAAAGTGCAAAAAGATTTTTATTATTGATTTACAATATCTACATCATTCACTAACCTCGGGGATCGAACCCGGGTCGTTTCGGACCACTGTCACTCCCTCATGCCACCAAACTGCGGTATAGTTGGCATTCGTGGGGTGTAGCACTTTTAGTTAAGTGTTGGCCTGGAAACGGCATGTCCTTCCACATCATATCAAATGATTCCACTTTTCACTAATCTCGTGGCGGTTGACAACCCCTTGTCGAGAATGGCATGAACTCGCGTTAGAATCGAAATGATTAAGGGTAAATCGAAAACGATACAGGGTTACCCTTTTCAAGCTTGCTCGCGTTTTTCACTGATCTCGTGGCGGTTGACAACCCCTGTCGAGAATGGTATGAACTCAAGTTAGGATCGAAATGATTAAGGGTAAATTGGAAACGATACAGGGTTACCCTTTTCAAGCTTGCTCGCGCTTTTCACTAATCTCGTGGCGTTTGACAACCCCTGTCGAGAATGGTATGAACTCGCGTTAGAGTCGAAATGATTAAGGGTAAATTGAAAACGATACAGGGTTACCCTTTTCAAGCTTGCTCGTGCTTTTCACTCGCAATTTCCCTTCTTGAGGTTATACAACATTTTCCTTTACGGCATTTAGAGGCATCGTCCGTAAATTGATTTGCGCCAAATCTGATAAACCATGCATTTGAACATAGAAAAAGGGAACAATGCCCCTTCCCCTAATTCTAGACTCCTAGAAAGTAGGAAAAATATCCCACGCAGGGGATTACATGAAATGAAATTTCACTAATTTGGGCCTACACCCGCTTCTTCTGAAAGTTCTCCGGCGATCAGCTAGCCAGGTACAGATGGGTGGTATTTGAGGACCTAAAATCACCGGCTTTGGATCACAAGTTACGGCTTTGGGGGTTCATCAACGCTGAACTGGTTGACCATGACAGCAAGGTCATCGCCGAGGCAACTCGACCCGTGGGGATGCATGTTCCCTCCTTCGGAAGGCATTGATGCTGACCTCGTAAGGTTGATCCCCCCATGCATTTCTCCAACGGAACTTGATTGTGCCGGGAATTGATCTGGAGGACAGGACGACGAGTGAGGAGGGAGATGAGGGTAGTTAGAAACCAACAGCTTCCAAACATACTTCGAGGCGATGGCGGATATCCTTTTTATCTCCTCTTTCAAACGAGCATTTTCAATCCTTAGATTCCGCTCATCAAGAGACATTCCACCGGGGGCGGTGGGGTCGCCGTAGTTAGGGCAGGTGGCAGTGCTGAGAGCTTCTCCATACTTCTTGTGCTCTGCTTGGAGCTTTTCAATTTCAGCCTTCAGAATCACATTATCGCGGCGTTCATGTCGAACCTTCGATAGGGTTCGCTTATTTTGAAACCAAAATTTGATTTGCAAAGGCTCCAACCCAAGCTTTTGGCTCAGTTCCTGTCTTTGTGCGTCATCTGGGTAACGGCACTCTTCGAAGACGGCTTCCATTTCTTGAACTTGACGTTGAGTGAAGCGCCTCTTTTTCCGAGGTCGACCATTGATGTTGTCGTCGTCGTTGTCAGGATCTTGAACGCCGTTGCCGGAAGGATCGTGTTCTATGGTTTCGGTGCCAGATTTGGTCCCGAGATCTTCAAAATCTCTCACCTTTAACACTTCGCTTGTGGAGCTCCATTCGCTGGTCATGTCCAGAAAGTGATGGTGGCTCTCGAACATGCTCATGAAATTCGCATCATTGGTCATGTCCAACAAGTCATAGTGGTTCTCAAACATGTTGGGTTGAGACATCTTTGACTGATTTTTGTTCTTTCAAGGCTCTCTACTCTCTTCTGTATTTTTCTGAGTGGCCTTGTATGGTCTGAAGCTTTCTTTTGAACACGGATGACAAACACCAAGAGGACGTCTCTCTCAAGATTTCACGTCTTCTGCATGAAAAGGTGTGTTTTTCCTAAAGATCTGCCGTGTTTCTCGCTCAGTTTGTCTTCTACTTTTCCTCTTTAATGTGGTGGGACCTCCAAATCTTTTCGCGAAATTTTCGGATTCGTTGGGCTCGAGATTGGAGACCAGCGATGGGTCCACGACCGACGGGCGAAATAGGGAACTTGGACCAATGGATGGAAAGGGAAATTGGACCAACGGACGAAATAGGAAAAAGGCACTGACGAAAAGGATGAACAGAGGATAGCACCGACGAAAAGGACGAATAGGCTTCTGTCGTGCAATTCAGACGGTGTAGCACAAGCAGCTAATTCGTAGAAGCCGTAAGCTTGCTGGGTTGGCATTGAATGCTTCTTTTACGTAATGGCAGACACTGACGTTATTCGGTGCGGGAGCAAATGATGGCTTCTTCTTTTCCTCACTTTCCTCTTGCTATAAGAATCAGAACTTGACGCAGAGCAGATTAACATCTTTGCATCCTCAGTTTCAAATCATCTGATCATTCCTCTGCCTTCAATATTTTCCCTTCCTTCTTCAATAACAATGGCCTCTAACCACGTCATCTCAACCGAAGCTTTAGCCAAATGGGAGAGACTTTATAATCTTCTTGGCCGAGGTTACGTTCATATTGCCCATCATCCAGATACTGAAGCTGAGATCTTCAGTCTGTTTATTGGCATGGACACAGCTTCCATTGAAAACACCAATTTAGAGAGGGAGTATAGGACATTCCGGACCCTTTTCATCAACTTTCTAGAAGCTTATCGGCGCGTTGATCAGGAGGTTATCCTGACTCGTCTTGTGAGAGCTCGTTACCAGGATCAGTCTGAGTTTCTGGCGTTGGCCCGTTACCTGGTTGACAAGCACGAGAAGGCTGCCGAGCTTGTCAACGAACGAGTCTCTTTGTTGGTTCGTGAGAGGGAGAGGCTGGTGGGACGTTTAGCCCTGACCCAGACATACTACGAGCACGACTCGAGCGACGTCGTGATGAAGTTCCAATGTGAATGGCTAGAAGAGAGGCTTGAATGCCTGACTATGGATATAGCCCTCGAGAGAGCCCTGATTCCGAATCTGGAGTCTGCCTCTGAGTATCACGAAGCCAGCGCGACTAGGCTCAAGGAGAAATGCGATCGCCTCTTTCTCAAGCTTGCGGACCTCGATTCCCGGAGTGCTCAGCGCGTGCAGAGCATTAACTGTGTAGAGAGTCAGTTGAGCTCCTTTGTGGCGCTTATTAGGGCTCAGTTTGGTTTTACTTTTCCCCCTCGATAACTCGTTGTAAGGCTTGGTGTATGGAATGAAAGGATGGCTCTCGTATGTTTCTGTTTTGTTTCATCCCATATACGGCTTAAGGCATTTCCCATTGATAGATTCAGACTAACTGAAAATAACAGTATGAGTACAAACTAAGTATAGTACTTCTTTACAGAATCAGCATTGACAGGATTGGTGAAAACACGACCATCCATTTCTGCTAGAATTAAAGCTCCACCTGGAAGTACCTTCTTCACAACATACGGTCCACCATAATTTGGAGCAAACTTCCCCTCTGGAAGTGAAACTATTGGCAACAGCTTCCGCAAAACAAGGTCTCCTACCTGAAAATGTCGAGGCCGGACTTTCTTGTTAAAGGATTTAGCGACCCTTTGCTGATAGCACTGGCCGTGACATACTGCCTTGAGCCGTTTCTCATCAATCAGGTTCAGTTGGTCCACCCTTTGTTGGACCCAATCAGCTTCAGTTAACTTAACTTGAGATAGTATACGCAAGGAAGGAACCTCCACTTCAACTGGTAGTACCGCTTCCATTCCGTACACAAGAGAATATGGGGTCGCCCCGGTCGATGTTCGGATCGATGTTCGATAAGCCATGAGTGCAAACGGCAACCTCTCATGCCAATCACGATAATTCTCGGCCGTCTTAGCCAAGATCTTCTTAATGTTCTTATTGGCTGCTTCCACCGCTCCGTTCATCTGAGGACGATACGGAGAAGAGTTCAAATGTTTAATCTCGAATTCCTTGAACAAGTCGTCAACCTGCTTATTATTCAAATTAGAGCCATTGTCAGTAATTATGGCTTCTGGTGAACCATATCGAGCAATGATATCCCGACGAATGAACTTCAACACATTTCGCGCGGTGACTGCGAGATACGATGTGGCTTCGATCCACTTGGAGAAGTAATCGATGGCCACTAGGATAAATCGATGCCCGTTAGATGCTTTGGGGTTGATTGGACCGATCACGTCAATACCCCACATAGAGAATGGCCATGGCTCTGATAACTGGTGGAGTTTGTTTGGAGGAACATTGATTTTGTCCCCATGAATCTGGCACTTGTGACAACTTCGAACATGCTGAATACAGTCTGCTTCTAAGGTGAGCCAATAATAACCCAGTCTCATGATCTTCTTAGCCAACATGTGACCATTCATGTGTGGGCCACAGATTCCTTCATGTACTTCCATCATCAGATAAATCGCTTCAGCGGAATCGACGCACCTTAGAAGGATTGAGTCGTAAGATCGCTTGTACAAACTCTCTCCGCTCAAGAAGAACTTCGAAGCCATTTTCTTTATGTACTGTTGATCGGCTGCGATACTCTTTTCAGGAAATTCCTGTTTTTGAATGTAAGTCTTGATATCATGGTACCAAGGTTTGCCATCAGGCTCTTCTGTCATGGTCATACAATAAACTGGCTTTTGCAATACTTCTATTTTTAAAGGCTCAACTTCTAGTCCACTTGTGGCTTGTAGCATTGCTGACAGCGTGGCCAGAGCATCGGCGAACCGATTCTGAGTTCTAGATAAATATTCAAACGAAATGTCATCGAACCTTTCTGCCAATTCCTCCAAATAAACGTGATAGGGCTGTAGCTTGGCATCTCTGGTTTGCCATTTCCCTACTGTCTGAAGGATGATCAACGCCGAATCTCCAAACACTTTAAGTCGAGTTACCCCCATCTCGATTGCAGCTTGCAACCCGAGAATGCATGCTTCATACTCGGCTATGTTGTTGGTGCAAGGAAATATCAATTTTGCGGCCACAGGATAATGCTGTCTGCCCGGGGATATTAAAACTGCCCCAATACCCGATCCTGACAAGTTCACAGCTCCATCAAAATACATAGCCCACACATACTCATCGACGGGCATAATTCGGTCCTCTAGCGGGTCCAAATCTTCACTCCCCCCAGGATTTTCGGCTAGGACGTCAGCAATTACACGTCCTTTGACGGACTTCTGTGGCAAGAATTGAATATCAAACTCAGATATAAGGATTTGCCATTTCGCAAGCTTTCCAATCAAGGCGGGCTGGTTAAGCAAGTACTTGATGGGATCACATTCCGTTACAAGTAGTATCTGGTAATGTAACGTGTATTGCCTCAGCCTGTGAAGCACCCAGACAAGCGCTGCACACATTCTTTCTGCTTCAGAATAGTTCATCTCAGAAGTGGTGAACTTCTTACTCAAATAATAAATTGCCCGCTCCTTTCCATCCTCTTCACTTTTTTGAGCAAGCATGGCGCCCAGAGACTCGCTGTGGATGGTCAGATAGAGGGTCAGAGGTTGCCCTGGCGCCGGTGGAACAAGTATGGGCGGATTGATCAAGTAGTGTTTAAGCTCGTCGAACGCCCGTTCACACTCTTCATCCCATTTGATCAATGCATTTTTCTTGAGAAGTTTAAAGAAAGGCTTAGCTGTCTCAGATAGCTGGAAAATAAATCGAGCTATATAGTTTAGCCTGCCCATCAGGCTTCGAACTTCCTTCACCGAAGTGGGAGATTTTATTTCACAAATGGCCTTTACTTTTGACGGGTCAATCTCAATTCCTTTATTACTGACGATGAAACCAAGTAGTTTGCCAGATGCTGCTCCGAAGACACATTTTGTCGGATTGAGGCGCAATTTGAACTTTCGGAGTCTATCAAACAGGTTTGTCAAGGTTTCCACATGATCTTGGCCACGCCAGGTCTTCGCGATCATGTCGTCAACATAAACCTCGATCTCTTTGTGCATCATGTCATGGAAGAGGGTAACCATTGCTCGTTGGTATGTTGCCCCGGCATTTTTTAGACCGAAAGGCATCACTCTATAATGGAATGTGCCCCACGGGGTTATGAATGCCGTCTTTATCTTGTCATTCTCATTCATTAGAATCTGGTTGTAACCAGAGAAACCATCCATGAATGAGAACAACTCGAATCCTGCCGTACTATCTACGAGCATGTCAATGTGAGGGAGTGGAAAATCATCCTTCGGGCTAGCCTTGTTCAAATCCCGATAGTCTACACAAACTCGCACTCGGCCGTCTTTCTTCAATACTGGGACTATATTAGCCACCCAGTCAGCATATTGGGTAACCTCAATGAACCCGACATCGAGGAGTTTCATAACTTCTTCCTCAATTTTCTTTGCTAGCTCTGGCTTGTATTTTCGCTGCTTCTGTTTTTTAGGTATCATCGAAGGATCAGTTGGTAAGCAATGTTCAACGATCGATCGATCAAGACCTGGCATGTCAGCATAAGACCAGGCGAAGATGTCCTGATAATCTCTCAACAATTTGGTCAAACGTTTAGCCACATCCTCGGAAAGATTTGCCCCAATCTTCACCTCTCTAGGATTCTCCGCGTCACCAAGATTGATTAGCGCGGTTTCTTCAATAGTCAGAGGTTTAGACTTCTCATGAGTTTCCAGGTTCCGACGAATCTCCTCATCATTCGAATCATAGTCGTCCGAATCATCCGATTGGTCTGCATCGCATACATTTGGATCCACTGTAACTGTTTCCGTCCCTTCGCATTCCTCAAGGTCATTCCTGAAACATAAAGTAAAGGAATCAAAAAGACAAGACAGGGTTAAACCATATGCAAGTTTTCGAAAACCTTTGTTTTTGAAGTTCATTTTTTATTTTTGAAGACCTCGGGACGAGAATTCTTGGGAAGCCCAACCATCAGTTCTTACCATAGATGACACACATATATATATACATATATATGTATTTCGATCGCTGGTTATCGTCATTGGGTTGGTTTGGGGTACTTCGGCAAGATTCAAAATGATAAAAACCTCTGTAATTTTATTGATGGCAAACTGGTGGATTACATCTGGATTGAGTCAAAGTACAACATGAAGAGCGATAGGTATTCCCAAGCAAGGGAGGTACGAAAAACTAGAAATAATTACTCTTGAGGGCCAGCGCCCACCCCTTCTAGTGGTTCTTCGGTGATCGCACCGATGGAAGTTCCAGCAAACGAATCGGTGAGATAGGATATACCACCATCGAAATCTACTCCCATGACGTTCGGTTCGGGCTTCTCAAAACCGCATGGTGGCTGGTCATCTTCGGAATCATCAGACAAACTGACCAGAATCGCTTTACTCTTCTTCTTAGGTGGACTAGTCATGGTTTGGGGCCATTCAGGAAAAATGAGCCCAAGATCATCTTCAGTCGGACTTGGTTCTAAACGCTTATACCCCCCTATTATTCCAGCTGATCGAAAGGTACGATCAATGGGAGGTGGCAAAGGACCGCGACCTGCTCTTCCTCCACGATGACCACGGCCTTTTCCACGGCTCCCCGACCTATGGTATCCCAAACCAGCTGTGTGGGATTGTGTCTTTATCTCAATCGGGGTGCGAATGCCTTGGCCTTCCTTCCCAAGACCCTTGCCTGGTTCGAAACCATTGCCAACCATCACCTTCGCAACCATAAGTGCCGTGCTGGAAACATCTGGAATAGGTAAAGGCGTATTAGGGGAAGCCTCGATAGTATGCACTATCTCAAGTGAATGATAGCTAGCCTCTTCGACATGATCAGGCTCGACATATGGGATAGCCGTCGCATTATAAATTGGGTGGTCCTCTTCTCCATGAACGGTGACCAGCTTCGTTTCAACTACGAACTTTATCTTTTGATGAAGGCTAGAGGGCACTGCACCAGCGTTATGAATCCATGGACGACCCAACAAGAAATTAAACGCCGAAAGGATATCTAGCACTTGAAAAAGAATATTGAACACAGATGGTCCAATCTGCAGCTCCAGGTTAATTTGGCCCATAACATCCTTTTTCATTCCGTCGAACGCTCGGACGGAAGTCTTGGCCGGTTGCATATTAGACGGATCAATCCCGAGACGTTTCAAGGTGGCCAGCGGGCATATATTCAGAGCCGACCCGTTGTCAACAAGCACCCTAGCCAAGTGAGTCTCCTTATACTTTACTGATATATGGAGCGCTTTGTTGTGGCCGCGTCCCTCAACCGGGATTTCCTCGTCGGAAAATACTACCTGATCTTTGAGGAGGATTGCTCCGACAAAGTCTTCCAGCTTGTCTTCTTCAATAGTCTCGGGCACATGAATCTTGCTTAAAACTTTCATCAGAGCTTCTCGATGTTTTTCTGATGTCTGGAGAAGTTCTAATATCGAAACCTGAGCCGGCAACTTTCTCAACTGATCAACCACGCTATACTCACTTGCCTTAATCATTGCCAAAAACTCCTTAGCTTCCTTATCTGTAGTCTGCTTGGCTAGTTGGTCGTCATTATAGGTACGCCCAGACCTCGTCACCAGATTCAGCTCCAGGTCATAAGACCATGGCACTGCTTTATCATTCTCATAGGGAAACGGTTGAGGTGAGGTGATCACAAAACTGTCGGGTATGATAATCCCCAACTCGTTATCAGAGGCATCTTCTAGAGGAGGCATATTGGCCAACTCAGGGTCAGACTTAACCAGGCTAGCCACATCAACTTCAACTGGATCGATTTTCAGTTCTGACTCGACCTGAGACGTGGTCAAGGCAGCAAATTCTTGATCCCAGTCGATGACGATCTGAGATACAGTGGCCACCACCCCAGCCTGACTTGCATATACTATCATTCCATCATTCATCAAATCCAAAACTTTCTTCTTCAGCTGGTCCAACGGCACTTCTTCTCCAGTCTGGTAATATCCTGCTCGAACTAGAGCGTCGAAGATGTCGACAACCCGAATTTTGAAACCATCCGTCTGACTTATTTCCGAGTCAAAAACGGCGTTGACTTTGCCCGAATGATCAGGCAACGGATTATTCTGAACATTCGGCTGACTGTTGTTTTGAAATGAAAATGCTCCAGATTCGAGCAGATCCTGAATGCGGTTCTTAAGTACATAACAGTCGTTCGTGTCGTGCCCAGGTTCACCACGATGATAATCGCACTTCTTTGACGGGTCGTACCTTGCAAAAGATGCATAATTCGGTCGTAATGGTTCCGTCGTCAATAGCTCCTTCTTGCGTAAAACAGCCAGGACCTGAGAGGGAGTCCCAGGAAGTGGGGTGAACTGCCGAATATTGCGTCGGTTCCCTCTTTGGCCCTGCGATCCGAAGTTAGCAGGCTGCTGATTAGGGATTTGCACCTTAGGTGCTTGGACCGGAAGCTTCTGGGCATAGGTCATGTTGACTTGGGGAGCCGGCTCTTTGTCTTTCCTAGCCACGAATCGCTTAGCACTAGAGCTGGCATCTCCGTACCACCCCTTCTTTAAACCGATCTCCACCTCCTCGCCCATCGCAATAAGGTGACTGAACGATGTAGCCGCAGTTCCGAGGATGTGCGATCGTATAGCTTGGGGGAGGGTAGAGACGAATAACCTCATGAGTTCACGCTCGGGTGGCACTGGCTTCAGCTGAGCTGCGATGTTCCTCCACCTGGTGCCATATTGCTTGATCGTCTCGCCTTTCTTCATTTCCGATTGTTCCAAGTCCTCTCTAGAGGTGACGACATCCAAGTTAAAGCTAAAGTGCTTTACGAACAGATTGGCTACCTTCTCCCATTCCCCTATGCGGAAAATCTCATAATCCGTATACCATCTCATGGCCGCATCTTTCAGGCTTGCTTGGAAGGTTTGGACCATCAGGGGGCCGTTAGCCACGTACTTATTCATCCTGGCCTGATACATCTGAACATGCTGAACCGGATTGGAGGTGCCATCATACTTCTCAAAATCGGGCATCTTGAATTTGTCAGGCACCTGGACCCTTGAATAAATAGATAGGTCTACTGGAACGATACTATGTGTCCCCTCGACTTCTCTTAACCTTTGCTCCATCTGGGCTATGATCTTCAAGGCCTCCTCGCTTATTCCCCCGGCCACAGGGGCGGCCTGGGGTGTTGGGATCACAGGAGATGTGCTAGAGCCAGCACTGTCGCGACCTAAAAATTCCGGGGAATTTCCAGGTTAATGGATTACTAGATTAATTAAATGAATTAATCAACCTAGTCCGAGCTCTCCCAAGCTCTACCAATTCGCAACTTAGGTTTATGTTCAAATGATTTAAATTTTGGAGCCGCCACTAATCTTTTCTTGGTAGGTAGATTAGATACCTAAATAAAGTATCGGGAGAATACTTTACTTTCTGCTAACCAGAGATTTAAGTTCGGGGACTTGATTATGTTAATTTTCCAATTAACACCCTTTCGGTACCATTCTTGTGAAGATTTCTTGAACTGGCAAATTCAATGGATTCAATTTATAGAGCAAGGTGCAATTATGTTTTTTGGGGTTTTCTTGATTAAATGCATGCAATGCAAATGCAACTATGTGAATGCAACCATGACAGAAAACTGTATGACAAGGAAATAATCATGCATGATGACTCTAGAAAAGAAATCAAATTTTAATGTGAGAAAAATATGAATTCTAACCTAAATGACATGCGACATGATTTTTAACCTATATGACATGAATAATGATGATATTGAGAAAATGGTTTTTGATGCACATAAATATGAATTCTAACTACATGACATGCAATATAAAATCCATCCTATATGACATGCGACATGATTTAATTAAACTACATGACGAGCAAGAGCATTCTACCATGACATGCGAAATTTGTGGGTTTTATTTTAGCTTAAATGACATGCAAATTAAACTAGCAAAGCCAAAACTGTGTTCTAAATGACATGAAAATGCATGGATGATGAGACACAATGCATGACATGGAAATATGTATGAACTATACTATATGAAATGCACATGAATGACATTTTTTTGGTATTTTTTATGTTATTTATGAAAAAAGGGAATCAAATACTAATATAATGAACCTTGAGCATAGTACACTTCAATATCGGAAATTTTCGATGAATTCGCTTCGTACCCAAAGTTTAGGGTCGGAAGGGAATTTATTCACGTCGTACCCCGGCGGTGGGGTCGGATGGTGAATTTAAATATTATGAAATTGATCGGTCCGATCCCAAAGTTATGGGATGAGACGGACAATTTCATCGTGCAGGTGACGTCGTACTTCGAGGGTGAAGTCGGATGGCCATGCACAAATTCCGAGGGACAAAGGCACGAGGAAGCATGTATTATACTCAAGGTAGATTATAAAAATATTTAATTTAGACTATAGTATATATACAAAAAAAAGGAAATTAAATCTCGGCCACTAAAGGGAAATTGCTGAATTATAAAGGGCAAGATTGCCCTATCCACAAAGGATCACATCTTGTTCAAGATTCAAACAATTCAAATTAAGTAACGAATATCGCAAAATATTCTAAAGATAGAATCCGTTACCAAATTCGCGGATAAGCTTCCTAAATTCGAACCGACTTGATGGTGCTCGGGAACTCGTGGATCGGTCGGCTGAGCAAAGGGCGGCGACGGCGGTTTCCGGGGAGCGGCGGCGGCGGTCCGGCGAGCGGCGGCGGCGGTCCGGCGGAAAATTCCGGTGAACGGTCCTACGGACTCCTCTCGACGCTTCGGATACAACCACGGTGTCGGTTTTTGAAGGCGACACCCGGAGGACGATGAACGACAGCTGGACAGCAGCTTTTCTAGTGGCCAAACGACGACGACGGTCACGGTGAGCGAACGGCAAACTCGGCGGAGCTTGAAACGAGGCGGAACGCGCCGGTTCTCCACGACCAGCCACTGTTCTGACCAAACCCACGAAATTCCAGCCACTTCCTGGGCAAGCAGTCCTCAGATCCTCGTAGTCCTTGATCTTACGGTCGCGTGGGCGAAAACGGAGCTCGATTCGCCTTCCGGACGAGCTCAAACGAGCGATTCCAAGTCGGGCGCGCGCTGAAAAAGGGGATTGACGGGCTCTCGGGTTTGGGGCTGGTTCGGACAAATGGGACCTCCAATGGACGAGCTACCACTTGGAACTTATAAAGGAGAGGCTGAGGGTGATTTAGGTGGTCGGAGACCGGCTCGGAGGTGGCCGGAGGTGGTGCTCGAGGAGGGCGAAACGGACGGCAGAAACTGGTCGGGCAGGGTCGGTCAGCGACCTTTGCCCATTCAAAACGTTCTACAAGACGAACCGCTGGGCCAAATTGAGCTTACAATATTTCATTAGAACGGGAAGAGAATAAGCTTTCTATTGATGGGTGGAACGTCTTCATCCGACGTCGGATGACAAAGTTATGGCCGGAACAGTGGAGGGTTCCGGAACTGGGCGGGTGAGCGAGCCGAGCGAGATCCTCCTCCTTCGTGCGGCCGACCCCCCTCTTCTTCTTCCTCCTCCTTCTTTGCCCTTTTCCTCTCCAAACCACCTCCACTCTCCTTTGTCAAAGTGGCCTCTCCACTATCAAGGTGGCCTCTCCACTATCAAGGTGGCCTCTCCACTATCTTAGTGGCCTTTCCACTATCAAGGTGGCCTCTCCACTATCTTAGTGGCCTTTGATTCTTTGTCTTTTGGTGGTGGTGGAGGACCGGTTCGGAGGTGGCCGGAGGTGGCCGGAGGTGGCCGGAGGCGGCGCTCGAGCGGGACGAAGCAAACGGCAGAAACTGGTCGGACAGGGTCGGTCAGCGACCTTTGCTCACTCAAACCGCTCTACCGAACGAACCGCTATGCCAAATTGAGCTCACAATATGTCATTAGAACGGGAAGAGAATAAGGTTTCTATTGATGGGTGGAACGTCTTTATCCGACGTCGGATGACAAAGTTATGGCCGGAACAGTGGAGGGTTCCGGAACTGGGCCGGCGAGCCAGCCGAGCGAGAGATCCTCCTCCTCATTTGTGCGGCCGAGCCCCTCTCCTCTTCCTCCTCCTTCTTTGCCCTTTTTGAAATTTTTGTGGCCTCCCAAATGCCGAAGACATTTTGGCAATTTAAGTCCAAATCGCCTGATAGATTAAGCTCAAATCCTCCGGCGCCGGCCCGGTTCAGTATGCAAAATGCAATGCAATGCAGAGAAAATAAAATATGCAATGCCTGAGGAAATATTTTTGGCGAGAATTAATTCTCATTTTATAAATGATTTAAAGAAAAATCAAAATTTAGGTGTCAACAGCTGCCCCTCTTTGAGTGAATGCTCGCAGAGGTTTTGCTCAAAGACAATATTGAACCTAAATTTTGGCAATGCAAATAATGAATGATAATTTTTTGGTGGGGTTTTAATCCCATTTTCAATGCAGATAAAGATGATGTATGAAATGCAGGACTGTAATTAAACACGTGTTAAGACTTCTTTCTTCCATGAAATAGAATAGGAAGACCTGCACATGGATCGCATATGAAATACCTGTTTTACCAGACATTTCGTAATGCTGATGATTCCCCTGATTTCAAAGCTCCTTCTTAGGGATGCAAGGATCTTAGGGTACTGGGGCCCATCTGTTACCAGAACTCTCATTCTGATGCGAGATAGCGCAAGATCTGTAATGGATTTTCTGATATCACAAGAGCGCATACATTGTGAATCGGAAAAAGGGATCAAGATCGCAAGAGCGCATCATTGCAATTTGATAAAAGTACCAGAACCATAAGAGCGCATCATTATGATTAGGTAAAAGGGACCAAGACCATGAGAGCGCATCATCATGATTTGGCAAAAGGGACCAGGATCACAAGAGCATATCATTGTGATTTGGGTAAAGGTATCACGAGAGCAGGTCGATCGTGAACCGGGTAAAGACCTCATGAGAGCAGGTCGATCATGAGTTGGATAAAGATAAGACCAAGACCACAAGAGCATGTCGATTGTGACTTGGGTAAAGGTATCACGAGAGCAGGTCGATCGTGAACCGGGTAAGAACCTCATGAGAGCAGGTCGATCATGAGTTGGATAAAGATAAGACCAAGACCACAAGAGCATGTCGATTGTGACTTGGGTAAAGGTATCACGAGAGCAGGTCGATCGTGAACCGGGTAAAAACCTCATGAGAGCAGGTCGATCATGAGTTGGATAAAGATAAGACCAAGACCACAAGAGCATGTCGATTGTGACTTGGGTAAAGGTATCACGAGAGCAGGTCGATCGTGAACCGGGTAAAAACCTCATGAGAGCAGGTCGATCATGAGTTGGATGAAGATAAGACCACGACCACAAGAGCATGTCGATTGTGACTTGGGTAAAGGTATCACGAGAGCAGGTCGATCGTGAACCGGGTAAAGATCAAGAACACGAGAGCAGGTCGATCGTGAATTGGGTAAAGATAAAGATCAAGAACACGAGAGCAAGTCGATCGTGAACTGAAAAGATCAAAATGACAACTAAAGTTTAGCAGAGTTGTCAATTTGAAAGGATTTAGAAAACTTACCTGGATTCTTTGAGCAAACGGCTAACGGAAGGACAAGCTGACTGAGTCATACCTGTCTTTTCACTCGAAGAAGAGATTGAAATGATCATGTGCATAAAATCAAAGTAAATGCAACATCATATGCCAGTAAGAACTCGTTTGCTTGCTTGCATTACAAGGCTTCACTAGGGAATTTCATCAATAAGGAAATCTGTTTGATCCTTTTGATAAAACCAATCAACATTGAATGAGGAACCTTCAGTCAGAAAGGACTTTCACTCACTCTCATGAAAAGGCTTTTGAAACCCGACCATTGATGCGGGTATGAGAATCACTCAGAACTGCGATCATCATGCTCGACGAGGGTCTGGGTATTCTCGCAATTAGTATGACCAGACCAATCTAAGAGGTTTTTGCAAGGACTGCAATTCAGGCTCGGTCAAAGGTTTAACAAAGGGGACTCACGTGAGTCATTTGACTTTGAATAGTATCATCAGCCTTATCAAGTTTACAAGTCAGGAAACCTGCAAAATGAGATAAAATGATCTTGCTCGCACTTCTCTGAGCAATATTTATAAACATTTGAAATCTTACGTCAACTCAAGTGCCCTAATCTGAAGAGGCTTCGGGTATGGGTTGTAACGTAGGTGCGGGTAGGCTTGAAATGAAAGGCCTATTTTCAATCTAGAGGGATTGATTGTGAGGGAATTGGTGATCGCCCATTCTCAATGCTTTTGCCACTGATTTCTACTCTGGCGAATGTTCGGCAAATTTTCTTCATGAATGATCTTTCTTGAGAAGGATCTTTGTGATCTCAGCTAGGGCTCTCCTTTCTCTTTTTTTTTTTTTTTTTTTTCAAGAGAGACTTTGCTCTTTCGAGAGAGGCTTTAATGCTCCTTTTCAGTCCCCTTTTCCTTCTTCTTTTGAGAGATATTTGAGAGGGAAATAGGACACCGCTTGATGAAATCCTTTTGCACACTTTCTTTGATGGATTTCTTTCTGACCCTCCATTTGCCCCATAGTCACTTCATAATTCATTTGTCTCGACGCTTTGAGACGGTCCCTTTAATTCATCATGGGAAAGATCACCAATTGGTTTGAAATGAATCCACCGCTCAAACTGGGTAAGCAAAGGGTATGGTGTGTAGGGGTATAGAAAGAAATGCTCTTCGTCATGTCTAAGGCACTTGAGCTAACACAAGATTCGCATGCAATAAAGACACTCGAAGATTGATGCAAGTGAGAGCAAGAAAATTTTAACCATTTGAATTTTCTGGTAATTGCCCCAGTGTGGGGTTGTTCCTGACAGGGGTAGGAAATGAAATCTCCGTTCAAAGGGCTAGCAAAGGAATTCCTGTAGTGTTTGGATGAAGGAAATGAATGCCTCTCATCACTTTGGTCGTCATACTTTTTGCGAGAAAATCCTTTACCTTGTTAGCACGGAATTTTGCAACTTAGCTCACACTGAGGATAAGTATTCAGGATGTGTATGGAAACGGCTCGCCTTTCATCATTCTGACGTTTCTCATTCAACAGATAGCCTGATCAAAAATTCTTTCTCAACATCATGTACAAAATTTTGCAAAATGTGAGCTCCTTTCAAGCATGCTAAGCATGTTCAAATTAATTTTTTGTGGAAGCACCTCTCTTCACTTTGAGCTCACTACATGAGTGCTTTGCAATTTCCCCTTACCGGCTCCACCGCTTGGTGGCAAATGAGTGAATGAATTTGTAGCCGTCAAGGTTTTGGAATCGCCCAAGGTTTAAGTCTCGTTCGGTCGGGCATTCTCATCTTCTTCTGCAAAAAAGAAAGTGCAAAAAGCTTTTTATTATTGATTTACAATATTTACATCATTCACTAACCTCGGGGATCGAACCCGGGTTGCTTCGGACCAATGTCATTCCCTCATGCCACCAGACTGCGGTGTAGTTGGCATTCGTGGGGTGCCGTACTTTTAGTTAAGTGTTGGCCTGGAAACGGCATGTCCTTCCACATCATATCAAATGATTCTACTTTTCACTAATCTCGTGGCGGTTGACAACCTCCTGTCGAGAATGGCATGAACTCGTGTTAGAATAAAAATGATTAAGGGTAAATCGAAAACGATACAGGGTTACCCTTTTCAAGCTTGCTCGCGCTTTTCACTGATCTCGTGGCGGTTGACAACCCCTGTCGAGAATGGTATGAACTCGCGTTAGAGTCGAAATGATTAAGGGTAAATCGAAAACGATACAGGGTTACCCTTTTCAAGCTTGCTCGTGCTTTTCACTCGCAATTTCCCTTCTTGAGGTTATACAACATTTTCCTTTACAGCATTTAGAGGCATCATCCGTAAATTGATTTGCGCCAAATCTGATAAACCATGCATTTGAACATAGAAAAAGGGAACACTTCCCCTTTCCCTAATTCCAGACTCGCAGAAAGCAGGAAAATATCCCACGCAGGGGATTGCATGAAATGAAAGTTCACTAATTTGGGCCTACACCCGCTTCTTCTGAAGGTTCTCCGGCGATCAGCTAGCCAGGTACAGGTGAGTGGTATTTGAGGACCTAAAATCACCGGCTTTGGATCACAAGTTACGGCTTTGGGGGTTCATCAACGCTGAACTGGTTGACCATGACAGCAAGGCCATCGCCAAGGCAACTCGACCCGTGGGGATGCATGTTCCTTCCCTCGGGAGGCATTGATACTGACCTTGTGATATTGATTCTCCCATGCTTTTCTCCAACGGAACTTGATTGTGCCGGGAATTGATCTGGAGGACAGGACGACGAATGAGGAGGGAGATGAGGGTAGTTAGAAACCAACAGCTTCCAAACATACTTCGAGGCAATGGCGGATATCCTTTTTATCTCATCTTTCAAACAAGCATTTTCAATCCTTAGATTCCGCTCATCAAGAGACATTCCACCGGGGGCGGTGGGGTCGCCGTAGTTAGGGCAGGTGGCAGTGCTGAGAGCTTCTCCATACTTCTTGTGCTCTGCTTGGAGCTTTTCAATTTCAGCCTTCAGAATCACATTATCGCGGCGTTCATGTCGAACCTTCGATAGGGTTCGCTTATTTTGAAACCAAAATTTGATTTGCAAAGGCTCCAACCCAAGCTTTTGGCTCAGTTCCTGTCTTTGTGCGTCATCTGGGTAACGGCACTCTTCGAAGACGGCTTCCATTTCTTGAACTTGACGTTGAGTGAAGCGCCTCTTTTTCCGAGGTCGACCATTGATGTTGTCGTCGTCGTTGTCAGGATCTTGAACGCCGTTGCCGGAAGGATCGTGTTCTATGGTTTCGGTGCCAGATTTGGTCCCGAGATCTTCAAAATCTCTCACCTTTAACACTTCGCTTGTGGAGCTCCATTCGCTGGTCATGTCCAGAAAGTGATGGTGGCTCTCGAACATGCTCATGAAATTCGCATCATTGGTCATGTCCAACAAGTCATAGTGGTTCTCAAACATGTTGGGTTGAGACATCTTTGACTGATTTTTGTTCTTTCAAGGCTCTCTACTCTCTTCTGTATTTTTCTGAGTGGCCTTGTATGGTCTGAAGCTTTCTTTTGAACACGGATGACAAACACCAAGAGGACGTCTCTCTCAAGATTTCACGTCTTCTGCATGAAAAGGCGTGTTTTTCCTAAAGATCTGCCGTGTTTCTCGCTCAGTTTGTCTTCTACTTTTTCTCTTTAATGTGGTGGGACCTCCAAATCTTTTCGCGAAATTTTCGGATTCGTTGGGCTCGAGATTGGAGACCAGCGATGGGTCCACGACCGACGGGTGAAATAGGGAACTTGGACCAATGGATGGAAAGGGAAATTGGACCAACGGACGAAATAGGGAAAAGGCACTGACGAAAAGGATGAACAGAGGATAGCACCGACGAAAAGGACGAATAGGCTTCTGTCGTGCAATTCAGACGGTGTAGCACAAGCAGCTAATTCGTAGAAGCCGTAAGCTTGCTGGGTTGGCCTTGAATACTTCTTTTACGTAATGGCAGACATTGACGTTATTCGGTGCGGGAGCAAATGATGACTTCTTCTTTTCCTCACTTTCCTCTTGCTATAAGAATCAGAACTTGACGCAGAGCAGATTAACATCTTTGCATCCTCAGTTTCAAATCATCTGATCATTCCTCTGCCTTCAATCTTTTCCTTTCCTTCTTCAATAATAATGGCCTCTAACCACGTCCTCTCAACCGAAGCTTTAGCCAAATGGGAGAGACTTTATAATCTTCTTGGCCGAGGCTACGTTCATATTGCCCATAATCCAGATACTGAAGCTGAGATCTTCAGTCTGTTTATTGGCATGGACACAGCTTCCATTGAAAACACCAATTTAGAGAGGGAGTATAGAACATTCCGGACCCTTTTCATCAACTTTCTAGAAGCTTATCGGGGCGTTGATCAGGAGGTTATCCTGGCTCGTCTTGTGAGAGCTCGTTACCAAGATCAGTCTGAGTTTCTGGCGTTGGCCCGTTACCTGGTTGACAAGCATGAGAAGGCTGCCGAGCTTGTCAACGAACGAGTCTCGTTGTTGGTTCGTGAGAGGGAGAGGCTGGTGGAGCGTTTGGCCCTGACCCAGACATACTACGAGCACGACTCGAGCGACGTCGTGATGAAGTTCCAATGTGAATGGCTAGAAGAGAGGCTTGAATGCCTGACTATGGATATAGCCCTCGAGAGAGCCCTGATCCCGAATCTGGAGTCTGCCTCTGAATATCACGAAGCCAGTGCAACTAGGCTCAAGGAGAAATGCGATCGCCTCTTTCTCAAGCTTGCGGACCTCGATTCCCGGAGTGCTCAGCGCGTGCAGAGCATTAACTGTATAGAGAGTCAGTTGAGCTCCTTTGTGTCGCTTATTAGGGCTCAGTTTGGTTTTACTTTTCCCCCTCGATGACCCGTTGTAAGGCTTGGTGTATGGAATGAAATGATGGTTCCCGTATGTTTGTGTTTTGTTTCATCCCATGTACGGCTTAATGCATTTTCCTTGAGAAGTTTAAAGGAAGGTTTAGCTGTCTCAGATAGCTGGAAAATAAATCGAGCTATATAGTTCAGCCTGCCCATCAGGCTTCGAACTTCCTTCACCGAAGTGAGAGATTTTATTTCACAAATGGCCTTCACCTTTGACGAGTCGATCTCAGTTCCTTTATTACTGACAATGAAACCAAATAGTTTGCTAGATGTTGGCCCGAACACACATTTTGTCAGATTGAGGCGCTATTTGAATTTCCGAAGCCTATCAAACAGTTTTGTCAAGGTCTCCACATGATCTTGGTCACGCCGGGTCTTTGTTATCATGTCATCAACATAAACCTCGATCTCTTTGTGCATCTTGTCATGGAAGAGGGTAACCATTGCTCGTTGATATATTGCCTCGGCATTTTAGAACGAAAGGCATCACTCTGTAATGGAGTGTGCCCCACGAGGTTGTGAATGCAGTTTTCAACTTGTCGGCTTCGTTCATCATAATCTGATTGTAACCCGAGAAACCGTCCATGAATGAAAATAGTTCGAAACCGGCCGTACTATCCACGAGCACATCAATGTGAGGAAGGGGGAAGTCATCTTTTGGACTGGCTTTGTTCAAATCACGGTAGTCTATACACACCCGAACTCGGCCATCCTTTTTCATCACTGGGACTACGTTGGCGACCCAATCAGAGTACTGGGTAGCCTCGATAAATCCTACATCAAGGAGCTTCATGACTTCTTCTTTGATTTTTCCTGCCAGCTCGGGTTTTGCCCTACGTTGCCTTTGTTTCATTGGCTCCACCAAAGGGTCAGTGGGTAAACAGTGTTCAACGATCGATCGATCGAGCCCTGGCATGTCTGCATATGACCATGCGAAAATATCCTGGTAGTCTCTCAAGAGCTTTGTTAGGCGTATAGCCAAATTTTCAGGAAGGTTTGCCCCAATTTTTACTTATCTGGGGTTTTCTGTGTCGCCTAGATTGATCACCACGGTTTCTTCTCCGATCAAAAATTTAGACTTCTCATGACGCTCCAAGTTCTGGCGTATTTCTTCATCATCATAATCAGGCCCGTCTGACTTATGGATATCATATGGATCTGCTGGCTCTCCCTCCTCGTCTTTGCCCCTGAAAGATAGAGTAGATGGAATCAAAAGGACAAACAGGGTTCAAACCAGATGCATTTCACAAGAATCGAATTTTCGTGTTTTCGAAGGTTTCTTTGATTTTTTGAAGACCGGGGGACGAGAATTCTTGAAGAAGCCCAATCCTCAGTGCTTACCATAGATGACAAATTTTTCAATCGTTGGCTATCGTCATCGGATTGGTTTGGGGTACTTTAACAAGATTTCAAAAAATGATGATAAGCTGCCTCAACAAGATTCCAAAAAATAATGAATAAAACAACCACATCTTATTGAAATGGAAATCCTAATAATTGAAAATGCAGCCTAGACATTTGGAAAGCAGGAAATGTCCTATGGAAGGGATGTGCATGAAATTAAAGGTTCAATCATTCGGGCCTGTGCCCGTCTCCATTGATGGTTCTCAAGTGTTCTGCGATCAGAAGATAGTCAAATGGAGTGGAAAATGCTTTTGTCAATCCGGTGTCAAATCTTGAGGCGATGGCACAAGGGTATCCGGAGCTCCTGCTTCACATGTGAAGCCATGTACAGGCCATCATGGACGTTCACAAGCGTGGTGCGCTTGGCATAGACGTCATGGTTAATACTCGGCCTCTCAAAGGCACTTAGTTTGGCATTCTCGAAGGAACTGGGGGATGCGACTCGAATGTGAGGCAACACCACTTCAAGTGTAATGGGCACGATAGCATGATTCCTCTGGAGGGACTCAATTCGCAATGATAGCCATTTCATTCGTTCTTTCATGCTAGCAAAACGTCTCAGTGTCTAATTGACTGGCTAGCTTTGTCTTGGACCGTATACGGACGGGTGATCTTTGACGCATCATGGTTACCTGCAAAAGGAAACAGGAATGCAATGAGTTTGAGATTGACAAAAGGTCAGTCCATGACGAGTGCCTAGACTCTTTCCACCTGAGTGCAACTTATGGACAAGTGATAGTGCAAATGTGGCATCAAAATTTCATTTCAGAAAATTTCAGTCTCGTCCACCTTTGGAAAACAATTCACGGAAATTCATGATATTCTTAAAATGATGCCGAAAGTTACAGACATATGACTGAGAGGATCATGAACAACTTTCATGTTTTGAGCTTGGGCAAACAACACATGGATGGATACAGTTTAATTCATCTTTCCAGAAAATCCTGATCAGAAAACGGATTCAACAGGTTTCCACTTGAGAGCTAAGTGGGCCATCAAAACTTCGAATTAAGATCCCAAAATTTTCAGGCCTCTAGTTCAAAACCCATTTAACCACTTTTATTCTTTGAATCCTTGCAAAAGAGTCCATTAACTTGTGGTAAATGTCAAAATAATGTTGAGGCCCGAAAGATTCTGAAATCCAGACTGATTTGTTCTCATCTTAAATTCTGAAATAATTGGAAAACGTCTTGGATTGATCTGAAATTTTTATCTCTGATAGATTAGGATCTTCCAAACGTTTCTTGTGAAAAGGTGATGTTCCAATTATGGGCCAAAAATGGTGGAACAAATCATTGAACCAGTGAAGGTCGATCAGTCAGAATGCTTTGCAGTTTTCACGTATTCAGAAAAACGTGAGTTTGGCCCAACTTCGTCCCAAGCAAATGAAGTCCGTTGCTTCTGATTTTTTTACATGTTGAAAAGAATTATGTTATCTACGACTTTTGTTAAGGGCGTTTGCCCAAAATTCGATCGTAGAAATTTACAAAAATCATGCAACACAACAAGGTAAATCAGAACATGGGGAGAAATTCATTCGATTGTATTTCCTTGAAAAATTCGACCAACCTAAATGTCAATGGACCGACCCAAAATAACGACGCGAAATGAGTAAATTGGAAGAGAAGGTTAAGAAGCTTACCCATGGAAGACCACAATCACAAACACATGCGCATGAATGCAAATTCATTGATTAATGATCTTTTCAAAGTGAAATTCCAAAAACGGACCGTACCAATGGGGCTTGGTCGGGTCTGGTTTCCAGAATTCCGGCTATGGCCGAGATTCTGCCCGTGCCATTAGGGTATGGCCAGGGGAGAGATCTCCAACGCGAAGGAAAGTTCGAGATCGGGGACAGGAATCGACCGTACCTCGGGGGTGAGGTCGGGAAGATTCCCGCGCAATACCATCCTATTTACTAGCGACCCAGGTTCGGTCGCAGTGAAAGTGCGATGCAATAAACATGCGGGCACATGGCATATTATTCAGATCAGAAATAAAATCAAACTATATTACCCTGCAAAACAAAGGTTAATAGTTTAAATTTATCCTGCAAGAACATATAACACCTAAATAATTAGGAGTCAATCAAATAATGCCAACCAAAAATTATCACAAGAAATCGGCTTAAGCCCTCTTGAAATACATGAAACTTTCGAAAATTGTGAGGTCCACATTAGATCCAATTTTTCCGAAAATTCAAGTACAGATGTTCCCCAGCGGAGTCGCCAAGCTGTCGCGACCTAAAAATTCCGGGGAATTTCCAGGTTAATGGATTACTAGATTAATTAAATGAATTAATCAACCTAGTCCGAGCTCTCCCAAGCTCTACCAATTCGCAACTTAGGTTTATGTTCAAATGATTTAAATTTTGGAGCCGCCACTAATCTTTTCTTGGTAGGTAGATTAGATACCTAAATAAAGTATCGGGAGAATACTTTACTTTCTGCTAACCAGAGATTTAAGTTCGGGGACTTGATTATGTTAATTTTCCAATTAACACCCTTTCGGTACCATTCTTGTGAAGATTTCTTGAACTGGCAAATTCAATGGATTCAATTTATAGAGCAAGGTGCAATTATGTTTTTTGGGGTTTTCTTGATTAAATGCATGCAATGCAAATGCAACTATGTGAATGCAACCATGACAGAAAACTGTATGACAAGGAAATAATCATGCATGATGACTCTAGAAAAGAAATCAAATTTTAATGTGAGAAAAATATGAATTCTAACCTAAATGACATGCGACATGATTTTTAACCTATATGACATGAATAATGATGATATTGAGAAAATGGTTTTTGATGCACATAAATATGAATTCTAACTACATGACATGCAATATAAAATCCATCCTATATGACATGCGACATGATTTAATTAAACTACATGACGAGCAAGAGCATTCTACCATGACATGCGAAATTTGTGGGTTTTATTTTAGCTTAAATGACATGCAAATTAAACTAGCAAAGCCAAAACTGTGTTCTAAATGACATGAAAATGCATGGATGATGAGACACAATGCATGACATGGAAATATGTATGAACTATACTATATGAAATGCACATGAATGACATTTTTTTGGTATTTTTTATGTTATTTATGAAAAAAGGGAATCAAATACTAATATAATGAACCTTGAGCATAGTACACTTCAATATCGGAAATTTTCGATGAATTCGCTTCGTACCCAAAGTTTAGGGTCGGAAGGGAATTTATTCACGTCGTACCCCGGCGGTGGGGTCGGATGGTGAATTTAAATATTATGAAATTGATCGGTCCGATCCCAAAGTTATGGGATGAGACGGACAATTTCATCGTGCAGGTGACGTCGTACTTCGAGGGTGAAGTCGGATGGCCATGCACAAATTCCGAGGGACAAAGGCACGAGGAAGCATGTATTATACTCAAGGTAGATTATAAAAATATTTAATTTAGACTATAGTATATATACAAAAAAAAGGAAATTAAATCTCGGCCACTAAAGGGAAATTGCTGAATTATAAAGGGCAAGATTGCCCTATCCACAAAGGATCACATCTTGTTCAAGATTCAAACAATTCAAATTAAGTAACGAATATCGCAAAATATTCTAAAGATAGAATCCGTTACCAAATTCGCGGATAAGCTTCCTAAATTCGAACCGACTTGATGGTGCTCGGGAACTCGTGGATCGGTCGGCTGAGCAAAGGGCGGCGACGGCGGTTTCCGGGGAGCGGCGGCGGCGGTCCGGCGAGCGGCGGCGGCGGTCCGGCGGAAAATTCCGGTGAACGGTCCTACGGACTCCTCTCGACGCTTCGGATACAACCACGGTGTCGGTTTTTGAAGGCGACACCCGGAGGACGATGAACGACAGCTGGACAGCAGCTTTTCTAGTGGCCAAACGACGACGACGGTCACGGTGAGCGAACGGCAAACTCGGCGGAGCTTGAAACGAGGCGGAACGCGCCGGTTCTCCACGACCAGCCACTGTTCTGACCAAACCCACGAAATTCCAGCCACTTCCTGGGCAAGCAGTCCTCAGATCCTCGTAGTCCTTGATCTTACGGTCGCGTGGGCGAAAACGGAGCTCGATTCGCCTTCCGGACGAGCTCAAACGAGCGATTCCAAGTCGGGCGCGCGCTGAAAAAGGGGATTGACGGGCTCTCGGGTTTGGGGCTGGTTCGGACAAATGGGACCTCCAATGGACGAGCTACCACTTGGAACTTATAAAGGAGAGGCTGAGGGTGATTTAGGTGGTCGGAGACCGGCTCGGAGGTGGCCGGAGGTGGTGCTCGAGGAGGGCGAAACGGACGGCAGAAACTGGTCGGGCAGGGTCGGTCAGCGACCTTTGCCCATTCAAAACGTTCTACAAGACGAACCGCTGGGCCAAATTGAGCTTACAATATGTCATTAGAACGGGAAGAGAATAAGCTTTCTATTGATGGGTGGAACGTCTTCATCCGACGTCGGATGACAAAGTTATGGCCGGAACAGTGGAGGGTTCCGGAACTGGGCGGGTGAGCGAGCCGAGCGAGATCCTCCTCCTTCGTGCGGCCGACCCCCCTCTTCTTCTTCCTCCTCCTTCTTTGCCCTTTTCCTCTCCAAACCACCTCCACTCTCCTTTGTCAAAGTGGCCTCTCCACTATCAAGGTGGCCTCTCCACTATCAAGGTGGCCTCTCCACTATCTTAGTGGCCTTTCCACTATCAAGGTGGCCTCTCCACTATCTTAGTGGCCTTTGATTCTTTGTCTTTTGGTGGTGGTGGAGGACCGGTTCGGAGGTGGCCGGAGGTGGCCGGAGGTGGCCGGAGGCGGCGCTCGAGCGGGACGAAGCAAACGGCAGAAACTGGTCGGACAGGGTCGGTCAGCGACCTTTGCTCACTCAAACCGCTCTACCGAACGAACCGCTATGCCAAATTGAGCTCACAATATGTCATTAGAACGGGAAGAGAATAAGGTTTCTATTGATGGGTGGAACGTCTTTATCCGACGTCGGATGACAAAGTTATGGCCGGAACAGTGGAGGGTTCCGGAACTGGGCCGGCGAGCCAGCCGAGCGAGAGATCCTCCTCCTCATTTGTGCGGCCGAGCCCCTCTCCTCTTCCTCCTCCTTCTTTGCCCTTTTTGAAATTTTTGTGGCCTCCCAAATGCCGAAGACATTTTGGCAATTTAAGTCCAAATCGCCTGATAGATTAAGCTCAAATCCTCCGGCGCCGGCCCGGTTCAGTATGCAAAATGCAATGCAATGCAGAGAAAATAAAATATGCAATGCCTGAGGAAATATTTTTGGCGAGAATTAATTCTCATTTTATAAATGATTTAAAGAAAAATCAAAATTTAGGTGTCAACAAGTACCAGCAAAAATAACGTCTTCCAATGGTAAAGCATGAGTAGGGACAGGGTCCGGGACTCTATCGGGATTATCTGCTGGAAGAGGTGGAAGGGGTGCTACGGGCCGAGGAGCCGAGCTGGACGGGAACAGCTTGGCTGCAAAACTAGCTGCCATTCTTTCCATTGCCTGGGACATGATTCCTTCAAAACGCTCGTTCATTGCATCCATATGCTCCCTGAGAGCCTCCTGGACTGCTGCATTGATCTCGGCCCTGTCGGCCATCTTTCTTGCTTTCAAACGGGTGTTATAAGGGTGAGGGGACTCCGTGATAAATTACCTACAAAAGTAGAGATAGAAATGAGCACAATGAGTAGAAAAGTGAGTCGGTCCATGACACCCTCCTAGACCCGGAAACCGAAATAAGCAAGACCAAAGGAACGAAATGGGCAATTTCCCAGTTTCGTCGGCTTCTACGAGAAAATTCGTATTAATTCGAAAAGTGGTCGAAACACTGTAAAACTTTGGGAAAAAAAAGGACAAGACATGGATGAACAACTTTCATGTTTTAAGCTCAGGGAGATCCCAAACAGATCAGTACAGTTTAATGCTTCTTTCCAAAAACATTTCTCAGTAAACTGGCTTGTCTGGTTTTTTCTTTGAGGATAAATGGGCCACCAAAAATGAGAATTGATGCCCGCAAATTTGCAGATCACTAGTTCAAATCCCATTCTACCACTTTCATGTTTTAACTTCTTGCAAAAACGTTCATTTATTAGTGGTACACGGTGATATTAAACTGAAGTCGGGAAAATTCCGAAAATCCAGACAGTTTATCATTCATCTTAAGTTCGACATTAAAAGGAAAACGCTCTGAAATGATCCGAAAATTTTTGAGGTAATAGACTGGGATCTTGCGAATGTTTTTCAAGAAGACCATGTGAGCCAAATCGAATCATAGAATTTATAAGAAAATACGGAAGACCCGAAGGTCAGTCTGAACAGTAACCTCTATTACAAGAAAAAAATCCATAAAGTCACGAAATAGACATGCAACTGAAATGAAGCTAAACACGACTCATATCATGACAATCAAGACATTTTCCTCTTCTTAGAGGCAACACGATCTATAGATGAATGGGACTCCAACTCTTTTCGAAGTCGTGCATTTTCTTTGGCCAGAGTCTTCATTTGCTTTGTTGCCTTTTGAACCTTCTTTTCGTAGGCTTCAATCTCGGCTAAACGAGTGGGCTTCACGATCACCAACGGAAATTTCGAAAGCATATGGGCCGGTATGAAGTGGTGGTGGATGTACCGGGCCTTCGCATGATAAAGTTTTTGCTTCCCTTCAGGCTCCGTCTTGGGTAGTGATAGTGGGCGGGTCTTGGATTTGTGCCAAGTTTGATCCAGACGCTTGAGTTCGGTTCTATAATTCTCGACCGCAATGAGTTCAACTTGCGAAGTGTTCGCCCCCAGAGGTGGAGGAAGGTCTTGCAAAACTCCGTATTGCCGCACTACGCGAAGAGGGTGATACCTTGTTACGCCGGTAATACCCAAAAGTGGTATGGGTTCCCACTCACCATGGTACAAACGGGCCTCAGAGACTCGGAACCATATAGCTTGCCATAAAAAAATCTCGGGACTTGGATCTTTAAATAAATCAATCCACTCGGAATAAGACAATCCATCAATATCTTTTTGCAACTTTTGAAATTTTGCAATTGGGTTTCCATCTTGAATTGTCATCTTAGTACCAAATTTAGCATAATGAGAGAAAAACCACAGTTGCAAAAGTTCAATTGGAGCGTGGAATGTCTTATCTTTATTTTGCTTAAAGCGAGTCAAAGATATGAAAGTTTCGGCAAGAATGGCATTAATGAAATTCGCTCTACTACAAACCTGCCTAGCTATCCAGGCCATAGATGGATTGATAAAATTCTTTTGAAGTGGAAAAATCACAAGCCCGAAGAAAGCCAGGATGAAAATCCTGCCTTGCAGGTAAGAATTGCTCTCATGGAAACGTTCACTGAGAAATGAGAAAGGACACATGTGGCTGTTTTCCCTCAAAATTTTCTTCATTTCTTTTTTATTAATTTCCAGAAAATCAGCAAAAATGGCAACTGGATCGATTCCCCCACAAGGGTGAATTAAATCAAAGTCCAAAGTTTTTCCGATGGCAACACTGTATTCTTCCAGAGTCGGGGTGAGCTCGTGCTTACCTAGAATGAAGGTAGCGGTATCCGGGCACCAGAAATGTGCGAGTGCTTGCATAACCCCAGTCTGTAATCGAATGTCCAGGAGCGGCAATATGTGACCCATGCGGCTAAAGACATAGCTCTGTGCATCGACGCTTAGACGGTACCACATCTGCTTCAACTCGGCCTTCGGAGTATACACGAAACGAATATCATTGTGTCCCATTGTCTATAGATCGCGTGCCACAAACCTAACTATCATGGACCGACCCAAAAAAAGGAAAAAAGAAATTAATATAAGACAAGATGAAGTTTGGGGTCATACTTTACCGTAGGATAAGAAAGTAAACAATCACATAGACATGCACATGATTCGTGAGTTATCCTTATTCTAACTACCCTAAAGGCTTGCAAATTGAAGTGAAAGACTTGCGGCGAGGCGACAATCTCGTGCACATAATCAAAGTTAGTCGTGATCCCTTGACATAACCAGGATTAGCCGAGTCTTTCGACTTCGGTTTCTCGAGTTAAAAATTATAACCCCCGCTTCGGTAATCCTACCGAGCACGAGTTCTAACTTTTGAAACTCATTTTTGAAAAGAGGGTCGGGATCGAATTCGGACTAACTTTCAACCGTGATCACACGGAGAACGTTAGGATCCAATCTCGATACCATCTTAAAACTAGTGGCCCGGGTTCGGCCACGGGTAGTGTGTGATGTAGTGCTAAAGCAATTAATCACGCATAACAGTTAAATCCAAACACCGCTTCAAAAGGTGCACAAATTAAATAAGGAATTCCCAAACACCACAATTTACAAAATAAAGGGGTTAGCCAAACACACCTCCCCTTATAACTCCCATTCTGCAAGACCATTTAACACATAAGGATGAGAATTCAATCAAAATTTGCCAAGCAAAGGGATAATTATCGCGAAAATTTTCTGGCATAAGTCCTCCTTAAAAGAAAATACGTCCCCAGCGGAGTCGCCAAGCTGTCGCGACCTAAGAATCGGCTTTTCCAATTTTAGGTTAATGGATTGCCAAATTAATTAATTAGATTAATTAACTTAGCTCGAACCCTCCCAAGCTCTACCAAATCGCAACTTAGGTTCAATTCATGCAAAGATTTATCTTGGAGTCGCCACTAATCGTTTCTTGGTAGGCCGATTAGAAACCTAAGTAAATTAGCGGGAGAACTAAATTACTTCTACGAACCAGAGATTAAGGATCCGGGAACTTGATTACATTAATTTTTTTTAATTAATGCCCTTTCGGTACCAACTTCACGAAAAAAGTTCAATTTGGCAATTTTGATATATTCTCACTTGAAGTCCAAAGGTGTAATTTTTTTGGGTTTTCTTTTTTATGAAAATGTAAGAATTAAATTACATGCAATATATGCCGTGAAAGTTTAATGAAAATGCCATCTAATCAAAATATTTACAAGATGGATTACACGTGCAATTATCTACATGATGCTAATTTTGGAAGATGCAATTTTTAAGCATGGTGGAATGATATGTCCGAGAAGATTTAATCGGGATTCCAATCAATTAGGTAACAAAGTTTTTGAATATTCTAAAAAAAAGGATTAGAATCGTTACCTAATTTGGCGGGTTCGACTACCGGGTTCGAACCTTGAATCGTCTTGTGGATCGGGACCTTGGACCACGGCTCGAACGACGGGGATGGACTTGCGGCTTTGTGTTGATGAAGGGATTGGCAAGGGGGACTCGGTCGGGAAATCTCTCAACCGAACTCTTTCTTCTTTCGCACACAAGTATTTTCTCACCTCACTTTGATGATTTTTTTTTATATCTCTCTTCAAGCTCTCAAGAACTTCTTCTTCAAAAATTCTTCTCCCAAAGCTCTCAAAAAACTCTCCTCAAAGATTTTTTCTCCAAAAATTTCTCTCCAAAAACTCTCCTCCTCTTCTCCTTTTATAACTCCCTCATTCTATCTACCTTTCTAATTTTTCCACTAACTCCATCTTCCTTTCTCCATCCCTCTTTCTCCATCTTCCTTTCTCAATCTCCCCTTCTCCATCTTCCTTTCTCAATCTCCCATTCTCCATCTTCCTTTCTCAATCTCCCATTCTCCATCTTCCTTTCTCAATCTCCCATTCTCCATCTTCCTTTCTCCATCTCCCATTCTAATTTCTCCACTAACTCCATCTTTTGGTTATTTGCAAAGTAGTCCCTCAAGTTTTGAATATTTGCACTTTAGTCCTTGAGGTTTTACGTGTTTGCAATTCAGTCCCTGAGGAAATATTTCTGATTAAGTCCGAACCTTCAAAAGATAAATCATTTGCCGAAATTCGTGCCTAGTCCGATCGCATGTCATTTTAAAACTCGAATCTTCCGCCGTTAGTCTGAATGCGATGCATGAATAAATACGAAAAATTACATGATTATTTTTGGCAAGAACTAAAATTAGTTCTAATTTTTATGAATGACTAAAAGTTTAATCAAAATTTAGGTGTCAACAGCTATATATTAAATGTATATTTTTATATACACATGATAAATTATCATATATCTATAAAAATATCAGCTGTGAGTTTCTTCTTCTTCTTTTTCTTCTTCTTCTATTGGGGATTCACTATTATTATGTTTTTTGGCTGACTGGATATATTAATGTGGGGGTGGCTGGGTATATGACTTAAGTATATTTATTTTTGAAAGATTTATATTTTGACCCCTAATTAATTAAAAATATTTAAAATTGACCCCGTGAGTGTCAGAATGCCATGTTAGGATGCTGGACACGCGTGTCGCTGGCGTTTCCGGAGCGCACACCACGTGTCGGATGTCTAACACCTGTTAACCACGTGTCAATCGCGTGTTAGAGAGTGTCGAACGCGTGTCGGGCTTCCGACACGATAAGGAAGCCTCCGGAAAGTGTCGTTGTTTTCTAGACCAGAAGCATCTCCTCCTACTACTTTCCAATGTGTTTCACCATTTTGACAAAAAAAAAAAGGTTTGTTTCACCAATTTGATTGTACTCTAATATGTTCTAGTAACTATTTCATCACAACCAAAGAAAAGAATATCTCCTCGTCACTTCTTCTCTGCCACGTCGCCAACCTCTCCTCATTGCCTCCCAAATATGCCACGTCAAAGACTTCTCTCCTAATTACCCGAGATTTATGAGAAAAATTTGATAATATTGTTCTGCCTGTGATAACTTACTTTTCACAAATTTAAATTTGTCAGCGATGAGCGAAGTGATAATCATATTAATTTAATAAATGCTTCTAATGACACTAACAATTTCTTTTGAGCTAGTGATAATATTTTTGTACTTGTGATTATCTTTGTTATATTATTCAATTTGCTGTAGAATTATTTATTTCCTTATGCTGTTTTTTTCTCCATATTTATAAAATCTAACGTAGTGGGATCTGAGGAAATCCACCAAGCAAGAGTTTTCAATTCTAATTCGTTCAAAAATATCGGTTAAACAAGTTATCTTTTTTTTTTCTCTCTCTAGGATTCTATGTTTTGATTCAATTCATAACCTTCAAATTCAAAATTCTTCTGGGTCCTCTAGCTTTCTCTCTCCTTTGCCTTTTCTTGCTCCTTCTGGCTTTAGATTTCTGTGCATTGCAGGTGCTCAAAAAACTTCTTCTCAAAGCAAGAGCGCCCCTAATCCTAAATTAACAACGCTAATCTCAGTTTGAGTTTGCAAACAAGTTTTTTTTTTTTTTTTCGGGTGTGTTTCTTTGAGGATTTTTGGGGAATTATGGTTTGGAGAAGAGTTCGTGTACACTGCAATCAAAAGTTGATCAAAGGAGATGTAGTTCTGTTGGGTGTTTCTCTAGTTCTGTTCATCGTGGCATCATCATCACGAATATGCACATGATGACTAAGAACTAATCCATCGTATGACCCAAAACGATCTCGTTGAATCTCTGTTAGTGAACACTAAATTGACAAAGGAGTTTGATTCTTGATCTAAACATGCAATTGTTGAGATGATTTATATTAGGATTAACACCACGAAAAACCCCAAACTGGTACACATATGACAAATTTACCCCAAACTATTTTTTGGACCACAAAAAATACCAAACTAGTACATTTGTGATAAATTTATCCCAAACTATTTTTTCGACCACTAAAAATCTCAAACTAGTACATCTGCGATAAATTTACCCCATACTAATTTTCTTTTACCACAAAAAATTTCAAATTGATACATATGTGACAAATAGAGAGTAAGAATTCCAAACGTGTACATCCGGCAATTGTCACATGTCATCCAACTCAGTAATTTGACGATAAAATTTAACGGAAACTAACGGAGGGTAAATTTGTCGCAGTGTACCAGTTTGGAGTAAAATTGTCAAAGGTATATAAGCTTAGGGTTTTTGGTGTTCAAAAAATAGTTTGTGGTAAATTTGTTACAGGTGTACCAGTTTGGGGTTTTTCGTTGTATTAACCCTTTCTATTATATTGAAATTTCAACTTGAACTTTCCACAGTGGAAAAGACAGAAACCCTCTTATCTACGGTAAGAGATATTTTCATTGAAAACATGACTTGTAAGGAAAATAAAGAAATGAATGGGAGGCATGGAAAGAAAGAAACGGGGAGGATGATGGGGTTTCTGAAAGAAGAAGGAGCACGAGGCGTAGAGAGAGAATGGCATGCAAAAGAGAAAATAGAGAGACAAGTGAGAGGGGTGAAAAGAAAGAAGAAGAAGGAAAATGGGACCCGCAAGGAAAAATAAAATAAAATAAAAGAGTTGATCGAATAATAAAATAAAAGGAATCATATGAATTTGTACGAGAAGTGATTGGCCACACAAAGGATAAGATGGTCAAAACACACAAAGGATTGGAAAAAGCGCAATCCGTAAAAAAAAATGCGGGAGTTTGTCGTCTCGTGCCTTTTTCTTTGGTTGACGTGCCGTGCCTTCAATTTGGTAGTACCCTTGCTTTTCTTTTTTTGGATAGAAAAAAGGGTGGCGTTAGTGCAATCATGCGGTGACACGTGTTTGCCAAATTTATGACTGTTTAGGACTTTTTCGTAATTTTACGGCCATGTCCTTTATTATGTGCAATCTTTTGAAAAGCAAAGACCAATTCATGCCGGCTAATGCAGTTCGAAATTAATATAACATGATAATTCATATCCAACCATTCGTTTATAAAGAGAAAAAAGGTATACTTTATATTTTATGATTATTATTTTTACTGTGATAAGGACATGTCATTTTTGCTTAAAAAGCCCCTTTGCGAAGCGTGGGTATCAAAGAAATATCCTTCAGATTTTATTTCACCTAAGGATACAATAACCCGGATTAGATCTAAATAAGCTTTAGGAAATTGGAGAATCCTATCACGATATTATGTATGACGAATCACACGTGGCCAAATCTTTAAAGAGAGTACTCAGGTGTGACCAAATGAAATGGTGATCAATTGAGTCGTATCTTTACTCGTGAATCCCTTCATAAGATCTCTTCAACTTCAAATGGGATTGAGGGCATCGCTTGTCTTGTGCAAAGAAAAATTGCACGACCATGTATCGTGAAAAGCATTTGAGGCATCGAGCTGGAATTTCACATCCAAAATAAGCATGGTTCTTGTCCAAATCACCAAGGCTGCGTTTGGTAGTCGGGATAAAAATCAAGATAGGATAAGATTTATCCTATCCTGTGTTTGGCTCCTGCCTAGGATAGGATAAAATGGGATATAAAGGGGATATAGCTTGGATATAATTATCCCATGGGGGAGGTGGGATAAGGGTGGATAGGATTTCTTATGTCCATGATATAAAAGCTATTTTTTTAATAACAAAATTATTAAATAATAAAATTAAAATAATAATTAATTTTGAATTATATTTGAATTCTAATATTAATGCTAACATAAAAATAAATAATAAATTTTTTATATATACCTGTATGTATTTATAAATTTGAGTTTCTTTCTACTTTATAATATACATTTTGTGCATACACACACTTCATATCCATATCATTACATATTTTCAGTATGGTAGTATAGTTTATTATTTAATAAAATATTTATTAAGAAATGATGGAACTGAGTAAAAATAATGAAAAAAAGATATATAAAAAATATAAAAAAAATAAGTAAATAAAAATGAAGTAGAAGAACCATATTTTAAATGAACAAATTCGAACTTGAAAATGATCTTTCTAATACTCGATGAATGTAGGACAATGAAATTTCTAAAAAAAAAAAAACCTAGAAATCTCCATCTCCTTCTCCCATGCATCTCTGGTTCACGTTGAAGTTTCACCATTCCTTTGTAGTTTTTAGTTCACGTCAAAAATTTACGAAAACGGCGAGAGAGTCGAAACTTCTTCTCGTTCGTAGGTTTTTGGTTCACTTCAAAAGTTTATAAAAGCAGAAAGAGAGTCAAAACTCATTCTCCTCTGTAGCATTATGGTTATTGCTGAAGTTTAACCAAAGTAACGAGAGAGGAAAAAAAATTTCGTAATTGCAAATGTGAATGATCATATTTTATCTCTCTTACTAGAGTTGGGAGTGAATTATGAGAGATTCTTAACTCTCCGTTTGTGCATTTTCAAGTTCATTTACATTGATATGTGCAAATGCCAAACAACGAACAACATAGGATATGTACATATCTGACTTTATTACTGCAATTCACCAAACAGTGGATAGGATATGGCAAAATCCATGGATTTCATATCATATCATATCCAATCATATCCTGGCTAGAAATCCAGATGACCAAACGCAGCCCAAGCTTATGGAAAAAGTAAACAAATGAAAAAACAAATAAAATTCTCATATGCATCCGGAACAAGTTAACTCACTTTGGCTGCATTTATTTCGCGAAAAATGTGACATTTTCGGAAAATATTTTCTGGAAAGTTATTTTTTAGGAAAATGACAATGTTTTCCGGTATTTGGCTAAAATATGAAAAAGTTCCGGAAAATGTTTTCCGTCGTTTGGCATGGAAAATGAGATTTGATTTTTCTCCATCCACTCTTTTTAATATTTTTTTTTATTTTTTGTTTATTATTTTCATTATTTTTATTTTTTAAAATTGATTTTATTTATTTATTTATTTATCTTTATATTTTTTCTTTTTCTTTTTTCTCCAACGCCAAGCTCGCTTTCAGTCAAACCTTGACCTCATCCCCATCGTCGTCCTCGCCCTCCTCCGCCTCCGCCGCCTTGATCCTCGAGCCTTCCTTCGAATCGTCCCCATTGGCGCCGTCTCAAGCCGCAGCCGTCTCGCAAGGCCGAGGCTAAATTTGGCGAGCGCTCGTCTCACCTCCTTGAGCTCGGCTTTGCTTGAGGCCGAGGCCAGATCTGGCGAGCTCGTGGAGGTTTGAATTCGATTTTCAGGCTGTTACGGGGCATGTGTCAGGCGGGAACGAGGAGGAGGCCATCGAGCTCGACGTGCTTAGGGTTTTAAGATCAGGCGAAGTCGGCGAGGCGAGGTTGAGCGAGAGGAGCTTGAACCACGATCTTGCTGCAGGAAAAATCGAGGGCAAGCATTAGGGGCTGGAGGACGAAATCGACGCCGAAGAGGGAGGTGCCGAGTAGGGGAGAGGAAGGATTGGCCGGAGCGGGGGTGGGTCCGGCAATGGAGGGGATTGTCTCGAGAGTAAGACTATCGGCGATGGAGGAGAGAGAGGCAGTGAGGAGAGAGAGAGAACAGGAAATGAAGCTCTGGAGACGAGAAGAGAGGAAGAAGCAGCAACGCAAGAGAGGAAAGAAAATCATTTTCGTCCGTTTAGATTTTTTTCGTTGACCAAAAAATATTTTCCGTTGACTACTCATTTTCCACCCCCAAACACCGGAAATTGAGGAAAATATTTTCGGAAAAAATATTTTTCGTGAAACAAACGGAGCCTTTATTTTAGGCGGCACCACACCAATGAGACCCTAAACAGTTGAGATGGAGTGAACTCAGGTGCAATGGATGGGTGCATGTAACACGTAAGACTTGCTCAGAGTAAGCCATGCAATCATTGAACTTTGGATCATTATGATTATGCGCACGTGCTTCTTAAAAAGTACAATGCAAGTACATTTACTTCATTAAAATACAATCCAACTTGTAAAGTTTTTTGTTTTTTGTTTTCCCCATTAACCCATCACAGAGACAACGAAGAAAAAAGTTTGCGTGATCATAGAACCTAAGATGTCGCTTGCCACCCTCCTTAAACCCTTCTTAATCTAGTACTTTGGTCCATTTCCATTTATTTATTTTCCTCTCTACCACATGCCAATTACAATAACCAACCTCAAATCCCACGTGGCTTGTCATTTTCTTGACGATTATGATAATAACTGAACGAAAAACTGCTTGGGATCTTTGATCAGCAATGCATTAATTAATCTCGCGAGCTCTTTTGCTCTCTTGGCATTTTCCGTGATGCAATGCGAAGAGGCAAAACTCGAATCCACAACACGTGCCTGATGTTTCATGACGATTGCAATTAAATTATTATATAAACACCCAAAAATAAAAAACGCTCATTAACGGCGTGAATGATAACCATTCTGATTCTCTATTTCTGTTCCAAACTTATTTCTGGTAACGTAATTTTATTTTTCTGTTTCTGAAACAAAAATAAGAAGTTGAAATTTTCAGCTTCTCTATTTCTGGAACAGAAATGAGAAATAAGAATTCTTCACATCGTTCAATCCCTCTCTCTCGTGTCCCGGTCGTCAGCCCGTCGGCCGCCGGTTCGCCGGTCACCATCTCTCTCGCGTTCCAGCCCCTGGTCCGCTGGTCGCCAATAACTCTAGAAATTTTATGCTGTTAACAATTGAATTTCTGTTTCGGGTAAAATAATTTTGTGTCGTTATCAAACGCGTGTATTTGCTGAGAAACTCGTCCAGAAACTAGAAATAGAAAAATCAATTTCTGGTCAGAAATTGATTCCAAAAAACAGAATAATTATCATCTGCGCCCTAATTATGTCGAGTGGTATTTTCGTAGATTTCCCCTTCTCGAGTTTGCCACCTCGGCAGAAAATAAAATGAAAAGCCAGATAAAATCTTTCGGGCAAAATAACTGGTTGCCGATTTTCCAAACCCCCCCTAAAAAAAAAAAGGATAAAAGAAAAGCGACGACATTTCATGCATCTCTATATTTATTTCGCAAATCAAGAAAAGAAATTATTGGATAATTATTTATAAAATTAGCGAAATTCCCACCGAAAATTTGAGAGGTGATAGAGTGTGGCGAAGATATTTTATTTTTCTCTTCTTCTTTTTTCCGTTTCAGGCGAAAGGATCGTATCTCTCTCCCTCTTCTTCTTCTTCTTCTTCTTCATAATCAAGAGGTCTAGGGTTTTCGCGATTTGACGGAATTTCCGGTTTTTCCCTCCCCATCTCGTTCCACCAGAATTGAAGTCGGTGCTCTTTCGCGGGAGCAATTGCGAGGTGGTACCTTATGCGTCCAATCTTCAGCTATCAATTGTGCATTCTGCGGTGTTCTAAGCTGAATTTTAGCGTAATCGAATGAGGGAGAGGGAGAGGGAACGGAAGTTTTGATGAATTTCGGGGTGATTGGTGTTTTTTCCGTTGCCGAAGACATTAGATTCTGTTTCTAGAGTGACAATTTCCTCTTTTCTTTTGCACGAAGAAGTGAGGTTTCCGCGGGCATTTTTGGTGAGATTGCCTTTTCTACGAACGTTGTTCTTTTCATGTTATCTGAAGTAGGAACAATAGCTGGGTGTGACTTCTTTTCAAATGATTTCGTTTCCATTCGATTTTAGTAGGTGAAATTTGCTCATTGGCTTCTGCCAATTTCAGATTAAAACTTTGTAGGCATGTCGTGCTTGTCTGTTCGTGCTCTGTTCCAATGTTGCAGTTAAATGAATTAAATATAATGCGACCAATGTTTCGCAGGAAACTGAGAAGAGTGAAGATTGCAGCGCTTGAGTTGGATGATTTTATTGCAGACATTGTAGTCGAAGTGCAATGTGATTAGTTGATTGAATGAAGCCTGGTTGGGCGTCATGGATGAGGGGGTGGGTGATGAAGTAGCAGCACTGGATGTGGCCGAGGGTTGTCACCTCCAAAGCAAGGAAAGTGAGTATTCACGCAAGACTGAAAGTGGCAGTATGTTGGAATCACAGGAAATGATTATTCCCGGGGAGGATGAGTACCATGAGACCGCATCTCACGTGTTAGCTGATATTCTAGATGGTAAGAATGTAAATAAAAGTTTTAGCTCTTTGGACCCCCTTGATCGTCCATCTGTGAGTCCTCACTCAATGGATGATGCCGGTGGCATGGTTGAGGAGTTAACAGTAAAGAACTATGACAATTTGAATTTGGCTATGGTGGGCACCTCAAAAAGTAGTGGTAGGATGGGAACTAGGATAAATCAATGGCAGCACATCTATCAGACAGCAGGTAGATCAGCAAATTCGAGCTCCCATGGCTATCCTGTGAGCCGGGAGGGTACCAGTATCTGGGAGGACATAGGAGGCACATCCTTTTCTGAACTATTGTCTCAAAAAGCATCGAGAGGTGATAGAAATGAAACCATGGAGCAACCACCTCATTCTGAAAATAAAGAACCTTTAGGTGGTGTTTTGGCTCATGGAGGTTTTCGGACAAAAATGCTATCGAAGTCAGGATTCTCAGAGTTTTTTGTTAAGAGCACTCTGAAGGGAAAGGGAATCATATTCAGAGGCCCACCTACCAATAATCTCCGTGTTGAGTCAAAAAGTCAGAATAATTTAAATGTAGCTAGTGGTTCCAAGATGGCTTCTGATGCATCACTTAGTTCGAATCCCTCAAGTGTTGTGCCTTCTACTCATGGTACCTGTGGGACCAATATTGTCTTCAGTTCTGATCCTGATGGAGTCAATCTGAGAGAATGGCTTAGCGGTGCGCACAGAGATGTAAATAAGGTGGAGAGATTAAATATTTTCAGGCGAATTGTGGATTTGGTGGATCACTCCCACTCCAAGGGGATTGCTTTGCATGACTTATGGCCATCTCATTTTACATTGCTGCCATCGAATCGGGTGAAGTATCTAGGATCATCATTGGGGCGAGAGATTTCTGGAACCTTTGGAGACAAACATCTTCCAAGCAAAAGTAACCAGATCATTGAGAAAAGGGTGCTAGAGCATGGTTTGGTTCTACCTTATAGTTCCAGTGCAAAGAAGCAAAAGTTCAATGAGGGCATCAATTATGTCCGGCAGAGGCCTCAGTATTATTCAAAACCTGGTTTAAAAGCTGAAGCTGTGAGTGGCAGTGAGATGAGTATAGGTGATCCACAATACTCAGGCTATGTTTGCGGTGCAAAGAAGCCGAGTACGGAATATGGATCACAAAAGTCTGGTGAGATTCCTGCATTGAGCGCTGCTGCTGAGTCATTGACCACGGCAAGGTACCAGCTGGAAGAGAAGTGGTACAAGAGCCCTGAGGAATTCAACGAGGGATCAAGCCACGCGCCATCAAAGATATACTGTCTGGGCGTTTTCCTTTTTGAGGTGCGATCTGATCTGGATATTGCCTACTGTTCTGAATTTTACATGAACTTGAGGGCGTTGGTCGCAAATGTTGCTTCTCCCTCCACATGGGGGATATTGCGTATTGGTAGCACATGGGATGTGTAAACGTAGTATGATGAAATCTAAGCTAATTGTTTTTTGGGTATTTTACCATATGCTGTGCATATATTGCATTAGAGCCTTCACTGGGCAAGTGCACATGTTTCTTAAAAGGGGAGTACTATCCAAATTACGTACAACAAACCCAACTTGATATTCAGTTATATCATCCTTGTCAACTGATGTTGCTTTTTCCCACTGTTTGTACTGTGCATTCATTAATTGCTCTGTGTCAGCAAATTATAGTGTGTCTGGGGCGATTATTGGTCTTTGTGCTTTTTGCTTTCGTTGTGGATTTCCATTTGTAGAGTTTGAAGTAACACTATTAGTTAATATTGAACACATTAAACTTTACAAACCTGCATAAACTGATTTGTTGAATCATATAGAATGTCTTAATCGATAATTCTCATAATTGACATAGTTTTTTCTGGCACGTGGGATTTGGAGGGAGAGCCGATCGATAACTTATAATAAGCTTCTGCAAGCATATTCATATGTCTTTTTTTAATCTTGATCCAGAAGTTGCACCCGATGAACAATTCAACAATTCTATTGTTTATCGCTTTTTAATGTTCTGTTTAACTTTGATGATTAAAGGATTCTCTACTTCAAGTTGTTTCTAGCAATGGAAGGATAAACGTGACCTTTTTTCTGTGAATCAAAGAGGTTACATTCTCATGTTGTTGTCTAAATGTTTTGAATGGCAATTTTGCTCCGAATCTTTACAATGCTGTTTTTGATGGAGGCGGTGCTGGATCTATATAGCCAGCTCTCTCACTTAGGGGCAAGGATGAAAGTTTTCCTTTATGTGTAAGACCACCTTCCAGCAAAAGTAAAGCATAGCTTTCCCAGAAAATATAAGCTTTGCTTGCTTAGTTCTCAAGCTTGTAGTGTTAATGTGTTTGCTACTTGTGATATCCTTGCATTGGATCAAATACATCTCTTCATGGTGTAGCTTGTGTTGCCTGTTGCTATTCACAGAACTATCTGTTATGGTCGGCTATATTGGTGCATCATTTTGTCTCTGGTGGATTCTTTTATATACTTTTGGTATCCCAGTCATTAGACACTTGTCTTCTTCTCATGTCTCGGATTTTGGCCTCAAAAGTTTGCGGCATTGTCAAAAGTAGAGACCTATTTTGTTGTCGAAAGCTTTGCCTTGAGCATATGCAATTCAGGGTTATAATCACTGCTGTTTTGTATCAACTTTATATCATGTCCTAGTAAGACCTATTATTTACATCCCCTACCGCTTTATTCCTTCTTTCTACTTATAGTTATCAAAAAAGTGAGCAGGCATGTACTTGGCTGTAATATTTTCAATGAATATCTTTGTTCAGTTACTTGGTCGCTTCGACTGTGAAAAGGCTCGGAATGCAGCAATGATGGATCTTCGTCAGAGGATTCTTCCCCCCAGTTTCTTGTCTGAAAATCCAAAAGAAGCTGGATTCTGCTTGTGGCTACTACATCCCGATCCTTCTTCACGCCCAACTTGCAGGTAGTGTTAATCTACCCACCCGTCTGTGCAATAAAATCTGTGGTGATCTGGCATGGTCCACATATATGGGTCCCAAACGAAATAATTTCCTCTCATCATGGCTTGTTCGCGGAGATGAATTAAGATTATGGATGAATCTAAACTATTATTATATTGGTTAAACAGCAATGTCACCCTGTGTTACTTCAGCTTTTTAATTGAGGCCACATCTCTTTATGTATATGGTATGAATATGACATGCGTGTGGCCCGTGGGTGTCTTATAGGGATATACTTCATCTCGACATTGAGGGTTTCCCTAAGACTCGAATGCCTTTTCTTATGTTGAAGTAAAGAAACACTAATGTAAAGAAAAGAGCACTAAATAAAGGAACAATAACCAATTTCTTATTCTATCAAGAGTGTTGGTTATTGCTCATTTATTTTGCAATCAAAAACTCAACTACACTTGTACGAAGGCCAAAGTCTTATCCATTTGTAGATGGAGCTTCGACAACAACTAGGTCTACAGGGAAGTTATGAGCATTACGTTCATGCATAACTTCCATAACAAGATTTGCAGGATTAATAATATCAGCCCATGTATTAATTACACGACCTTGACTATCAACTACGGATTGGTTGAAATTGAAACCATTTAAGTTGAAAGCCATAGTGCTGATACCTAAAGTAGTAAACCAGATATCTACTACAGGCCAAGCAACTAGGTAGGAGTGTAAAGAACGAGAATTGTTGAAACTAGCATATTAGAAGATCAATCGGCCAAAATAACCATGAGCAGCTACGATGTTATAAGTTTCTTCCTCTTGACCGAATCTGTAACCTTCATTAGTAGATTTATTTTCTGTGGTTTCCCTGATCAAACTAGAGGTTACCAAGGAACCATGCATAGCACTGAATAGGGAGCCGCCGAATACACCAGCTACGCCTAACATGTGAAATGGGTGCATAAGGATGTTGTGCTCAGCTTGGAATACAATCATGAAGTTGAAAGTACCAGAAATCCCTAGAGGCATACCATCAGAAAAACTTCCTTGACTAATTTTCCTTTCCATTCACTCGGATCTCTTCCCTTTTATCGATTTTGGCCGGATCCTTTTGATATATGTATTGATATATGTAATGTACATAGCATCCCAATTCTATTTCTTTGCTTCATCTATTTAGTTTGTCTTGATTCCAATCAATCGAAAACAATCGAAAGGCAATTCTTAATTGGACCTTAGCTCCACGGAACAATAAGCTACAACTGAAACACGGAAGAATTGAAATCTTAGATCAAAACACTATGTATGGATGGTACGAACTGCCTAAACAAGAATTTTTTAACAGCGAATAACCAGAGCTATTACTCACTACATCAAAAAATTTCCATTAATGAAAGATGTAAATCCATTGGAAAATCAAAACTATGCATGTCGGATGAAATGGTTGTTGCTATCTGCTCCAATAGCGAATCATTGGTTTATGTTTAACTGAATAACTAACTAAAATAGATAGACTTTTCTCTTCGTATCATGTCGATGGATCGTCTTGATTGGAAGATCCCCTATATGGATAATAACATTGATTCAATTGGCTTTTACATAATAGGAATATTTCGTCTATTAAGAAGGATTCCCCAAATACCTAAAATAGAGATGATCATAGAAAATGTGAAATATTTGATTGGATCCGATTCGGGAACGTGGAATGGTTGAGAAATCAAATGTTATAACTCAAGTACGTCAGGAAGGCTATGCAATTGTCGAAAGCACAACAATTGAAATAGGTAGTCAGTATTGGTATCATATCCGTAGAAAAGCTAAGAAGACTCACATTCCCATATTCCCACATTATAGAATAGAGAAGGTTTTTCTCCTCCTGTGTTCTAAATGGAAAAGGGGTGGGTGGGATGGCCGTTGTTGAATTGTGCCCGAGAAAGGTGGTCCACCTGTTCGAGCAAAGAAGCAAGCAACCGGGAATCCTTTTTTTTTGGATCAGAATGGAGCAGCCCCCTTCTCTCTATAAAAAAAAAGCTTTCTGCATCATCAGCGGCCCTCGCGCTCAAGTTGTTCCTCAGTAGCTCAGTGGTAGAGCGGTCGGCTGTTAACTGACTAGTTGTAGGTTCGAATCCTACTTGGGCAAAACTTTGAGGAAAAATATTATGATATTGAAGTGTGATTTTGGGATATGCTAGCCAGCATGTACATTCTCGCATATATGGCATCTTAGAAGGGAAGATTCCTGTTTATTCTGTAGTTTACATTTTTTCGTGTTCTACTGTATCTTCAGATGCCACTTCTACATATTCCTCCCCTGTTGCCTAGATGAGTCAGACCACTCATTGGGCATCCTTTTCAAATCCACAATCCCTAATACATATTATCTGGATTCCTGAGACTTATTTTAGTAATTATTACCACTTTCTTAAGGTTGAAATAATCTGCTGATTCTTGGTGCGTGTTTATTTGTTTAGCAGAATTCATTATTTGTAGGGAAAGTCAAGGTGGACTTTTATGGAATGACATAGATTTACGACATTCATCTTCTGATTCTTTGCAGACTTCTATAAACTTTCGAGGCAATTAATTTTGTGTCCATTAGATAGCAACTCACCAAGTTTGTGTCATTTAACGTGATTATAGCACATGGTTAAATATGATCTGCTACATCTATGGCTGCGGTCTTTGACAGGGAGATCCTAGAGTCGGAAGTACTTAGTGGGCTTAAAGAGGTTTGCCCGGAAGAATTGTCATCTTCTATAGAGCAAGATGATGCGGAGTCAGAATTACTTCTGCACTTTCTCATCACCTCAAAAGAGCATAAGCAGAAATGTGCCTCTAAGTTGATAGAAAATATGAGTTGCTTGGAAGCAGATATTGAAGAGATTGGGAGACGGCGCCATGCAATTGGCCTGGCTGACTCCTTTGATTCAAAGGAGAATAAGCTTAATCTTATGGAGCTGTCAACCCCAGACATCCCTCCTCATCTTTCTCCTATCTCAAATCCGGTTGAGTCTAGGTGGATGGGGAGCATGGGTCAGCTTGAATCTGCTTATTTCTCCATGAGATCAAGAATGCAGCTCCCTGAGACTGATGCTGCGACGCGTGCTGATAATGATGTGTTAAAAAATCATGAGAATGGGGGTCTTCCCAATAACAATGAAGAACAGAAGGATGGCTCTGATCGGCTGGGTGCTTTCTTTGATGGCTTATGCAAGTATGCTCGATATAGTAAGTTCGCGGTACGTGGTATACTGAGAAATGGAGAGTTCAACTCCTCAGCAAATGTGATTTGCTCCCTAAGTTTTGACCGGGATGAGGACTACTTTGCTGCTGCTGGGATATCAAAGAAAATAAAGATATTCGAGTTTGATGCGCTCTTTAATCGCTCTGTTGATATCCATTATCCAGTGATTGAGATGTCGAATAGGTCGAAGCTAAGCTGCACTTGCTGGAATAATTATATCCATAACTACCTTGCTTCAACTGATTATGATGGCGTAGTAAAGGTTTGTGAAGTTTCCATTTTAAAGTCCGTATATTTTCGGTACTTTTGCTGGTCTTGGCATCTATTGGTTGAAGTCTCTGTTTTTGGATTCATGGTTTATAATCAACATTCTTGAATAGTGGTAGGTCATATCCTGTGATAGAGCTGATATTCAAAGTTGTGGTGGTTTTTGTGTGGAATATTTGCGTTTTTGTTTGTAAAATAGTTGATTTTCTTGTCCATTGTAATTATTGGTCTCTCATGTTTTGTGACTTTGAAGTTCCCATCGCGAATATCCAATTGAGAGAGAGAGAGAGAGAGAGAGCGGGGGCAACATTGATTGTTTTGCGAGGGAGGGAGGGCACTATTGATTGTTTTGCGACTTTGAAGTTCCTATCGCGAATATCCAATTTAGAGAGAGAGAGAGGGAGGGAGGGGGCACCATTGATTGTTTTGCAACTTTGAAGTTCCTATCGTGAATATCCAATTTAGAGAGAGAGAGAGAGAGAGAGAGAGAGAGAGAGAGAGGGAGGGAGGGAGTCCTCTGATCACCTCTTACTTTTTCCATTTTTGGCTTTCCCCCTACCCATTAATAAATATGCTCTGATCACCCCTTACTTTCTATTTTTGCTCTTATCAACTCTGTTTGTTTTGGTATTAAGGACGTTTTCTAATTCTGAGTTTCTTGCAATGATATCCAGTTATGGGATGCCAATACTGGTCAAGGGTTTTCTGAGTTCAGGGAGCATGAAAAGAGGGCCTGGTCTGTTGACTTTTCGCCTGTATACCCTACAAAGTTAGCAAGTGGAAGTGACGATTGTTCGGTGAAACTTTGGAGCATCAATGAGGCATGTTCCCTCCTTAATTAGAATTACCTCTTGCATATGTAACAATGACGGGTGATTGTTTATAAACCTATTCGGTGGCAAAGTTCTGGTATTCACTTCTTTATAACTTATGATAACTAAAGTAAAAATGCAAAGTACTCTATGTATAAATTCCGTCATGTGATCTGTCCATCTACGTTAGAAAATAGGGTGACAAAGTCACGATAGTCATTAGGCTTTTGACGATGGTATCGCTATGCATTAATTCAATAACAAACAAATTCAGCATATAACTAAATATAGTTTGCCTTTAATATACTTCACTGTGTTACTTCAATAATTTTTTGATTCAATGAGGCCTTCAAGCTGATGCGATATAAATTTGATTTTGAACAGAGAAGTTGTTTGGGGACAATACGGAGCATAGCAAATGTCTGCTGTGTTCAGTTCTCTCCTCATTCCACTCATTTGCTGGCATTTGGGTCTGCTGACTATAGAACTTACTGTTATGATCTTCGGAATGCAAGAACTCCCTGGTGTGTATTGGCTGGGCATGAGAAAGCTGTTAGCTATGTGAAGTTTTTGGACTCTGAAACCATTGTTACTGCATCCACTGACAACACCTTGAAGCTTTGGGATTTGAACAAAACCAGTTCTAGTGGTCCGTCAAATAATGCCTGCTGCTTAACATTTAGTGGGCATACCAACGAGAAGGTACAATTGCAAGGCTAGATAGTATTCCACTTTCTTTCTCTGGTCTTGAGTCTGAATTTTCATTTTCCTTAGAGGACTTGATGTTCTTCCTTTTTTCATCGGGTTCACTTACTTCTCATTTCATGATCTGCCAGAATTTCGTGGGTTTGTCCGTTGCTAATGGTTACATAACATGCGGTTCCGAAACAAATGAGGTATTCATCTCCATATACCATTTCTGTCATTTTGTCAAAATAGTAGCTTGCTTCTCTTGCTTTTCTTTAATGAAGTTTCCCGAGTTATTAGAAACAATTGTGCTCTTTCATGATTTGCCTTTCTTTTGGTAGGTTTTCACATATTATAGGTCTCTGCATATGCCGATCACTTCCTACAAGTTTGGTTCGATTGATCCCATTTCTGGGAAGGAAACAGATGATGACAATGGGCAGTTTGTTTCCAGCGTCTGTTGGAGAGGGAAATCGGACATGGTTGTTGCTGCCAATTCAAGCGGCTGCATAAAAGTCTTGCAGATGGTTTAGGGTGTAGTGAGACCAGTGAGAAAGACAGCAGCACTTCATTTACCCGCTTTATGCTTGTGAGTCTGGAAAGTTGTGAGCGAAGGCATTTGTTTATGGCCAGAGCCTTAACTCTGCCTTGAGAATCTCTGGTCATCTTGTCTGAGAACTGAAGGACCCGAGCAAGTGCCTGTGGTGTCCGGCAGCCATGAGTTAACTAATTGTACCATGGTTCCAGAGAGCAGTTCATACACAAGGACATTGCCAGAGTAAGCTGAAAAACACGAGAAATTTGTCAATAGGGATGGTTTTCCCATTGGAGCCTACGGAGTCAATTGTCCAAAGAGGTGAGCGATCTCAAAAGGCCATATAAGTTAAATGGGGTACGAGTGGTGGACTTGAAGTTGGAGATGGAAGTAATGATGCTGTTGCTTAAAACTTCTGTGAGGGGTTCACATGCCTGGCTCCGATGGCAGGGATTTTAGGATTTAGGACATGCGCATTTGTTGCCCGGATGAAGATTCGCAGTGCTGTCCAACAAGTATCAGAAGTTTTTCATTGAGCTGGATGTAAATTTTACTGTCAAAAAGATGAAACGTACCCGATGTACATCTCGTATAGTTTGCTGTATAGAATTATTCGTTTTAGATTTTATCTTTTCTTGTGGGAGACCTGGTGCATGAGGATTACGTAGCTTTGTTCTCTTAATTGCCCTTCGACAGTGGCGGAGCCGGAGAAGTTTACCTGTCCCTTTGAGATCATCACAGACACGCAAGGAAGGGATATTATAGTGTACTCCTTGTTCGAACCACCATACCCGAGCTGCGGAATTACTAAAGCAAGTTCTTGAAACATGGAGACAGATCAGGTAAACAAAGATTATAGACGGATCCGAGTCCTTGCGTAGTGAAGCAGACAAATTTCCCGACCACGACCCACTACTCCTTTGAAGTTTACTTCAGAACAGAACCGAAAACTGGTTTAGAAACATCTCTACACAATCTCTCTACATTGTCCATGTAAAAGAAGTATGTTCAAAAATAGACGGTCGCGGTACGTGGAACAAAAAGCCTGATTCACAAACATAGAAAGAGATATTTGTAAACGGTGTAAGCCGGTCTGCAGAATCGAACACTGGATTCATTCTGCCCCCACCAAATCGGCTTGACATGACCCAATGAGAACCAGAGACTGCCCTGTGAACTGAACTGCTTTAGAACCAAAACTTTCTTTCCAAAATTGTCTAGGAAAAAGACCATAGAGGTGCAGGAGCGTAAAGGAGGAGACATCAGCTATTGTATTTCGGAATCTGATACGTGTCCGCGTGATCTTCCTCGACTCGCACTTTTAGAGGGGGTTATGGGCACAACAAAGTCTCTCCTTTTGGTTATCTTCACATTATGGCGTTCAGGATTCAATAACGACGCCCTGTCTTGTGCTTTCGGCGTTCCTGCGAGGAACAAGCCGCATGCAATTTAGCAAACATATCTCCATACACAACTTTTGAAGATACTTCTCTACTTTTCTTGAGACATAATCACTACTACTCAATAGCAAAAGTTCAATGAAATTATATTCACCTGAACTTTTCCGCGTCTTAATATCAGCGTATTTCTTAAATGACAAAGTTCTCTTCTCTGGTATCTCCGAACAAACAGACCTCGCATCGATCCCTGGCTGGACCTGATCTTCTACTGCAAGAATCACAGAAACCATTCCATAAATGACCTAGAAAACTGTTTTGAGTGTTAGGGTATAGTCCTTCAGTTGAATAAGTAAGTAACTTGTCTGGTGGTTGAGTTGACACGATCAGGAAATGATGGAAGTGAACTAACCTGGAACTCTTCTAACCTTCAAAGCTGTGCCTTTGTTAGTCAGTCGATTTTTCTTGTCTGGAGTATCAGAAAAGACCGATCTTGCATATCTTACAGGTAGTAGAAAAGAATCATCCTCCGCGAACAAGTTCTCGTCCTTGCAGGTTGTTCCTGCTTCGCCCGCTGTCTCACAGATCTCGGCCCTAGTACTCAGACAAGTCTTGTCTAGTTCGGCCAGTTTATAAGCAAACATGTGAAACGGAATCTGCGTTACTGCCATGGAATTCCCGTTCGCGGATAACTTCTTTTGAAATACGGCTTCTATGTCACAGTAGTCTACAGGAGGAGAATGCAGCTCAGGGTGACCATTTTCTGGGTTCATCACCAAGAACTTCTTGACGCAACGCAGAATTCTACATATCGATGAAAAGCTTGGACGCAGTGAAGGCTCTGTTTGCCAGCATCTTCTCGTTAGATTCACCAAGTACTTTGGGGAAGGAAATGAGAACAGAGGCCTCTCGCCAGCTCTTATGTTTCGACTCATCTTATCTCCTTGAAGATGGCCTTCCTCGAAGGGTATTTTCCCGGTCAAAAGCTGAAAGCAAATCATTCCGAAGCTGTACACATCTGCTTTCTCTGAGTACTTCGAAATAGAATTACTCTCTGGCTTTTCCTGCTCGGCGAGGACTTCTGGGGCATACCAAATGAAGGGGCTGGCCGAGTCCTGGTTTGGCAAACAGTGGGAATTACGGTTGAGCACACACGGTGAACCATACCCTGCCACTTTAACAAGAAAGTAACCTTCTGATGGAGTCCTGGATTTGAGGAGGACGTTGGTCGGGTTCAGATCACCATGATAAATCTTCCGAGAGTGGAGATACTCCATCCCTCTTGCAATCTGAATCATGATGTCGACTACAACCGGCAGAGAGAACAATATACGCCGCCTTGGACTCGAATTTTCTTTTACATGACAAGCAAGACTCTTGTTCATCAACTCCGCAACTACAAAGCATTCTTTCTTTTCCTCATCCCAAAAGGCGCATAAGTACGGAAGCACGTTAGGATGAGAAAGCGAAAGGAGAGCAGAGATCTCGTCTTTCGATGACCCGACCTCTCCAAAATGGTGGTGCATAACAAAGCTCTCCCCTAACCACTGAATCTCCTTGAGCTCTTTCCCGCTTCCCAATCTCCGCCGCACAGCATAGTCCTTTGCCCCAGTAAGGATCGAACTAGGACAGAGTGTCCAATTGTACGTCTCCGAGGCACTTATTTTCTTGAGCAAAAGATCGGCAAGCCGCTGCTCGTTCTTTGTCAGAACAGCAGATTCCGAGCTCTTTTTCTCCTTCAGAACCTCGCAGAGAAGCCACCTGTCCTCTTTCCAAACCGTGTCCAATCTCTTGCACAGCTCTTTAGGGACCAGATACTGCTTACCGTATCTCAGCTGGAAGAGTTTGGGGTCATTCCACTCCTTATCGTACTTCCTCCTCAGCAAAATTCCTTTCTTTTGCATCTCATCAGGGTCAAGTCCCGAAATCTCGCCGGCATTCTCGATCGCCTCGATGACTGCTGGGAAACTAGACAGCAAGTTGTGGATGTGGAATTCGACACAATCCTTGCTGTTGTGAAGGGTGATCGCTCTGCCCCAAAAGTCCTTGACATCCAAACATTGCTTGATGTAGAGCTCGCCTTCTTTAAAAACCCGGTGGACCTCTCTCAGAGGCTGCTCGAGAGCCTTCCACTTGGTGTTCTTCTCTTCGAGCTTGAGGTTCTGCTTAATCTCTGACGCGATCTCTTCAAAAGCCATAGCAAAAATATGCAGGAGCAAGCAACACTGTCTCCTATTGAATTGGATATCCTCCTGCAACACCATGAGAGCCTTCATACTTCCTAGTACCTCTCCAACCTGCCGAAATTGTTCCATTCCGGCTTCAAAGAGTCAAATCTGCAAGCCGGGCACGCCACGAGACTCGCTCAATTCGATCGGAAATCTCCGAAAGCTTTACAGATTCAAGCAAGCTGTTCCTGGAAAACTCGAAGCATCACATACACACACCAACACAAACTCAGCATCTTATGGGTACGTTCAATTTGGAATCCATAATTACTGGAGATTGACCATGAAAAAAACATTTGACGGGAAATTTGAGAAACGTATATGAGTCGACAAGCAAAATCAACCCAAAAAAAAATCTGTCCTGGGCGAGAAAAACAAAGGGAGCTCGCCATAATTCAGGTCGAGGAGATCGAAACAGAGCAAGCAAATATCTCTCAAGTTGTTCAGAACCCAATTCACAATCATCCAATCCAAGGAAGAATCTCACAAAAAAAGAGAAAAGAAACGACTCATCCAACGCAAATTCGACAAAGCAGAGGATGCAAAACCCAAGAAAGATACAAAGAAAGAAAGAAAAATTAAAAGGGAGAGAGAGAGAGAGAGTCAAACTCACCGGCAGAAACAGGCGATGTATCCGATGAAGCTCCCCCGCGAGAAAGGACCAAAAAAACCGACTTTTCTCTGTCTGTAATGAGTCGAGCTCAAACAGAAACATCAGTTTCAGGTTCTTGGTCTGTTTCAGGTTCTTGGTCGATTGTTTGAGCTTCGACAATGAAATTGAATGAGAGAGAGGGCGTGGCCGTTGAAAATGTCCGCTTTCCTTGGAGTTAACCACGTCGTGCTTCTTATATATCGTGTTCCCGCGAGTTTCGACTCTGACTTGCCTTTCCAGAGACCGTTGCTTTTCCGGAGGGGCCCGAGTTGGAGGTCGTTTTGGGGCAGTTTGAATGCGAAACGACGGTTGCGAGTGTGGGGGGAGTGGAAAGTGGGGGTCGTCAAACGGTACCGCGTTTTGACTTTCCCAAAAAAAAACAAAGAAGAAGAAGAAGAAGATTTTGACTGATTCGAGTCCCCTCCGGAATCTGACGGACGCTTCCGTGTTGGATGTTACAGGCAGGTGCTGAATTGGCATCGCCCTTTTCCTGAAATTCTTCCAGGCAATGCCACTCCACCAAAGTGGTTTGCTTTCTTTAGTTTGATTGACTAATTTATCATACCCTTCACATGTGTTGTTGGACCATTTACGATGAATGTGAATTCGTTGCCCAAGAACGTTAGAAGATTTCCCTGAGAAGCAAATGCTTCGATCCGATGCACGGTCTCGATCTTCGAGTCCACTCGGATTTCTAGTTCCTAAGGTCAGGACGCGGTATTCCATGCCATTCCATTTCATGCCAGGGATCTTGACGCCTGAACTTTTGACTTTAGGGCCTAAGACTTGTCCTCTAGGATCCGGCTGGGGACCCTGACGCCCTAACTTGATATCCCAAAAGTTGGACGTGAAAATCCCGTACTCAAACCAAGCACGGAGAGATTTTCTTACTCTTAATCTAACTTTTTCTATTGTGGGTTTATTGCACAAAACGCCATAAAAGTCCACAAACCGCCTAATTGACACCTCGATGCATGTTTTCAATTAGCTTTGGTCCAAAAGCACCTCAATTAGAGACTAAAATTTTAGCGAAATTAAATTGTTGCGATAAATAATTAAATTTAGAAAAAGACTTTAATCGCTTGTCCTTAACAAACACATGTTATGATAAGTTGAACATGTACATATTTTACAAAACTTTTATATATATATGCGCGCGCGCGAACGTGACCCATTCTAGACTCTGAAAAAACAAATTCCAGAGTCTATGATGGGTCACATTCGAACATATATAAGTCTATTTCCTCATGGATCAATCTGATTGAAGGGAGTGACGTCTTGAGCGATTTGCGAGACGGCCACGACCTTTTAAATAAGAACAAAGTCAATAGATGGGACGGTCCGTCTTCCACGCACTACCGCCTTGACCAACCACAGACGGCAACGCCGCAACCACTTGGGCGACGGATCCTTCCCTAACCTAACATAGCATTGATTTGTTTATCTCTATAACTCTCATAAACTCAAAACACGTCACAATACGTGTCAATTTCCCAGGCCTTAATTCCTTAAAAAAAAACCGACTTTAAGTCCAATCTTGATTTTGTCCCGAATTTTCTTTTGTCTAAAAGAAATCCTCGGGACTAACCCCATTTTCCATTCCAATTAACCATCCATTTGTGTTATACACTCATCGATGTAAAAACTACTCGTATAGAGAATCGATGGTCTAGTATTCACACCAGGTCTAAGATAAGGTTTAAAAAGTTAATGGTCCAAATCAGATCATGATAAATGCACATAATCTATACGGCACAATGGATGAAATGCCCTTAAGCTCATTGATCATGAATGCCATAACTATATAATTTGACCTACAAGACCTAGGGAAAATTCCAAATAAGGGCTTTAAGTGCTCTTATTTTATCAAATAAGGGCCTCAAGTGGATCTTGTTTCAAATAAGTACCTGAAGTGCCCTCATTGTTTCAAAAAAGGATCTGACTAATGGCATTTTCGTCATTTTCCTTTTTTTTTTTTTTTTACCCTAGCGTCTTGCCCGGGCAAGCAAAGGGCAGCCTCGGGTGAACCCGGCGATGGTCACTCGGTGGGCATCTCGAGTAATTCCTGCAATTGAAGCCTTCGAGCTGCTATTCACCCACGATCCATCCACATTTAGCAGCACTGATTTCTCGTTCAGCGGCTTCCAAGCTCCAGGTAAGAAGTTTGCATTCTTGGATGATTTCTTGTTAGTTGGAGGCCGAACAAGTGAACTACTGTTCATTGCAAGCGCATCATCCACTATTGAGACGGAATTTGGCTTTCGAGCTTGGAAGACCCAAGAATTCCGAGCTTTCCAGACCAGCCAAAGAACACTGGCAAGTAGTTCCCCAAGGGAGCGTGTGACCATCGCCAGATCTGACCGGCGAGGGCCGCCCTCGGCTTGCCCGGGTGAGACCAGGGAGGGCGGCCCTCGCCTCGCCCAGGCGAGCCCTTGCCGGTGACCGGCCTGGTCACCGGCAAGAGGTTAGGGCAAAATAAAAAGGCACATAGAAAAAAAAGAAAGGGAAAAAAGAAAAGAAAAAAAAAGAAAGAAAAAAGAAAAAAAATCAAAAAGTGAAATGACGAAAATGCCCTTAGTTACTTTGAAATAATCATGGCACTTCAGGTCTTTATTTGAGAAAATGAGAGCATTTCATATCTTTATTTGAAATTTTCTCAAAACGTACTATCAAGTTCATAGGAATTCAAGCTAGAAGGCTTAAGGCCTTAAAAAAAAAAGACTTTTCTATGGTACACTGCCAATGTAAGAAAATCATTACACAAGTAGGGTTTAGGCATCGACACGTATACAACTTTAAAAATTTTGGTAATATATTCATTTCAAAAGTAGGTGAATTTTTTTTTTGTTTTATGACTGTTTTGTTAAAAAAAAAAAAAAGTGTACATTTTATATCCATGGTATACCTTATGTTGCTCCTAAAACGAAGATGTTACACCAAAAACAAATGGTGTTGTAACTTGTTCATGGACATTCGTTAGAGAATCGGGCATCAACCATACATGCACACCCTCGGATTATAAATTATAGTCCTTGTCACTAGTTTGAAAACGGATGTTGACTGGACCCTCGACCAAACAATTCTAACAAATAAGGGCTTGCGTGATAACCATTTTGTTTCTTTATTTTTCTATTTTTTTGTTTTGTTTCCGGGAATATGTGAGGAACCGAAATCCGTTTGGTAACGCAATTTCATTTTCTATTTCCGAAACAAGTTTTTAGCCCAGAAGTAGTTTGGTTTGGAATAGAAATAAGAAGTATAAATTTTCTACTTTTCTATTTCTAGTACAAAAACATAAATAACAACTCTTCTCATCGTCGGTCCCCGGCCGCTGTCCGCCCCCCACGGGTCGCCGCAATCGTAACTCCTCTTCTCGTCGCAATCCTAACCTCCATCGCAATCGTAGAAATTTTATGTTGTTACCAAACGAATTTCTATTTCTAAAATAGAAATTTTGTGTTGTTGTCAAACGTATTTCTCTGTTCAGAAACTCGTCTAGGGAATAAAAATAAAAAAAATTATTTCTAGCCAAAAATTTATTAGAAGGATATCACAGTATTGATTATTTAGGGCGACGTAATTTCATAGTCATTCGGTCTATTTACTATGTATCCTATCCAATCTTAATAAATAAGAGCGATATTGACCCAAAAAATGGCCGTGATGTATTTAGACTTGTCAAATTGTATTATAAACCCATTTCTTAATACATATTTGATGGATGGCAGAATTCAAAATAGCATGGGTGTTAAATGGGTCCACAACTTACATAAACTGGACCCACTTCTATGACTTTCGCCTTTACTTGATCTCGTGCTCGCTAACTCCGTGCTCTCACCTTAGTTTGAGTATGAGTTTTCATAGATTTGGTTAATATGAATGTATTTTAGCAATATGGGTTGGTTGTGAGTCTAGTCGGGTATGAGTCACTAGATTTGTATTACATGAAAATGGATCAATTTTGTTTGTTATATACGTTAGTTATATTCGATAAATAGGTCATAAAAAAGTTTAGGATGACAAAACCTGAAATAATATGGGTGTTAGATGGGTCCACAACTTACTTAGACCCAACCCATTTCTGTAACTCTCGCCTTCACTCTATCTCGCGCTCGCTCACTCCGTGTTCTCACCTCAGTTTGAATATAGGTTTTCCTAAGTTTGGATATGAAAGTGTTTTAGCAATATGAGTTGGTTATGGGTTAGGTCAGTATGGATCATTAAAATTGTGTTACTTGGAATGGATCAATTTTAGTTGAACCATTTTGACCTGACTCGACCCATCCCTTTGATGAGTCTAGATTCAGTCAACATATTTTACCTATTCTTACCCCATTATATATCTTTTCTTGAACCGTAAGTTATTTCTATTCTAATGAATCTAGATCAACAAAATCTAAAAAGGAATGGACTCAATTACATGGATACTAGATCCAAAAGACTAGTCCAGCATTGTTCTAGATCATATTTAAATCGCGGCATTACCAAAAAGGAAAAAAAAAATCTAAGAAATCCTAAATTTATTGTACAGTGGCCAATTCAGTCCTAACTTAAATCCTAAATTTATTGTACGATGGTAATAGATATTAGAAGCCTTAGGTCACTGGCCCTCAGTCATTGGCCGGCGGAGGTGTCTGGCCCTAGGCCAATGGCCAGCAACCTCCCTGGCCCTTTGAACAAAAAAGGGTAAAAAAAATGAAAAGAAAGAAAAAAAAAAGCAAAAAAAGAAAAGAAATTAAAGCTGAAAAATATTCCGCGTCAGTGCTGGTCGTACCACGTAGGACAATCGGCGCTTACTGGGCGCCACGTCAGCGACTTTTTGCCAGAATTATCCGAAAGGAAAATAGTGGTAATTCCTTAGAAGGTTTATGACTAAATTGGTAAATCTTTAAAAGTTTAGAACTAAATTGGCACAAGTGAAAGGTTTATGACTGAATTGACAAATTATCAAAAGGTTTAGGACTAACTCGACAAAATTGAAGGATTTATGACTGAATTAGCCGCCGTACAATAGATTTAGGACAGTTTGAATAATTTTCCCTCTAAAAAGAGAATCTTCCTTTGAGTCGAGAACCCCTTTTCCAAACATCTCCCACAGCAATCAGAAGCTGATCAAACATGCCACTAAAGCCTCGAGGAGAGTTTATGTGGATTAATGTGCTGTAGAAAAGAGCAAGGACAGGATATAATTGTCGCGACCCGATCTCGAAAAATGATCGGGCTAATAAATTACTAAGCCTCCAATATGGATTTAGCTCGGGCCTTCCCAGGCGTATATCAAATTGCGGCGAGTTTAACCTCCACTGTTCACCTTCGTTTATTACTTTTTGGTCTTCTCTTTTGGGCTTCTTCTTCCACACGACAACCTCCACTGTTCACCTTTTCCTCTTCCGCGAATGACAACCAACAGAACGAGCACTCATCTCATTCTCTACTTTGGACTCTCTCTACCGCCTCACCGAGCAATAAGCTCCAAAGCCGTCTCTCATCTTCTTTCTATCTTGGTCGGGTTTAACCTTTCTCTCTCACTCAAAGCTAAACCTCAAAAAATCAGAATTTCCTCTCCTTCCTCTTGAAGCGGATCACCTAATATTGGATTTCTATGACATAGGTAAACATTACTCAAATTAAGCCGTCCAAAAAAAAATGAACGGCCTGATTTGAGAGAGGGTTGAGATTCAAAATTTTTCAAACCCAAAAAAAATTCCCGCCCAATTTTTTTTCCCTCCCCATCAACAAATGATGTGCCCCATTCTTAGCCGTCCAAATGAAAATGGATGGCCTGATTTGAGTAATGTTAGGTGATCCGGATCCCTTCCTCTTGCCTTCTTTGCTGCGTTTTTTCCTTTTTTTTTGGTTCCAGACTCCAACAAATCAGCTCTCTCTCTTTCTAGTGTACTCCCTACTGGCCCAGACAGAAACAAAGACCAGACTGGTCATTTGCGAACAAACAGCGTACACTGACCAAAGAGAGATATAAACCTCACCCAGGCTCGATCTCGAATCAAGATTTACATGCTAGAAATTAACAAGACAAAGCCGAATGAAGTCACAGATACACGAGCAGAGGACGGCGAACCTTGGTTCGTTGTTTTCAGCGAGATATGGGCGTCTTGGGTCTCGGGTTTACCTGGACCGAAGGCGGGAGCTGCAGGTCCGGGCTTCGAAGTTCAGAGGTGGTGGCCGGCTGATCGGGCTTCTTTGGTCGTCGCCACGCTACCGCTGGCCCGACTGTCCAGCTCGCGTCGCCTCTGGCGACCAACAACTTCACAGCTGCCGCCAACGTCGACCTGGTCGGAGCGGAGACGATACGGTCATGGCTTGGAATAGCAGCTTCTGGATGGTCACGCCGCCGTCGGGAACTACTCTCAGAACGCCACTGGTGTGGGTCTTGAGGATGTTGAGGCCCGCTTCTTCGAGCTTCTCGGTGACGAGCACGACGGGTTTCGCGTCCTCAACCGCCGGCTGTCACGAGAAGCACAGAAACATCGCCTGGCTCCGCTCCATGACGGGTTCACAGTCCGCAAGTCTAATTAAGCTCTCTTTTTCTCCAAAACCAGACCCTCAGATCTCTCTTTTTTTTTCTTCAACTCTCCCGCTTTTTTGCTCTAAAAAACTGAGAGCTTTCGTTGAGCTCCCCTCTACTTTTCTTCTCCTTCTTTTCCGAGAGCTCCCCCCGATGGGGGTCTTTTTGTGAGCCCCCCTTGGTTCTCCCTTTTCCTCTGTGCTTTTGTTCTTTTTGTAGCCGAGAACTCCTCTGCTCCCCCTCACAGTTGCAGGTCAGGAGATCCTCCGGCGTCAAGATCTGGTCAAGCCTGCATTGGTACTCCATGTTTCGGCTTTTTCTTCCTTTGCTCATTGGTCTGCCGCCCTGGCGTGCCAGGAATAAGAAAGGAACGCCTGCTGCTTTCCCCTTCCGGTCTCTGCGTTCCTGTTGCTGCACAGTCCGGTTCAATTGGACTGAACCGATCCGATCCAGTTGAACCGGTGGACAAAAAATCGGACCGGTTCTGCCCGATTTAGGCCGTTTTCCGCAAAAGTAAGAACGGTTCCCTGATCGAGACTAGGTCCTTACAGTGGCAACAACCTTGCTCGATCGACTTTACGTTTTGCGAAAATCGGCATCTTTTGACTAAATCGGGGAGGTTTTCCATGACCCAAATCGAATCCTCCAAAATCTAAAGTGGCCAAACACAAATGGGATTAAAATAAAAATTTTGACTATTTTTCCAGAAATTTTTGACATTATTTGGTATTTTTTTTTCCCAATTTTCAGCTATCTTTAAATGAAAAGAAATTATGAAAATACCGAAAAAATACGAAAAATATTTTTTGTTCAAAATTAGTTCCTTATGCTTGGCCAAGGGTTCCAAAGTCGATTTTTGAATTAATTGAATTTTCTTGATTTTTAATTAATTTTCTAAAGTAAAAAATGATCAAAAATCAAGTGTCAATAATAATTCGACGAGTTTTATACCCAAAACTAACCATTATAAACATAAGATATTTGATCAAGCAATGTTCAACTTTTCTTGTGAACGTGCCATTATCTCAGTGAAAGTTGAGGAAAATTGTCAAAAAAGTCCTAAACCTTTTGCACTTTTACCAATTTAGTCCTAAACCTTTAAATTTGTCAATTCAATTCTAAACTTTTTCATATTTTGCCAATTCAGTCCTGTTGGCTGAAAATCGTTGGCGTGGACGCCGACGGTCCTACGTGGCGCCGACGGTCCTACGTGGCACCGCCGGCGATGATTTGGACAATTTATAATAATATCCTTTTTTTATTTTTTCTTTTTTCTTTTCTTTTTCCCCTCCGTCCTCGACCTCCACCAATGTCGGGCGAGGGCCACCCTCGCAAGAGCGGACAAGGGTAACCCTTGCCAGATCTAGCGAGGACCGCCATCGCCTGGGTGGGCATGGGTGGCCCTTGCCCAACGGTAGTCCCTCTCCGGAAGCCGACTGAGGTTGAGGCAGGAGGGAAAAAAGAAAAGAAAAATAAAGGAAAAATAAAAAGGAAATAAATAAAATAACATTCGAAGAAATATTATTATAAATTGTCCACGTCAACGTCTGCGGTGCCACGTAAGATCGCTGGCGTCACGTCAGCGATTTCCGGCCAATATGACTGAATTGGCAAAAGGTGAAAAGGTGTAGGATTGAATCGACAAACTTAAAAAGTTTAGGATTGAATTGGCAAAAGTGAAAAAGGTTTAGGACTTTTTTGACAATTTTCCTGTTAAAGTTGGTACTTATCCATGTTAGATCTAGAGAAATAAATAATGGAAGGAATGATTACCATTAGCCACAAGGCCAATATAAATATACATCCAATGAATGATATAAACATAAATACATACAATAAAGGGGAAAAACCATAATCCTAAAATATACAATATATCTAACAATCCACGCCGCGTATATCTCAGGAAATTTGGGTCTCATAACATTAGGACGGATCATTCACTACAAATCGTGACAAATCTATCAAAAATTTAGGGTAAATGTAGCACGGATATATGGATTTCTTGTTACACACAAATTAGTTGGGATAAATTTGGCACATGTATATCGGTTTGAGATTTTCTATGACGCAAATATTAGTTTGGGTAGATGTAATATGAGCATACTAGTTTGGAATTTTTTTATTTTGATAACGCTATATGATTGTTTTATTTCGTACTTATGGAAACACATATAATGGTTTTCTGGTTTTTAACACAAATAAGTAATATTGCCAAAAAATGATCCTACTACAATGTAAGCATTTCTTATCAATAATACATTGATGTGAAATCATGACAATCATTTATAATTCTATTATAGCAATACCAAACTTTTTTGACGTACTTTTTAAGAAAATATCGATGAACCTTATAATTTTCATCATGTGCACTACAGGCGAAGGCCTAATAAACTTATGTAGCAATTATTGAGAAAACCTCCTAATATATTTAGAAGTTGACAAAACTAAGGGTGATCAGTTCTTGGTCCGATCCGGTATGGTCCCGCTCATGAACCGAGAACCGGACCGGTTCCCAGTTTTTGGGATTGGGCACCGGACCGAATAGTCCTACAACCGAACCAATCGGTTTGTATGGTTCCTGGGTGGTCTAATGGAACCAGTGGATTATTAGTAGCGGTACTTTAATTTTTATATTAATTAAAATTATGTTTGCATTAAATATGATTATTAGGTTTACATTTAAGAAATAAAAAAAATGATTGGTCCGGGTCCCCCTGCAATCAGGAACCGGGCTGAAAATCATTGGTTCCAAATTCATGGAACTGAGAATCGGACCTAACCGGCGGGTTCGGTCGGGCGATTTCTGGTTCGGTCGGTCCATCTTGCTTACCCCTCAGTAAAACTATTCATGATTTATATCAATCTTGGTAATACAAGAAAGGTTTATGTTTTAGGTAATATTCACGTTGAAAGGATACATGATCAAGTCTAAACGAATGGCAAGTTCATATTGACTTGGAAGCATCAAGATTTTATGTCTACAGGGTCCACACCATCATCGTTGTCAATATATCTTGGTAAGAACGGTTGATCATATCTAAGAAGCCAGAAACAATGCACTGTGTGCAAGGCTACTGCGTGGATATCAGCAAGACAAACGTTGGATATTAGCAAGGCGATAGATATCGCCAGAGTGCTGCGAAGGCCGAATATTAGCAAAACACTTGTTTTACCAGCAACTAGATTCTTGACGCAATCTTCAAGATTATTAATTTGAGATATTTTATCTCATTGCTATACAACTTGTGATCTAGTATGAATTCCTATTTAAAAATATTTTGATTGACTATCGATTTTAAAGATTATTTCCACAGAACATCCAAAAATCACTCGAGATATCTTGGTTGATTGACAACCATCCTGAAGGCAAGATTCTTTCCATAGTTAAAGCACTCCACTTATGGAAATCAAGATTTGCTTATATGGACGACCAAATCGAGGAAAACTCTAATTGTTCGACATTAACGGCCGGCTACTCTAATCTTCTCATCAATTTTACAACGGCTAGTTTGGAGATTGATCCTCATGAAGATTTTCGGACAGGAATTTTTGGACACTGGGAGTATAAAAGAAGACCTAAGCGCCGAAGAGAGACAGATCAAGAGTTCAAAATTCCAAAGTTCAAAGAGAGCTTCACATATTCTTATTTGTCTTCGGTGACCTTACAATTCCAATCTTTTGGAAGTGTTTGCAGAGTGATAGTTTTATGCTTGGGTAGAGTCCTATCAGCTTGAGTTTAAGCAGCACCTACTTCGAGAAGAAATGCCTGATTATAAGCAGCACTTGCTACTGTAATTTCTTATTGATTGACCAGTGGAATCCAGCCAGCCAATAGACTTTCAGCATGGGAGAGTGGATATGGGCTTATACCAAGCTGAACCACTATAAAGCTCCATATGCAAAATCTTCCATCTCTCTGCTCATACTCACTTACTTACTACTTGATAGAAGATTATGCACCGTTGAATATTGATCATATTCGCACTATGTTTTGATTGGTCATGATTATATTCAACTTGAGTTTTTAATTTTGCACTTATTTATCAAGTTTATTTAAAATCACCTATCCAACTTGGCACAGCCAGTGCAGACGTGAAATTTTTTTAATTTAATTTTTTTATTAATTATTATTATTTTTTATTTTTTTCCTTCATTTTAGTCGGCGTCCATGTCAGCAATTTTTAGTATAATTTTCTGGATGGACTAAATTGGTACTAATGCAAAAGGTTTAGAACTAAATTGGTCAATTTTTTTACAAAAAAAAAAAACGGTCCAATGCTATATGTTTGGACTTTTTTGGTACTTTTCATGTAAAAGTTGTATTCTACAAAATACTGCAACTTTTAGAAAATAAGGAGGTAAAATTTGTATGCCACAAAATAATGAAAAATCAAACCATTGTATATGCTTAAAAGAGCGACCGATTTCACTCGATTTTTTTTTTTCAAAACTATGAAATTTTAAATGCTCTACGTTATTCTAATAACAATTGTATTGCGCATGTTCAGAAGTACGAAATTTGAGGGTGTGCATGATAACACTTCTGAAGCATAAATTTATTTGGTTATGCAACTTTATTTTTCTACTTCTAAAGTACTTTTTTGCTTCAGAAGTTGTTTTCGACCCACTTCCAGAAATAAAAAAATTACTTCTTTTTCAAAAATAGAAATCTCTCGACATCAATTTCTCTCTCACTTTGGCATCTTTTCATTCTCAGCACCTCTCTCTCTCTCTCTCTTCTTTGCGAATGGCTCCATATACTCACTCTCAACCACGCCTTCGTCGTCGCCACCGACTGCCAAACACCGCTGCCACCGAATCGCCGTCTTCGGCCGCCAGAGTAAAAAATAAATAATATTTTTTTATTTTAAAAGTCAATAATATTTTTAAAAAATAATAAAAATTTAAAATTAAAATAATTTCAATTGCATGAGAGTGTTTTATCAATATCATTTTTCTTAATAAATTATATAAAAAAATATTCTATGATTTGGTTAAATATAGAAGTATTTAAGAAATACAGGTCGAGTCGGGCATGGGTCGTTAAATTTGTATTATATGAAAATTAGTCAAAACGGGTTAAATGAGTCAATATAGGTCAGACCATATTCAACCCAACTCGACCCACCCGTTTGACACCTCTAGGCACAGGCGAGGAAGCACTGGAACTACCTGTGCTTTTAGCGTGGATATACGAGCTCGGCCATCGTATTCATTAATACAATTTTCCTCATAAAATTGATCCCCATTTGCATAAATAATTAAATGACAAATTATACGTAAATTCGTCAACATTTGCATTTCAATTTTCTGGAATAACATGCATTTTAGGTTAGGATCAATAATTCTTCGTAGAAGATTTTGTGTTAAGAATGTTCGAATTAGAAATTTTCAACCATTACCAAACGAATTTCTATTCCAAAAGCAGAAATTTTGTTCTCTTATCAAACGCATTTATCTTATTAGAAATCAACTTCTTGAGGAGAAGTAGAAAAATCAACTTCTGCTCAAAAGCAAAAGTTGATTTCTAAAGCAGAAGTGTTGACATGCGCGCCCTGAAACGTGGAAATCCTACCAAAAAACGAAAAAAAAAATCCATTTATTTATCTATAGAACTTCCATAAATCCAAATACGCAAAATCCCCAACTTTAGGACAGTGCTTGATGTAAAGCTCGCCTTGTTTGAAAACCCGACGGAACTCTCTCACACGGCGCTCTTCCAGTTCCACTTGTGCTTTTCTCTTCGAGCTTGAGGTTCTGCTTGATCTTCCATCTCTTCAAAACCGTCTCGTCTTGTTTCGGATCTCATCTTGCAACCCCATGAGCCTTCATGCTTCCTAGTACCTCTCCGACCTGCCGGAGTTGTTCCATTCCATCTTCAAAGAGTCGAATCCGCAAGCCAGTCACGCTGCAAGACTCGTTCAATTCGATACCAAATCTGCGAAAAAATTTAGAGATTCAAGCAAGTTGTTCCTGGAAACTAGAAGCATCATAGGAGAAACTCAGCATCTTATGCGTACACTCGATATGGGATTCCTAATGGAAGGAATTTATCGCACACCGAATCAGAATGATCACGCAGAAATACAAAAAAATTGGACGACGCACGAGATTACCCAGGTTCACCTCAGAATAAGGCTACGTCCTGCAAAGAGATTTCACTATATTTTCGGTTTACAGCCACTCAACTCGTTACAATGATCAGAACGACGAGCAAAATATATATGCCCCAAATGGACCAAAAACCTAAACTTATATGAAACCTCTTAATCTCACACCATACGGGCCAGCTTAAATAAAAGCCCAAATCCATTGATGTTTCGGGGGCGCTGCCCCCGAACCCCCACCCGCTCACCGGCAAGCAGGACAGCCGTCCGCTAACAGGGCAGCGGAATCCCCGTGGGGAGGCACTGCCCCCGAACCCCCGCCCGCTGACCGAGCAGCGGGGCACCCGTATCGGGGGTGCTGCCCCCGAACCCCCGCATTCCGCGCGCAGGGGTCACATGTCGTTGGATAACACTTCAGTTTCTCTAAGCTCACGTGGGCGTACCCGATGTGAGAAACAAGGGTCCCTGAAGTATTCGTCAACTCCAACACTAACTACTTGAGATTGACCATGAGGGAAAACGTACACGAGTCAACAAGCAAAATCAACCTTAAAAAAAACTGGTTCAAAAACAAAGGGAGTTTTATCATAAAAAGCGGTCCAGGTAATCGAAATAGAGCAGCGTATATCTCTCAAGTTATTCAGAATCCAATTCACCATCATCCAACTCAAGGCAGAATCTCAAATAATCCGACTCTTCCAACGCAAAATTCGACAAAGCAGAGGATCGCGGAACCGAACAGAATAAGAAAGAAAGAGAGAAAATCAATAGGGAGAAAGAGCCTAACTCAGCGGAAGAAGCAAAGTGCACGCCAAAAGCCGGCGATGAATCTGATGAGACTTCCCATCCGACCAAAAAACAAAATCTGATTAGACTTCCCCACGAGAAAGGACCAAAAAACTTAGCGATGATCTCGAAGCAAAAAACAGACTTTTCTTTGGCAGGATAATGACATAAATAGTATGAACTTTGATCTAATGTGTAATATAATTTCTAAATTTTAAATTTATTCAATGTAATCCATGAACTTTCCGTAAATGTTTAAACTAGTCCATGGACTAAATGAAAATATCCAATACCATCTTTCTATTAATTTAAGTTCAAGGACAACATTAGATTTTTTTTATATAGTTTAGGGACTAATTTGCCACATTGAGCAAATTTGAAATTCATGGACGATATTGCACATTTGGCTAAAATTCAGAGACCACATTGCACATTGATCTAAAATTTACGGATTATTTATGTCATTTTCCCTTTCTTTGTCTGTAATGACTCGAGCTCAATAGAGACTAATATTGGTATATACCCAATTTCAGGTTTTTGGTTTAATTTTTCGAGTTGATTGTTTGGGCTTCGACAAATGCCACTCCAGCAAAGTGGTGGCTTTCTTTAGCTTTATTTGGTTATTTAACTTCTTCTGATGAATATAGGGCTTCATATCAAAAGCCATTGATTTAAGAGTGTGGGTTATTAATGCATTGCTTAACAAACTTAAGTGGGTTATAAATGAGTCACTTAACAATTTAATGGGTCTTAATTATGTTACCTTACTATCTTAAGTGAGTCATAAAAATGTTTTCTGATTTTTTTATTTTCCTTTTTCTTTTTTGTTTTTTCTTTCTTTCTTTTACATTTTTTTCTTGCCGGACTTCTTTTTTCTTTTCCCAACGAGTCCGATGAGGGCCGCCCACCCTCGCCAGTCACTAGGCGAGGGTCGCCAGCCCTCGCTTGTGGTCGGTGAGGGTCAAGCAAACCTCGCCGGACTTTGAAAAAAAATGAAAAAGAAGAAATGAAAAAGAAAATAAAAAAATAAAAAAGGAAAAGGAAAAACTAAAAAAACTATGATTTTTTTTATTTTATATTTTTTCAAAAAATTATAAAAATCATCCACAATATTTTAGCAATAAGATTTTTTTTAATAATTTATAATTTTTGCTAAATTGGATTAAATATAGAAGTGTTTTAGTAATATGGGTCGGGTTGGGTCGGGTTTGAGTCAGGTCGAGTATGGATCAAACAATTTGCATTACAATAAATATGTCATAAATGGGTTAATGAGTCAATTTGGGTCGGACCATTTACGATCCGACCCAACCTACCTATTTAACAGATCTATTGACCCACGAGGCCCATTCATATAATGTCTTGACCTCGTGGATCACAAGTTTCCAATAGACAGTGTTTTAGTAAAGGTACATGATACATGGCAACGAATGGCTGACTCGAAGTGCGTATTCAGGAATCAAGATTGAGTTAAGAAGTATGTATCAATCGAGGTGAAATTTATAGCTAAGGAATCAAGAGTAATTACCAGTTATTCCTGAAGTGGCGCTCAAGTTAAGGCAATAAGAGATTCCTACGTGGAAGACATTGACGCATAGCGGAATGGCTCATAAACGATGCAGGAGTCAAAGTTAAGGATCACACGAGACATCAGATTCTAAAGATGGGAAGATTATTCAAAACGGTCCTATTTACATCGGATTTTGTCCAATGTTTGAATTTGAACTAGATTAGATTTCCTAATTCTGCTACCAGCCATACTTTGTTTATTGAAGTTTTCTAGTCATGCTTTGTAAGCTTTTTTCCTTTCTCTGTCATCTCCGTTAGAATTTTTATATCAATTTCAATCATCGAGCAAGAATGATATTCTAGAATGTAAGCCATCTATTCTGACTCAATAAGCCTTACGATTTCCTTATTTATCTTTAATCTATTATCTGCATATTGCTTTAGTGCTTCGAACTTTATAAAGTCCTTGAGACTTTAAGGCATATTAAAATCCATTTCATTTCGACTTGGAGTCAAATTTGAAACCTCAATCGGCCATGGACTATTTGTCATTTATCCAGGCCATATTCCACTTTATCCTGTCCTGGACAAGAGCCAAACATAGAATATGATAAATTTTAGGGCCACGCTTTCTCCACTCCTCATTTGACTTAGATACTCCATGTCATAGTATTTCGACCGTATTATCCTTATCCGACGCACCTTTTAGTATTATTCTCCTATTTTTATTAGGTCAATTGTATTATTCCCTTTATTTATTTATTTTTTTATGTCTTTCCTTGTGGGTGCAACTTTTCTTCTATTCCTACTTATCTTTCCCTCACCGTTTCCTCTTTTTCCATTTTCCACTTTAGACAAGCCTTGCTGCGTTTGGTCATCCGGATTTCTAGGCAGGATTGGACTGGATAGGACAGGATAAGAAATCAAGAGATTTGATCATATCCTATCTCCCATTTGGTGAACTGCGGATTTAAAGTTGGATATTTTTATATCCTATCCTATCTATTGTTCGGTAGAAGCTAGATATCAATATAATGATTCTTGACTTGTACCATGTGGAGGATCCTCTTCGGAGTTAACATAGTGGATCTCCAGCCGCTCGTCGAGTCGGAGTTCGAGGGGACGGCCATCTGCCTCAAGTTCTCCTACATTAACCGGGTTTACTCCAAGATTGGATTCACGTGGGTTTCGAGGGAAGTATCTTGGTTTTTGTTCCCTTTTACTGATGCCTTGAGTTTTGAGTTCGGAGTTTTCTTGGACGCAAGGTCCTTAGTTTTGTCCAGGATTCGGGTTTCAAAAAGGGAAGCTTGCGTTGTGGCACTTTCTGCTTCGAATTGAGCTTGAACCTCTGGAGTTCCTCTATAGTGCTTAAGAACTTAATTTCAGCTGGCTAGCGGGTTCTTCAAATGGAGTCGTGGAGCAATTTCTCTAAAGGGAACGCTTTTTGTATCAGATGAGGCTGTCTCGCCATTTGATTTTCTTGGAAGAAGCAAAAATGCTGTCATGAATTGGGAACTCAGAAGCCCGCCTAGTTTCGGCAATAGTGTAGTTGTCTCAGGTCAAGAAGTGAAAGTTGGCCGAGGTTTCGGTCAACTTGGTTTTCAAGAAATGATCATGAAGCAAGTTCGACCCAATCGCTTATCGCGATTTTGGTTCAATGTTGGTTCGGTTTAAGTGGCGCCGCGTTGCTTGATATTCATTCTCAATACCATCGATCAACGCCTTTGTCTATGGCTTGAACTACTTATTGGAGAAGTTGCCCGCCGCCGCCGGAGAGGCGGCCCCCCTAACCGGAGTGGCGGCCCGCCGCCGGAGAGGCGTCCGGGCGTGGCGGAGGGGTGGATGGGGCGTGGCGAAGAGGGGGTGGATTGAGCGATGGATAAGAGAAATCCTATCCGACTCTATGCCACCCCCTCCCTAGGATTATTTTATCCCCCTATATCCCCTCTATATCTTGTCCTAGACAACTACCAAACATAGGATATGATAAAACATATCATATCATAAGTTTTATCCGATCGACCAAACGCAGCCTAAGAGTAGTGTAGACTCTAGAAGAAGGACTGATGGAAGAGAGATTGAGCCAAAAGTTCCCGAAATCTGATGAAAAGTTGAAGTACTTAGTAGTGTACATTATCGAGCTCGGTGTCGAATCCGCCAGCCTCCCCGACTTACGGCGGCTCGACTCGAGGCCAGCGGTGTTGCCGTCACCCACATCGTGTCGATCCTCTAGGGCTGAGGAGGAACGTGGAAGCGAACGGCACATGGTAACGTGTGGAGGTGACGGAGCTGGTGTGGGGATCGGAGGAGTCATCGAGGGGAATTGGGAGGAGTTTTGACGTCATGTTGATGATCACGTGTTCTTAAGACGCGGAGGAAGTGAGGGAGTTGGGAAGACATACGGGGTTGGGAAGAGGGAGTGTCCTTCTCTATTTCCGAATTGCTTAACTGTAGCTGACGGTGGCGTTGATGGTAAAGGGCAAACAATAACGCTAACAAGTTGGTTTGACGTTTTGCGTCATAATTTGTCTTCCTTTTGTGCTTTTGTTGGGGACTCACAATAAGCAATTTAACTTAGCATTGCATTTGAATGTTTTACGAGACAAAATTGGGTGAGAAGGAGACATTAAAGGCGTGTCTGAAGCGAAAAAGTGGGAAAGGGGAATAGAGAGGGGCAATATTGTAGGTAGCACTCCAATGGCGTGGAAATATGAGAAGAGAAAGGAAAGTGGGACTCGCGAGGAAAGTAAAGGAGACAAAAAAATAAAATAATAATAATGGACAGCATATTTGACCAAATAAAAAGAGGAGAATAATGTTAAAAGGTGGGCCACCTAAATGATAATATAGTCACAACATTATGATAGGGAGTGTCTCAGCCAAATGAGAGTGAAAAAAGCGCGACCCTAAATTTCATCATATCCTGATTTTTATCATAATTACCAAACGCAACCTAAGCTGAAATAATTTTTTTGCTATAAGACTTGCATACTGAAGGGAAGACCTTCCAAGAGAATAAGCTTTCATATGATATACTGGCGGTGTAAAAAAACTCATTACACTTAGGGTTTAAGCATGAAGACGTATATGTTTTTTAATACTTGGAACTCTACTCATTCTACTAGTAGATGAAATTTTTTATTTTATGAATTTTGTACAAAAAGAAAATATTTTACACAGACAATATGTCTTATATAAGTTTTGAAAAGAAATTCGGCCGAAAATAAATGATGCTATCTCTCGTTCATGGACATTTATTAGAGAATCAGTTGGACCATTAGCTACGGAACAATATTGTAGTTGAGCATGCTGGATATGGTTAAGGGGAAAAGTACCAAAAAAGTTATAAACCTTTTCGCATTGATATCAACTGAGTCCATCCAGCCAATTTTGACCAAAATATGCTCACGTGGACGCCGGTCATCTGACGTGGCACGGTCAGCGCTGAGTATTTTAAATAACATTTTAATAATATTTTGAATTTTTTATATTCTTTTTCTTTTTCCTTTTTTCCTTTCTTTTATGTTTTTTTTTTCCTTATGGCTGAGGGCCGACAAGGGCTGCGGGCCGGCCCTCGCCCTGGGCAAGGCCGCAAGATATGGGTGTCGTGGCCTCGCCCAGACCTGGTGAGGTTGCGACGCCCTAGCCCAGATCTGGTGATGGCGTCGCGGCCCTCGCTCACGGTATTGCAGCTGAGCATGTTGGTTATGGTTAACTATAGGGACATGCTTTGTGGCATTATAGGAAAAATATACTGTTTAATCATGTTATTTCAATTATACGTGGCCAGCATCAGCCTGGCTAAAGTCACTATCTCTAATTATAGAAGATTGTTTTGTACAATTCAACCGTGAAAAGAAGTGTTTGATCTTTCTTTCATATGGTATTTGACAAGTGCCTGACAGTTGTGGCATCTCCACAGTTACAACATCCTACAAGTCACGACACTTCAAAGCACCATCACAACACGTCATGGTTACAATCCGGCCAAAGCTTATACAAAAACAATCCCCATGGCAAAAAACTGTTTCTTGGTTTTTACCTCCATTTATGCCTTGTTGTTTTCACTCAAAACTGAAGGTATCAATGATGTTCAGCTTAAACCTCAATGGCCGATTTTTCTCTTCACTAAAAATAGTTTGAGTATCGCCATGTTAGTAGATTTATGAAAGAGTTGGTAAAAGCACAAAACTATTGGTAAATACAATTGCCGGACACTGGATTTTTTTCGGTAACTTGTTGATAATTTACCGACACTTTTATGGAGTCACTAACTCTACATATTATCAACTTTTCTTAAATTTCACTTAATTTTGATTTGTCTCTCTTACAAACACCTTAAATTTATCAACTCCGGACGAATTAACAAATATCTATCTAAGTGACCTACTATATATGTTGTGATTAAGTTACCAACTTGCTTTTGAGTTACTACCAATGTTTATTTGGTTTTGTTGAATTCATCGACTTTTGTTATCGTTTACCAACTTTTATTTGTCTAATCTCGCGATCGCTTTATTTATCAACTTTCATAAGAGTTTACCAACCTTTATTCGTGTCACTTACTAATTTTTCTCCCATTAAGTTATCGACTTATTTCGGTTCAACAAATCACCATCCGTAACAAGGAAATGGTACCTTCCAAGTGCATTTTCTAACCAATTTCTCTTTTCATCAACATCATGAAACCAAATAGTAATAGCATCTCGATTTTCAAATGATTTACCAATCCAAACTGTGTTGAAAAGGGCATTCTTATCTGCATACGCTTGTTCAGTTTTCGTTGATGTATAATCGACAAGGAAGACAGATGACGAGGGAGGGAGAGAAAAGGCCCGTCATCTCCGAACTCCCCAACCATATCCTTCCATAAATCGGAGTCTGTTTCGGTTGACCCGGTCAAAGCCCCCTGGATATCACTTCCATCGATCAATCAAAACAAATTAAATTAACGACCTCTCGAAATCATGATTTGGGCCTCTCCATCCCTCTTTGTATTTGAAGGGGGAGATTAATTTCCAAATTAGGTAGTTAACCCATTTCTCTTCCTTGCCTCTCCTTTCGAACGCGGAGAAACGAATTTCAGAAGGGCAGTGAAAGGGTGAGGAAGTTTCAAAACCATGGAGAGATCGTCATCGGTGAGTCTTGGTTTGGTCTTGTTAGGCTGCTCGGTGATGGCGACGATGTTGATAGGATCCGCGAGCGCGATGCTCCACGTCGTCGGCGGTCGCCAAGGATGGGACGTGCCCGACAATGTCACCTTCTACCAAGATTGGGCCAAACCGAGGACCTTTGGCGTCGGCGACCAGCTCAGTGAGTGTTTTTTTTTTTTTTTTTCGTTCAATCTACTTATAACATTTTTTGTTTCCTTCGAATTAGATGTTTTGGCGAAAATCAACGATAATGGGAGACATTGGATCACGTTGTTTACGAACATAAGTCTCTAATGATGCCATTTTGCGATGGATACATCGACTCAGTCAGCGCCGAGAATGGAGACTTCCAGAAAGCTCTCGTGATGTGCCGATGATTAGGGTTTCCTCGATCGTTATGTGCCATATTAGTCATCTGGGTCGGAATTCTAATCCTCGTACTAACATTTTCTTGGCGTAAAGTTTGTCGAGAAAACCTAACGTACAGTGCATGCATGTTCTAGCAACCATGAACGTAAAAATGACGGCTTTGAATTCTAAAATCGTCACGGACATGCACATGTGCATGGCAGTTTTCCCATACAGGCCAGGCTCCAACAACTTGCTGATCGTCAAGAAGACGGATTACGAGGCGTGCGACATGAGCGACCCCATCAACATGTACTACATGGGCCCCACCATCCTCAACCTCACTGCCGTCGGCGACTACTACTACGTCTCCTCCTCCGGCAGGCACTGCGAGTACGGCCAGAGGCTCCACATCACCGTCGGGAAAGCCCCAGGCTCGTCCGGGGCCAAATTACCCATCAAGCTCAACTGAGCGGTCCCTGCTCCCACTCCCACGTTGTCGCTCGTCCACCGGCACCGCCAAGGAGGTTAGGAGTGGTTTCCGGCATGGTGTTGATCTTCTTGCCTTTTGATGATAGAGAGATCTTACTAATATTTGCCATTGCTAATATTGGCATAAGTAATAAAGCTTGAGGCTCTAATAAGATGCTATAGCTTTTCTTCCTGGTCGTGAAGAGATTAATCTCATACATGCTAGTTCGGACAAACACTCCGACGAAGTTCGCATTTCCTGCATCCAACGTTCGGCATTTCGCCAATTGTTCGGTAAAAGTGAATGTCTGTATGAGCTCAGACAAGAAATTGCAATTTGGGAATTCCCTGGCTTGTCACTTTCTCTCGTCAATTTCTGTATAGATCAATGCGCGATACCTCCGACCCTGGTCCCGATGGGTCCCCGGTAAGTCTTGCCGACCATCCAAATTCGATTTAGAACGTGCATTAAGTTCGTACACTACTTGCTTGCGGAGTGAATCTCTCTACTCGGGCGCCCCCTTCCGTGATCTCCCTCTTGTTCCACATGGAGGTAGAATTCTCGTCGCATTATGCACGGCCCCCGATTGGGGAGAAGGTATTTCGCGCAATTGATACGTCACGTGACAGCGACACCCGCACGTGGTGTAATCAACTGATCAAAAAGCGATATGAATACACATTTGACGCCAGCTGCGATGAGATTCACGGTGTGCAAGTAGATGTGGCAAAATGAGTTTAGAACCCATATTAACCCGTATTTAATGGTATGAGCCATAAATGGTTTACCTTAAGTGTTAAAAATAAGCTTAAGTTGATCATAAATGGTTTGGTTAACAAATTAATGGGTCTTAAATATGTTTTAAATGGCTCATAAATGGGTTAGTTATCTAGTTAGGTCATCGGCCAGTCTGTCGGCGACCCTCACCAGACGTAGAAGAAAATAAAGAAAAATATAAAATATAAAAAATATGTTTTTTTAAAACTCAAAAAGAAATAATATGTTATAAACTTGATTTAATATTGAAGTGTTTTAGCAATATGGGTCGGATCGAGTATGTGTTGGGTCAGTATGGTTGTTAGATTTGTATTGCATGAAAAATGAGTCAAAACTAGGGGTGAGCATGGTCCGGGTGGGTAGGTCCCAAACCTAAAACCTAAAACCTACCATGTTATAGCCGGCTCCTAATTTTTTGAACCTGAAACCTGGAACCTACCCTTTTTGTCTTGAAACCTGTTTTGGAACCTACCCTGTTTTTTCGGTCCGATTTCAGGTCTACTCTAGAACTTGTTTTTCTTTTGTTTCTTTTTCTGATTTTATTTTTTCTAGCAAAATAATATGAGTAGCAATGAAACGATTTAAAGTAAAAGATGAATAATAAAACTCACTATCCGCCAAAAGTAACAATCCATAATATGAGCAATAGAAATTGCCATCCACAAAAAACAGAGGAGATGAGGGAAGCGAGACTATGGCTGTTTTTTTTTTTAACAGTAGCTAAAAATCAGTTCCAAAACTGATTCGATTCTCGGGTGGATCTTCACGTGGAACCAGGAACTGGACCAGTTCCAACCTATTCCAAAAAATTAGAACTTGTTCCCGAACCGGTTTGAACAGCAACCGATTCTCGGACCTATTTTTCAGGTGGTCCAGTCCGATTTTTGGGTAAACCTAGTTCGGTTGCACACCCCTAGTCAAAATGGATTAAATGGGTCATGCCAAACCCCGATCGGACTCATTCATTTGACGGCTCTATGTGCGAGCAACAGTGGCTCGTCGGTTGCACCACCTGATCACTGTCCGCCGCGTGAGGTACTTTTCCCCGATTAGGCTCCACTGCCGATGTGACCGGCGACCGGACGCTTTGGAGATCCTGTTATCTGGGCCACACGACGTAATAGCCCACCAAGAAGTGGGCCTAAAACGACACCTTAATTACTCCGATTATTTGCTTTCTTTCTTTCCTCTTTTGGCCCCCCTACCCCCACGAAACGGAAGAATCGCAGCTTCCCAATCTAATCCACAACGGAGGGTCCATGTGAGACGGGAGGTGTGGTTGGACCACAAATCACGACCGTACCTTAGCGACACTGACTGGCTGAGCTGGCGGGACATGGGGGACCGCGGGGACCGCGGGGACCACCACCACCCAAGTTGCAACTGGGCGTTTGATCTCTGGGGGCGAGGTGACGTGATGCCGTCCGGCGGAGATTACGTGTACGTCCAGGATTCGGTCGGCAGGCCGCCCCGCCCTTCCCCATGAAAGAATAACGAAGAAGATCGTCTGGTGGTTCGTCCTCTTTTCTCGAGAATGGGCCCCGGAGAGCTTTTGAATTACAAAGCGACGCCGGATCGAATTCGTTTTTTAACGGTGCACAATTTTATTTTATTTTATTTTTGACATAACGCTGCACAAATAATGTGTTTGTGTCTTGAGCGATGCGAAGAGAAACAAGCCAACCTAAGCAAAAAAGCAATCGCATGCGTAGACAGTCCACTGCCTCCGGCAGAAGTCGCAGATGATGACGTGGGGTGGGCCCGGCCTATAGGGGTTAATGAAAATCATTCTATTCCAGGAATAAGTTTCTGGGCCCAAAAAATGCGTTTGATAAAGACATAAAATTTTCATCCTGGAATAGAAATTCGTTTGACAACAGTTGAAAATTTTTACTTCTAGAATAAAAGTAGGCGGCGACCGGCGGCGGCCGACAGCTTGGAACAGAAATTCTATTTCTATTTCTCCCTGAAACTAAAATTTTTTGTTTTTCAAAGTTGATTCAAATCTATTTCTGGAACAACTTTTTGTTCCAAAAATAGAAAAATAGAATTACGTTACCAAACAAGTTTCTATTCCTAAAAGGTTATCATGCACCCCCTTAATGTCCGTAAACGAGGAAATTACAGGAAAACATTTTGCTTTCGGAAAAATTTAAAATAAAACAACGAAGTGTCGTCATTTTTTTAAATAAAGTCTTTAAAGACGCGAATAATAGTCATTCTGTTCATAGCAACAATTTTTAGACATGAATAGATTTTTTCTATTTCTATTCTTGGACGAATTTTTAAGCAAAGAAACGCATTTGATAACGACACAAAAGTTCTGTTCCCGGAACAGAAATTTGTTTAATAACAACATAAAATTTCTACGGTTGCTAGCCGCCAGGCTTTAGACGGTGGCCGGGGATGGGAGGACCGGCGGATGGCGGACGATTGACAGGAGGGAGGGACGCGAGAGAGAAGAAGTGAGCGATGAGAAGAATTCTTATTTCTGTTTCTGTTTAAAAAATAAAAATAGTAGAAAATTTCAACTTCTCATTTCTGTACAAAACTTATTTATGGATTAAAAATTTGTTCCAAAAATAGAACAATGAAATTGCGTTACTAAACAGATTTCTGTTCCAAAAACAGGTTTGCAAGAGATCATAGAAACATAATGGTTATCATGCGCGCCCTAAGTTGCCTTGGCTATTTCAAATAAGGGCATGACCTCGCCGGGCAGCTAAATATTCCGTCCGATCGGGGCATTTTGGTCCAAATTAGTTTTAACATAAATTTTAGATAAATTAGATTAAAAATTAACAAACTAAAAGTTTTTCAAAAAGGAAAAAAAAATACAAGCGGGCTGTGGTCGTCGCCCCATCACCGGTGGGGCATCGGCGATGGCCAACGACCCTTGTCGATAAGAGGCAAGGCCCTGTTGGCCTTCGCCAGAACCGAGAGAGGGCCGTGACCTTCTCCTTGATCTGGGCGAGGGTCGTCGGCCCTTGCCAAGGGCCTAGCGACCCCGTCGGCCATAGCCGACGCCCCACCCGCGATTGGGAGGCGGCCACAGTGAAGGGGCTACCCTCTCGCCTGTATTTTTAACTTTTGTTTTGTGTGTATTTTTTTTTTTAAGTTTTAGCTTCTTCTTTTTTTGTCTTTTTATGGAAAAATATTGGAAAGAAAAAACAAAAAAGTAAAGGAAGAAAATGCCATTGTTCATTCGATGAGGCATGCCTTGACCATTTCATATCATTATTTAGGTTCCGTTTGTTTCACGAAGAATATTTTTCTTAATTTCTAGTGTTTGGGGGCCAGAAAATATATGGTTAAGGAAAATATTTTTCAGTCAATAAAAAATAACCTTCTAAATCCGAGGAAAATGATTTCTTTTTTTTTTTTAGAATGGGAAATCATTTTCCCCTCCGAAGCTTTTCTCTCACGCGTGAGAGAGAAAATCCCTTTCTGAAAGAAAATCTTCCTCTCTCTCCCTCTTCCTTCCTCCCCGTTCTCTCTCCTCACACTGCTGTCTCTGCGGCTCATTCTCTCTCTTCCACGCTTGCCATTCCGAATCCAATGACGGAGCTGCGATTTGGGGAACTTCGCCTCGATGGCGAGCTCGAGGCGGCGAGGCGAGCCACGAGCTTGCCAGATCTGGCGAGGCTGAGGTTCGCCTCGCCGATGGCGAGCACGAGGCGGCCTGGCGAGGCCGAAGCGCGCACTCGCTAGATCTGAACAGGTACGCAAGAAGGGAGAATTTTCGACTCATCTTCTTGAAAAGACCTGGGAGGAGAATCTGCCGTCGGCCTCCGAGGTGGCGCTGTACGTAGGACCGATCTGAGGCGTACTGTGGATCCGATGGCGGCGGCTTCGGCTCCGGTTGAATGCGGGTGAAAGCGGTGGTGATGGTGGTCGTGGGATTGGGAGGGGAATGTGACGATGATGAGGAGGGAGAAGGCAACAAACATGGGGTGGGAAAAATATCTAAAAAAAAGAGAAAAAGATAAAAAGTAAAAAGTAATTAAAAATAATAATTTTTTTAAAAATAAAAAAGATAAGATAAAATAAGAATAAAAAGTTATTAAAATGAGTACACGGAAGAAAATTAAATCAAATTTTTCATGCCAAATGACGGAAAATGTTTTTCAGTACATTTTTAGATTTTAGCAAAATATCGAAAAATATTATCATTTTTCTGAAAAATGACTTGTTGGAAAATATTTTCCAAAAATATCATATTTTTCACGAAATAAATGAAATTTTCAAATTATTATTTAAATAATGGAAAATTTCAAAAAAGGGTCTCAAGTTCCTTCATTTTCTCAAATAAGGGCATAAAGTTGACATTGTTTCAAATAAGGACTTGAAATGCCCTCTTTGTCTCAAATAAGGGCCTGAAGTGGATATTGTTTCAAATAAGGGCTTAAAGTGACCTTATCAGTTTCAAAAAGGGCCCGACTCACCAATTAGTAAAGGCATTTTGGTCATTTCGTATTTTGTTATTATTTTTATTTTTTATTTGTTTTTGCCTTTTGTTCGTTTTTCATAAAAATTTTAAAAAAAATTAAAAGTAAGAAAAAAAAGAGAGAGATACAGGCGGGAGGGGACTGCCCTCCCACCTGTGGCCGCTGCCCCACCGCCGGTGGGGCGGCGGCCATGACTAGCGAGGTCGCCGGTGCCTCGACCTGGGCTAGCGACCCAGGCCCTCGTCTCCGGTCGGCGGGGTCGCCGACCCACGTCGAGGTGCCGGCGACCCCGCCTGTATCTCTTTTTTATTTTTTTTTACTTTTAATATAATTTAACTAAAAATTAGGTTAAATTGTGTTTTGACGAAAATAGCCTTGATCGGCCGGAATATTTGGTTGGCCGGCGAGGTCAGGCCCTTATTTGAAATAGGTATCGTCACTTCAGGCCCTTGTTTGAGATAAAAACCACTTCCGGCCTTTATTTGAAATAAAGTCAACTTCAGACCATTATTTAGGAAAATGAGGAGATTTGGGGAACTTATTTGAAATTTTCCCATTAAATGAATGATTCGGATCTTTATTTGAAACTTTTTCAGAATCGAACCGGGCTATTTGGAGCCATGCGGGCCGGAACGAAAAGTACCCGACCGCCGTCTTGATAGTGGGGGATCCAAGTTGAGTAGGCCAGAGGGTGGGACCCACTAGAGGTTGGGCCCACTCCACACACAGAGGCGAGATCCACTCGAGAGCGACGTGTCCTATTTCGGCGATTCTTGTTTGCGACCCCAATCAAGTGGTGGGTGGGGTTAGCTTGGATTCGATTCAACATTCATTCCTTCCGGCTGAAAAAGAAATTTGAACATCTCCACAAATATTTCATTTTTCACACCATTACGTGTAATTGAAAATAAAAATAAAAATAGAGTGTTGGGATTTCATACGGTATGACCCTAAAGCCCATGAATTTTCGAAATAGCGATTCGCTCAGGTTAGCTTATAATATACGGCCTTTTTCGGAGAAGTTTTCCGCTTGTCGCAGGGATAGTACACGAGACGAAATCACGTCGCGCGAAGTAATACTTATGCAGTGTGGGGGTGGTACTAAAGTGTTAAGAAGCATAAGGATTCTAACTAAAACTTAAAACGGATTATAGGAATACAGTAAATGTACACCATATACCGACATGGGAAAAGTATTTTAATGCGGGTCACGAGAGGGCAGGGCAAATTGCACGCCGAACTCTGTGTGAGGTAGCAAAGTTCTTTAATGGCGTCGCAGGAGCGACAGCGAGAGCGACAGGGCAGGACATGCCGTAATCTGGATGCTTCTGGATAATAACATTGAGGACCATTTGGTAGGTATGGTCGGTATGGTCTATCCCGGAACAATGGGAAAATTGTTCAAAAATTTCTAAATATATTGCATTTTTGTCAGTTCAGTCCTAAACCTTTTTAATTATGCCGATTGAGTTCTAAATCTTTTCACGTTTTGCCAATCGAGTCCATCCAGCTAATTTTAGCAGAAAATCGCTGACGTTGACGCCGGCCGTCCTATGTGGCACAGCTGGCTCCGACTCCGGCGCCGACATGGATAATTTTTAATAATACTTTAATATTTTTTTCTACTTTTCCTTCTTTTTTTCTTATGTTTTCCTTCTTTACTTTTTTCCTCTGCTAGCCATCTGTTGACACCTAAATTTTGACTAATTCATTTAGGAAAAATTTACATAAAAAATTAGAGACTAACCTTAGTCTCTACCAAAAGTATTTAATTTAAATTCATGTAGCTTGCATTTTATTTGCAGCATGCATTATCATTTGCATTTAATTGGACCAACGGTGGAAAATAGAGCTAAAATTGACACGCGGTGGACCAGAACCCAGCACAGATATTCTGCCAAGGCATAGAGGGAGTGTGCCGAAAGTTCTAAAGGCCCTAAGGCCTATCCGAAACTTAATTCAGCCCATTCAAATTTAATTAATTAAGAAAGGCTTTTAATTAAATATTTTATTATTTGTAAAAAGCCTAATTAAGCCCGCGAAAGAGCGATCAAGCCCACAATGGGCAAGGAAACTTTGGCTAGCCCGTATACAGGGCCTAGCTGAATTAGCCAATGAGCACAAGGCTCAATCTAATGCAATTTGGCCCTCTGGGACTTAATTCAAACAATATTTTGATTCCAGGTTTATTTTGCGAACAATTAAAAACCCTAGGCCCCTGACTTGCAACATTTTCCTCTATAAATGGAGACGTTGTGCCTAGGATTTACACACGAATTCTGACTCAGAAATTCAGAATTCCAAACTCAAAAACACTTAGAGAAAAACGGAGAAAATAGAGAATTCTATCGGTCTAACACCACCGGCAAAGACCAGCTGCTGTTCGCCGGTCCCTACTGCCCCTGCTCTGCTGTTCGGTGATCTACATGCTGTCGGTGTCTGTCGCGACCTAAAATTAAAAAATTCTAGGTTAATGGATTATCAGGTTAATTGTTTAACTAACCTAACTCGGACTCTCCCAAGTCCATACCAAATCGCAACTTATGGTTCAATGTGATTAACATGCAATGTATTTTGAATTCGGAGTCGCCACTAATCATTTTTGGTAGGTCAATTAGAAACCTAAGTAAATTAGCGGGAGAACTAAATTACTTCTACAAACTATAGATTAAGAGTTCGGGAACTTGATTAAGCTAGATTACTCTAACGCCATTTCGGTACCATTTTATTTCATGAAAAAATTTTCTCAGGCAACATTAATTGATTTTAACCTAAGTCACTAACAAAGATTATCATGCGATTGCACAATCAATTAATTGAACATCCATAAATCAATATAAGCAAGGGAGCATGCGCCACACAAATTATTTTTTATTTTTTCGATTTTTTATATGAATGCATATGATGCATGAATTCTATCCTAAATGATGCAATGTCATGGTTTAAATGAAAAGCTAGGCTAGATGACGTGCAAATATACGAATAAGACTAAGGTTTAATTAACTAAGTTACGTGCAAATTAATTAAAACCTAAACATGCAATTCTATATGAAGTATAAGCTAAAATGCAACCTAGTATGACATGGCAAGGATGAATGACAAGAATGACATGGTATTTTAGAGTTTAAAATACTTCCTAAAATAGAACTATGTCAAAATAACCTTTATCTTACCTATTTTAGAGTTTAAATTGATCTATACCCTAATACATTAAAGAGAGATTATTTTAAACATAAAATTCTGTTTAAACATGCAATTACTATGCTAAAAACGCAATCTAATCTAATTATTTACAAAAGAGTTAGATGCTAAAAAAACTACATGATGCAAATTTTAAAATATGCAATTTTTTAAGATATGAGAATGAATGAATGCAATTTTTTTTTAGAATTTTCGAGATAATCACATCATGCGATGGATATATTCTAAAAAAAATATGACAATCAAGCAATTCAAATCAAATTAGGAAAGTGAATATGTCAATCAATTCAATCAAGAAAGTGGATATATCAATCAATTTTTGGAAAAAAAATTCGTGAATATTTGAATCCAATCTTTAATTCGTAATCTTACGATTAACGATTGAACTTAAATCCTTATCTAATCGAGTATTCCATCAATAATCTTAAAGATGGGCTTTCTCGATTATATGGCAAGTTGCGGATTAGGAAAGTTTCTTAATCAACCCGTATTTTGAAAAAAAAATATCCACTTTGATGCAAGATACTCAAAATATACAAGATATGCAATATGCTTTAATTAGGCAAGTTAATATATCAAAATTCAAGATAGGAAACTAACCTTATCTTGCAAAAAAAAAAAGCTTTCCTTTTCCGAACTATCACCAAACTTGCCGTTCAAGTTGTACACTTTCTCGAACCGACGACCTTACAGATGGGCTCGCGGCGGGCAATCGCTTTGCCGGTGAAGGACCTATTGGCAATAGCAACGTGAGGGACTTCTAAAGACCACAAGGAAGACCATCGTTTGCTGATGTGTGCTTTGGAAACTTACTATCCCCCACGTTGAAAAGTATTTTTTTTACCTGCATGAAGAAAAATCGCAAAACCCCAAGTAGTATTGTGAAATTTGAACAAAGACCTAAAGCAAATCCACCGCTTGAATTTGTTGTCCTCTGCTCTTTTATCAACTCTCAATGGAATTGGGCTGCGGCTAGCTTGAGGAATTTCTCGCTTGCTTATTCCGGGTGGTGTCTGGAGCTTTGACCGATTATCAGCGTTAATTCATGAGTGGTGGATTAATCACATTAGCGCTGCATAAGGAGAGGACATCTCTGAAGCATGAGTCATGCATAGCGACCTATGACCATCAAAGCGAGATCAGTGACACCATAAAGCAAAGCCAAAGGAAAATTCAATGAAGAACTTCTTCATGCAATCAAAGATTTTTTTTTTTTTTTTTAGATTGGCCTTCTTCCCTCCTTTCTTCACCCATGTGGCAGCGTTCTCTGTTCTTTTTTCAATCGGCCCACATCTTCGTGAACCACAGGCCACCGATTACAACTTTCACCACTTTGTTTGAGATAATCGTCGAGCACGGTAGTAAAGCTGCTGGGCACATCAGAGGTGTTAGGATTCGGCGTACAATTAAGTCGAAGTAAAACGTAAAGCGAGAAAGAGAAATCGAGACACGAGATTTTATCCTGATTCACCCTTAAACTAGGGTCACGTCCAGCAGAGGATTCCACCTCTCGACTCAACTATTCATGAGCTCAAATCCAAACTACTAATGAAAATTTACGGGCTTAAATCGTAAAAGCCCTCTGGTGTCCAGAGGGTGCTGCCCCTTGAGACCCCCGCCGGGACGGCTCCCCGGATCCCCACCCGCTCAGCGTGGAATGGCTCCCCGGATCCCCACCCGCTCAGCGTGGAGCGGGACCTACGTGCTTTTCTGTCATAGGGGAGTATGAACCATACCCCCAACAAGAGGGAGCACCGACGGAAAATTTGCCACGGACTCAGAGTGCTCGCTGGTTTGGGATCTCGTGTCTCGTTGTGCTTTTGCCGATGCTTGTCTGAGTCTTCCCCTTTCTCAAGCCACTAGATTTTCCTTCAACGCTTCACCGTCAATTCTTCAAAGCTCCTGCCACCCACTTTGTTTTCTTGTGAATTGTGGCTATTGATCAGTGTGTATATGTGATGTGTTGGTGGGTAGAGATTGGAGACGTAAAGAATCTCTTCTGCCTGGACATCCTCCTCGTGTGAATTGAATCTGACGCCTCTCTCAATGTGGCCGTGTCTTGAAATTTTCGTGGCCTCCTTTGGTGTCTTGTCGTCCTGTGCATTTATAGTGCCCCCCTTGCACCATAAAAATGGAAGTATGAATATCAATGAACAGTGAGAAAAGATTATCCCCTTTTTCTTTCCTGTTTAGTTTTTGTACGCAATAAAATTGCACACCCAAATTATCATAGAGACATATCTTAATAATCTTGACTTTCATGTTCACCGCCAATCACGCGCACCGATTTCAATTCTTTCTTCATGAATTGCTCAAAGAATGATCAATTTCTTGCCCTCACCAAATATTTAGTAAAGATATCCATCCTTTTTGCACTTTATACGCCCATAACCTCATATTTATACAGCCCATATTTCCTCTTTGTCTTGCCCAAGAATATATTTGTCACACCTTACCTTTTCTTGGCCAAGTTCTTCTCTGCACATGATTCAGTGAAGACTTGATAAATCATGCATTATAACCTTCGGCCATGAGAAAAAGAACGGGCGCGGCCACATTTCCAATTCACGCGGGCTCAGTCCGCCTAACATTTAATCGAATCCACCCACCATTGGTCCAATTGAAATGTAAAATGCATGCATGCCGAAATTGAATGAATCTAAATGCAAAGTATATGAGGAATGATTTAATTATTTTTTGTAGGGACTAAGGTTAGTCCCCGATTTTTCATGCAAATTTTTTAAAATGATTAAAATAAGAATTCAAAATTTAGGTGTCAACAGTATCGTTACCTCTACTGTTCCGTCGATGTAGCTGCTGTTGCCGAGAGCCAGTCTCGACCAAGCAACCTCCTGACGATCCCTGTTGTTCCGTCAGTGCTGCCCTGTCCACCCGAGATCTGCTGATGACTGCTGCTACCGCTTCTGAGGAGTTGAGCCTAACCGGTCTAGGTGCTGTTGATCTGAAGCCGTCTTTCCATTGTTCACGAGCCTCGGTCGAGCCGGTCTATCCGCAAGTCGTCGGTGAATTGCTGCTCCCTCGGTGATGCTTGCTACTGGTGTGACGGCCTCAATTTCTACGAGCGGATTAGTCAATGTCGGACTTGGATTATTAGGGATTATAATTCATGGGGGAATTATTACGTTTGAGCGTAGTGGATTATTCGAGCTCAATAGAATATTTTGAGGGCATTGTGTATTTAATTCGGGTCCAATAAAGCTAAAAATATGCGAAACTGCGACCCGATTGAAAGAAAATTGACACGTGTGCCGTGGATGACAAGTGGCACGCATGAGGCGCCACTTGGCACCCCACCTGCCACCTCCCCCTCTCCTTATTCTTTGTGCACCGTTTGCCTCCACCATAAACCTCCCAAAAACTCTCCCTCTCTTCTCACTTTCGGTGGTAACTCCACCAAACAAACCCCCTCCCCCCCTCACTTCATCTTCATCATCTTCTTCTCGTGGCCGACTCTCCTCTCGTGAAGCTCTCTTGCCATGCCACCCACCGGCCGCCGTTCGCCTCGTTGCCTCGTCGTGCGGCCCTCGAGCTCTCGCCCTCTTGCTCGAGATTGTCAAGGAAGTTCGAGGAGGGCGATGCTATCCGAGGTGGTTCTCGCATACGTGGAACTTGAGTTAGTTTGATTGATTCTTGAGCATCGGATCAGCGAAATTGACATTGGGCGTTGGGTTAGCTTGGCCAAGAGAGATAGAGCTCGATTTTGGGCATATGCCCGCTTGCTCGCTCTCGCTCTTGGACCCGCGCGGCAAGGAGGAGGAAAAAAGGACCGCGACTTCGTTTGGCTTGATCCGACTTCGGTTTCTCGTTGCATAGGACCTAAGGCAAGTGGTGCCTCTAACCCATCTACTAGACTAGCTATTTGTCACTTGATTGGGCGCGTTGGTATTTTTGGAAATGGGTATGCCAAAGGGAAGTTCGACTTGCATGTCGGGGAAGATGGGTTTATATGTTCGATCCGTCGCTTGACTTAGTGTCCACAGATCTTGGGTGACTAGAAATTATGGTCTGATCGTCTTGTTTGTCGTCGGATTAGCGTGAACTGAACTGGGATCTACATGGGTGTTCGGCCGAGAGCTTTGGGGGATTGTTCATGGAAATTCGTGGCTTACACATTGTATGTAACTGACAATTTCGGGTATTGTGGTGTTGGCTGGGTGGTTTATACTATCGAATGGACTTATATGTGAAATATCGTGGACAACTAGTTGGGTTTGATTGATATTTGTCTAGCGTATCCTTCCTACGTGCATTTCCCTATGGCGACTTGCCTTGTGTGTCTTGGTGCTTATTGTCATGAAACTCTGTCTAATCGAATGTCAAATAGATTGTTTAGTTGGTTGGTTAGATGTCCATTTGCTGAGCTGTAGCTCACTCCCATGGATTTAACCCTTTTTCAGATGAGCTAACCATTTGAGAAGTAGTGAACATGGATGGTGGTGTTGGATTACGCCGATGGTGATCGTGGATAGTACTTTGGAGTAGATGTTACATTTTGATTTCCTCCCAATGTACTTTTTGTTGTTATAAAGGTGGATGTACATAAACGGATTGTCTATTATATAAATTCAGTATTTTGTGAAACCTGTGAATGTTTGAACTACAGACGTTGGAACCCTGAGTATGATTATATCCCTTTAGGCGTGCCTACCCTTTGCATGCACTTGTATGTCGGCCTCGCCTGTTTGTATTAGTCTTCCTCATGCGCCCTCTATTATATGTTATAAGGGATTAAAACGGATCGCGATTAGCGACGAAGGTGGCACCCTGGGACGTCACAGCTGGTCGTTGTTGCTGTGCCGAGATCCTTGCTGATACAGTTGCCAAAACCAAAGAAAGTCTACCCGAGAAGTTCACCCGCAAGCATCCCCAATCATCCTTGCTCAGCCGCAAAATCAAGATCCCGAGCCGGTCCAATCCACAATCCGCGAGGTTCAAATTTCGAAAGTATATCTCCAGTTCAAGGAAAAAAAATCGTATCTTAGGTTATTAGATAATTCACTTGCCTACTTGAATATATTGCATATCTTGAACATATTGCATTATCTCTAACCATGTAGGGCATCGATTAGGAAATTTCTTAATCTGCAGCCGTCATACAATTGGATATTTCTATCTATAAGATTATAGATAGAATATTCAATTAGACGGGTGTTTAAATCCGATAGATTAATCTGTAAGATTACAGATTAATAATGGGATTTGAATATAGTAGCATCTTTAAATATTTTCTTTCCTATTTTGAATCGATTGAATATGGATTGATATCTTTTAGAATATATCTTGTCTTGCATGATGTATTTAAAACTCTAAAAGATATTGCATCAGATAGTTTATGCATATAGATAGATTGCATTCACATAAATAGAATCATGAAGATAAACTTCCATATAGGTTTAGATTGCATTCCATTTAAAATAGATTGCATATTTGAATTAAATATCATTTTAAATAGAACATTCTAGGATAAGATATGCATGTTTATGTCTTAAAATAATCTATCTTTAATAGGTTAGGGTTTAGGTCAATTTAAACCCTACAACAAGTAAGATAGTATATTTTTGGTCATAAATAAATCCGAAAATCACAAAATTAAATCATTCTTGCCACGTCATATAGATCGAATGCTAGATTTGCATTGCATTTAGAATTGCATGTTTAGGATTTTAATTAATTCGAATACAATGTAGACGATTTAATTAAACCGTAACATAACTTTGTATATTAATTTAATTAAACTGCATGTCTAGAATAGTCGTGTAATTAATTAGATTAATTTCATATGCATGCTTAGGATAGTTTTGCATTTAATTAATTTCATTGCATTGGAATTAGGAATTCATGCATTGGATATAGGTTAGTCTTTTTCCTTTAAAAAACCGAAAATAAAAAAGAGAGAACAATCTGCTTGGAGCATGCTCCCTGCAATTATCTTGATTTCTGGGTGTTTCATTTGATTGATTGCGCACTCGCAAGATAACCTATGCTAGTGACTTAGGTTAAAACTTAATCAAGCTACCTGTCATATGATTTTCATGAATTAAACCGCTACCGAAAGGGCGTTAGAAAATCTAGCGTAACTAAGTCCTAGAATTCATAATCATGAAATTTAGTTCTCCCGCTATTTTACTTAGGTGTCTAATCAACCTACCGTAAACTGATTAGTGGCGACTCCAAAGTTAGATAGATATTGCATATGGGCACAAACCCTAAGTTGCGATTTGGTATGGATTTAGGAGAGTCCGAATTAGGTTAGTTAAATAATTAGCCTGGTAATCCATTAACCTAGATTTTTGGCATGAAATTTTTGGTCGCGACACCATCGCCGGGCCTAGTTGATGCAGCCAGCCTCAGGCGAGGTCTGCTCAAAACCTAGGCTGGTGAAGGCCACGCTAGCTGGATTGAGCGAGGGTCACTCTCGCTGGCCTGGCAAGGGTGTCCCACACCCGCCCAGGCGAGGGTCGGGGCAGCTATCTCCGCCGGCCATCGATGGGACCTAGTGATGGCCAGTAGAGGGAAAAAGAGAAAAAGAGAAACGGAAATAAGGAAAATAGAAGAAAATGAAAAAAAACGATACAAAAAATTAAAATTTTGAAAAATTTCTAAAAGTTATCCATATCAGCGCCAGTCGCGCCACGTAGGATGGCTGACGTCCAGGTCAGCGGTTTCCAACTAAAATTGGCCGGATTGACTCAATTGAAAAAACGTGAAAGGGTAGGACTCAAAGTGGCAAAATTAAAAAGTTAAGGACCGAATTGGTAAAAGTAAAATAGGTTTAGGACTTTTGGACAATTTTCCCAATTAGATGGAGAAGAACTATCGGAGCACAAGTTTGGTTACTCCATGTCGTAAATCGTGAATCGTATCCATGATTATGATGTTGATGAGAATGTTAATATAATTCTTAAGAATTGCGGAGATTATTATAGGAGCGGATAACGCCATACCCTAAACGACTTGCTACAAACTCTCAAATCTACAAGGTGCAAAAAGGGGGAAAAGTATCCAAAAAAAGTACATTAAACAAAATTTTGATCATACGGAGAAATGAAATTCCTTCTTTCTTCTGTTTTTTTTCCTCTTACTGTTGTGTTAATTTCCAAATTAATTCCTCGGGATCAAAAGTGGGACCAGAATATACTGATCCGCCACGTGTACCGCCATGTCACAATCCAGCTGGATAAAGGCCTGCTGCGGGTCCCACTGGAGTTTTGTAGTGATGGATTCATCCTGCCAATGGGAAGTTGAAACGTGGCGACGAAAAAACTCAGATAATGATGATCTTAATACATATTATCATCTGAGATGTTTTTTTTGTTTTTTGGGAAAAAAAATTCTCCAATTGTTTTCCCAAACAAATTATAAACCACTTTGTCCCGTTGCCTCAATTAGATTAAGTTTGATTCTTTTTTTAATTCCCACTAAGTAGAGATGGAGAAGCAAAACATCTAATGTATTGGAATTTATCTACTGGAATATGTCAGGAAAATGACCTAATTAGTCCGAAACCTATTGTATAGATGTCAATTCAATCATAAAATTTTTAACTTTAGTCCCAAATCTTTGCGTGAAATCCCAATGCAGTTCTTCCAGGCAATTTTGTCGAAAATCACTGAAATGATGGTGTGCCGCGTGGGAGGTCGCCGATAACTTGACCGTTACGTAGCGATTTTCAGTGAAAATTGACTAGAATGAATATTTGATATGAGACACTTATTGAAATGTGAACATATTAAATTTATAGCGACACATTTTGCATTATCCGAGTTCTTAATAAAGACATGTTTTACCCGACACTAATACGATAAATAAACCCATTGATAATGATGATGTAGTGTCCGTGTGTTTTGCAAATCATGTTCAATACTAAAATGAACATAGCAACTATGACATTGAAAACTTACTTTCATTAGTTTTGCAAATCATATGTTAGATTTGTACATATTCCATCTCTTAAATCCGCGAGTCCGTCTCACGGATTTCATTGGATTTGACATCTAGTTGGATTATCCATCGAGATACGCCAAATTTTTATTTATTTTTAACAATCCGAAAGCTCTAAACATAATAACACTCCATGTATTAGATTGTATAATAGCTTCTAGATGGTGAGTTACACCAAAAGAACAGCCCAAAGCTCATGGACTATTTATCTCTATTGGCGTTCCTAGCTTGATTATATGAATTTTCTCACTCTGTAACTTCGAGGAAAATGTCCATATTTCACGACCACCATGCATGTAAGATCTTACACTAAATCTAATTAAGGACGTTATTTTCAATGAACGGAGGCGATGTCGTGAGCGTTTAGCTAAATCTAATTGCATTATCTAATTGGCCTTTACCGTTTCTCGAATGTCAACAAGCATCTTCGGTGTGGACAAAATCCAAATGGACGAGACGCCACGTACGTCCAGAAAAACCATCCGACCGCGAGAAAAATACACCCACGTACTACCTCGTTTTAAAGCCCGCGAACATAATAAATGAGCATCTTTATCTTTACGGAAATAATTACACAAATAGTTTTCGAGTTTTGGCCCAATATATAATGTCATATTTGAACTTTTAATTTATTCAATTCGATTTCTAAATTTTTGATAAATATTCAATCCAATTGATTCACGTTGAAAGACAATATTGAACATCTTGATACAGCACATGGACTAATTGAACATATTAAATATATAGGATAAGTGCACTAGAAGTCTTCAAACTTGTCACGGAAGTGCAACTGAGCCCTAAAACTTTAAAAAAGTGCAATCAAGTCCTAAAACTTGTCACGAAAGTACAATCGAGCCCTAAAAATTTCAAAAAGTGGAATCAATAGAAAGAATTGATTGGATCAATTTGACAAGTTTTAAGACTTGATTGCACTTTTTGAAAGTTTTAAGAATCAATTGCACTTTCGTATTCGTGATAAGTTTTAGGATTTAATTATATTTTTTTAAAATTTTAGAATTAAATTGTATTTTCGTGACGAGTTTTAAGATATTTAAAAATACATCAGACATTCGGCTAAACAACATTGTGTTCGGACCATTTACATTACTTTCTCTATTTTTATGAGTGCTTCCGTCACGTGCTGTGGCACGTTCCCAACACGTACAAAATCTCAAAAGCAAAGTAAAGGAATTGAGAACAGTACACGTAGCAAAAGCTCGTCCGTCACCGTTATCTTGACGGAGACGCAGGTTTCGTCGTCGCTAATGACTTATTGACACGAACTGAAAATTACAACTCGACACGAGAAACAAGAGCAAAACGGAACGGCGCCGATTCAAAACTGTCGCCGGCCAGTGACCGGCACGACTTAAACAACACCACAGAAAGGGAAAAGGAAAATTCACATTGCTAAGAGAGGGTCGGAGCCGAACAAGTCCCCTATGTCTTGGAAGTGATCGTCGTCACTCCAACAGGAGGACCCGAACCCGGGCCAAAATCCGAACCCGAAATCGTCGCCCGGGTTCGCGAAGGCGTCGCGGAAGTTGTCCAGTTCGTCCTTGAGCATGCTCTCTCCGAAGCTAGCGTACTCGTCAAACAAACTTGGGGCCGAGCTCCGGAAGTCGAAGAAATCGTCCGGGAACAAGCTCTCGAAGCTCGCGGAGTGCTCCGACAGGGTCACCGATGCGCACGACTCGTCGCCACGCGCCTCCTCTTTCGCCGCGTCGACGGCACTCCCCTGCGAGTCTTCGACGTCGTCGGAGAGGCACCGGAGGACCGACGTCGGTGAGCGGGCCTCGCCGGGGGCCTTTGCCTGCGGCATGGCGGCCATCTGCAACGGCGGAGGAGTAACGAAGTTGGTGAGCGCGTCGGGCCCGCGCAGCTGGATCGCAGCGTGATCGTAGACCATTGCGGCCTCCTCTGCCGTGTCGTAGGTTCCCAGCCAGAGCCGAACGCGCCGCAGTGGGTCCCTGATCTCGGCCGCCCATTTTCCCCACGGCCTCTGCCTCACGCCCCGGAACTTCCTCTCCGTCGCCGGCGACTTCATCTGGCGGCGGCCCGCCTGTAGCGCCGGCTTCCCCGTTGACTTCCTGCACAGCTTGCTCCTCACTGACCGGCTCTTGACGACCACGTGGCCCTCTCTCGAGCACGACGGCTCGATGGCAATCTCGTGGACGAATTTCTTCACTCTCCGGCGACGACATTCGAGCAGGTCGTTCTCTTCATCGCTGGAAGAGTCGGTGGCGTCGCCATCTGTGTACGATATCCGGACGACTCTGGGTCGGGTACTAGGCTCGGGTCTCAGGAGCCTCTCGTGGGTTCGGTGCTCAGTGAGCTTGATAGGAGGCACGAAACACGTCGTTGCTTCCATAGTTTTCTTTTTCTCTGTTCAAAATTGCAGGAGCTTCTCGGTCAGACTAACTGTTAACATCGAAAGCGGAGCGAGCGAAAGAAAGGGAGTGATATAGAGGGACAAGGAAAAAAAAGAGAGATTCCTCTGAGACTCAGACACGAGAAGGAGAATAAAGAGAAAAAGGTCGGAGTGAACCACGTTAAAGAGAAGCTTCAAACGCAGAGATATCTAACCGACCAAATACCCAAAAAAAAGGTATTGGGAAAATCTGATGAGATAAAGTAGGTGGTTCGAAGGGTGTGACCGTGAGCAATTTTCCAGTAAAGCGAGAAGTCCAAAAAACAGAGGAAAAGAAAAGAAGAAAAGCAAGCGTGCGTGAGCGAGCGAGAGAGAGAGAGAGAGAGAGAAATGGAAGAAGCAAGAGGAGTGAAGAAGGTACGGAAGGCGAAACCACTGAAGCAGTAATATGTGCAAAAGAAAAGATGGGCAAGTTCAGGGACGACCCAGAAGTAGAGTGACTGAGGGCGGCGAGAGGAAAAGGGAAAGAAAAAGCAGGGGATTTTCCCGGAAAGTTGAGAAGGGGGAAAAGAAGGGGGAAAAGGGAGAGGAAAAAAGAAGAGAGCGGCTTTTGCCGGAAAAGGGAAGGGGGGGAATAAATATGAGCGAATCGAGCCACACCCAACTAGGCCAGGCCAAGCAAAGGCTCGTCTCAATCTGCTGAGCCTGCGGAGGATTTGCTACTTCGGGGTGAATTCCCTATCTCGCTGCCGTAGAAACGTTGCTTTCTCTTCTTCTGCGATTTCTTCTTTCTTGTTAATCTTTGACTGCGGATTTTCTCAGAAATGGAAAAAGAGAATACGAAACCTTCAATCGAGAGAGAGAGAGAGAGACAGAGAGACAGAGGATTTGCGGAGAGATAAGGGGTCGCTCGAACGGAAGCACGGTTGCTGGTTGAGACTTTGCCTCTTTTATAGGATTCTTAAACGGCTAAACCCCCGGATTTAAAGTTGCATTTCCTAATTCGGTTTCTGAAATTGCCATTTGACTCCCAAAAATTGATTGAGTAGATTCTCAATTAAGAGCGCGCAACGACCTAATTCAGACTTCAATCAATTAAGATTTTTATCCATTTCACTGTGAGGGGAAAAAAAATTGAGTTGTCCATGGATCTCCAATTTATGTTTTCTTCATATACGGACGGATTTCTGCAAATCTGTAATCTCAACGTGACTATCTCTGTCTTAAGAGTGTTGTGCGTGCTTACATGAATTTAAATTTTGGGAGCAATACAACTAATTACTTTTTAGAGATTTTTCTTTTCAAATCTTGAATTCTTCGGAAAACAAACGCACCGTAATTTCACACGCGAAACCGGACCGAAAATCACAGGGTCTAGTTTTATAGGACTAGGAACCGGATCGAAAATCACATGTTCCAATTTTATGGAACGAGACCGAACCGGCTAGTCAGCCCATCTTCCTCACCCCAAGCAACAAGATTAAAGCACCAATTTACATAACAATATCACCTACTTTTCTTGGAATTTTTTCTTAATTGCACTATGTATTAAAAACTATTATGAGTTCACTTTACTTTCGAGGTCACCACGCTAATAAAGCCCAGTATAAAACAAAAAGAAAAGAAAAGAAAAAAAGATCGTAATTCCGGCGAACGTCCGAGGACAGAAATGAAATTCCATCGAGGCAAAAGAACCGGGGAGGGGGAGGGGGAGAGATGATATTTACGAGGCGCCGCATAACTCGGTCACGAGAGATGTCGACAAGTGGCAAGGTGGGTCCCGCCCGAGGCTCTGATCCAATGGGGTTGAGATTTAACAGGTGCTCACTCAGACCGGTGTTTTTTTTTGTTTTTTGTTTTTTGTCCGCCCCTTGGAAGGAGCGACGCAGGTCACGTGACACGGGGACAACTGTGTTCAGTCCCCTCTTTTTCGTCGTTTGACTAATAATGGAAAAAGCAAAATTCATTTAATGCCACAGCATAATCAGTAATTAATCCTTAATTTAATCCCCCATTCTTAAAATTTAATCCTCCGATACAGGGGTTTTTGGTCATTTTGATGACGAGACCGTTACACTGTGCGTGGCTGGCAACCTTGAAATTCGCGCCTTTTTCTCATTAATGATGTTTCTCCCTCTCTCTCTCTCTCTACGTTGTCTTGTCTCCCCACCAGCATGATCTGTTTATTTTCTTTTTCTGAGATGAAATTATTTGGTTCCATTATTATTATTTTTTACTGTTTTACCGAACGCAATTCGTGATTTTGGAGTAAAAGAATTTACACTTTTCACCATTTCTTACTTTGGACCTCGTTCCAAGATTACCTAGTAACGTCGCGCAACCCATATTCGCCATAAAAGATTTTGTGCTCTGGCGATCGACAAGTGAGTCTGTGGTCGGCAGGAAGGGTAAGTGTTTTGGACTCGTCTTGTGCCCCATGTTTTGTCACGTGATCGTGTGGTTGTTTTGGTTGGTCGATTTGAATGGAAGAGCCGGGGACTTTACTGTCCTTTCACACGTTCGGAATCGTTTACCAACACTTGGTCGATTAGATGACCATAATTATTTGGTTCTAACTAAGACAGGTGGCTCTAAATTTTACTATGTATGGCGAATTTTTTTGGTTGTAAAAACCACGCGGGATTGTCTTTTGAGAGAAATGGGATTACGACATATCATTTAACACTCGCTTTCAAAAGTCCCCCCCCCCTCTCCCCCCAAAAAAAAAAAAAAAAAAGCCCGGCGGCCTAAAAACTTGAACCGGCTGGACCGACCCGACCCAATCCGAATTTTCATCGTACTACTTGGTGCATTTATTTCATCGAATAGTCATGGCTTGCGGAGCATCGTGTAAATTTCCAAGTAACTCTACGAGGCTGAGTATTCCAATGTTTTTCTTTTTTTTTTTGTTTGACTGCATTTATATAGTGGTGAGGTGTGTGTGAGGGAGATTTGAGGATTTAGGGCGCGTATGACAACACTTCTGAGTAAAATTTCTGCTCCAAAAGTGCTTCCGAAGTATAAATTTATTTAGTTACGCGACTTCATTTTTCTACTTCTGGAGTATATTTTTGCTCCAGAAGTAGTTTTGGAGCCACTTGAAGAAGTAAAAAAAAAAATTTACTTCTCTTTAGAAGTAGAAAAATCAACTTCTGACCAGTAGTTGATTTTTATAGTAGAAGTACTGCCATGCGTGCCCTTAGCTGCCGGTGCAGTATCCTCTCTGGAAGAGATACCTGCAAATAAGTGGATGGCAATTTGGCAATGTGGCGTAGTTGATACAACATGTGACGTAAGTGGATGGCGGTTCGCCAATGGCAACCACTACTTTGTTATGTACCGCAATGGAAAGGCAAACAGAAAAAAGGTGCATTTCTTGAAATAAAAATAAATTTAAGATGTAGGTTATGATCTATATATTTTTTATTTTTTTCAGGAGCTCGAACTTTTGGACCGGTTTGAACATTTTTAACATGATATCAAAATGGTTAATCGATTGAGTTTGCAATCTCTCATTGGATACTCCCAGTTTATATCCTTAGTTTGATTTGAATAATCTCAACTCTCGTACAGTTAACACGAATCAACTAAATCATTAAGTATGGATTCTGGTCATTCTTTGATTGTTATCTATGGTATCGTCGTAATTGTTTTATCTTTTTTTTTATTTAATTATTTTGGGCGGGACTGCCTTGACGGGGGCAGCACAACAACATCTCGGTGGAAAAAGACACCACCGTGCGCCAGAAATGGCCTCAAAAGAGCTGTCTGAAAAATCCATCCCGAAGGGCCAAAAATCCCCACCACGTGGGCCCCACCTGCGTGGTCCCCACATTCCTCGTACACCGTGTCGAAACAAAAAAAAGCCGCCTCCTTTTGTTTTTCTTTTTCTTTTCTTTTCAGGAGTTTCGTTTCGTTAGTTAATAACGAGTTGCAACTACCACTAGTCCGAATTTTGAAAGTATTTGCTGAAGGGAAACGAGTGTCGTTACATTTTTTTATGTAAACCGAAAATGGACAAAAAATAATATTAGCTATTTCGAAAAATGCTGTGAGATTGGCATATCACGGGCCATAAAAAAAATGAATAATAAACAATTAAAAGTTGTGGCGGGGTCCACTCGTTTGGGAATTTGTGGCCCACAATATGCCGTTATTTTCATAATCACCAAAAAACTGTTATGTTAGCAAAGTTATTTCAAAATTTTGCGAGATGTGGTGGAGTTTTCACTTAATTCATTCTTGACTTACGAGAATTTTGAAGGTAATAATCACAAATAAACACTTAACCAAGTCGAAAGTTCGAAGAAGAAAGTATGACGCTCTTATCAATCATTTGTGCCGGTTTGTACTGAAACTAGAGATGGACTATTTGGCAACATCTATCTAGTGCCAAGGCAACTTATGTACATGTCCTTTGTGCATTAGTGATAATATAATGATTACAACTGATATGTTCATGTGTCCCTTCGGTTGTTATTTTGTATGGATTAAACAACTTGTACATTTTATATACAAAGGAGGTGCAACTTCGTGTTATTTCACGGGCACCGGTCGATTTATGAGCAACGGCCACAAAAATGACAAACCTAAGGATCTAATGTCGCCTTTCGGATGAAAATACGGAATATTGCAGATAGATGAAACCACTGAGCAACATTAGAGCGCGTTTGTTTCACAATGCTTTCCGGGAAATCATTTTCTAAGAAATAGTTAGTTCTCCTTTATTTGGTTATACGTGGCCGCAAATATTTTATGGTGCGTGGATCTCATTTGTAAAAATGATGTCAATCTCATGACTTTATCTAAGGTAAGAAACAATTCAAAATTTTAAATTATTTTTCATTTTCTATTTTATTTTTTTAATTCTACCTCGTTGGTCACCGGGCCACGATGAGGCTCAACCTTGCCCGATATTGGCGAGGCCGAGCCTCACCAAGCAAGCTCGAGCTTGCCGGGATCTGGCGAGGCTCGAGGTTGCCAACCTCGGGTGAGTTTGCCGACCAGTGCCTATGGCCATTCACTGGCCGTCACCAAGGCCCGGTGACTAATCGAGGTAAAGAAAAAAATAGAAAAAGAAAAGAGGAAAAAAAAAAAGAACAAAATATTACAATAAAAAAATAAAATATTAAAAAAATCGAGAGGAGCAATTCCGAAAAGTGTTTTCACTTCTTCAAGTTGAGGAATTCATTTTCTTGATTTTATGCGTGAATATTTTCGTTGACCGAAAGGTGTTTTCGGTTGACTTGTCATTTTTGGCGAACCAAACTGGTGAAAGTTCGAAAAACAAATTCCCGAAAAAACATCTTCGCTCAAACAAACACACCCTTAGTTCAGCTAAGTTCAAGCTAGGGTCGGATGATCTCTCCATAGCAATATCCGTGGATATAACATAGCATAAGGCAAACTTGTGGGGATGGGAGTCTTCTAAATTTAGAAAGGTACATTCACATTATAATTTTATGGGTTAATGCCATGAAAAATCCTAAATTGGTACACCTGTAACAAATTTACCATAAAATAATTTTTTGACCACCAAAAATTTCAAACAGATACAATTATGACAAATTTACCCCAAACTAATTTTTTGATCATAAAAAACCACAAACCGGTACACTTGTGACAAAATTACCTCAAACTGATACACATGTGACAAATTTACCATCCGTTAGTTTCCGTAAAATTGAGTAATACCACGAAAAACTTCAAATTGGTACACCTGTGACAAATGGAGAGTAAAAACCCAAACTGATAAACCCATCAACTGCCACGTGTCATCTAACTCAGAAATTTGACGGTAAAATTTAACGGAAACTAATGGATGGTAAATTTATCACATGTGTACTAGTTTAGGGTAAATTTGTTACAGGTGTACCAGTTTGGGATTTTTTGTGGTTCAAAAATTAGTTCGAGATAAATTTGTCGTAGGTATACCAGTTTGGGATTTTTCGTGATATTAATCCTAAATTTATCCCCTCTAAATAGTTGAGATATCAACTCGACTGAATAGCTTGGATTAGGCAATATCACCTCATATCACCGAACTTAAAAAGGCCTCAACGTCTTTGGAGTTGAATTACCAACCATCAAATCCTATCCCGAAGCCAATAGGCATGCAGCATTGCTGGTAAAAGGATCGAGGGGTGGGGACGCTTGTATCATAGGTGCGGGATTCGACTCCCGCGTTCTGTAAAGAGGCAGAGTAAAAGTCAGAGAAAAGAGAGTTAGAGATAGGACAAACCAAAAACCCTCACTCAAAAACACACACACTCTCTCTCTTTAGACGCTCGTGTATGCGTGTGCAAACCAGCGTCCGATATTTTTTAACCGTTTGCGCAAGAGTGACCATTGTGCAAATCGGCCACAACTTGGGGGTCGCTGAATTAGGTGCGTGGTCGAGGGAACATAGTTCAATACTCGAGCTTGAGATACTCGTCCCGCACTTTTACTTTCCAAGCTCAATTAATTTCACCTTGATTAGACTATTTAATAAATGAGAAATTTATCCTAAAAGTCATAAACCTATTGTATGATTGTCAATTCAATCCTAAAATTTTCAATTTGGTCAGTACAATCTGACGATCTTCTAATGTTATCCTTCTGATAAATTTAGGCCAGAAATCACTGATGTAGGGGTTTAGTCAGTGCCGCCCATCTTACGTGGTGTGGCTGACAATGTGACGTGTTCAATGGAGCTCCAAACAACGTCATTTTGGGGATTTTTTTTTAAATTTTTTATTTTCTTTTGTATTGTTTTTTTTTTCCTTCATCTTCCTAGAATTTCGGCTAGTGGAGTTGTCGAGGCCTCAAGAATGACTGACGACCCTCGCCCAGATCTAGGCGAGGAAAACTTTTAAGAAAATGAAAAAAAAAATTAAATTTTTTTTTCAAAATGACGTCACTTTGAGCCCCGTCCAATAGCTGGCCGTGACAAGTAGGACAACCGGCATTAACGTCAGCAATTTCCGATCTAAATTGACCAGATGGATTATAGTGGAAGATCGTCAAATGTTTAGGATTGCATTGTCAAAACTGAAAAATTTAGGGCTGAATTGACAATCGTAAAATTGATTAAGAATTTTTTGGACAATTTTCCCTTTAATAAACCGTCTTCAAAACTTGCACCGGAGCTCGAATTATAAAAATGCACTATGATTGAAAATTTAACACTTTTAATTAGTCCCACAGGTTTCTCAAGCCAAATATTTTCAAGTGTACCTTGCCTAAATTAAATACTCAAGCTCGAAAAAGTATCCATGTGAATTCGAGTAAATTGCAAATCAAACTCGAGTAGCTCATGAGCAAAATCGACTCACTGACACCATTAACCTGAACGCATGTGACCCACGAACTGGTCCCCTTTGGTCGGAGAACTTTGATATGAGATCGTAATCTCAAGAGAAAATTTTAAATAAAGACTTGAAGGTGGATTATTTTTCAACCTAAAGTTAATTTTGTTTTTAATAAGGGCTCGATGTGGCTAATTTAGTCTCAAATAAAGACTTGAGCTCATGGTCGGCCAAATTTTCGTCGACCAGCGAGCACTTGATTTTCCGGCGGCCGAAACAGGGCATTTTTGTCCAAAACAAAATCTGGAAATAACCGAGCGTACCTTCCATAGCCACTTACCTCCACCCCTCCACCTCCACGCCTCTTCACTTGCCAACGGAATCGTCACCCACAACAGGAAGTCCGTCTCTTTTGCCTTCATTTCTAAGAATCCAAATTTTTGGATACAACTCTCTTCGACTTCCACCCTTAAGGCCGGTCCAACGGAAATGCCCCATTTCGACTTCCGGAAAAATCAAGTGTTTGCCGACGGTGAGTTTCGACACTTAGTTGAGACTGGCTTGACCACTTCAGGTTCTTATTTAAAATAATTTCCACTTTGGACCCTCTTTGAAAAAATGACTACACTTCAAATCTTTATTTAGATTTTTCTTTTCTGTATAATCTCAAATAGGGTGTTGCAATCTCGCGTTCGTGAGGGACACACATGTACATGCCGACGCATGCGTATGTCACAGGTCGGCAGATTTCAGCCGCAAAATCAACCTGTTCAGCTCATGGCGAGCCGAAAACGCCAAGCTAACCTTCCTTCTCATGTTGTCCCATAGAACAGTAAAGCGAATAGATTCCCCTTATTGGATCGTACCACGCCCAGCTAAGATCGGGCATCCAATCCATCGAGCGAGACGAGCAAAACACTTTAGGCACCACAACTGATTTCAGTCTGTCATGGCCTCATCAGGAAGACTGATATCATCTCCTAACCAATTTGTACACGGGAGGCCAACTCTCGTCGTTAGAGTTCCTAAGGGTATATTCATTCCAACCTAAAACTCCTAATACAAATCATCTTGAGGTCACTCCCACGATTCTGTTGCATCTTCGCATCTGAATCGCTTACTCACCATGATGACACCAACAAGCTTCACTCACAAGGGTACGCGAGTACGGTTTGAGGGTCACAAAACTTCCGGTCCTTGACATTCTCCCCCACTCAATTTCGCAACGTCCTTGTTGCGGGTCGTTCTGCCGCTTCCTTGCGTCACTCCGGTACCATCAACGCTGCTGTTGGGACTCACATGAATGGCGGACGCTCACCCAACAGAACAAACTCCTCTCCATCGGTAGGCTTTTTTGATTAGAGGCCGTTCGGTCACTTGTCCTCTCACGTGTGGTATTTGGAGCCAACTACGCCTTTTGTCGACACCTTCTTTCGCCTACTAAGCGCTTTCTAATCCCAGCCGGCCAATAGAGGTTTCCCCCTTGTTGAAAACGTGGTAATAGACCCATCTTGAGATTCGCCGAATTGATCAGGGAACGTTATCCCTATTCAGTGACGAATCAATTTCTTGCTTGTGCCTCCATTGGCATCCCATAAGCTAGTTTCAAGAGCCGCACTTTGTTCGAGCACGGTTTGCTCCGGCGATTCACTCTCCACCCTCATGGGACTGGGTAGACCGCAAGTTTTCTTTGACTCGCCCACTTACTAGAGGGATTCCTGCTCTAATACCATATTATCACGGGATAACAGATTTCAGCTGCAGAATCAGCCCATGCGGCGCCCAGCGAGCCGAAAACGCCAAGCCATCTTTCTTCTCTTGTTGTTCCATAGAACAATAAAGCAAATAGTTTTCCTGTATCGGATCGTACCACACTCAGTTAAGCTCGGACATCCAGTTCATCGAGAGAGACGAACAGAACACTTTAGATACCACAATTGATTTCGGCCTGCTATGACCTAATCAAGAGAGCGGTATAAGCTTTCGACAGTTGTACACGAGACGCCAACCTCGCCTTCAAAGTTCCCAAGGATATATTCATTATAATCTAGAATTCCTAGTACAAATCACCTTGACGCCACTCCAACAATCCACTTGCATATTTCCCTTTGCATCGTTCACTCACCATGATGACACCAACAAGCTTCACTCACAAGGGTACGTGACTACAGTTTAGGGTCACGGAACTTTCCGTCCTTGACACGTCCACGTGGAGAGAGAGAGAGAGAGTTATTTCTGGAGCATATCTTTGAATCATTATATATATAGATGTGTGTGTTAATCGGGAAACAAATATACAAACATACAAGCATATCTGTATCTAGATGTGCATATTTTAATGATTTCATAAGAAGGAAGTCAAATCAACATGAAACCCTAGATACCGTTCTTGAGCCACCAAAAGAAGAAAGACGAGTCATTATAGTATTCATACTAGTTCGCGTCTCTTAACGTAAACAAGCATTAAAGAATTCTGCAGCAGTACTCTTGCATCAAACATGTACGATCATATCAAGTCAATGAGCTTTGAGCGCCGAGATCCATACGCATTGATTGAACCGGAAGTAATTATTCGATAATTATTACTCTAAAAACTTTTTAGTTTACAGGGGCACCGTGTGCTTATGCATCGTATTCTGTATCTTATCTCTTCCAAGTAATTCTGAAAATCGTGGCAGCACGTCGTAGGCAGATGACATTTGGTCCTTTGTAGTGCGCTTAATTTATTACAAGTCACGATATTGCATTTTCGAAGGAGTTAACTTCAGACAAGAGATGCTCGTGGCCATGAAGCCTGAAAATCGATAAAAGCTATTTTCGTTTTCTCGACATTTCGTTCTCTCTAAAGACTTCTTCCAAATAGCTAACCTAAGCTCATTTAAAGCTAATCACTCCCTCTAGTACTACCGAGCCATGTTCTTTGCTTCATCCTTGCTCGTTGGACAATATCACATGAAATTCCTATTCAAAGTACTTTAAACAAGAGAATTTCTAGCTAGGATAAGATTGAATATGATAGAATATGAAATCCATAGATTTTGTCATATCCTATCAACTGTTTGATGAATCGCAGTATAAAGCCAGATATGTTCATATCATATTTTGTTCTTTGTTCAGTACTTACGATATATCAATGTAAATAAATCTGAAAATGCACAAACGCAAACAAGAATCTCTCATAATTCACTGTCAAATCTAGTAGGAGGGAGAAAAAATAATCATTCACCCGCGACTATGAAAATTTTTGCCGCTCTCGCTATTCTCGTTAAACTTTAACATGAACCACAAAACAAACTATAGAGGAGAAGGAGTTTTGACTCTCTTTCTGCTTTCATAGATTTTTTACGTGAACTAAAAAGCTAAGAATGAGAAGAAGTTTAATCTCTCTAACTGTTTTTATAGAGTTTTGTTGTGAACTAAAAAATTATAAAAGGAGTTATGAAACTTCAACATGAACCAGAGATATAGAAGAGAAGGAGATAGAGATGCTAGTTTTTTGCAAAGATTTCATTGCCCCTCATTCTTCGAGAATTAGACAGATCGTTTTCAAGTTTGAATATGTTCACTTAAAATCTGGGTTCTTCTGCTTCATTTTTTTATTTTTTTATTCAATGATAAACTTACTACTTTATTTAAAATATGTAATGATACAGATACTAGGTGTATATGTATATATAAAAAAATTATATATTATAATGTAGAAAGAAATTAAATATATAAATAAAAATTACAATAAATAAAATAAAAAATTATTATTATTATTTTGTTATTTTGAGTTTCTTTTTAACATTAGAACTCAAATATAATTAAATTTAATTATTACTTTAATTTTATCATTTAAGAAGTTTGTTATTCAGAAAAATAATTTTTATACTATGAACAGAAGAAATCCTATCTACCTTTATCCCACCTCCCCCATGGGATAATTTTATCCATGCTATATCCTTTTATAAGTTATTTCTACTTTATCTTGTCCTGGGCAAGGACCAAACACAGATCGATTTTTATTCTGATTACCAAACGTAGTCTAATAACTCTTTTAGGTAGGAATCCTGAACATTAGGAATTGTGTGTGCAAACAATAAATGGGGTTGATGTCTCGGAGCAGGTACCATGTGGTTATTATCTCTCTTTCTTCCGACTTTATGCACGCGGCATTTATTGTGTCTGTGGTGTGGAAAAGAGGAAAAAATCTTATCGTCGATCGCATTTTTGACTTGAAATTAGTGCAAGTGGTTCGTCGGGACACACCAATATTACAGCTACCTACGAGCAAACGATGACCAAGTTATCGGGGACTTAAGTATGATTAGGTATCGGGGCGAATGATTAAAGAAAGATAATTAGGGCATGCATGACAACGATTCTAATTCTTTAATTCTGTTTTTCAGAACAAAAAAGGATGAGAATCATATTTGATAATATAAATGATTTTGATTTTGATTCTATTCCCGAGAACAGTTTTGAAGCAAAAACAAGAACAAAAAAAAAGTTGATTCTGGAAAAAAGAATTACTTTTGATAATCACAAAATAGAATGAAATCGCACATCTCTTACTTTTACCTTTCAGTTCTCTCATCACTTTTCTCTCGACCTAAAACAGAACGATGTCTCATTTTCAAAGAAAAATATATAAGATAATAAGAAATAAAATAAAAAATTGAAAAATTGAAAAAAAATACTATAAAAAAATTCAGAAAATCCCTAAAAATAGAAGAAGTTTAGATTAGGCTAGTTTGACATCATTTTCATAAATTTGGGCCTAGACTTCCTAGATTTCATAGATTTTGTTCTTTTTTAGGAAAATCATAAATACTTTTGAAATTAAACCTGAACCACATTTCTCTAAGCCCTTAAGACTTCATTAGGGTTCTATGATGCCATTTATCAATGCCATGATTCCTTGATTGCGCACTTGATTTCATTGGTTGTGATATGCCTTGGTTTAGGTACTTTAGACTTAATCTAATTTTAGAAAATTTGAAAATAGATAAAAACAACCTGCGTGAACACTTAGCATTGACTTACTTTATAGGTTCAAAAATGAATTGAAAATTTGTATGAAACATGTTTAGAAAACACTCAACTTCAGTGTCGAAAGGGCGTCGGTGGAAACACCGAAGTAATCAAGTCCACGGACCCTAGATTTCTCTGATTGCGTAGAATCGAACGGTTTATCCAGACACACTAACCCAATATGGTCTCTCCTTTTTGAAGCTTAAAATGATTCTTTATGACACGACAATTAGACGGAATAGAACGTAAAAAAATATAATATGCAATATGTTATATAAGAGAATCAATATGTAGGATGAATTTCACAAAGTAATTACGTAATTATTTGCCTTAAATCACAAAAATTGAGAAGAGAAATTATTTTCGGGAACAAAAATTATGTGCAATTACCAAACGCGTTTATGTTCCAGGAATAGAAATTTTGTACAGTTACCAAACACGTTCTGATTCTCTAAAACTAATCCGGAGAATAGAATAAAAAAAATCAATTCTAATTAGAATCATTTTTTTGGATTAGAATCGTTGCCGTACATGCCCTTAATATATGATCCAACGAATAAATTGCCACTTATATGCAAGTTGCAGAGGTTGTTTCATGTGGCGACTCGAGAGTCCACAAAGGCTGTGTTATCGTCCGTGACAACTATAATATTTGACTTTTGTTGTCGGTTGTCCACAAAGACAAAGCGCTGTGTTTGGAATTAATGACGAGGGATTAAGACATATGAAAAAAGGGGTTAGATGGGTCAGATTTCCAGGTGCCAGGTTCTTTTTACAACCGGAGTACTCGCACGTGTGCGCGACTCCTCTTCTTTCTCGGATCTTAATTATTTCCTAATTACATTCTTTCGTTTAGTAAGCAATATGCATACTACGATCAACATGTTAAGTAAATAGGTTTGGACATCCGCAGTGATGTGAAGTACAGTTTGACATAGCAAAATGTAGTGAAATTTTACTTGGACAGACGACCCCTTCCCATGCATTGCCATTTTGCATGCAAAATCACGTGGAACCCTAGTTTTCTGCTGCCAAACGGTAGGGTTTGGGTTGAATACTTCAACTGGGGTCGATAGGAACGTTGCGGCGATCGTCGGTAACACATCGTTTGGTCTCCGATCTCTCGTCGTAACATCAATCTTTTTTTTTCCATCCACGCAGTTTCCGACGGATGGATACAAAAACCAAACGTCTCGAGGCGCAAGTACAGGCAAAGCTAACGAAAGTCTTTGGTTATAAACTCCCAAGCGAAACGTTGTTCGATACAAAAGGACACGGGACACACTGCCCCGTATGTTAAGTGTACGAGACTATCCTTATCTATCTGTTTGATTGTATTTTTTTGGGATCTTCTTTACTTTTTACATGGGGAAGGACACAAGGTCAGCGTGGACTCCCTTGCTTTACGGGGCTTGTGCATGAGTCGGCCACAATATGTTTGTTTTTGCGAAATGTGATCATGGTCTTGGACTTGCTCTCACGTCTTATTTCAAAGTGCCGATTCAAACAGCCAATCTCTCTCTCTCTCTCTCTAGAGTCAAAAGGTTCCACCTCCAGCTCTTCATGGTGTTTCTGATTGTGATTTGGTGGGCCTGATGAGCAGTTTCGTGACAGAGCTAGAGATCGCTCGCACTTTGGGAGTGGCGATTGACTTAAATTAATCTGACAGCCTTACAGTACAAGTGGGTTTTATTAATTGCTTAGCTTGGTTTATGGGGCATCGTCTAACAACGGCCATTTGCAAATAAAGCATCGACATTGTGCTTCTTTCAAGTGTTATTGCATAGGGTCTGTGTTACCCTTTTTCTTCAACTGTGTGTGCTTTTTCTTGGATCGATTAGACATGAGCAAAATACGCGCGCAAGGGTTGATGCCGTTGGTTGGATATTTAGGAGATCCCGCTGAAGAAGTAGAGGGCACCCCATTTGAATCCAGGCAACTGCATGCAAACTGTTCTGAGCTCGATCGGCCAAATGGACTGAATTGGCACAATTGCAAAAAGTTTAGGACTCAATTGACAAAAAAAAAATAAAAAAATAAGGACTTAATTGGCACAATTGCAATAGGTTTAGGAACGTTTTGGTAATTCTCTCGAGCTAGGGCCATCTCCATAAGCTAATAATCTGAACTTAACTGGTTCATAAGATTCATAGAGTGTTCCATGATGAGTCTACATATAATTGGGGCTCCGTACTACTGCATTTTATTATAAAACATACTCGCACGCATTTTGGGAAAAGTACCAAAAAGTTTTAAACTTATTGTATTTGTACAAATTCAGTCATAAATCTTTCGATTGGACCAATGTATCTCTAAACCTTTCTCGCGTTTTGTCAATAAAGTCCATTCGGCCAATGTATGCCAGAAATTGCTGACGTGGACACCGCCCGTCCTACGTGGCACGACGGGCACTGACGTGGATATTTTTTTAAATATTTTTTACTTATTAAGGAGATTTTAATTTTTTATTATTTATTTCTTTTCTTGTTCCCTTTCTTATTTTCTTGCCTTGTATGTTCCTTCTTTTCATTTTTTTTTCCAATGTGGCCAGCGAGGGTCGCAGAAGCTCATCGGTCTCGCCCATGGCTGGCGAGGTTGGCCTCGACTGTGGTCGCCTGCGCCTCTCCTTGACTATTGCCAGCCACGAGCGAGGCTGCCTTCGCCCGCGATCTAGCGGGCTAGGCCATGGCGAGGTTGGCCTCGGACGCGGCCACCGACACCTCCTCACATCTGGGCGAGGCCGGGCGAGGACTTCGCAAATGAACTTTACGGTTTGGATTTCAAAAACAAAATTTATGAGTTAATGAGAACATGCTATTCAATGAATTGTGGCGTTTTTAAGGAAGCTACTTTTCGAATTGCAAACTGAGGTATCCCTCCAACACTATCCAAATAGGGAAAACATTGTAAAAGAAGAAGAAGAAGAAATCAACGAAACCACTTTTTAAAACAGTAAAAGAATTCTAAAAACAAAGGAAAAAAGATTAGGAGGTTTTTGATTGGAAGAAACCACGTCTGGATCTCAAAGCACAAGAACCCTCTTTTAGTCACTCGAAAATATTTCTACTTGAGGAGTTTAGTATCTTTTTGAACTTCATCATCAGACCAAACCGTTCCTTGACTCTCAATTCAAAATTAATCTATATGCGTCGCCTCCAAGGTTTTTTGGAGGATCATTCATAAGTTTTGTATCATACATAATCTAGATTAACCGGAAGAAATAATAGTAAAAGTAAAAGAGAATGTAAAACTCTGTCAAATTATGTTTGTAAATTCGAGTCTCTTTGTTTGAACTCTTTAACTATAGTAAAGCTCTTTTTGTAGTCCTTTCATTAGGTCAATTTTGTTTTTTTTAGTCGAAAAGAAAATTTTCGTTTCATTCGAAAGAAGAGTACATAACTTCGATGCAAATCAAACAAAGCAAGTAAATTTGAAAGATAAATCAATTTGATACAGCCTGCAGAGACTCGCCCATTCCACAAAGACGCATCAAAGTACAATCGGCAGCCAATCATCGAATCTTGTATTAATATCAGTAATGAGCACATGCCATGATTTTCCTTTCAAGCAACTACGGCTTTGCTAAAAGGCGGTACACGCCTAGGTTCGGCGGCCAATCACCGAATCTCGTATTAACATCAGTGATGAACACACGCCAAGATTTCCCTCTCCTGCAACTACGACTTTGCCAAAAGGCGATGCACGCCTATGTTTCGACATCCTATGCACCATCACTGTAACGCCTTGTAAATCCCAGATCTAAAATAGATTTGGGATTTACAAGTCGTTGTCTGTACTTTCTCAACCTGTTGGATAGAAGAACACTCATATCTAAATCTAACTCTAGATTGGGATAGAATACTTGCAAAACAGATGCCGATTGATCACAAAATAACTTTTAGATAAGCCGACTGCTCAAGTAGCAGAGGAGTCGCGCTCGACTATATAGGGCAAGTATCAGAGCTGGAGCGAATAAGCATATCCAGAATATCAGATTCTTCCTAGAAGCTCGCGCTTCGAACTTTTGAGTTCACTGGACAAAATTCTTCACGTAGAGAAAGTCGACGGGATCGTTCGCGAAATCAACGAAGAAACTTAAATAAGATGAGGATATAAAGAGATATGAAAACAAAGAGGGAGAATGAGAAGGGAGAGGGAGAGGGAGAGGGAGAGAGAGAAAGAGAAAGAGAAAGGTCCCTCTCTCCCCCTCAGAAAAGACCGCGCGGGAAGATGGAGGTTAGCGGCGCTTTTTGGGAGGAGAGAAAATCTTAAGGTTGACTTGCCAATTGTAAAAAGATCAAGTTGATATATATTACATTAGAATGTCGTAAAAAAATTGTAAAAAGTCATAAAATGTATGAAATTTCGTAACAGTGTTGTATGTCCATCGCTCTTCTTTCGATGTTCGCAGCTGTCTTCGTCCAACTTGGAGCATCAACGAGCAAACCCACATTTGATCATAACCAATTTGTAGAATGTCATGGATTGTGATTTTTTGTTTACAATGTTTCATACATACTAAATAACGTTAAAAGATATACCATACGATACAAAAATTTACTAAACAAAGAAACTCCCCCTCAACACCTCGAAATTTAAGAATCCAAGCACCTCCAACGTTGGTTGTTTGGGAAAATTATCAAAAAAGTCATAAACCTATTATTTTTGCCAATTCAGTTATAAACCTTTTAATTTTGCCAAATTGAATCTTAAATATTTTTTTCATTTTTGCCAATTGAGTCCATCCGGTCAATTTTGGCTGGACATTGCTGATGCGAACGTCGACCATCTTACGTGGCACATCCAGCGTTTTTGTGTACAATGTCAATAAAATTCTAATATTATTTCGATTTTTTTTATATCTTTTTTGTGTTTCACTTCTTTCTTTCTTTTTTATGTTTTCCTTCTTCTTCTTTTTTTTTTTGCTTTTTCCCTCCTCCGACCACCACCGACCTCAGGCGAGGGCAGCCTTCTGTCGAAATCTGCAACGGCGAGGGCGGCCCTCTCCTGAGGCTGGCGGATTGACGAGGCTCGGTGGAGGGAAAAACGAAAAAAGAAAAAGAAAAGAGAGAAAAAAGAAAAGAAGGAAAACAGGAAAAATAAAAATAATAAAAAATGTAATAAAAAATTCAAAGAAATATAGAAATATTATTAGAAATTATTCACGTCGGCGCCGCCGTGCCACGTAGGGCATCCCAGCGTCCACGTGAGCGATTTACAGCCAAAATTGATCGGATGGATCCAATTTGCAAAATGTAAAAAGTTTTAAGACTTGTTTAACAAAATTAAAAAGTTCAGGACTGAAATGACAAAAATGCAGTGGATTTAAGATGGTTGGACAACTATTCCGAATTAATTACTTGACCTCCAAACAGGCTCAGCATCGCCCACTAGAACAGACGGCAAGAGGATCGCTTCGAACACGTTACAGTCCAACTCATATCCTGAGAACACAATGCTCGTTCAGTAGAGCTCATGAAAAAGAATTGAATTGAAAATAAATGAAGGAAATTGAGGCTCCGCTTTCATTAACAACAACAAATTATACCTAAACATGGAGATAATTTTTATTTATTCGATTTTATAAACAATACAAGTGATCATTTTCACAAACAATCTGTCGAGACAAGTGATCATTTTCACAAACAATCTGTCGAGACAGGCCAACGTTCCAAGCTCTAGAGAAAGAGACATTACGCAAGGCAACAATCGCCCCATGTGACCGGTTGCTTCTTCCATATGTGTATATATATATATAGAGAGAGAGAGAGAGAGAGCCTCAGTATTGTGACCGTGGTCACCTGAAGGTGGTGATAACAGCGGTCACCAACGTCAATGCAACTTTACTCCCTCCCTTAAGACCTCATCAGGATCTAATTCCAATTCAGGGGAAACATCCTAAACACAGGCCAGGATCTATATCCCTGCTCACCAAAAACAGCCCCAGTTACGAAAAGGCGATGTGTCTGAAGCTCAAACAGATCAAAACAACCCGAAATTGATGAAGACATCAGCCTCAGGTCACTAGCTTCAGATACAGCATCGTGGAGATACCTACTAGTAAGCAGTTCTCCTCATGAAGACTAGAGACTGTTGGAGTTCAGCTGAATATACAGCTAGTATCGAGAGCCCAATCTAACAATAGTCACCAGTCGTAACTCTTAAGAGTACATCAGAGCGCAATAGGGCAGGGCATAGAAACATTAAAGTGTTTTTCATGGTTTTCAAGATAAATTCTCATAACAAGCAATTAAAGGCTATTTCAAGGAGGACAAGCTTCAAACTCTCCCTGTATAAGTGCAGTGACAGAGGACACGGATCACACACTTTCATTCATAAACACAATTGGGAAGACAAAAGACACAGGGAAAGAAGCCCTCCTACACGACACACACAAACATGCAGCGTTTCTAGCCCATAGCATACTTCTGGGTCCAGCTTCTGGCGGTGGTTTCGTACTTGTTCCGATCAGTTTTGTACATGTGCGCAATCTCCGGCACCAAAGGGTCATCGGGGTTTGGATCAGTCAACAATGAACAGATTGAAAGCAACACCTACACAATAATACCAAACATAATTGGTTCACTTCCATGCCAAAAAACCATAGGAAACATCCGCAGCAAAGCAACTAAACAACATTGATGTTTGGCAAACAATGAGCAGTGCACTTTAAGTTAGACAAGGTTGGTAGGTATCAAAAAAAGGAACAAATCTCTTTATTTTTCAAAGCCAAGGTTCAACCTTTTAAGCAACAAGAGCAAATCATATGCCAGTAACATAAGTTCCTATTTCAATCACCTCCCCCCCAAACTTCTGCTAATTTTCGTACTCAAGGAGTGGTTTGTGAGGACTATCAGAGAAACTACTGATAAGAATGAGCCAGAGCTAGAAGGCAAAAGTTTACCCTACTGGATTTCGAGACAAAAGAGGGTGCAGCAGTCCCTGCTACAGCATAATTTACCAGTAGGCAACAATGGTAACAGAAGGCAGATCTATGCTCGCTGACATAAAAAATGAATTTCACATCATGCTCGACTTGCAACCATATCACAAAGACTATCACTTTGATTTTCCCGCCATACAAAACAGTTCGATTGCAAGCCACCACGAGCTCCAATTACATGATCTCAAAAACCAAAAAAAGAGCTCATTCACAAGACAGAATCTTCAGCATGAATCAAAGCATTAACATGCAGGAGATTTTTCTATTAGATTTGGAAATTTAACATTTAAACAACTATTCTCTATCGCAAAAACAGAAGACTCTATTCCTAGCATTGCTCATTTCTTCCTGCCACTTAAGATAGATAATAAGATTCAAGTACCAAATGCATCAAATGCTATGAACATACCACTTCACATTCCAGTAGAAGAATAAGATTCCTCTGCCGAATGCAAATATTCAATAAAACACACATAAAGATGTGAAACTTCATCTACCACACAGGACAAGTGATTTGCACCGAGCATCACTCTTTCCAGTAAGCAAATAAAGCTTTAGAGTCCAACAAAATTCAACCTTGGAAATAGTGAGGGCTGGGCTCCACTGCTCCTTCAATATGTCGAGGCAAATGCTACCGTTGCTATTGATGTTAGGGTGGAAGACTTTTGTCCTGAATGCAACCTGCACACACCATCAACAGTTATAAGCAAACTCTACAGCCAAGGAGACCACAGGAAATGGGACAAGTTCTTCAGCTATATCCTCCATTTTAAAGAGACGGTCTTAGGTACCTGCCCATGGTAAGCCTAGCAACCACAAAGCCCACTCCCCCAAGAAATAACACACACCCGCCCGTCCGACTTTAAGGTGGGAAAATTCAATGTTCTCAAAGGTTCACCAGTAATTCCCGAAAACGATGCCTACCACACACAATTATTTGAAACAACATAGCCACAGAACAAGGGAGGAGACAAAAATAAAAGGAATGATATGAAGCTGTGGATAATAAAAAACTATAGAAAGAGATCAATAGTGAGAGACTTAATCCCGTGATGCCGAGATGGGAAGACTATATGACATATCACAAGAGAATAGTGAAACTGAAATAAATAGTTTTGCGTAGTTATGGAGTTTTCTTATGATAAAATAAAGGCCAAAATCAGTTCTACTTGAATTTAACCACTTCAGCAGGCAAAAATGTAACATACTTGGCATAGTTAAAGCTCACAAACAAATTTAAAAATGTTGAGAAGCCGGTAAGTCTGAGCCTCTGAGGAAGTGATGGGACATGTTTATGTTTTCCAAATGTAGGCTACTGTATAGAACCTTAAACAGAGGGATTTCCGAGTAATTCACTGTAAGTACGCAGTTGATTTCCAAGGGTTAGGTTAACAAAGGAGCCAAAAAGTAAACTTTCCACAAAAAGAAAAAGAACCCAAAGTCTACAGCTCACAAACTTCTTCTGAATCTCAATACAAACCAAACCATGTGTATCAGATGCGTAACTTAGAGATCTTGTTTTTAACGATTCATTCATTATGCACACCGAATCTCAACATTAGCCTAAACAAAAGTTACAAAACTTCACATGGAAAATGTCTGATTACAGAAAAGCCTCAACATATTAGGATATGTAGACTCAGACTGTAGCAATATCTTACTTATTACTCATACATCCCACCCTTTGCAGCAGTGTCACTCCCCCCAAAATGAGACAACAAACAAGTCAGACCAAACATCAACCAGATAATTCCAGGAACACAGAAGCTAATAGAGAAGAAGAGTTTGCAAAAGCTCACACAAATATGCAGGTTTATTTGAGCAACTGTTAAGCCCACAATAACAAATGGTAAAGGAACATAGCAGCAGCAGCAAAAGCAATATGCAAAATCTTTTGATGCAATGATCACAGCAATCGTTACTACCTTCGGTGGTTTAAATGGATAGTCTGGTGGGAAATGAATTGTGACTAGAAACACACCACCGGCATATGGACTGTCTGGTGGACCCATAATTGTCGCTTGCCAATGGAACATGTCTTCTGCGACTGGACCTGAAGATAATGAACCAGTTTCCATGAATCTAAAATTGATGCGGTATAGCAATAATACAATATATTCCACAGAAAATATGACCCTAAAGTTCATCATAGCCTGATCAAAAAGTATAGTGTGACAGCACCATAACCAAAAATCACAACTGCCAAAGGATAACGTAGGCAAAATACCGTTGGAAGTAGAAACTAAAAAGTAAAGGTACACTAGACAGAAGAATCTTTAGTTATAGAGAAAAATCCAGTAATTGTAAACACTTTGAAGATGGAAGTGGCTCTCAGCTTGGTTTCATCAGGAAAAGAAACATAGCACCACACAAAGGAAAGCATTCAAATCCCAGATAAAGCAAGTGACAAGACATCACCTTGAGTTCACAATTTAACTCTCCTAGTTCAACATGGCAATAACTGCAAATGCAGAATTATAGATAAATAGGAGAGAACAAATAATTTCCAGCCCATAGGTTTCCATGGATCAAGAGTGAGGCTGTATATATTGTGTCAATGCTTTTATAGGAAGAGAATCCCCCATGTAAAGCACTTAGGTATCAAAGTAAGACCATTTTCCATACATAAGGCCGGCCCAATCCATGACAACCTCATGAAATATTCACATAACCACTGGAAGCAGGTTTCATGCCTACGAGCCTTCAACTGAAAAAAGACATCTAATGTATTTGCATAGCACCCATAATTTACCTCCTTTTATCAGACCCAGAAACATCTGAGCACCACAAAACGTCATAATTACCTCATGTTTTCATGCATGGTTGGTGGACACACTGTAACAACCCAGAAAAAATCACACTTTCCTACATTCCTACAAGGCAAAGACAATTCAACCTTTGAGACCAAGCAAAACAGGCCCGTTAGAGGTCCATTCATAAGCTCAGACAACGGAATCTCAACCAAAAGTGAGGGAAGCCCATAAACATGCAACAGGGAATCAAGCGAGCCAAAGCAATTCCACAAATTTTCCTCGACCGAAGTCCAACAACGAGCTTAGATCTCCTCTCCACGAGGTACCCACATGAACATACGAATCGCAACCACCGCAAAAGCATTCACCGAGAAAGCCGACCGAAAATCGAGCCATCAGATCACCCAAAAACGAGGTACAGCAACCAGACAATGAGAAAGTGAGATCTGGAATGAGGTTAGGGAGTACCAGCGCTGCAAGAGGTAGGAGGATCCTTCTGGAGATCCTTGAGCTCCTTCAAGATCCGCTTCGAAGCCATCGCGTCTCGAATCAGACCCTAACAGATCTCCCCAAAGGAAAACAACAAAAAAGACCCACCTTCTCAATATCGACAAACAAATCAACACGAACACAGAAACGAAGCGACCGCGCAGTGACCCAAAGAGAGAGAGAGAGAGAGAGAGAGAGAGAGAGAGAGAGAGGCTACCTTGAGATCCTCCTGGTTTATTATTTGGTTTGCGTTGCGTCTGCGAGAGAGAGAGAGAGGAGAAGAGGAAACGGAGTGGGTTGAAGAAAAGACTTCTTCTTGCGTGATCTCGTACGGGCGGTCGCGGAATTGCCGTCGTTCAGCTACTCTACGATTGGTTCTCCCTAAACTGGGCCCATCTGTGATCAACGTCTCTGATGCCTCTGTATGTTTACTAAAGCTGCTTCTCTACTCTTACGCACTCAACTTATAGGGAAAATAGTACTTTTAGTCTTGGAGTTATAACAATAACAATAATCATGAAATTGTAAAAGAAACATCCTTGCTGTGTTAATCGTTATATGTTTTTCCTTTTGTATTAAATCAATATCGGTTTCTGATCTTTACTCATGTTGAAAATATCCCACATCGATTAATAAATGAGATTTATATGCTCTTTATATACATATGATCTCCCTTTATCTATTAATTGCAACTTTTAAATTGAACTTTCGAACATGACATCCTACTCGAGTTGCTAAGCGTATTCAAAGCGATCCATTTTAGTGGCAGTGGGAGCCAGTAGATGAAATGTTTGTGCTGATACTTCCTTTTTGTGCCTTTTGCCAAATAGAAGTAGTGCTTCATACATAAAACCTGTGCATGCATTTCTCCCTTTTTTGGCATCCAAACATAAAAGATCCCCTCAAGGCTGGGAATACTGGTCACCCAAGAGGAAGGGAGAAAATTCGAATGCCAGGCCTCCGCGACCCAATGAGAGACTTTGTTTGCGGACGGTGACAGTATTACTCCAGTAGCTACATTGTGCACACTGAAAACTATTCTACAGACAATTATATGGAACGATGACAAGCAGATTGCCAATTTGCTCAGCAACAAACAACACTAGTGCCAAAATGTGAAATTGAATTCAGAGTAACGAGCATTGAGAACTTCATGCACAGTAGATTCAATCCATGATGCATTTGCATTGCTCAAAGTGGGAGAATTTGATCCGACTGGTAAATCTTTATCCGAGAGAGTGAGAGAGAGAGAGAGAGAGAGAGAAAGAGTACACACAATCTTCCGCAGACATCAAGAATATGAATTATGAAACAGGTATAAACTCCAAGTATGGCGACTGACATGGACACCAAGCTAATGAAGCCAACAAAACAAGAAACCAGGGCCAAAAAAAAGAAAAAGGGAAGATCAACTCAAAGTTCTATAATGAGGGTGACGACTCGGTGCCAACCGCCGGTTGCGGCGGCGACAAAGTCCCGGATTTGTTCTCCAGGGTGTGGCTGCTGCTCCTGACATTTTCAATCAACTTCACTAGATCAGGCATTTTAGGCCTCTGATCGGGCAACCTTGCCACGCACGACATCGCTATCTGCAGCATCTCCACCATTTCTTCTTCTATGTTCGGGTACCTCATTAGCTCTATGTCGAAGACTTCGGCCGTCCACTCCTCTCGCACGACCGAGTGGACCCACCTCACCAAGTGCATGATCTCGTCCCCACCATCACCACCGCCAGTAGTACCTTGGATTGGGGACTTTCCTGTTAAGAGCTCGAGTAGCACCACACCAAAGCTGTACACATCTGACGGTTGCGTGGCTTTTCGGGTGTCTGTGACCTCCAGAGCACGGTAACCAGTGGCACGAGAGATAGGTGCAGCCAGCCCGCTCATTACAGTGGCTAGTCCAAGGTCGGAGATGCAACCGTATCCTTCAGCATTGAGAAAAATATTCGAGGACTTGATGTTGCCGTGAACAAGCTTCCCATTGTTCTGGAGATGGATATGAGAGAGCCCTCTCGCTGCGCCGATGGCAATTCTCATGCGGGTGTCCCAATCCAGAGGGTTCCTACCTTCTCCTCGTTTACCTGTGAGAGAAGCGCAGCTCAAGCCATCAAGCAATTTACGGATATGGAACTCATCTGATAAAACAGAGGCCATCAATTTAAACATAGATCGCACAACTGGAAATATCTGAACAGAAGCATGTAAAAAGGCTTAAAATCCACTTTACAGCATTGATATAGCATGAATTGTTAGAGTTTTCTGCTTTAATTTATCTGAGTTGATGATGTTCAGATGACCATCCAGTCTCCAGCATTCACCAGTGTCTAAGTCTTTTTTTGTGCTGCTGCAGGACTCTGTAGTCCATTTTAGAAAAGACAAGTGTCATGCAAGAACAACTTTATATCATCTGATGAGATCACACTGTCAGTTATCACGAGTGTTTCAAGGTAATTGAGAAGAAAATAGACCGGATCCCATCTTTCATATATTCCTGATGGATGCAGGAGCGTAAACATGACCCAAGAACAACTAGTGATGACAATTTTAAAACGAAGAGACAAAACCAATATGCAAATATATGTGTAGTGTAAAGACAGCATATTCTCTGCTAATGCTACATTTTCTCCAAAACTGACGATGAACTGCTCCCTTCAGAAGTAGTTACTTGGCAGGAAACACCTTAACAATTAGGAACAACAAGATCGATGCACTTGCAAGAAGACACATATGGATCACATCACCAAAAAGACAGAATTCCAATGTGAATATTGCTTGCAGAATCATTTGGACAATTCACTAGGTATCGTCGGCATCTAGCATGTCCTTCCTTATGAGGGGGTTCTTCGTAAGACTCCAAGATTGCTCAGTTACGCATCAATCATGACATCCAAATTTCCAGATATTTCATCCTTCCTAACACATGAAACAACACGAATTGCAGAACATAACAAAACCACGAAGTTATTAAGATGGTTTGAGATTATTTGCGGCAGGATCCGAGGTAAAGGCTCTGAGCCAAGCATGAGCAAGCACGTGGCATAGATACCAACTCGATGGAAACACAATTGAAGCATTTTCTATTTTCCATTAACTTTGGAAATGAAGAGATGTACCGTCTGATGCCCGAGAACACATGTATATGACAGAAAATTGGTTTAAGTCAATTGGTATTACATACTAATCATTACAATCTGGCACTATCATGAGTTTCTCGGTAAAAGTCAGTTAACCCATCAGTAGAAATTTTGAAGCACTCATAAGCTAGAAACTCAGAAAACATGCACAATATGTTGGCGTTTCGAACATTGATAAATCTAATGCAACTTTGAAAATCTTGACCCTCCTTCAATAAGAATGAATATTAGTAGAAGCATCTAGAAAACCGAATGGTACAGAGGTTTTAGAGTTTAGACCAGGATCCATGTGATCATATACCAAAGGCCAAACCTAGTTTAACTTCAAGAACCTATTCTCCTTATCCAATCGTCCTACGCCCTGGAATTCGGGAACTATTCTCCTTTATCAATTCCTAAGTTTCTCTGACGTTCTAGCCAGCTTTAGTTTATCCATCAATATCAATTCAAGTGGCTTCCCAGTACAGCATAGCTCCAGCTTTGCCCACCAATACCGGTCTCAACACTCTGCCAGTCCTACCAATGATGTTCATGATACTGATGGGCAGATTCAAATGGATTCCATCTGATACTTATGCATGTAGTCACACTTAAAGATAAAGATTATAACCTACAATAACACTAAACCCACATTATCTCGGTAGCATAAGGGCACTTGTGCTGTTTTAGCATGTGTAGAATTGCTTTCTAAGATGGAATCTTAATCACTAGCACTTCCCTCAGAACTTGAGGGCAAATAAATGCTGAATTTCAGTAATGACAAGCACATGACTCGGCAAATTGAGCTTACCGTGCAGCTTAGCAGAGACGCTCCCTTCACTGTAGTAATCGTGCACAATTAGCTTCTCTTCTTTGGAGTAGTAATAAGCTTTCAACTCCACCACATTCTCATGCCTGATTCCGCCAACAATCTCCATGTGCTGCTCAAAATCCCGCTTCCCAACTGCAACCTCCTTCAACCTCTTCACAACCACGGTGGTTGCATCTTCCAAGGCCGCCTTATAAGCCGTGCCAAACGTCCCCTTACCCAACACCTCGGCCGAAGCCCTCAACAAGTCCTCCAAATCAAACGCATAGCTACACCCCTCAAAGAACACCAGTTTGTTATTCGCTTCTTGATTTCTTGAAACCTCTTTATCTGGCGACATCTCTGCCTTCGGTAACTTCCCCGAGGAACGATCCTCAGTTGCTCTTCTTCTTCCTTTCGAGCAGTAAAATAGCAGTAGAACACCAACTGCCAATATAACCAACACACAACCAGCAATGACAATTCCTAACAGCGCGCTCTCACTAAGCTTCCCTCCATTTCTGGTTCTTGGCTCAGAAGAAGGTGAGATGGCAGGAGAGAGCTCAGAATTTTGCAATGAAACATTGTTGCCAACAAAAGCTGAACTCGGAAAATGCTCAAGTGACTTAGGAACACTCCCACTCAAATTATTGTGGGACAAATTTAGCAACCTCAAATTGGGCAACTGAAAATCAGGAATTTCACCAGAGAGCAAATTACTTGCAAGATTCAAACCCTCCAGCTGAGCCAAGCTGGATATTGAACTGGGGATACTCCCATTGAACCCATTGTGGGACAAATTAACAATCGTCAAGTTCTTCCACACCGAGAAATCCTCCGGCAACGGCCCAGAGAAATTATTGAACTGAAGATAGAGAAAGGACAAGTTCTTCAAATTTGTGAAATCCGGAGGGAAGTTACCGCTGATGCCATTAGATCTGAGGCTAAGAATCTGTAACGCCGACAGGCGGCTGAGGGTGTTTGGTGGGATCGGGCCCTGGAAGCCGACGCCGGGCAATCGGACGGCCACGATTCGGGAACTGTCGCCGCTGCAGGTGACTCCTACCCAGTGGTCGCATACAGGGGAGCCCTCACTCCAGTTGAGGTAACGAGAGTGAGGCAGATTGTTGACGAAGTCGAGCAGAGCTTGCTTATCATCAACTGGCTCAGCATTTGCTCGCAATGTAACTAGACCCAGATAAAAAACCGAAGCCAAAATGCCCAGAGCTTGCATTTTCGTTCTTCTGCTAAAGAGGAACAAAGAAAAAAAACCCAAACTTGATGCCCAAAAACGAACGGTTTCTGCAACTTCTGCTTCTCCTACACTCACACCAGCCTCAAGAAAGGAAGATACTGTCGAAACACGTTTAGAGAAAGGAACAAGAACGTGAGACTGAGACCGAGGATGAGAGAGAAAGAGAGAAAAGAGAGGGAATTACGAGAACATTGTCTTCTGATAAAGCATGGTGGAGTCGGGACTTTGGAAACAGTTCTCTTCTGGCACATGAAAAGGAAGGTGGGCAAGTTGGGCGCTTTGAGATAATGCCGTAGCGTCAAATGACATTTTTGAATCTCCAACTAAAGCAGAGCTGGATTGGAGCTTCTCTTTGTTTGTTGGCGCTTTAGCTTTTTGTCATGGAAATGGTTAAAAAAGAACTCCGGGAATCCACCAGCTAGGACGAGCGAGCGAGAGAAGCTTTAACTAATAGGTTCCTAGAGAACCGAGCGCCCCAGAAAGTAAACGCAGAAGTCAGCTAAAAACAGTTAAAACCCAACCACATGCATTGTAGTGTGAATCAACAGTTCTCGCAAAACTCAAAAAGTTCCATGTTTTCTTGCACATTATTACATGATGTGTGCGGGATGGGAGGAGTCATGGGTCACCTTCTAGCTTAAATGGCGTGTCCCAAAATTCTTTCACCAGCCCATACAGCTTTTGTAGGAGAAGGCAGAGCTGTAATCCTTCTTGATGCAGCGAAAATGGCGGGGAGAGAGAAAGGAGCTTCCTTTTGATTTGGTCAGCAGAAAGACGGGAGATCCAGTGCAGTGCAGTGCAGCGAGGTCAATGGCGAAGAGGGCTGAGCCCCGAATTCAGACGGGGGAGAGAGGGAGAGAGACACAGAGAAGAGCCACAACGGCTTCATTTCTTTATTGTTCAACGCAATTATTGACCAATAATTATACATATTATATGATAGGTTAATAAAACGGGTCTTGCCAATTTACGAAAAATTCTGATTTTCGTTCGTGTATGTTGCGAGAACAGTCCGTGTAGTTATCGATTTCAACTCGATTCACTATTTTTGAGATCTGATGCTACACCGCTTCTCAATACCTTAGTAGATTGGCTTTATTTTCATTAAAGTTTCATGTACTGATTCTTGAATTTCTTATTGCTAGTCGTATGTATAAAACTAATTTCAGGATTCGGAATTTTTATCGAGCACAGGGTTTTCTTTTGTTTGGTTATAGACCATACAACTTTCTTAATATATCTGGATAAGATCAACTCAGGACTGATTTCAATACAAAGAGACATTCCTCGTTGGTCCTACGTTCCCGTTCAAGCAGAAAGGAGGAGAGAACGATTTTTGAGGACTTGGTTTTGGGGGCGGGTTCTGGGAAACGTTATGACACGGGAATAGCGGTGACGGAGGCGCGTGTAGAAGGGAAGCCGCCAATGAGCGCGTGGGATGCGACGGGGTTAGTTATGACAGCGCCAAAAAATGCGGGTCCCATTGATTGATGAGGTGACAGACGAGGAGACTAAAATTTTGGTCTGTTGGTGGAGAGTGCGGTCTGATCTGTTATTGGGCCTTCGAAGGAGGCTTGAAATTTTCAACATTTACCCACGAATATAATTTAAGTGATGTCTAGGGCTTTGACTTTTTATTTGCGTATTTTGGCATTTGAAAACACGAAATTCCTTTCACATGTAAATTTGATAGCGCTTGCAACTTTTGAATTTTAAACCAATTTTTTAGAATTTAAGTTCATCATTCACAAAACGAAGCATTTTGAATATGTAAAATTGAAATTTCGATCCAATGATACATCGCGGTGTATCATGCATTTTAAACTTTTAGGGGGTTTATCTAAAATATTTGTGTGGATCTTATTTTGATGAGAATTTGATGAGTCCCCCAGACTGAGAGAATATGATGTGATATTAAAGCGTCACGCCAGCGGCTGACGTGATGTGGCGCGATTCGTTGATGACTTGATACGTAGCAATTAAATTAAAATGAAAATAAAAGCACAGTTTCTAACCACCAGAGATCAGCTTTTGGGAAAATCTAAGTGCCCCCAACCATCTCTCTCTTCCATTAGAAAAAACCTTCCTTCTTTCTTTCAGAAAAAAGCTCCATCTTTTACGTTTCCGACGGCCGCTTTCAGGGCTTGCATGGCAACGATTCTGGTTCTCTGATTCTGTTCTCCGGAATAAAAAAGGATGAGAATCATGTTTGGTAACGTAAATGATTCCGATTCTAATTCTATTCCCGAAAACAGTTTTGGAGCAAAAACAAGAACAAAAAAAAAGTTGGTTTTGGAAAAAAGAATTACTTTTGAGAATCACAAAACAGAATGAAACTCCACATCTCTCACTTTTCCCTTTCAGTTTTCTCATCACTTTTTTCTCGACCTAAAACAAAACAAGATCTCATTTTCAAAAAAAAAATATATAAGATAATAAAAAATTAAAATTCTAAAAATTCTAAAAAAATTGGAAAAAATTCTAAAAAATCAGAAAAAATTCAAAAAATCCCTAAAAATAGAAGAAGCTTAGATTAGGCTACTTTGACCTCATTTTCATAAATTTGGGCATAGATTCCCTAAATTTCACAGATTTTGTTCTTTTTTAGGAAAATCGTAAATACTTTTGAAATTAAACCCGAACCACATTTCTCTAAACCCTTAGAGCTTCATTAGGGTTTTATGATGCGATTTATCAATGCTAGGATTCCTTGATTGCGCACTTGATTTCATTGGTTGTGAGCTGTCTAGGTTTAGGTACTTTAGACTTAGTCTAGTTTTAGAAAATTTGGAAAAAGATAAAAACAATCTGCATGAACACTTAGCATTGGCTTACCTCATAGGTTTAAAAATGAATTGAAAATTTGCATGGAACACATTTAGAAAACACTCAACTTCGATGGCGAAAGGGCGTCGGTGGAAACACCGACGTAACCGAGTCCCCGGACCCTAGATTTCTCTAGTTGCGTAGAATCGAACGGTTTTTCTAAGGTTTATGGTCTACCTTCCTCAAACACTGGTGACAACTCCATTTGCATGTACACATATACATGCCGCTGATCATAATAAGATCGAATCCGATATTCCCTCATGGCGATTTGATATAGGTTTGGAAAGGCCCGAGCTAATATGAAATCACACACTAACCCAACATGGTCTCTCCTTTTTTAAGCTTATAATAACTCATTATAATACGATAATTAGATGGAATAGCACGAAAAAATGTTATATGCAATATGCAATATGTTATATAAGACAATCAATATGAATTAATCTTCAATTAATTTAAAATGTAGAATGAAATTTCACAAAACAACTACGTAATTATTTGACTTAAATGACAAAAATTGGGAAGAGAAATTATTCCCGAGAATAAAAATTTTGTGCAGTTACCAAACGCATTTCTGTTCCAAGAACAGAAAGTTTGTGCAGTTACCAAATACGTTCTGATTCTCTAAAACTCATCCAGAAAACAGAATTAAAAAAAATCAATTCTAATCAGAATCATTTTTTCGGATCAGAATCGTTGCAATGCATGCCCTTAATAACCGCACTTCGAAGACCTTTATTTTTGCTTAGAAGATCACCACTCGACCGCCCCTTCAAAGATCTCCATTTTTGCTTCGAAGACCGCTGCTCGACTGCTGCACTTTGAAGACCTCCATTTTCATTTAGAAGACCACCGCTCAACCGCCGGTCTCGCTTCACGCCCTGCACGCCAACATGGATCGGCAACTTGTTGCGGTTTCTGGTCTAGGGTTACAACAGGTTCTGTTCTTCAGGTCTTTCTTTATAAAGAGTGGATGCTTTTAGATTTTTTGCACACAACTTTTGTAATTGGTGATGATTGATTATGGTGGTTGATTGATATGATAAGTTATCAGACAATTTACAAACGTTGTCTGTCAATATGTAACAAAATCCAGATTTGGGCTTGAGAATTAACATATTTCGGCATATGCAGCTCGTGTATGACAAAGACTCATTCACAAAGGATGATCTGATGGGAGAGGCCGAGGTAGAAATTCAACCCGTACTGTCCACCGCCAAAGCATATAAAAATTCTGGCATTGACGAGTCAATGCGGCTTGGGATATATTGGTATGACTCATTTTTTTTAGAATAAATATCGTTTTCAATTTATCTTTCTTCTTTAAAAGGATAATACCACGAAAAATCCCAAACCGGTACACCTGTCATAAATTTACCACAAATTGGTTTTTTAACCACCAAAAACCCCAAATTAGTACACTTATGACAAATTTACTCCCCGTTAGTTTCCGTTAAATTTAGTTAATATCACGAAAAATCCTAAACTAGTATAGGCAAACGAAGGGTAAAAATCATAAACTGGTACATCCGTCAACTACCACGTGTCATCCAACTCGGCAATTTAATGATAAAATTTAACAGACACTAACTGATGGTAAATTTATGACAGGTGTACCGGTTTGTGATTTTTGTGGTCAAAAAATTAGTTTGTAAGAAATTTATCACGAGTGTATCAATTTGGGGTTTTCCATAATATTAATCCTTCTTTAAATGATTAGATCTTTTTCTAAAAATTTGAGGCTCCAAGAGATAATATCATTATGCATGATGTTGATGACGAATTTGAATTTATAATTGGTATGATGTTTGCTAATAAGGATAAAGCTTATAATATATATAATGCATATGCAATTTGCAGATGATTTGTAGTGCGAAAAGAACAAAAAAAAAAAAAACAGCAAAGAAATAATGCGAAGATACACATTTGTTTGTAACTGTGAAGGACACTATACCAACCCTACCTCATGAACATATGGTAAGTTTGGTAGTTAGAATAAAATTCTGGATAGGATGTGTTTGGTTCCTGTCCAAGATAGGATAAAGTCGAATATAATAGAGATATAGGTTGGATAAGAATATCCCATGGCAGATGTGGAATAAAGGTAAATGATTCTTTTTTTATTTATTCATAGTATAAGTACTATTTTCTTTGAATTCCAATAAAAAAAGAAACTTCAAAATAACAAGAAAAATAACAACAATTTTCATTTTTGATTATCAGTATATATTTAGTATTTATGTTTATTATATATTTGAGGTATATTAGTATAGTATGTTGTTTAATAACATTATATTAAGGAATGATGGAAGGGAATAAAAAATAAATAAAAAGAGAGGGAAAATAACAGGAAATTAGTCAATAAAAATGAAGTAGGCGAGAGAGGCGAAGCATTATACTTTTCGAAATTGCAAAGATGAATGATCGTGTTTCTCTCTCTTACTAGATTCGGCATTCGCTGGCTGATCTACCTCGTTGATATTACCGTAGTCCAGTTACATTTCCTATCATAGTCAAACCCGTGATTCTGAAATGCTATAATGATCTCCTTCACTGTTTTAGAGTTGGATTGTACAATAATCATGGATGTATTGATGGAGATTATCTTCGTTTGTGCATTTGTGGTTTTTTAGCAGTGGACGTGAAAGATTCATAGCATCTTTGTTTGTGCACTTCTAGGTTCATTTGATATATCGTTCATACTAAACTATAGACAAGATAGTCCATGAAACTATCTGGCTTTATCACTATCATTCATTATATAATTATAGGATATAACAAAATCTATGAATTTCTTATCTTATCCTATCCTATCATATCTAGCCTATCTTGGTTAGAAGTCCTGATGACCAAATGTAGCCAAAGAGATGTTTATAGGACAGTGAAGAGAAATACTAAGCTTGCATTAAAATCAAAACGAAGGTGGAGTTTGGGTAGTTGCCAAGTTTGAAGATGTCATAATCATTCTTTCATTGATGACAAACAACGACATTTGATAGGAACGTATCAACACATAACAGATATTAGTAAAAATATTTCGACTTCTACGGTTGGGACCGGTATTAGGGATATGAAAGCATATATCTACCATAGTGGTGAAGTGGGGGATCAGATAATGTTGATTTTACGTTACGTGATTATCAAATTTCTTACAATAGGATGAGGAATAGTGACTGACGAATTTTCTTTTTGGCCTGGAGTATCTAAGTTGGTCTATGAAAGCTTTGGAAATGTAGTGGTATTTGATATTACTTACCGTAAATAAGTACAATATGATATGTATACCTTTTGTTGGCTTGAATCATCTTTGGAAAAATGTTCTATTTGGTAATGCATTTATATTGCATGGAACTATTGCTTCTTTTGTTTGGGCATTTCAATCCTTGGTAAAGGTAATAGATAATAGAGCACCAAAAATTATATTGACTGATCAAGATCATGTCATGGTAGATGCTATTAGAGTTGTTTTTTCGAATTCAGGCCATCGTTTACGTGTACGACATATTAAAAAAAAAAAATGCTATGCATCATATTACAAATCTTCTTGGAAAGCTGGGTTTTCGTGATAAATAGTTGAATAAGCTTCTATGCCATTGTGAATCTGCACTTCAAATGTAGAACACCTAAAAGCTATGTGTCGGGAGTGGAGCTTGAGTGACAACAAGTGATTGAATAATTTGTTTCACTTGCGTCATAAATGGTGTCCTGCATTTTGCCATAATTTTTTTTGTAGGAATTATATCTACACAAAGAAGTGAGAGCATAAACAATGTCTTTCAAGATTTGGCATGTAAGACCATGATTTTGTCTAAATTTATCGGTCATTATGAGAAGCAAGTTGAAAAAAATGTAAAACACTATTGTTGATAATCTTGAGTGTGCTCGAGGAAAGCCACAGATTATGGTTGCAAATAGTGAAATTGTGAAACGTGCTGCAGACATATTTACTTATGTCATGATATAAATTTCTAGGTTGAGTTCTTGCATGTTTTGTCTGAATATATCCTGAGATCTGAAACTGATGGACCATTGCACGCCTATATCATGGAAATTAGAAGTAGTGAACAGAAGCTTTTGTCCATTTTAGTCTAAGTGATTCTACCGTCACATGTAACTGGAAGTTATTTGAAACACGAGGATGGTTTTTTTTTTTTTATAGAAAGAAAGATGCAATTCATATATTAGAGTAATACTTGACAACTGCATCTTTCAAGTTTAGCAAATCACAAATAATTACGAAACAAAGCAAAATCCAGAAAGCAAATAACAAGGCACAGTCTGCAACTAGAAACGCTCTCTCATCCCTCACGAACAAATCTGTCACTGTAAAACTTCGGTGGTCGATCACTAGATTCAGTGATGAGCACACACCAAGATCTCCCGCTCCATTTCAATGGCTTACGATGCACGTCTTTGTTCAACGTCCTCATAACCATCGCTTTGCAGAGACATCAACATCAATGTGTTGAAAGAACACAAATCAAATATTTATGGGAACTGCCAGATTTATCTATAGATCTAGTTCGGGAGAGTAAAATCCCCAAATCTTGACCTAAATCGAAATTGAGAGATGAGAGTGGCCTAATCTCGGAGAGTTTGTGCAGCCATGTCACAAATATCCCCCTCGATGGTTGTTGACTAGAGGGATGACTGAACAGATCTCCACGTTCACTAAAGATTAACTGTAGAAATTTATTCACGTACACAGAAGGAAAGCTTCAAAAGAGGGAAGAGGGAAATAGATGGAGAGGGGGAGAGTTTCACTCCCTTAGGGACGGCTTTAGCAGCGGCTTCATGGAAAGGGAGGAAACCCTAGGAGGTGGGGTGAAAGGCATACTTTATGCATCTTCTCACATGTTGTGAATATTACAAATATTTCACCACAAGATATTCTAAAGAGGTGGACAAAAGGTGCAAGACAAGGGCCTAATCCCATAAAATCCCTAAACATTAGGTTTAGGCCCAATTTTTCACTAAACTTTTTATTGTTTCACCAAAAATCACAAACTTTCACTTGGGTCCTAAATTCATCGTCATTAACCCTCTGTCTAAAATCTTTGGTACCGATCGTATGTGGTATTTCAACATCATTAATAACATCCACCTCAATAAGCTAACATGGAAAATCATATCCAAAACGACGTTTGCTTGGATTTGAAATTTGGGGAGAAATTAAAGCAATTGAGATTGACTTTCTTCAATTGCTTTGACTTTTAAGGCTGCTTTTGGTCATTAGGATAAAATGATAAAAATCAAGATAATATATGTTTTATCCTATCCTGTGTTTGGTAGATTTCCACAATAGGATAAAAGGTAGATATAGCCCGAATAAAAATGTCCCAAGCTCGGGGGTGGGATAGACTTGGATAGGATTTCTGAAGAGAACAGACATGACAAGTACCAGGTTTTTTCCACAATCGCCGTCTCTCCTCTGCACCAGGCTACCTCTCCGTCGGGCCGGGCCGCCTCTCCGGCAGCGCCAAGCTGGGGTCTTCGGTAGGAAACCAGGTATCTTCAAGACCTCGTTCTTAAATCGAAAGTTTAGCGTGATATGAGATCATGTCCCTCGTTTTTTAATCTCTTAAACCTTTCCAACATACGAAAGGGGTCTCGACATGTTATAAAAAAACTCAAGGTTGATAATAGACTTTCAAGGTAGCTCTCTTGGACCACTTACATGAGTGCATCTTAAACTTGCGAAAAGAGGCTGAATAATTTTATTGTTCAGCACTTGTTTATTCACTCGACAAGACAATGAGCAAGGCCATCGGGTCATTCTCAAGGGATTCGACTCCAATCAAGACCCCTGGTTCTACTGGGTTTGCTCGATCTATGTCGTGCCCAAATTTAGATGGCACAAACCTCTTCTCAATAATAACTCACTCATCATAACTCACCACTAAATAATTTCTAAAGCATTATGATGTTTCAGTAAAAAGGAGTTGATTTCAGTTACGCCTTGCCTCTACTTATCTGACTTCATTTTCGCAGTGCACCAAACAGTAGATATGATATGAAAAAAAATTTGAATTTGTTATCATATCTTATACGGTCCTATCCTGGCTAAAAATTCGGACGACCAAACGCAGCCTAAGAGTATTCCTTCTATCTGGCTTGGGGATCGTCGATTTGGTGCTCAGTCTCTAATCTTCAAAAGAGAGAAGAGATCAACAAAGAGGGGAGGGAGGGAGGTCTCTCTCCCTCAGGGACAACTTCAGCGGCGGCTTCAAGGAAATGGAGGAAACCATAGGAGGTTGGGGAAATGCATACTTTATGCATCTTTTCACATGTTGTGAATATTATAAGCATTTCACCACAATATATTCTAAAAAGGTGGACAAAATGTGCAAAACAAAGGCCTAATACTACAAAATCCCTAAACATTAGGTTCGACCCCAATTTTTCACTAAAATTTTTATTGTCTCATAAAAAATCACAAACTTTCACTTGGGTCCTAAATTTACCATTATTAATCCTCCATCCAAAATCGTCGTTAGCGATCGTACGTGGTATTTCAATGTCATTAATAACATTCACCTCAACAAGTTGACATGGAAAATCATATCCAAAACAAAGTCTACTTGGATTTGAAATTTGGGGAAAAATTAAAGCAATTAGGATTGGCTTTCTTCAATTGCTATCACTTTCAAGAGTTTTCCTTCCACCTCGCTTGGGGATCTCTGATTTTGCATTCAGTCTCTAATCTTCAAAAGAGGAAAGAGAGAAACAGAGAGGAGGAGGGAGGAAATCTCTCTCCCTTAAGGGCGACTTCAGTGGCAGCTTCAAGGAAATGGAGGAAACCTAGGAGGTGAGGTGAAAGGCATACTTTATGTATCTTTTCACATGTTGTGAATGTTACAAAGATTTTCCCACAATTTATTCTAAAGAGGTGGATAAAAGGTTCAAAACAAGGGCCTAATACCACAAAATCCCTAAACATTAGGTTCGGCCCCAATTTTTCACTAAATTTTTTGTTGTCTCATAAAAAATCACAAACTTTCACTTGGACCCTAAATTTACCACCGTTAATCCTCTGTCCAAAATTTTCGTTGGCCATTGTATGTGGTATTTCAACGCTATTAATAACATCCACGTCAATAAGCTGATAAGGAAAATCATATCCAAAATGACATATGCTTAGATTCGAAATTTGGGAAAAAATTAAAGCAATTAGGATTGACTTTCTTCAATTGTTGTCACTTTTAAGAGTTCTCCTTCCCCCTCGCTTAAGGATCTTCTATTTTGCGTCAGTCTCCAATCTTTAAAGAGGGAAGAATGAAAAGAGATAGAGGGAGGGAGGTCTCTTTCCCTCAAGGACAGCGGCGAGATTCAAGGAAAGGGAGGAAACCTTAGGAGGTGGGGGTAAAAGGCATATTTTATGCGTCTTTTAGCGTGTTGTGAATGTTACAAGCATTTCACCACAATATATTCTAAAAAGGTGGACAAAAAGTGCAAAACAATGGCCTAATATCATAAAATCCCTAAACTTGGTTCGACCCCAATTTTTCACTAAACTTTTTATTGTCTCATAAAAAATGACAAACTTTCACTTGGGTCCTAAATTTACCACCGTTAGCTCTCTATCCAAAATTGTCGTTAGCGATCGTACATGGTATTTCAACATCATTAACAATATCCACCTCAACAAGATGACATGAAAAATCTTATCCAAAATGACATCCGCTTGGATTTGATATTTGGGAAAAAAATTAAAGCAATTAGGATTGAATTTCTTCAATTGCTCTCACTTTTAAGAGTTTTCCTTCCATCTCGCTCAGGGATCTTCGATTTTGCGCTTAGTCTCCAACCTTCAAAAGAGGGAAGAGGGAAATAGAGAGCGTCTCCCTTCGGAACAGCTTCAGCAGCGGTTTCTGTGACACCCCGAAACTTCTCACATTAGAAATAATTAGAAAATAAAAGAATATTCCTTAATTTGTTCTTTAAGCCACCTAGAAGCTTCTAGAATAAGCTAAAGATTTTCTTAATAAAGAAGAAATCTCAAAGCTTCTTGAAGAAGCTAACTCGTTTGGCTTGCCAAGGAAGCTATCTCATAGCTTCTCGAGAAAACTATCCGGTAACTTCTCGAGGAAGCTATTTCGTAGCTTCTCGAGGAAGCCACCACCCTACTTGTTTAAGAAGTTTTCTCGGACATCAGCTATAAATGACAACATCGAAGATCGATGGCAAGAAATTGCAAAACTGACAAGACGACAAATTGATCGACGAGGAACCAGGCGAGAAACAAGCGAGAGCGGCGACCGGTCCGGGGGTGAGGCAAGCCTGGACAGCTATCGACACGGACGGTGCTTGATCGGCCCGCACCAGGCCAACACGTGGCTAGACCGAGGCGCACCGGTCGGTCCACATGGCGCGGGGCAACCGCGCCTTGGTCACGCCGCCGCCGCCTGGTCGGTGCTGACCACGGTCAACAATGTCGGCCTCGCCATCCGCTGAATTCGGCCCTGTTCCACCTCATCGTCCGCGAATGGTTGACCATTGATTCTTGTTTTCGAGAGATTCTAGAAGGTAGGATTAGATATTTTCAAGGGAAATCATTTCGAATTAGATATTTTAGTAACACGTAATGATTACAATTAAGATATTTAGTCTAAATAAATCTTCTTATGACACATGGACCAATTACATAAGGATACAAACCTACCCTATAACCTAAGGAACACCTCATCATATTAGGCCTCACATGTGGACCAATAGAAAATTGACATAAACCTAGTCTAGACTCTAGAGGATACCTCATTAAATTAGCTTAAACAAGTGGGCCAATCACGAAGAGATAAGTAGCTACCCTAGTTTTGGAATGACACATATGGAGGTGCAAAAAAGAACTCCATCAAGCCGAAGTTCTCTTGAAAAAGAAAAAAAGGGAAAAGAAAAGAAAAAGAGAGAGAGAGAGAGGCCTCGGCAGAAATTATTTGCAAGGATGTTTCCTAGAAAGAAATCATTTGAGAATCCACAAAAGAACCGTGGTGTAATTGTCAAAAAATACCAGCAGTTCTCAATCAAGTGATCAGAGCATCAATCTATGGTGAAAGCATAAAGAATGGATGATCACCAACACCCATTTTCATGATACATCCCTTTGGTATAAATATGTCATTCATTTTCTAGCCTATCCAAACCTACGTTATAACCCTTACCGAAGTCTCTTCAAATTAAGGCACACAAGTTAACGCGGGGTTTCAAATGCTTATAAATGTTGCTTGAAGAAGTGCGAGCAAGACTTTTCTATCTCATTTTGCAGGGTTTCTAACTTGTAAACCAGGAGCAGTTTCAAAGCCTTGACTCTTATGAGTCCCCTTTGTTAAACCTTTGACTAAGCCTATATTACAGTCCTCATAATGACCTCTCAGATTGGTCAGGTTATACTGATCTCAAGAATATCCTGACCCTTGTCAAGCATGATGAAGAGAGTTGAGTGATTCTTGAACCCGTATCAATAGTCAAGTAAAATAGCCTTTCAATGAGAGTGAGTGGGAAAGTCCTTTTTGACTAGAGGTTTTTCATTCAATATCATTAGATTGTCAAAAGGACGAGACAGATTTCCTTGATTGACAAATCTCCTCAATAAAGCTTGATAACATGAGCTAATTTGATTAGGAAAGCACATTGCATAGATTCATTTTGCCCATCAATTGAAAAGATAGGTACGACGCGATCGACCTAGCCACTGAAAGTAAGTTGTTTTTAGCTTAATGAAACTAGGTTTGCTTTCCCAACTTTTGAAAATGGATGTTCCTTTGTTCCTATCTAACATTTGAATTAGATGTGACAGAAACTCTCATGGGATAAGTCCGCGAGGATGACTTCCCAATTTACCGACTCACAGTTGATAGTCCACAAGTGCGACTTCCTGAGAGACAAACATTGAATTCTTACACCAGACAACATGTACCTTGAAGACCCTAATTTTGCCAGAATGAATTTTAGGAATCAAGGAACTTTGGATCTTAAAGACCTCATCTTCGCCGGAATGAAGTTTGAGGAACTTTAGATCTTGAAAGACCTCACCTTCGCCAGAATGAAGTTTGAGGAACTTTGCATCTTGAAGGCCTTAATTTCGCTAGAATGAAATTTGGGAAGCAAGCAACTTTGGATTTCAAAAGCCTCACTTTCGTCGGAATGAAGTTTGAGGAGTTTTGGATCCTAAAAAACCTCACCGTCGCCGGAATGAAGTTTGAGAAACTTTAGATTTTAAAAACCCTAATTTCACCATAATGAAGTTTGGGGGATCAAAGAATTTTGAATTTTGAAAACCCTAATTTCGCCAGAATGAAGTTTGGGGGATCAAGGAATTTTGGATCTTGAAGACCTTACTTTCACGCATGAAGTTTGGGAATCAAGAGACTTTGTCAGAATTACGAAGTATTCGGAAAGCATGGGTACCTTGTGTGCAATCCATATGCAAGGTTCTTTTATCACTTCGCCGGAATGGAAGTGGTTAACCTTGACGTATGCTTGTTTATTGTCTGCATTTTGCATTTCATGCATCATTCCTCATTGCATCAAAAATTAGGATTAAACCCCACCAAAAATCATCCTTCATTTTGCATTGTCAAAATTTAGAGTTCAATTTTGTCTTTAAGCGAAATCTCTGCGAGCCTCCAGTCAAAAAGAGACAGCTGTTAACACCTAAATTTTGACTAACCTTTTTAGTCATCATTTTTGCATAGAAAATTAGAACTAACTTTAGTTCTTACCCAAAAATAATCAAATCATTTTTCATATTAATTTTTAGTATTCATGCATTGCATTGACATTCATTTGGACCAACGGTGCAAGAATGAGCTTGAATCAGCATGCGATTTGGACTAGAATTCATCACAACTTTTGGCTAAGGCATCAAGGTGTGTGCCAAAAATCTCAAGGCTAGTGGAGCATATTTTGAGCTTAATTTAGCCCATTTAAATGATTAATTTGGGAAAATGCTTAGTATAAATGCATATTTAATTGGAAAAAAACCTGATTATAGCCCAAAATTAGGCAAGTAAATTCAAAATTGAAAGTGAAATTCGGCTAAGCCCATTCCATGAGTGTGCCGAAATTTCTAAGGGTAATTGGACTTATTTTCAGATTTAATATAACCTATTAAGCATTTATTTAATTAATTTTTAATTAATTAAAGCCCGATTGGAGCCCGAAGTCACCCGAGATGGCCCACAAAGGGACAAAATTTGGCTTGCCCATTAAAAGCCCCTCTTTGGCCGAAAATTTGAGGAGTTTTAAGTGGTTGGGACTCTTGAAAATCCGAATTTTTAATCCTATGGTCGGGATTCTAATCCTACGGTTATTAATGAATCCTACCTCAACTAGGATTAGAACTCCCTAAAGCCCATATAAGATCCTATGCCTAGGTTAATTCACGTAGACACTCATTCAAAAAAAATTCAAAGCTATATTAGAAAAGGCAAAGGAGTTCGAGAGCTTCCCCTAAGATCAAGATAATCCTCCTCCCTCAAGCACCCTCCTCCTCAGTGTGCCGACGCTTCTTCCTGACGTCTTAGCTCTTCCACCGTGGACATCGCAGCTCCGGCGTTCCCGCTCCTCTACCGGCCAGCCTTGTCGTCCCAGCTCTACCATCCACGCCGTCCGTCTGCCGAAGTCTTGCTGCTAAGCCCGTCCGTCCGCCGAAGTCTTGCTGCTCAACCCATCCTTCCGCCGAAGTTATGCCGCTGATCAGCCTGGGTTCAACGGCTGATCAGCCCTTGTTTCACTCATCATTCAAATCTCATTTTTCGCAGGTTTTTAGGAGCTCTTTTGCTGTTATTTGGAGCTCAATTTGCTACAAATTTGGTAATAAAAAAAAAAAGGCGGCTGTTTTAGGCGGCTAACTTCGGTTGTGCAAGTGCATATTTTTTGCTTAAAAAAGGTGAGTTCTTTTAAACTTTGATTGCAAAATATGTGATGTTTGATTGGAAACTTACATATCGTCATATATTCTTCTGAATTTATATGATTTGCAATCGAATTTGAGAAGTAAAAACCCTTTTTTGATCGAAAACGAAAGAACTTTTATCGTTCATCAAAATTCAATCCTTTGAGATGTTCCTTCGTTGTATCACCTTCAATCGACCATGTATGTCACCAGTCGCTTTGCGCCGTGCTTCAACCTGAAGTCGTTTGAAACACGTTACGACTTTGCATGTCAAAAATTGTTCGTTCTTTGATAAATGACTTAGTTCATAATATTGGCAAAAACTGAAAATATCCAAACTTTTGCACAAAAATTCTGGTTTCTTTGAGAAAGAGTGATTTACGTGATGAACTTGTTTGAATTCTATTTTTTGAGAATCGGTTAATTTAATTGGAACATATCTTTTCTCAAAATTGTGAATTATTTGACATGTTTTTTTAAGAGTAAATTGAATAAATTGCACATCTTTTGAAAAAGGACATGAATTTTTGGCATATGGTTTAATTTGCTCTTAAATTTTCGGCACTACCCCTTTGATTGCCGAATTTATATTGTGCCATGGGTAATTTCTTGCTTCGGATCTTATCATTTGCATATTTGAATGTCCTTGCATATCTCATGTTATTTTAATTATATGATTGTTTGATTTTTTGTGTTAAAGTTTGCACTTAAATAAACAATCATGCTCATAATACATGCTCCCCTTTGTGTCTTGTCCCTTCGGAATACGTATATTAAGGCATTTAATTCGACTTCTATTTTGAAGTATAATCGTGCCTGTATATACATGTGAATTATACATCTAACTTTCGATTTTGAGGGGCGGATTGATAATTCCAAATAGAATTTCATGGTTTGCCCTATGTATATAGGGGTGACGGTAATTCTATATTCAATTCGTTTTTCGGCCCTAATGTAAGGGCACACTACGAATAAAATCGTAATTTTCGGAATTAAAGGTGTATTATGGGCAAAATTGTTTGTTTTTGTTCAAATTTTATGTTTTTCCCTTTTAATTAAATTCCTAAAAATGTCAAAAAGTTGACACCTTTTTCTTAAGGTAAATCACATTTTTTTTTTCATGCTTCTCATGTTAAAAATAACATTTAATATAGTTGTTGGGACTTTGAGAAATCAATTTCTTAAACTTTAATGAATGTTATTTCACTTTTAGGGTAGTTTTTGCCTTTATTTTTCATAAATCCGAAAATGCATAAAAAAAAATACCAAAATATCACTTTCATTGCATAGCATATAGTTTAGAATCATATTTGCCATGTCATGCACGTCATTCATGCATATCTTCCCATGTCATATAGGTTAGTTACATTTGCATTACACCTCATAAGAGAAAACCATAAATCACCAAATCAAGGATTTTTCACAAAAATTGGTACCGAAAGGGCATTAATTGAAAAATTAATGTAACCAAGTCCCCGAACTCATAATTTCTGGTTCGTAGAAATAAAATAGTTCTCCCGCTATTTTATTTAGATTTTTAATCAACCTACCAAAAAATGATTAGTAGCGACTCCAAGATAAATCTTTGCATGAAATTGAACCTAAGTTACGAATTGGTAGGGCTTAGGAGAGCCCGAGTTAGGTTAGTCAAATAATTAAACTAATAATTCATTAGCCTGAAATTTTAGGTTGCGACATTGGGGAAGGAGGTACCATTTTGTCTTTCATTGCACCTTTGCATAAAATGATTTTGGAGTGATTTTTCTTGGAGATTTAACATCATATCCAGCCTATAGTTGAGGATAATACATACTTAGTTGATTCTTGATTTGGGCACTTCCATCTTCATAAGATTGGTGATGACATGGTGCACATATATCTATCTAGCAATTTCGGTTACGGCATAGACTAACTTGGAATGATATTTCTCAGAGAGTTAACCCTAGTTTTTTCTCTGTTCCCTGTATTGGTTTTGTAGCCTGAATTGTTCTAGAATGTCAACTAGATTAAATTTGTTGTGGGCGATAGTAAATTGCGTTGGTGGAATTGTAATAAACTGAATTATGGTCCTCAAGCTGATATATATTTATTATATTATGCATTTTGTATGGTCTTCAGATCCACCATTTAGCCAATCAGAGTTTTCTTTATTCATATCAGATTCCTCTGCTATTCAATGTTCAGAGGACCAAGCAACTCTGCTTTGTCTGCAATCTCATTCTCATGTTGGGTTTGGCAATTTTCACGGTGCAGCTTAAAATTTAAAAGTCTGCTAGAAATGTCTGAAACTCGTTGTTATGATGTGACCTCTGAAGGAAACGAATTCCCGTTCGAAACGAATAAACATGCGGAAAATCATACTGTAACTTGTCCAAGATTCACTAACTTGTATCACCGATCGGAGTACGATCACACGAGAGAAAGTACCCACTGTCCACAGATTAAGTGCCTCAGACAAACAGCCTTGCGAGAATCAGTCGTCTGAACAAGTGCGAGAGAAGTACGAGGGAGATCGTTCTTGAGAGCGTTTTGGAGAGAGGCCAAACTTTACGTTCAGATAAACTGAAGTTCTCATAAAACTGAGATTCTAAAAATCTTCTTTTATGTTATCTATAATTCAAAAGAGATAACATCTCTTTAGAAACTTCAGATAACCGCCTTCAGTAACCTCCCTCTGGTAACCGCCTTTCGGTAACTGCTCTTCGGTAACCGTCATTCGGTTTTAGCCCATTATGGGCGAATTAATTAATTCTAATCAATTAATTCCAACATCTCCCACTCGCACATTATGGGCTATACACAATACCCTTTTCTCTGCAAGTTTCATATCGGCAAATAATCCGTGCGACCAGCATACACTGAGAGCTCGTTGCCATACATCTGTTAGGAGTATATAGCAGCTCAAAATGGACATAATCAAGAGTAGATTTTCGTATGCTGTACCCTAGATCGATCAATCACATTTATATCTCTCTCGATCTCTTTTACAGATGATTCATTGTATTCACAATTATGATCATACAGAATAATCATAATTGACCGGTCTGTGAATACACAACTATCATGTGACTCAAAATCTAAATCGATCTTCCTCTTCCCTTAAACCTCTCAATCTCAGTTCAACTCGCTTTTCTAGAAATGTCCCATTAGATCAAATCAATCTCATGACCATTGGCAACATCCTAAGATAGCAAACACTGAATAGAAACCTTGAGAATAAGTCAGAGTCGTGAGGGGACATATTTGAGGAACTTTTATCCTCAAGAGTTTCACACGGCTTGAAAGTTGAGATCAAAACTTTCGCCAGCTCTTATTGGTCGGCTCATGCATACGTAGTATGAAATACGTATTACGGTATTTTTTTCTCCTTCCCCATGGAGTGCATGTCTATCCATTTAATACCGTACATATGATAGTTTAGACACACTCAATGTCTAACTTGAGTTCACGCAACTACTCTGCTCAAAAGTATCCATCAGAACTCACATCTGGCAATAAAGACAGATAAAGTGAAACGTGTGGGTTATTTTTCACTTTCAGACATAATAAACATTATGACCTCATCTTAGCACTTTGTTAAGGCGACATTTATACTTTAAGCTCGAGCTCTCAATTATCACCTAGATAATGAGCTTAAAATTGTCTCATCTCTATTTATCACACTGTAAATAGAGGCGATTACCCGTGTGAGTGGGCTAATCTCTTATCTGTCCGACATACTTCCTCAATATAATACACTAAGCATTTATATGCATAAATGTCATACAAACTCATAGACATCAATAATGATAACAAATACCATTAACTGTGAACTTTGGGAAAAATACAAATATCCAGTACTTTAACTTCTACGCACTCCCTTTGTCAACACATGACCAGGTAAAACATCTTTAGGAATTGACGTCGTTAGAGGATCTGCTATCATTCTTTGCATAGATATGTATTGTACGTTCACATCTTTTCGTACAACCATGTCTTTTACAATATATATATATACTTCATGTCTATTTGTTTGGTCTTGCAATGGATCCTTAGTATAAGCTATTGCTGCTTGGCTATCACAATTAACTAATAATTGAACCTGCAGCATCCTTAGCAACACCTCTTGATCCACACATATCTTAAGCCAAACACTCTCTTGTACTGCTGCTAATAGTGCCACGAATTCAGCTTCTATCGTGGATAAGGCTATACACGTTTGCTTCTTACTACTCCATGATATGGCGCCATTGTTAAGTAAGAATGCAAAACCATAGGTAAAATTTCTCACATCTAAACCTCTTCCTCAATCAATATCAGTATAACCTTCAAGGCGCAGATCATTACCTTGATAACTCAGCGAGTAATCGGCAGTACCCCTTCAGATACCTCAAAATTTTCTTTACGGCAATCTAATGTGCTTGACCTGTGCTGGATTGGTATCTACTAACCATTCCAATTGCATAACTAATATCAGGTCTTGTATACCTCATAGCGCACATTAAGCTTCCAACAGCTCTAAGACATGGAACGCTTTCCATTTGTTCATTTGCTTGTGGAGTCTCAGGACACATTAAGCGGCTCTGACCTTCACCTCTTGCAATAAGAGTATCAATGGGTTTACAATCTTGCATGCAAAATCATTCAAGGACTTTATCTATATAAGTCTCTTGTGAAAGAGATCATGATCTCTTTGAACGATATTTTGAAATCTTAATTCCAAAAATATATGCAGCTTCACCCATATCCTACATCTCAAGAATTAGCACAAAACCAGTTCTTAACTATATTGACAAATTCCATATAGCTTCCGGCAATTGATATATCATCAACATATAATGATAAGATCACAAATTGATCTTTGGATCTTTTGATATATACACAATGATCTTCATCAATCATTACAAAAACATATGCCACTATGACATTATGAAAAACATATATACCATTGTCTCGAAGACTGCTTAAGGTCATATATCGATCTTAAAAGTTGACATACCTTTTGTTCTTGGCCTTCTGTAACAAACCCAGCGGTTTGTTTCATATAATTTTCTTCTTTTAATTCTCCATTGAGAATTGCAGTCTTTACATCCATTTGATGTAATTCAAGATCCATATTAGCCACTATTGCCAGAATAAGACGAATTGAAACAAATCTCACCATAGGAGAAAAAAAATTTTCATAATCAATTCCTTCTTGTTGAATATATCCTTTCACCACAAGGCGAGCCTTATATCTCTCAATCGAGCCATCAGCTTTACGCTTTATTTTGAGAACTCGCTTGTTTCCAATGGCTTTGTATCCGTTTAGAAGATCAACCAGTTCTCAAACTTGGTTTGATCTCATTGACTCCATCTCTTTTTCCATTGCTTGTATCCAATTTTTCTTATCGGGGCAAGTCGGAGCATCATTTACATTCCTTGGCTCATTCTCTTCTTGTGGAGCGACCATGAAAGCTTTACCTTCAATGTCTAAACGTCGACAAGTCCACGGAGAACGATTTTGCGACTTGTTCGCCAAATTTGAGATTATACACTTAGTACGTCAATCTCCATTACGCTCTCACTCGGATTAGATAACGACTACATCTTCACATCAAGTGGTTGCAATTGAGACTGATTCGAAATAAATTCCCCACTTCTCACATTGCTCCCACTTGGATGATATGCCTCAATAAAATCATTATCACTATCCAAGGTTTTAAACAGAGAATAGTCTTCACCTATCTCACCCTTTTTCTAAAATTCATTCACTAAGAATGTGACATCTTGTGATTCGAATTCAGTTACACTCCCTCTTTCTTGCTTACCTATAAAACATGCCCTATTTCCCATACTTGTGGGATAACTCTTGTGCATAGGCAACACATCCCCAAGGTCTAAGAAAAAACTCAAACTTATTTTCGTCTTGTCCACAACTTATATGGAGTGGAAGTAACTGATTTAGAAGGCACACGGTTAAGTATATAGACAGTAGTCAACAAAGTGTCACCACAAAAGGTGATCATCAAATTAACTTGTGCTATCAGAGACCTAACCATTTTCAATAGGACATGTTTCTTCTTTCTACAACTCCATTCTTTTGAGGAGTCGTTGGAATAATCAACTGTTTTTCTATTCCTTTTTCATCACATAATCTCTGAACAAATCAGGTAAGTACTCTCGACTTCGATCGGATCTCAATGCTTTTATTTTCATGTCCAATTGATTTTCTACCAAACTCATAAATTTCTTAAAACAACTCATGCCTCAGATTTACGAGAAATCAAATCGGCATGTTCAAATCGAGTGCAAGTATCTATAAATGTGATGAAATAAACAGCCCAATGCCTTGCTTCACATTCATTGAACCACATGTGTCCGAATGGATCAACTACAAAAGAAACTCAGCTCTTGTTTCTTTTCCAAATGGTTTTCTCGTTATTTTTCTCGCTAGCCAATGCTCTCAAATAGGCAAATCGACTTTTCAATATTGCCCAATAAGCCCTCTTTGGCTTATCTAAAACTTTCAATGTTGGTCAATGAGACCCAGTCTAGCATGCCATAAATTCACATCATTACAGAAGATGTAAATAGGGAATAACAAACATTCACATTATTGTACTCAACAATTAGCACAATGAAACCATCCAGAAAATATCCTGAACCATAATAACTTGTTCCCAATGACAAGTCATCACCATCGTTATGAAAGTTCAAACTGAAACCAAGTTTAACCAATGCTAACACGGAAACAAAATTCCGTCGAGTTTTTGGAGCATATAACATATCATGTAGGAACAGGGTGCGACCACCGCGCATATTCAATTGGCAGGTGCCAATCCCTTTAACTTCTACTCAGAAATTGTTTCCCACATTTATCCACTTTACTCCATGTGAAACTCGTTAAAATTCGACGAAGGCATTTCTGTCCTTCGCAACATGGTCTGTGGCTCCTAAGTCTACAATCCACAAAGGATGAGATTCAATTACGAAAACTGAACTAGAGACATAAGTAACACTATCGAGTGCACAAAGGGTTTCGAACTTCTTTGGCTCACCATAGTCATGAGTAAAGTGACCCCTTTTTTTGCCACAGTTAAAACATTTCACATTTGAGATGTTTTTCTTGAAGGGACACTTTCCTTTCCCATGTTGGTTAAACTTCGATTTCTATCCTGAAGAATCTGTTCCCTTGCCCTTCCACTTCTTGAACCCACCTTGACGCTTACGCTTGGAGTTCGAAGCTCCATGTGAACTAGAACCAACATAACAAATATCAGTTATTGGTTTAGCCGCCAGAAGGCGATCCACCTCTGGTTCAAGAAGGCGCAAAGCATCCTCAAAAGTCTTTACTTTTCATTATGGATTAAGTGGATTTTTTATATGCACATAGCTATGAGGCAAAGAATGGATTACTGCTTGCATTTACTGCTCCTTAGTCAAAATGTGGCATGCATCTTACAATTCACTTATCATGTTTGACATACTTCTCAAAATGTTGTTTTATATTCTGCCCATGTGGCATCATATAAGTGTCAAACCTTATAGTGATCTATCTCAACTTGGTGACCAATGTCTAACCAAACTTAGTTTTTAATACTTCCCACTTGACTTTGGCATTTTCATAAATGCCTGAACTCACACATAAAACCATTTTTCATGCTACTCAGCAACATAATGGGAGCAATAGAGTTCATCATTTTCCATGCAGCAAACGCCTCTGTATTCCTTCTATTTCGTGAGGTTATTCCACCTTCAGGTTCTTTCATAACTAGGCTTAGAGCTTTTAATGTTTCTTGCTTTTCTAGCACACACTGGATTTTCATATTCCAGATTTCATAATTCTTGCTGTTCAAAAAATATCTCCTTTGTCAAGCTCAGCTACGATATTATAAGAAGCTATAGCCATTGTATCTGAACACGAAGTTCTATAGACATGTATTCACGAATTATCAATGCCTTACATTTATGCATCTATTTTACACTAACTAATTATATTAATGAATAATTTCATATAAGGTCTTAGATTCGAAAGTTCACTATGTTCCCAATCATCGTCTAAGAATCATCGCTTGAAATTATCATTAACATAATCATTTATGTAAAATCGAGTTCACTAAAGTTACTAAAACTTTCTAGAACTCCCCACTCAATCATATAATACCACTGAGGCATTATTAAACATTTCCTATAATCCATTCACAACTAAATATTTCATAAAATATTTACATATAATATGAGTGGTAATAAAATAAAAGGGAAATATTTACAAGTGACAAGCCAATAAGAAATCAACAACATCAGATATAATAATGCTTCTCATAAACAGGGAAAGACTCAATAAACTCGTCAGGAAACTTCTTGACCCTAGAAGGTGTCCCTATAATGGCTCTTGCGAAACCCTCGGGTTTATGCCAGAGAGAATTCTGTCTTCGCCAGGGCGCATTCTGTCTGCGCCAGGACCCATTCATAGCAAGGGTCGATGTTTTCCTTACTCCAACCCTTATGAACTCTATCAGGAAACTGATTCCAAGTTCCTTATAGGAATATGGGCCATTTTTCCATAAGTGATCATAGACCTCATGCCATTCCACAGGTAGAGTACTTCTCAGGGCTTTGACTTTCTCAAAGTCTACCATGACATGACCCCTCCAAATGATTTCTTGTATCATTTCATTGACCCTTATGATGTGTGTCATCATGTCGACACCACCATCCCATTGGTAAACATCTAATTCACCAATCAGCCTTGTAAGTGTCAATTTTTCCTCTTGTGTCCTTGGGAGTACTGGGGTTCGCACCATATGTTCCATAGTTCCTGCAACGAATGCAGCACAATGAAAAGAGGGATTACATATAATCCATAACGCATAAATTGGTAAACAAAATATACCAACTTGTAGGAAATTTCAATACGAACACATCGGTATCAAAATCGCATCATTTGGACACTCCACGCGCCCTCACGCGCCTCTAGAAGCCTCTGCGCGTGGGCTTCACGCGCCTCACGTGCTCAACACGTGCTGGTCAACGGTCAGCGTTGACTGGTCAACCGTTGACCGTTGACCGGGTCAGATCCGGGTCGGGTCACGGGTGGGGTCGGGTCACGGGTCGGGTCGAGTCTCGGGTCGGGTTGCCACGTCAGCGTCCACGTCAGCACGCACGTCGCGACTAACCGTCGCACGTGCTGCGCACGTTGGCGCGTGAGTCCCACGCGCACCGCCGTCCCTCGGCGTGTGTGGCGCGTGCGGCCGTCACCGGTGGCCTCTGGAGGCGGTCAACCACTCTCCGGACTCGTATCGACGAGTACATTTCGAATATGCAATCAATTTTCAGTTTTACCAAATAAATTTTTTCGTAAAACGCCATAAAACGTACTAGTGTATTGCACAAAACAGGGCATTTTGCGAAAACGTGAGACACAGTTCGCAAACATATTAAAATTGGTGCAAAACCTAGTATAACGATCAGGAAAACAAGTAAACAGGCTCTGATACCAATGAAGGAAACGAATTCCCGTTCAAAACGAATAAACATGCGGAAAATCATACTGTAACTTGTCCAAGATTCACTAACTTGTATCACCGATCGGAGTACGATCACACAAGGGAAAGTACCCACTGTCCACAGATTAAGTGCCTCCGACAAACAGCCTTGCGAGAATTAGTCGTCCGAACAAGTGCGAGAGAAGTACGAGGGAGATCGTTCTTGAGAGCGTTTTGGAGAGAGGCTAAACTTTACATTCAGATAAACTGACGTTCTCATAAAACTGAGATTCTAAAAATCTTCTTTTATGTTATCTATAATTCAAAAGAGATAACCCCTCTTTAGAAACTTCCGATAACCGCCTTCAGTAACCTCCCTCTGGTAACCGCCTTTCGGTAACTGCTCTTCGGTAACCGTCATTCGGTTTTAGCCCATTATGGGCGAATTAATTAATTCTAATCAATTAATTCCAACATTCAAACTTGTTTGGGCATAGATCTTGTCTCCATGTTGTGGTTGTTAAACCAGAATACGCCACTGTTTAATGTTTACCTTTTTATATTTGATAGAGTTTGACCTCGAAACTATTCTGAAAAGGGGTTGTGCTGCCTTGGTTCCTTATGAATGAGATTAGCCGTACGAAGAAAGTCAATGGAAAGTCAATGGATGATAGAATATAAATTTTGGTTTGTAATAGTTATTTTGAGTGTTTAAATTTGTTTGTCTCCTACAATTTTAAATCATAGACAAATAATAAAAAAAAGACGAGTTTTCCTTTTCTTAAGATGGCAAATGAAAATTGCTCAATTCGTTCAGTGATATACTATGGGAATCAACCGCTTCGCTTACTAGGATGCTGGACCAATTGTGTATTCTGTCAATCAAGAACAAATGTGGTTTATGCATATTGACATGACGGTAGCACCAGGGATTCTGGAATATCTAATCTAGCTTGGTGGCAGTGGCTTTGGAGGCTTGCTACTGAAGACAGCAGTCTCTAGGAAAAGTTCATTGCTGCCAAATATGGCACTTGCCAGCAAGTTTATGGGAAGCATTAACTACGGAGGGAAGGGTAAATAAATTTTTGGGCTTTACAACGGCTGTCGATGGACATAAATCAAATTTATTGACAGATATTTTGGGTGGAGACAAGCCCCTAAATATAAGGTTTTTGCACTTTTACTCCATTCCTCAGTAGAAACATGCAATCATGCAATAGTCTCTAATAATTTGCAGAGAAATGGTATCTCTGTATGCTGGAATCCTAGTTTGCTCTTAGCTGTGCTGGGTAGGGGCCTGGATGAGATAAGTTACATTCTTACAATAGAAAGTCAAGTTCCAATGAAAAAATTGAGAAGAAAGAAATTTGAGGTCAAATCTTACTCTAAGGCTACTTGTCCCAGACAGACCAATTGCTTTCAGTGGAAACAGATTTGGAGGGTTAAAGCTTCATGAAGAGTTCCCTTTTGGCCTGGTCAGCGTCAAAGGAATATCTTTCAAATGAAAATTTTTTGAAGTCTCGGTCTCACTGTTTGGGCAGTTCTGCTGCACGTGCCAGGGAAAGGTCCGAATCTGTAAATCATCTTTTGTTTCACTGTGAAGTGGTGTCCAAAAATCTGGTCCTTTTTTTCCATAAGCCAGTTTGGCTCCGGTGATCATGATGCCACGCTCTAGATGCTTAGATCTTAGCTAACGCAAAGGTTTCAACCACCTGTTGAGGCTCCATACGTGCCACCTAAAGTGAAAACAGTGACAAAGCCCTCTGGATAAAACAATCGGACATTTTCCAAGGCATGACAATAGTCAAACTCGCCAATGGTGAGTCATTATCTTCACTGCAAGTTATTCTTCTGAATGTTGGGAGAAGGTCGAATCAGAGTTTGATCCTCTCAGCGTCGACATTGTGGAGCTTGTTGCGTTGGTATGTTTGCTTGGTTAGTTGTGGTAATTCTTTTACATGCTTGAAATGCAAAAGAGGAATAAAAATGTTGCGAGTCTCATTTTCATTCTTCATAAATAGCTGAGAATACAGATGTTAGCTGAAACACAATATGTTCTGAGATTGCTGTTAATTATTAAGAAAACCTTGTTCAAAGGGAACATTACCATCTTCTGCCTTGTGAGACACTTGCTTAATCAGTACTGTGCCTGGACAATGTTTGTGTTGGCCAGCAAAGTACATGAAAATGCCTTCACTGTGAAAATCCTTATTTGCTTACTGCCATTAGCACTTGATACAACTGAATGTAGTGCACGTATCTTTGTTTGAATATAGTTGCAGGGACTTACTTTGGACCTATAGATCTTACAGGAACTTGGTGTCAATGTTAGAAGGCGTCGTTCTGCTGAAGGTGCAAAGCTTTTAGCTCGGCCACCCCTTGTCGCTGTCATGGTGGGAAAACTTCTCTTTTGGATGCTCTGCGTCAAACAAATCTTTGGTGAAAAAGGAAGCTGGAGAAATAACTCAGCATCTTGGAGCATTTGTTGTGAGCATGGCCTCGGTTCATCAATAACATGTCGCATTCAGTGCAATGTGGCCCAGAGGTGCGACAGTCACTGATATTGTCGTGCTAGTGGTAGCTACGGATGATGGAGTCATGCCCCAAACTCGAGAAGCAATGTCCCATGCAACATCGGCCAATGTAGCAGTTGTTGTTGTTGTTAATAAATGTGATAAACCAGCTGCAGACCCTGAACAAGTAAAACTGCAGCTTGCATCGCAGGGGTTACTTTTAGAAGAGATGGGTGGAGACGTTCAGGTAGTTGAAGTTTCAGCGGTAAAGAAAACAGGACTGGATAGGTTGGAGGAGGCATTGCTTCTGCAGGCTGAGCTTATGGATCTGAAAGCACAGATTGATGGGCCTGCGCATGCTTATGTAGTGGAGGCAAGGCTTGATAGGGGGCGTGGTCCGTTGGCCCCGGCGATTGTGAAAGCAGGGACTTTGGTTTGTGGGCAGTATGTCGCTGTGGGTCCTGAGTGGGGAAGAATAAGGGTTCACAGGGACAACTTTGGCTATTGCCTGTTGAGATTGAGGGGTTGAAGGGTCTCCCAGTGGCTGGTGATGATATTGTCGTTATGGATTCTGAGGAACTTTCTAGAATGCTTAGCACAGGAAGAAACGAAAGTCTGAGAAAGAAAAACTTTGGAAAGTAAGCGAGGGAAGGACGGAAGCTGAAGAGTCATCAGAAGAACAAGAAGTGATGGAGAGAGTTGAAATGCCAATAATTGTGAAAGCAGATGTGCAAGGAACAGTCCAAGCTGTTACAGATGCTTTAAAAAGGTTGAATAGCCCTCAGATAATGCATAATACAAACCATGTTTTGCATTTGCTTTTGGGACGTGTCTTAAATAAGACGCAGAAGCATAGGTGATAAGTTCATTGGTTGTCACATACCTGCATCTCCATGAATGAGATGCTTCTTTTCTTATCTATGTGCCTTTTTTTTTCCTGTTTGAACATCATTGTTCATGAACAAATGCCTTGCTCTTGTGTGACACCCCTTACTGCTACTTCACATGAAGAAAATTCTGCTGTTTGAACATCATCCGGTTTCTATCAGAGCTTTATGTAAGTCATACCTATTGACATGTATTCTTCCATACATGTGCTTAGGTTTTGTCAACGTAGTGCATGTTGGTGTTGAAACGGTTTCTCAGTCTAATATCGACCTAGCACAGGCCTGTGGTGTGTCTATAGTTGGGTTCAATGTGAAGAATCCTTTTAGTTCTGTGACACAGGCCGCAACTAGAGCCAGTATTCAGGTATTGAACTTGTTTCTTCCCTGTCAATCTAAGGACTTCTTGTTAACGGTGGCTCTTAATGTGGTATCAGAGAAATAACAGCTCGGTGCACAGAAGTAATATCATGAGAGCAAAAGCGTCCTAATGACATTACAATTGTCACTCTATGCTCACTGAAAATCCCACTTTCATGCATATAAAGACATGCATAGAGGTGATCACACTCCATTCGAGACAGCATGGTAAGCCCTCACATTCAAATGTTGTCTGCAAGTATTAAATGTTCCAGCACATCTTTTTCTAGGCCCTCTTTCTAAGATGATAAATTCAGAGTGATTTAGAAGTTTTGTACACATATAAACCTCTCTCTCTCTCTCTCTTCAATGGGATACTGTTAAACTTGAATATTTGAGCATTGTGAGGCATGGGGGCAATTTGTCTGCTGTGACATATATCTTGTGCAGGGAATCTCTTACCCTCTAAGCTGCAGGGATTCTTTGCAACTTGTGATCCTGCTCACGTCTCTTTTGGGCCTTTTATGCAAATAGAAGGCAAAATGACAGCAATAATGCAAACTAGAAATTCCATTGGAAGTTTGATAATCAATGTCATCTGGGGGTAAACCTTACAAGATTTCAAAATGAAGAAACCCCAGAAAATGAACATTAATATTACACCATCATCGCAAGTCCAATTAGACTTCCCAAAACTTATATTTCCCATTATTCCTGGTAGAAAACCTTACAAGAGCCAACACAACATGCTCATATATTCAACTTGCGTTATTACTTAAAAGACAAACCGCACGCCCCTCCAAAATTGACCTTGTTGCCTCCCCTGAAGGGCCTCGCTGTGGCGAGAACTCTATTTAAATGGCATCGCAACAGAATATAAAGAGGTCCCTGTTTCATATTTAATTTAGCAGGGCTTGCTGTCTTCAGCTCATCAAGAGGGAAAGTCCAATGCAATACTTTGGTCGCAGTCCCTTAGCATGAACCAATTTAATAAGCCTTTCAAATTTGTACATGAGAGAGTACATGCTGCCATTTGTTGAAGTTTGTCTGCAAAACAAACAAGGAAAGTGCCTTTTTTTAATCCCACATAGGATGGAAAGAAGAGTGCAAGTCACTTTATTAGTTAGAATGTTCCTATAGTCTTTCAAAATGAAGAAATGTGCAAGTGGGTTAGACTTCACTATACTCGCCTGAAGGTGCGCAATAGCCAATAATTATTGGCACTTATCAACAATCATTTTATTTTTTATTTTTTGAAATTATAATAAAATAAATAAATGTTAATTCCTAACGAAATATTGTAACTGTTCACGTGGGAGTTGCAATTATTTTATTAAATTTATTCTCCAATTTTAATTAATTATTTTATGTCCAAGAGTTGCAATTTTTCATACGAGACAGTTTTCGGACAACCAAGAGTTGTGTCCGAAATTAACTGTTCTACAGAGACGAAGAGATGCGTCCTAATCAACTGTTCAACAGACATGAATAGGTGTGTCACGAAGAGGTGTGTCCGAATTACAATTTTAAGACGTGAAAAGTTATCTTCCTTCAACTATTATATATTAAGAGATTTTGTTTATTCTCAGAACTTGAACTTCTATTTTCGTTTTCTCAAAGATACAAAGCCATTATTTCCAATTGTTTCTCTGGAGAGATCCTGGAGAATTATTAGAATTGCTATCTGCTATTCTCACTGAGACTTTATTGTATCGTGGAAGATATTTGCCGAAAATCATTAGCAACCTCAAAGTCTGATTTTGTTGATCATCTCATTCGACCATATTTTCCAACACCATTTCTATGGGGTTAGACGAGTTGCTCGCGAATTGCTATGGCTGATTAGAGTCGGACTTGATTTTTAGCTCGAGCATGAGTTAGCATGGAATGGTACGATAATCGCTCGAGATCTTTTTCGATTCGAACTCGATAACTAATTTTCGAGAATTCCATAACTTTATTTTTTCAAGTTAGAGCAAAGGATTGAACAGCATGGTGAATTGAAATGGTTATTATAGTTTAGCTTTTGCCAATCATATCATAATAGCCTATAGGAGCCGGAGGCATCGCCAAAACACAAACGACGCTTTCTCGGAGGTGGCTAAAGTTGTCCCTTCAGTCCCTCGACGAGTCCGTCACTCTCGTCTGTTAAAAATCTCACCTTTCTTCACCCACTCCCCCCCCCCCCCCCCCCCCCCCCGCAATTCCATTTTCTCCTTCCTTCACCAACCTCTCTCTCTCTCTCTCCCCATGGAAGCCTCCGTCGCCCTCTCCCGCGTAGGCCTCGCCGGCCTCGCCGTTATGGGCCAGAACCTCGCCCTCAACATCGCCGACAAGGGCTTCCCAATCTCCGTCTATAACCGCACGGCCTCCAAGGTCGACGAAACCCTGGATCGCGCCGTCTCCGAGGGCGGCCTCCCCCTCTCCGGCCACTACTCCCCCCGCGACTTCGTCCTCTCCATCAAGCCCCCCCGCTCCGTCATCATCCTCGTCAAGGCCGGCGCCCCCGTCGACCAGACCATCGCCGCCCTCTCCGACCACATGTCCCCTGGCGACTGCATCATCGATGGCGGCAACGAGTGGTACGAGAACACCGAGCGCCGCATCGCCGAGGCCTCCAAGCGGGGCCTCCTCTACCTCGGCATGGGGGTCAGCGGCGGCGAGGAGGGCGCGCGCAACGGCCCCTCGCTGATGCCTGGTGGGTCCTTCGAGGCCTACGAGAACGTCAAGGAGATCCTACACAAGGTCGCCGCCCAGGTGGACGATGGGCCTTGCGTCACTTACATCGGTGAAGGCGGGTCGGGGAATTTTGTCAAGATGGTGCACAATGGGATCGAGTACGGCGATATGCAGCTGATTTCGGAGGCCTACGACGTGTTGAAGAACGCGGGCGGGCTGTCGAACGAGGAGCTCGCGGCCATCTTCGACGAGTGGAACAGGGGAGAGCTCGAGAGCTTCTTGATCGAGATCACGGCGGATATATTCAAGGTGAAGGATGAGTATGGCGATGGGGAGTTGGTGGATAAGATTCTGGATAAGACCGGGATGAAGGGCACGGGGAAGTGGACGGTGCAGCAGGCTGCAGAGCTGTCCGTGGCCGCACCCACAATCGCTGCTTCGCTGGATTGCAGGTACCTGAGCGGGTTGAAGGAGGAGCGAGAGAGCGCGAGCAAGGTCTTGAAGGAGGCAGGGTTGAAGGATGACGTGGGGTCGGTGAGGAGCGGCGTCGATAAGAAGAGATTGATTGATGATGTGAGGCAGGCGCTATATGCCTCGAAGATATGTAGCTATGCGCAGGGTATGAACCTGTTGAGGGCGAAGAGCATCGAGAAAGATTGGAACTTGAATTTCGGAGAGTTGGCAAGGATTTGGAAAGGTGGGTGCATTATCAGAGCTGTGTTTCTTGATCGGATCAAGAAGGCTTATCAGAGGAACCCCAACTTGGCGAGCTTGGTCGTGGACCCTGAGTTTGCGAGGGAGATGGTGCAGAGGCAAGCTGCGTGGAGGAGAGTCGTGGGATTGGCGATCTCGGCTGGGATTAGCACACCAGGAATGTGTGCGAGTCTTTCTTATTTCGACACTTACAGGCGCGCGAGGCTTCCGGCTAATCTCGTCCAGGCTCAGAGGGACTTGTTTGGGGCGCATACCTATGAGAGGATCGATCGCCCCGGCTCTTTCCACTCGGAATGGACGAAACTCGCTCGTAAGAGCGGTGCCGGTGTAGGTTCTCTTAACTGATCTGTTATCAGTGGATTGCCCCATTGTTTGTCTGGATCAGGTCTTGCCAACGGTTTGATTTGAATTAGAGATGTATTTCTCACTGAATATTCCTGGTTAGGCATAGCAATTGTTGTTCAGCCTTGAGGTTTTCGTTGTTACTAATAAGAAATGCATGCCTAAAGCCTTTCAGTCCATATGCCATCTGGTTTACACTCTGCGGTTTCTTGTCGAGTCAAATACATGTACTCGATATTACGTCAAGTTGGAGCCGGAAATGTTGTATATTTGTTTCTTCGTTTACTTAGAGTGAGTGATGAAGTGTTGGCCCAAACAAATGCTGCCTGTTCACTAAGTTAAGACGGGTAGCTGCCTGCTTTGATGGGGGGAAAATCGCCTAGATGCTTATAGAAATATGAAACCTCTTATGACGTTGCACCGTGAATGCTGAAATGCCGAATCCATGGGAGGCTTTGGAGAATGAATTTGCCTGGGACGACTAGTTTGATATCAGAATGATGGTGCAGTGATTTTGCTTAAACTGTAACTTTTTAAAAGAGAGAATATAAAGGATCTTAAACTTTTAATGGATAGCACAACTCAAAGCTTTTCACACTTGGTTTTTCATGCTTTCACTATCAGTGGAACTCTTATTGATCACGATCAAACACACACACACACACACACAGAAGAATGGTTGCAGCCCAATTTCCCAAGAAGTTCCATAAGTCGATACGACCAGGCCTCTCCATCCACTCTGCCTCCTAGGTTTTATTTCCCTTCTAGTCATTCTTGCCTTGCCTATTAGGGTATGACATTCCATGAAAATGAAGTTCATCTACGGCTCCTCGTCGAACCCATTCGTTGAAGGATTGGAGGATTGGTAGCTGTTAGATCATGAACAGATATGTCTTGCTCGGCGTAAAAATCTCTTTTTGAGCATTTTTGCGCTATGAAATTTTGCACAGAACCGACCGATATGCACTTGGATGCGATGTGTTGCTATCGATGGCAGAGAAATCTCCTATGAGTCATTATGCTAAAGAGACTTAAAGTAGTGTTTTTTTTTTGTTTAGGGTTTGGCTGTGAGGATAGAGTATGAATGCAGAAATAGGACTCACTGGAGAGAAGCTGAGGAGCATCATGGCCACAATGTGATGCTAACGCAACTCTAGTTACAAACTTGGTCCACCACAAAAAAGCAGTTCACCTACACTACACCCAAAATACACTTGACCTAATATATGTACGGAATCAATAATCCCCATTGCCCAAAGTTACTTTCAAGGCCCACGAAGTAACAGAGCAACTCCTGGGCAACCAAGGAAAAGGAAAAGTTGTTGTTCTTCCTCTCTTTTTAGGTAGTAAGAAAGAAGACCAATATCATTTGCTATGTGGATTCATATCAGCAAAGCTCAAACTGAAATGCCCGACTCTTCTTTTGCTGTCTCGGCTTTTCCGCGTTGCTCAACCCTTCAAGATCCAGGGACAGTGGCTCCTGTTCGTGGGCACGAATGCTCGGAACTATGTTAAACCTCCATTTTCAAGAACCGGCAGTGTTCTTGTCACTGTCGCAGAAGGCATTTTGCTGCCACCGACCCAGATGGTCTTGAACAACTCCCCTTCGTCGGCCTGTCTCTCCATCACTTGAACTTTCTTCAACCTCGACATCCTCAGAAGCACAAAACCCACGTAACAGATCAGGGCCATCCCCACGAATCCAAGCACTAAACCAATCACCCAATAGTTCCCCTGCTTCCTCTTCCTCGTCTCAGAAGGAAGGATGATTGAGAACCGACCCTGATCTCGAGCATAACATGTGTATGCTGATCCCATTGCGCTGAAATGTACCGTCCCGTTTGCGTAAAAGGCCGCACACTTTCCTGTGGAGGTTTTCCAGAGAGGATCCACCACCGGAGCATGGAAATGAATAGATATAGGATCCCCACTCGTGTTGAGGCCGAGCTTGATGATGCTATTGGAATGAATATCAGACGCATCGTACACCTTAAAACCGATTACCGAAGTGATCAGGGAGTACCCAGGCAGAGAGTAATACTGGGAAGACCAGTTGCCCAAGTTCTGATACACTATGGCAAGCCTCTTAACGCGAGGGACTGGCAATGTTCTTGGAGGGATAGTGAAGCCGCTGAAGTTAGTGCCTTCTCTCCACAGTGTTCTGCTTCGTAGCCGAATGACTGAAACCTCCATGCCCGACAAATTAGCGGGGAGGAGCGCTTTGTAGAGAGTGCCGGTGTGAGGCCGGCGCAGGACCAGCGTTTGGAACGCTGAGCTCTCAACCGATGCGTCCAAGGAATCGGTGGGATCAGCAGACGCGAGGTAAAAGCCGGTTAGGACCAACTGCAAGAGGACCAAGTTCATGTTGAACTTTATCGAGAGGACGAGCACATGAACAAAGGACACCCAGCGGCCAAAAGAATGCGGTCACGGGTTTATTAAGATCGAGGCAGTTTCCTAAACGGAACCGAAGCGGAGGATCAGTTGCGAAAGGATTGCGCAAAAAAGAGTCGTTGAAAGAGATTTGTCTTTTTCTTCTGTTTAAGTGAGGATTAGTCTTCGAAGCAACCAAGCATGCTGAGTATATGATGAATCTGATGGGTCCTCTCCGAAAGTTGGACCCAAAAGGGTCTCGTCTCATCCTGTCTCTGTTGTGCTGAGCTTTGACTTGTTGCAGCTTAGTGAAACGCGTCGTGAGGAAGGTGATGACTGATGAGTAGAGCGTGAAAGTTGTTCAAGAATGGGTCCCAAATGTCGTAGCACGTACCCATCATTGCGCTGAATTTTGGCCGAGTCTCAAGATTCCCTCAGCCCACTGAATGCGGGAGGCTACGTCAGCGTCGGGAATGGGGATCATTACTTGACGGAGAATTACCAATCGAAAAAGAACAACAACAACAACAAAAAGATCGAGGACTCAATTGGCACAATCGCAAAAAAATTTATGACTTTTTTTGATAATTTTTCGTTGCCCGACTTTGGGGTGTTGCTCTCTCCCTTTTCTTGAGCCAATTTGGCTCTTCCTTATCATGGGCTTGCGAGGGCAATAACAGATAAGGAGGCATTGTGTAGAGAATCAGGAATTTGACTGGCCAAGGCCATTTGTTGTACCTATCTATTCAGCATTCATTGATGCACTCGTTCATTGTGTTTTCCGTAGGTGCTTCCTATTCGACATACCTGAACGCGCACGGAAATGATGTATCGTTTCCCTTACTACGTGTACAACTGAAGACAAAGAGAAGTCAATATTTTTCACAATATCTCCAACATGCTTTGGCCTCCCGAGCTTTCATCGCGACACCCATGGGTGAACATTACACGGAATCGAGCGTGAAGAATACCTTGCTTCGATAGCACGCCACCCCACGAAGTAGTTATTCGGAAGCCATACTTCTGAGCTTATAGTACCGTCAGATTGAGCTAGCTTAAAGTTAAGTCAAAATGTGCTGTTAATGACCGATTGGGTCATCGAGCTTTAAGTGCAGAACGTTGGCATAGTGAACTATTTTTCGACTCGGCTCGATTACTCCCCTAGTGAGCATCGCCAAAATCTTGCAAAGTAAATGGATGAAAAGCTCATTCAAAGAAAAGAGCGCCAGATGGAAGGGATTTTTGATATACATGGAAAACATCATTACACCTAAAGAAAGAGCACTAACTTGTTTCCCTCCTAGACAGGTATGAGAAAGGGCAAACCCATAGTACTCCGCTTTCCCAATCCCGATCACCTTCCCTTTACAACCACCAATAATTCCCACGGTACCGACGCAGCCATTTTCAGCTTCAGAACCAGTAGATTCTTCAAGCTAATGTCAAAATGAGGGCCTCCAAGAATTATTGCCAGATTCAGGGAGAAGGGCTCACTCTGATGGTGAGCTCAGCTCTAAGATGGAGTATGCCATCAATAAAATAGGGGCCATCATCCGCCATGAAAGCTGTCCAAGGTATGCCGAAGAGATTACGGTATCCAACAGCCTTCCCGCCAGTGAAGGTATAGTTGCCTTTATACTTGCTCGCAAACTCCTCGCTCGGCTTTGACCGAGCTGCAAATTCATAGTCGACGGCGAAAGCAACCGAACCTTTCTCTTGCATCCCTAAGAACAGGCCAAAACAATGAAAAGAGCTCTGCTGGTCCATGTTGCAGTGGGCAGAGAGGAAGAACCCCTGTCCTCCAAGATGAAACGCCTGAGAATAGACTCGACCAGAAGGGAATAAATGTGCACATTCCTCTCTCTTCAGGTCTAGGTAAACAATGCATTGTTGGCGGGGCAGTTCAAACTCCACCACCTTCACTGGGCGGTACTTATAAGCCCTCTCCACAAACCGGCGGTGGATACCATTGGCTTCTTCAGCAGCTAGCGACCGTTGCCTGTATGGTGCCTCAGCCTTGAAAAAGAGAGCCTCAAGAACAACCTTTGAGGCAAGATCCGGATCAAAGTCATTGCAACTCAGAACCTTCCTCAACTTCCGACAGGTCATGTATGGAAAACGGATGAGTCTCCCAAGTTTTGAAGCAAGGACTCCTCTTCGCTCCTCTAGTTTAGGATAATGCATCCTGGCCCACTTGAGAACAAAGTCATAAACTGCATCCTCAGATGCCACTTGAAGATCATCGCTGGCCAGTACCGCCTCAACACCTGCCAAAGGCAAGTTCAACACCTCTTCTGGGAACCTGGAAACCAATCCGACAAAATAGTTAAACAGTGCAGAGTCTCATCAGTCAGCTTATGTACTCTGCCGCAAAGCTTTCAGCTGAACTAGGATTTCTAAAAGCATACATCAGGAAAGAATTGCATATTCCGTTCTTCCTCAAACAATCAATCAAAAGAACATGAAAATTTGACAAATAAAAGAAAGGTTCTTTTACCATAGAAAACGAAAAGTATCCCTTTCCACTAGGGAAAAGCCATTGCACAGATGAGAAAGAAGACATACTTGAAACACTCAATATTCATAAGAGATAAGAAGTCTCAAGGAAGAAAATCTTACTTTGTTATGTCCTTGTAACGTACAGCAAGAAATTGCTTTGCTGCATCCGTGAGAGGCTGAACTGCTTCCGCCATTAGAACACTGGAAGGAAGATCCAAGTAGAGCAATGCAGACTCACAAGTCATAGGTAAGTTCCGCAACAGTCTACTGCAATATCTCATGCATGATGCCACCTCAAACTTGTCTGCAGTTATTAAAACATCCAAGAGAGCAGTCGGTGTGGATGCTGATATAGTATTACAGTACATAAAATTGACAAGGTCCATGAAAGCCGCTTCCTCTGCTCCACAAATGACAACAAAAGAAAGAGAAATTAGCAGAATCCAAATCTGTCAGTATGGAAGGGATAACTGTGCACTGTGTATGAGAATGTGCTGCAGCAAGACGCCATGTATGCAGGATAGGTAGTTATAGCCAAAATCCTTTGAGTGTTCGGATAAGTACCAGATGCATTGATTGTCAAAGTCACATGCCGTTGCTCCGATTCTCTCATCCCATTTGAAAACAGCTAAAGAATACACTAGATGTCAATTGGACTAGTCGAGCATGGAAAGCAAAACAAGTAATAGTTCACAGTGACTGAAAATTTTCACCTTGTAAAAGAAAGGACTCTTTGCTGCTAAAATTGGGGAGCTTATGTGCAAGGTTTTTACTTTAAGAACAGCTGAACACTCCATGGTTAATGATGTACCACCACACTGCGCAGTTTCATCACCTGTAAAAGTCTCTAATTAACATCAAAACAGCACAAACAAAACTAATCATTTTAACAAGTGATGTAAGAAGACAATGTACAGTGCCACAGGCATGGACACTAAAACCAAAGGAAGAAAAAAGGAAAACAGAAGTACTTCAAGGCAATTACTTCTCATGTGACAGCTCCATAGACTATACATACTCTTCCTATTTGCAAATGCTGCAAAAAAAACCTCATGCCAGTCTTCCATCTCAAAGAACTACGTATCTGAGACTTACTGCTAATGCTTTCTCCTAAATATAAAGTAAAGAAAAGGTCTACCTCACAATTCCCAAAGGACAACTCCTTGAAACAGCTTTCATTTTGTGAATTACCATCTTTTCCTCCTCTAAGGTCTAAGAATGTACATAAATAGAAAATATAGCAGGCAAACAATACCCAGAAAGAATAAAGGACCAGTAACATCTACAAGCAAGGGGGGCATACATGTGAACATGATCAATAACATGCACCAGGAAATTCTTAAAATGCACCCAGCTCTCCTACAACTCTACCAAAAAGATCAAGATGGAGACGGGATTGATGCATCATTAAAGCTACCAGATTTTATCAAGAGGGAGGAAGAATATAGAAATACCAAGTCTTTGCAAACTCATCCCGCCACCTGAAGGTGATTCCTCAATCATTGCTACCGCTTCCTCATCCTGATTCTCGTACCCAGCACCATCATCTGTATCTGGCATATTGCAACTCAATATCTGCTCCTCAAACTGAACGGGATCTAAAACTACAAAAGCAAACAAGTTACATTATTAAGTGATCTTTTTTCCAGAAATGGAGATATGGGAACTATGCTTGGATGACAGATCTAAAGTGAACTGAGATAATTAACAGCCAAAGTGACAGCAGAGGAACTTTGCCATATAGAAGCAAATATTCACAACAAGTACATATTCATGGAGGCAAGAAAAGAAACATGACTTGTTTTAGTGATCATAGCATGTTTGAAACCTAGACAAGGAATTCCCTTACAAATAAGAAAAATAAAAATTAGTTTCTAATACTCATGAAATCACTGGCACATCAGGATCCATGGTCATGATAATTTGTTAGTTAGGCTAATACCTCCTTAATGCACACCATCGAATATAAACTTAAATAAGCAAACCAGGAAGTGAGATTGATAGTAATTCCAATAAGCCAAGTAGAACACATGAGATTTAGCAGTTCGGGTAGGTATCTTATTTGAACTTCTCCAATTAGTTCTTGGGGGTGCTCAGAGGTTGGTATAGCCATTCGATTGGTGTGAGGTTGTGGTAGTGAGGAAATTGAAACACGTGAATGTAGCCAAAGTAAATAGTTCACATTACCATCAACACATTTTTCAAAAATAACGTGGATTTCAAAAATGACATCATCTATTTAATAAGCAGAAGTGAACTCGATGTGAAATAATATCATGAGAGGTTCTTCAGCCAAATTGAAGACACAATAGTGCCATTGCCACAATGCTCTAGACTCAATAGTAACCACTAGCCATATGTTACACTCTGAAGCTCCACAGATGCATAGAATTTAATTAAACACACAGTGTCAAGGCATAAAAGAAAAATCAAGGCTCACTACTAACATTTTTAACCAAGCAGCAAATATTCCACAACCAGAGAAAAGTAGTTCCAGACAATGACGAAACACGAAAGTCACTCCTCCAAGTATAGACTTCCAGATCCAGACAACCAAAACTAAGAAGAAGCACTTACTACCCAGTATCTGACTTTTGGGTATTTACTTTACTTAAAATGAGAAAAGAAGATGTTCAAGTACTTCAGCATCAGTGCAAATACTCATAAGTATTGATTCTATACGAAGAATTAATGAACAACCTCTCTTTCCCAGCTTTTTGTCCTCTAACAAGGACGCAACTGTGTTAATCAATAACAATGCACTCAAGCAAATTTCCCTGGCGAGAAGTGTGTCTTTGAAAAGGGAAAAAGGGGGATGCTCAAGCAGCCCAAAAGTACTGGAAAGCAGGTTTTCTCAATGAGATATCTCCTTGACCTTTTCTTCAGTTGAAAATCACAGAGCATCATGGACGACTTATTGGAACTTACATCTCAAGGACCTTTCTCCATAATAAGAAGATTATAGATCATAACACTGCTATGGATTTGTTTGATTAAACATATGCATATAAGAATTTAAATACATATGCCTATGAGAATTTTCATATCGATTTTTCCAGCATAATCTGTATCGTGTATGCCTTCACCTACATTTCCATATGATGCACATCAAAGCAAACTCAATTATTAATTACATCCTGAGTGTGAAGTTTAATTTCATTGAATTCAAGACAAAGGTGAGCGGAAACAACTACTTTCCTCTATCCCAGTTAAGCATTGAAGACCTAACTCTTAAAACTCTAAATTTACAATGGACCGCCTTCAATTTTGAATAAATCGGTATGCTGCATTTCAGCCCACTTCAAACTTATCATATGCTTTTCTTCGACCAAAAAAAAAAAAAAAACTTATCATATGCTTTTTGAAACTAAGGGACTGCTTCCATCTTAAACCACGGCATCAAAAATATGTCAGTCAAATTTGGCCTGAAACGAGATTTTTCATCTCTAGGTGTAAAATTGAGGTACAATTTGTACCATTTTGAAAGCTAGACAGACAATGTCAACATAAGCCTCTGCCAGACAGGTAATTCCTCGGCAAATAAAACGAAAAAAGAAAAAAAAAACTGAACTGAAGCTCCTTCCTTCACGACAGCCTAAACGACAGACACAACTCTACTACACATACGAAGGAACGAAATGAACCGAGGAAGCAGAACTAACCGTTGTCTTTCCTGATCTCCTCCCTCCGTCTCTTGCGATTACGAGCCCAATCGGCTATGCTGGTGCATCCCTCGCCGTCGGACTTGAAGTCGGGCAAATCGGGGACGATTTCGATCCTGAGGATCCGATCGGAGAAGTTGCTGTCGTTGAAGGCGAACCCGAAGTCGGAGTCCGATTGGGGGCCGGGGGAGAAGCCCGAGTCCATGACGCTCACCGGCGGGTCGAAGAGATCGCCGTTCGCTTCCCTCATGCGCGACGGGAAACCCTGGACTTCGACGGACTGCGAGACGGAGGAGTTGGTTACGGTCCTGGGCGAAGGGAAATGAATGCAAACGAGACGAGCGAGCGAGCGAGAGATGTGACTGACTTGTGCCCTAGGAATGGTGGCTTGTGGGGGAGATCCAGCATTGAAGATTACCGGATTTCTTTCCTTTTTTATTCGGGGGGCCTTATTTTGTATTTATTGATATATATATACACTTTTCAGACCTATGGTTATCCATCTCTCTATGTCTTATCTTAATCTGTAACTGTACTTCTATACCCATCTAATCCACATTTACTAAACTACCCTTGATAAAGCTAATGATTTGAAGAATCGTCCTTGTGAATTCACTGATGATTTTATATCAATAGGCATGCAGCCCTCCTGATAAAGAGATTGGAGGAATGGGGACGCTAGTATCACATGTGCGGAATTCGACTTCTGCGCTCTGCAAAGAGACCGAGCAAAAGTTAGAGAGAGAAGAGTCAGAGATAGGACGGACCAAAAAAAAAAAGGACTGATGATTTTACCATTCACTTGGCTTCTCTATTTTCAATTTTCGTCTTAAGTTTGACAAGCGTTGTTCACTGTTCACCCATCTATTTTATTGTCCGAGTGTTTTCGGTGATTATTCAGACATGACGAGAAAATGTTACGAAAATTCCACTTATAATTATAATTTTTATTTTTTTGTGAAAGCCATCAAAACATGCGCCAAAATGCTAACGAAATCGGATTGTTCTTCTTTTTGCCAGTAAATTGCTTTTCGATGGCAAAGCACAAGTGAGACTTTGATGGTTCTTGTGAAGTTAAATTATTCACGGAAAATGAAGGAAAACAAAAATCAATGGTGTGACAAATTTGCTGACTGGCATGGTCGGGGGAGTCGGTATTACAGATGTGCACGCATCTTATGATGAAGGTAGGTTCCAGAGATTAACGAATGGAATTATTTTATTGATATGAAGTTTTATAGAAAATTTGAATTAAAAAACTAGGTTGACATTTTTTTGGGCTTCTATGGTTGGAAGAATTTTTAAATGATTGACGGGATTAGGAACCTCTGGTTCAATGTGTGGCCAGGAAACGAACCTTGGTGCTTAGTGTTAACGCATTTCTGATGTTAGACTTTCTGCGAATAAGACTAGAGTACAGCCGAGCGACCCAGATCTAGAAGTCGATGGCTCGGGTTTGGTCCGTAAGGACCCTCGATCGGGCTACAAGAAACCAGGGCCAAGTCCAACCCATGAGGACTAGGTTTGGACATTAGGTTTCAGATTGAGTATCTTGTCGTAAATGCAGGTCAAGTTGTATTCGGTAAGAAATTGATTATGATATATAAAAGAGGATTTTCGAAACATAAGTATTGATTATTCAATTGATGACAAAAAGATTTCCCCTTTAACTTATTTTCTTATAAGATCCGAATAACGACAACATATTCGAATCCTTATTTGTCGTGCAATAAATGGAGTCATATGCAGGTAAATTGGTCGTTTTTGTATACCAACTAATTTTGGAAGCATGAGATGCCCTCCCAAGTGCATAACAAATTTCAAAGTAGCTAGGACATCCTATTTTGTCTCAAGCTACTTTCCAAGCTTCCTAAATATGTGTAAACGTGTCTCATAATCATTCTGTCGTGGATAAAATTACAAGTACCGACTTTGCAAGATCTTCTTTTGACAGCCCTATCATATGGACAGCAAATTCAAAGGTGATTTCAGCCTTTAACATTTCCTTTTTTTATGACGCGTCCATATTTTTTCCTAATGTGTATTATGAAAGTATAATACAAGCAGGATAAATCACAATGTAAATAGTGAATTTTGTTATCAACTACTTCCATAAATATGTGAGTTTCTACATCAGAACTTAAGTCTATCTCATCAATCAATTCTTCGCCAACTAATTTTGCATCTTTAAATATTGTCTCTCTCCACAATCAACGGAAGATATATATATATATATAATTCTTCGCCAACTAATTTTGCATCTTTAAATATTGTCTCTCTCCACAATCAACGGAAGATATATATATATATATATATATATATATATATTATATAAAAGCCACCAAAAACCCTAAACTATGCTCATTATAATACATTTACCCCAAACTTTTTCTGGTGACACCAAAAACCTCATACTTGTACCTGTGTGACACATTTACTCAAAGCTTTATTGTGCGACACCAACTAACTCAAGCTTTTATCCGTGTGACATACTTAACCCAAATTTGTAGGCGTATGACACATTTACCCCAAATTTTGAGATAAATATGTTACACGGATATAAATTTAGGGGTTTTTGTGTAACAAGAAATTTTTTTGGGGGTAAATGTGCCACACTTATATAAATTTAGGGTAAATGTGTCACATATGTACAAGTTTGAGATTTTTTGTGTCACAAAATTCGGATAAATGTGTTACGGTGGGCATAGTTTAGGGTTTTTGGTGTCTTTCAGTGTTCCTTTTGTGTTTTACACGTGTGTGTGTGAGGTCTTTAATTAGTACAACAATAAGAGCCGAATAAAATGCCAAACGGTTCAGATCTATTCGAGACGCATCGATTCGAGCTAGATCTAGCAAACATGCACTCAAATTCTATAACCCATCCAAACATGCCCCGAACAATATGGTACGGGTGTACCTTTTTTAACTCTGCGAGAAAATTCTCTGTGAGCATTGGGTTTTCTTTGTACTCTACATGAAATCACGAACTAAACTGATATATGTTCTTCTTTCTGGAGCCTCCTTAGCCCCCCAACAATGGTCTACTCATAATTATATGTGATCGGTTCTCGGTTCGGTCCGTTTCCCGCGCGGTCCAACGGAACCGTTGGAAGCTCTGCTCCTTGGCTTTTGTGTCGTGACTCTATTCGATCTCTGTAGAGTTGGAGCTCTCTGCTCTGTGGAGCTCAAAGAACTCTGTTTCTGAGTGTTGTGAGTGACGAAGAAGAGGAAGATGAGCTGAGCGTGCTTTATATAGTCTCCGTCGGTATTTAAAAGTTCTCCGCTTGTTCATATGAAAGAGGGTTGATCGTCAAATCAAAGGGGACGTCTCGTTCTTCTTCAACGTGCAAGGGAGGCATTTTGTCCTTGTCTTTCTGCAAATTTTTTCCCTAAGAATGACGGTCCAAGTAATTTCGCAGCAGAAGGGGTCGACGTGATTCATCTTCGGCCACGATATCTTTAAATACAGTATATACTCAAGAAATGCCAAAAGGAAGTGTCAAAACTTCCGTATACGGAGATCATTTAAGTGCCAAATTGAAGAAAAAGTGATCATTTAAGTGTGGCGATAAATTCTTGCCAAAAGATATATGTGAAATTAATAATTAAATATTTGAAGTGACATGGCATTTTAATTTTTTAATTTTTTTTTAAGTAACACATCAGTTATCTTTCTTTTTTTTTTTTCCTTACCTTCTTCCTCTGGTCTGTCGTCGAACCTACGACCAGCCAGAGGGACGGCGGAGGGCCGGCTAGTGCGAGGTCGGCCTCGCCCAGCCATGGCAAGGCTGACCTCGCGACCCTCCATCTGGCCTATCAATGGCCAGAGGCAGAAAGGAGAAAAAAAAAAGCCGAGAAAATGCGTTAAATGACGTCGTTTTTATGCCTTAGATGCCGACTAGACCTCTGACGAGCCACGTAGCCTTCATATATTAATAAAAAAAATACGTCGCATTTTTTGCCAAGCAGATTGAAGTTGGCACTTAATGATTGTTTTTCAAAAAAAAATTGGCACTTGAGTGATAAAAAAAAAGTTAGCACTAAAGTGAGTCTTGTACACAAGTTTTGGTTTAAACAAAAAAAAAAATATACAAGTTTTGGCACTTCTTGTATCATTTTCCCTCAAGAAATATATGTGCTTCCTTCGGTGAGAGAGGATTTAATCAATAAATAAGCTAGAAATCTATGAAAAAATCAATTCGGGCGGTTCCCACCCTAGAATTGGACCAGTGCCCTGGGAACCGCCCAAAATCAACCGGTCCGATCGGTTCTTTTTGCTCACCCCTATTTATAATTAGATGGCTCGATAGACTTACTTTTCGATTGTATAAGGTGGTCATAGATATCACTCGACAATTCAAGGAGAGACCCAAAAAGAAAAAAAAAAGGTATTGCTTAACGTTAACGGAGGTGGAGATTATCAAAGGCCCAAAGGATTGAAGGTTAGTGACAAAAATTTGAACCATTAGTTTGGATCAGATTGAAAGGATCATTCGAGGGGTTGGGCTTCACTTTCAATAGAAAATAACACGGTAATTGGGCCGGCCTGGATGGGCCTCCCATAATTGTCCCAAATGTTTAAGTCAGCCCCGATCCGAACGCTTTAAATTGCCACTAATGATAGACACAGCATAAGCAACATGGCCCAACCCTACTCTAGTTTGAATTTTAGTGGAAACTTATTTCCCTACCTTAAGAAACTTCCATTCGAGTCCGTTAACATAATCATTACTCTTCAGGATCTTTATTAGGTCGAATACCGGTGTAGGAAACTGTTTACACGTTCATTATTCGATAGTTAACATGTAAAAAGATTTGGCCGCAAAGTTCATTCCAAATACACATGTCAATAATCAAATGGCGAAAATACAAGAGTGGTATTACACTAGCGGAAAAACCTAAAGTAAAGTCAACGTGAAAATAAGTAATACCACGAAAAATCTCAAGTTGGTACACCTGTGATAAATTTACCTAGACTAGTACTTATGTGACAAATTTACCCCAAACGGCACACCTGTGACAAATGTACCACAAACTGGTAACACTTGCGATAAATTTTCCCCAAACTGATAATACCCGTGAAAAATATATCCCAAACTAATTATTTGGGTCACCAAAATTGTTAAACTGATAAGCGCGTGGCATATTTACCGTCTATTAACTTCCGTCAAATTTTACTGTTAAATTTAACTAGAACTCTAGATCGTCTTCCTCTTCATCGAGCCCTTCATCGTCGTCTTTATCTCAGGTCGTGGAATTTATCGTCAAAACTCACAAGTTTGGGGTAACGGTAAACTTTGATGAAAGCTAACGGATGGTAACTAGGTCACACATGTATCAGTTAGGAGTTTTTGGTGACCTAAAAATTAATTTGGGATAAATTTATCACATGTATTATTAGTTTGGAAAAAATTTGTCACAAGTGTACTAATTTGAATTTTTTTGTGGTATTGACCTATAGATTTCCACGTGAGACTTGCCATGTCAACCGCCATACTTTGTCCAACTTAACAATTTAAATGAAAAATTTGACGGAAGCTAATGAAGGGTAAATTTGTTATGCTTATACCCCGTTTGAGGTTTTGACGATCCAAAAATTAGTTTAATATTAATTTATCGTAGGTGTATCAGTTTAGAGTTTTTCAATATATTAACCCAATTTTTAAAGTTATATTTTTACGCGGAGGATCTAACACATTTGTCTTATCTCATCTTACGGTGCATGAAGGAATCTAAGACGTCATTATTATACCATGGAGGAGAAAACTCTGGTTTTGATATTGCATGGAGTTTTAGTTATATTGGGAGCGCGCATCAGAGGCCCGACATTTCAACAATTTCCCTCCCACGCGTGAGGGGATTCCTTCTTTAGGATATTCACTAAATATAAGACCCATCAATTTACAATCGGCTTTGATACCATTTGTTGCAGCAAAAGTCCGATACTTTCACTTGGGAAAATCGCCAAGTGGGATTCCAAATCCGAACTCATCAACATATCCAGTTGGACTCTTTACTTAAAAACTTAAGTCAATAAGTCTTGGGTCAACTATGATATACTGACTACTCCAAACCACACCGATTCTCCGATGTGATACTTTTTTTCTATCACAATCCACGCATGCATCTCAGAGGCTACCCAAAGTTTTCATTATAGGTTAAAAGTGTCTTTTGAGTTGTGAAATAAATCAATCAAAAGCAGAAAACGTCATTCAGCACAAAAAATTATAATAGACATTCCAGTACATATCCTGGGGTGGGAATAATTCGTCTAATTATTAGGTCTTGATTCCGATTTAACATTTCGGAGCTAAGGACGAAAAGACTTTTGGGGAATAAAAGTAAAACAAAAAGAAAAGGAAACTAACGTTATATTCTCTTGCGAATCATCCTTCCAAGTACAAAAGTTAGTAAAGCTCACATTCTTACATATCATCTAGACGTCTTTTTCATTCTTAATCACCATATTTAGTACTTCCATCTGAGACAAATGACAATATATTTCTAGGGTTTAATGTTGCAAAAAGCTAGATTCTGTCCACTTTCGACGCTAAAAAGGTGGCAATTCCCATTGGCAATATTAATCTTTTTTATTTGGGGAAGTGCTTGTTATTGCATGAGAATCCATGCATGGCGATGCTCTCTGTCTGTGGAAATTTCGAGAATCGCTTATCTTTTTGGTGCCTAAAATATTTTGGTGGCACGAGTGAATGTTCAAGGAGGGCATAATCTCAAAGAGTGTGCATTGGGGAATATTTTTGTTACTTCAATTTGGAGAAATTGAAAATTGGGGTTTCTTATTTTTTATTTATTTATGGAAATAGAGTTTCCATTTTCGAGAACCTCAATAAGTAAGCTTGCAAAATGAAAGTTCTCCAATTATTCTCCAATTTGTCCGATCATAGACTTTTTCATCACTCAAAAAACCACAAAAAGTAAGGTTATGGAAATTTCTCGGACCATGGAAAAAAAACGGGTATAGAGATTTTGCGTGCCACATTTTGTTTATTTTCTTCGTGAAGTTTCTTCTAATCTTCCTTCTAATCACCCCTAAATAAATCATTATCTTTCATCATTTGACCGTAAAGGAGAGAGAAAGAAGAAAACAAATCTCTCTCTTTTTTTTCATACCCTGCCGATTCCTACCTGGAACCGAATCAAACCAATCTTACTTATCCAATTCTAACCAAGTTCGTTTGGAGATCGGTTCGATTCCTGAGTAAAAAAATTAGGAATTGGCCTTGATCGATGCGGCTCCTTATTCTCAGCCTTGAACTGATTCAGGACCAAACCCTACAAGTCTTTTAGATGAGAAACTTTTGCAAAAAAAAAAAAGAAAGAATAAATAAAAAAATTAAGACCTATCAACATAAGCAGGTCATTAAGCTTTTGCAAAAATAATACATACGATAGAGCAACTAGATAAAATATAGAAACTGAAAAAATTAGGCCGGTTCTCGCAATTTCAAGTATTGAAACCGTCTCTGATATGATAAGTTTCAGATTTCTGCTCTCAAACCTATGAATCCTGAAATCGATCCATCCTAATTTTTCATTTCGTTTTCCTTGCTTTCCTTCCAATCATATAACACTAAAAGGAAGAAATACAAAAGCATGTGAATTTATGCAAAATGTCAGTTTCAGGCAAAAAGTAAAAGAGGACAGTGTCGTTTCGTTTATATCGCAATTCGCAAGGAAGAGGTACAAGGTCATTTCATTGTACAGACGGACCCCTTTATTAGTCAAATGACCTATGAAACGCTCATGTGCTTTGCCTTTTGGTCATATTCCCTCTTTCGGTTTTTGTTTTTGCAGCAGTCTATTCAAGTGTCCTCTGAAAGGTCTTTCTTTTTGCTTACCAAAAAAAAAGATAAAACAACAAAATAAACACGAAAGAAATCTTCACCAGGGGATTACCCACGGTGATTGTTCGATGTGATTTGACATAGAAATAAACAATTACAATGGAAATTAAAGTCTAGATGTCCCGAGACGATCTCATCAGAAAATTAGGTGACTACATGTTGCAGGGGTGATTACAATTTAAGTGTACACTTTTTAGGAAGCAAATCCAATAAAGCTCATGCCGGCTCTAAGATGAATAACAACGGTGTATTTTGTAAAGAACGTGCAAAAAAGTAACTTAAAAGGTCAATGTAACTATTATCTTATTATCCCTTAAGTTTGTTATCGAACAAAATAATTGAAAACGAAAGTGCGCGAAATTTAGGATATGATATCCGATGTAAACAAGTAACATTGTGCCCTCAGAATTCAATAGATTGATTCTATTTATTTCAGTGTTGTCCAAGTTAGTCAAAAGTTAATGTAACTTTTGATAGTTCCGCTGCCCTACCATAACAACAACAACGCTTTAGTCTATTTGATGTGGTTGCATACATATCTATTTTGGGCGAGGACCCTTTAGGATAGCTAATTTCGTGGTTAATTAGATCATTTTCTTTCTTTTACACAATATAAGGTATGAACCACGAACTTTTCTTGATTGTCACACATTATATAGTGTCAAATAACAAGCCCTTTTCTTCTTTTCCGTTCGAACTTCCACAATGACTTTCTTCTGAGAAGAACACATCCTAAGTTCTCAAAACATTATAGAGAAATAACATGGCTTTAATATGTGTATCCGTTGAGGTGGTGAAGACTACTTAAGAAGTTGAATACAAGCATCAAGATTAGAGAAAAGAAATTCAAAAGCAAAGCTCACCCAAAAAGTCACTCAACAGCATCCTCAAGTTCCCTTCAAATAAGCAATTGAACAATACAATTACTAAAGTCTATCAAGTACATCGGATCCTTACTGAGAATATTTTAATTTTAAACAAGTTAGGAAAGATGGGAGAAGCTGAGGAATTCAGATCAGAAAGTATTGATGGACAGATGAGAGGGGAAAAAGAAGAAGTGTTGATGGGACAAATGACATGAAATGGTAAAGAGAAAGAGGAGAGGGGGGGTTGTGTGGTGGGGGTGAAAGAAGTACCATTTCGTTGGCTTTCCTTCCGTCCTTCTCCTTTGGATTGACAAGACAAGTGTTTTTTTTCTTTTTTTCTTTCAGTAGTGACTGAGAATCTGATGTGATCTTCCCTCCCAAATCAATAATTTAGTTGATATTTCTTCTCTTTTGTCTTCCTTATTCTCGTCATCCTCTCATTGGCTATTCAGTTTGCTTCCCCACCCTTCTCTGTCTGGTTCCCCCAACTATTTCCCGTCTCTAATTATGTCCCCTTTGCCAATATTTAAAAAAAAAAGATTGAGTGAAAAGAAATTCGTTCTCCAAGGCCACTCTTGCCTTTGTTTTGTTTATGCACAGGGCATAAGGATGAGTTGGCAGGTTTTAGACACGCTTGGTTAACAGAGATCCCTACTCAGTGAGTCCTTTCTTTCAACTTAGAAAGCGTATTGTGAATATCAGTGGGCATCGAAGAAAGAAACTGGTGATCCTCGATCCCCATACATGTTACCCTTTCAGAGATTCTATCATGTCTGAATCTAAGTAGGGTTCGCGCTGCCGGCTCCAGTCATGTGGACACTCTTCGACCTCGGACTTCAAACGAATTTTGGAAACTGATTGTTCAATAGTTCAGTAGGGTCTTTCAAGCTGAAGTTTGTTCAGCTTCTTGCATGGCTTTTGGACATTACACATGGTAAATCACCGATCTTCGATACAGTTCGAGTTTATTTTCTTCTTTAAATATCCCGGGAGTAAAAAAGAAATTTCCCCCTTCAAATGGGTTTCGTTCTTTAAGCTCGTGATCCATTGCATTAAATCCACATTCTATCGCGAATGGAAAATTCGATGCGATGATGTTAAGCTTATTGTTAGATAACGTCTATGATAGGATGCGATTGAGAGAGAGCCGCAAGAAAAAGTGCCTTTCGAACGGGTGCCTCCTTATCTATAAAATAAAAAAAAGATAACTTCCACCAAATTGAGGCGGTTCACTATCAAGTTTGATACCTTCCGAAAGCGCTAAAATCAAAATATGAGGCAGCACATTCGAGAGATGTCAAACATGATACGAGAGCTCAAGACAGCAGGCCATACCCTAACTGATGAACAGCAAGTTCAGGCTGTTATAAGGTCTCTTCCTGAAAGTTGGGAGCATATGAAGATTAACATGACGCATAATGAGAATATTGTAACGTTTGATGATATAGCGCGTCATTTGGAGTTAGAGGATGGGCCCTTAGAGGCTGCTAGATCCTCTACGCATGCTTATGTTGTTGAACTAGTTCGCGCAAAACTTTGGGCTTTAAGCGCAGGAGGAACTATAAGTTCAACAGAGGGAAGGAGACTGAACAGGCACCCAAAAGAGTCAAATCCCTCCGAGGCAAGAAGCGCGGTGGGAAGAAGAACAAGGCCAAGATGATCTGTTACAATTGTGGAAAAATGGGTCACTTCGCTCGTGAATGCACTGAGTCGAAGAAGGTAACAGATTACTCCATTACTTTAAGTAATGATTTTGTTTCTACCACTGTAATGCTTGTTGAATCACATTCTATGTGGACTGTAGACTCAGGAGCTACATACCATGTAGCTAGAGATCGGAGAGCATTTGTGGAGTATCTTCGGATACTGCTAGGAAAGAGATGGATATATGTTGGAAATAACTCCAGAATTGAAGTGAAGGGTGTCGACACATGCAAATTAAATTTACGTGGTGGTCGAACTCTATTTCTATATGATGTCCTCTATGCTCTTGATATTCGGTGAAACTTGGTCTTTGTAGTTGTTCTTCTAAGCTTAGGTTATGTTTTAAATTTCCATGGTGATTGTGTTGACATTAAGTTTGCAACAGTTTATTATGGTTCTGGTTATGTACTGAATGATTTTATGGTTTTAGACATTGATGACAATGTATATAATGTTAATGATAATGGTTGTTTCTCTTTAATTGCATCTTCTAATAATGTGAATATTAATGCAAATGTTTGGCATGCTAGACTGGGTCACATTGGATTAGATAGAATGAAAAGATTAGCTAGAGAAGGCCTTTTAGGGTCACTCGCTAATATCGATCTCCCCACATGTGAGCATTGTCTAGCAGAAAAAATAACTAGAAAATCATTTGGTAAAGGAATTACGGCTGAATTTCCATTGCAAATAATACATTCTGACATTTGTGGTCCATTGAATGTGAGGGCAAGGCATGGAGCCTCATATTTCATCACTTTTATAGATGACTTCACGCGTTTCGGTTATGTTTTTCTGATTTCCCATAAGTCAGAAGCATTGAATTGCTTAGATGATATATGGGTTTGGTAGAAAATCAGTTAAACAAAATAATAAAGACATTAAGAACTGATCGCGGACGTGAATATCTATCTAAGCAATTTAAGTCTCTTTATGATGAAAAGGGTATTAAAAGACAATTAACTATTCCTTATACCTCGCAACAAAATGGGGTTGCTGAGAGAAAGAATAGAACCCTATTGGAAATGGTTAGGTCTATGATGGCGCAGGCAAATCTACCAATCTCATACTAGGGAGATGCGTTATTGACTGCCGTCTATATACTTAACTTCTACTCCTTATGAATTATGGATTGGTAGAAAATCAGATTTAAGCAATCTGCAACCTTGGGGTGCGTTGGATATGTTTACGACTCTTCCTATAAATATGAAAAATTAGGTCCTGGAGGGAAGAAATGTATCTTCATTAGATACTCAGAACACTCCAAAGGGTATGTGTTCATAGGTAAACAAGCTGATAGAAGTGTGACTGAAAAGGAGTAACGAGATGTCGCGTTCTTGGAGAATGATTTTCCCAGTAGAGGTGAGATTGATAAGAATTTCCAGTTATGTGAGATGAAAGATCTTGATAACACATCCACAAATGTTGTTGAGGAAAATAATGATTTACCTCAACATACTGGTCCTAGTGGGAGTGTTGCATCGTCTAGTGAACTGAATCAATAAGGAGTTTAGTTACACAAAAGTAATCGTACAAGCATTCCTCGTCGTTAGTTTGAGATTGAAGGGGAAGCATTTATGATTGCTACTCAAGACGATGCAGAGCCTAAGACAATTGAAGAGGCTCTCTCATCTCCTCACAAGGAAGAATGGAAAAATGCTTTGGAAGATGAAATGGAGTCTATGAGAGCAAACCATGTCCGGGACTTGGTTGGTGTTCCACCTGGACGCAAGGCTATTGGAAATAAATAGATTTTCAAGATCAAGCGTAGGACGGATGGATCCGTTGAGAAGTATAAGGCTCGCTTTGTGGCGAAAGGCTATACTCAACAAGAAGGCATAGACTATGAGGAAACCTTTTCGCCTGTTGTAAGGTTTGCCTCCATACGCCTCATCTTAGCTATAGTCGCAAATTTGGACTTAAAATTACACCAAATGGATGTAAAGATGGGATTTCTCAATGGAGAACTAGATGAGGAAATCTATATGAAGCAACCGATAGGTTTCATAGCTAAAGGTCAAGAGCGAAAAGTTTGCAAGCTTCATCGTTCTATATATGGCCTTAAGCAATCATCTAGACAATGGTACATTCGTTTTCATCGAGTCATAACTTCTTTTGGGTTTACGATGATCGAAGAAGATTACTGTGTGTATGTCAAACGATCTGAGGATAAATTTGTGATTTTATCACTTTATGTGGATGATATTTTGTTGGTTGGGAATGATAAGGATTTGGTTATCACCATAAAAGAATGGTTGTCCTATAATTTTGAAATTAAGGACATGGGAGAAGCTACTTATATACTGGGAGTTAAGATAGAAAGAGATCGTTCAAGAAACTTTCTTGCTCTATCCAAAGAGTCTTATATTAAAAAGATTCTTGTACGTTTTAATATGCAGCATTGTAATCCCATTGATACCCCTATCATTCGAGGTGAATGTCTGAACTCTAAAATGTGTCCTAAGACTCCAAAAGAAAGAAAGAAATGAAAACTGTTCCTTACTCGAGTGCAATCGGGAGTTTAATGTATGCTATGATGTGTACTCCACTTGACATATGTCAAGCCATGGGGTTAATGAGTCGCTACCAGTCAAATCCTGGTCAAGAATACTGGGAAGTAGTGAAGAGGATCCTGAGATACTTGAAAGGCAAAATGGACTATCAACCATGTTATCAAGGGAGCGATTTACGCTTAATTGGTTACTCCGATACTGATTGAGGATGAGACTTTGATGAGCGCAAATCGACATCTGGATATGCGTTCTTTCTTAATGAAGGTGCAATTTCTTGGAGTAGCAAGAAACATACATGCACAGCTTTATCTACAATGGAGGCTGAATTTATTGCATGTTCTGCTGCGGTGCAAGAAGCAGTATGGCTTAAACGTTTCTTCGAAAGTTTAGCCATTGTCATTGATGTTCCAAGACCAATGACAGTTTATTGTGATAGTTAAGTAGCCATTGCCTATATGAAAGATCCCAAGTATTATGGTAGGATGAAACATATTGACATAAATAATAACTTCATTAGAGATGTAATAGCGCAGAAGAAAGCGGTCCTAAAATATATTTCTACGAACAAGATGGTTGCTGATCCATTCTTAAAGGCTGTTCCTAGAGACATGTTCTTGACGCACAAGATGCCTCTAGGGTTGCGTAGAATATGATATGTAATATTGTTGAGGATCATTACATTATGTATATGCACTATACTTATTATTGAATGGATTGATGTTTCATTATCTAGTACAATTTGTTATGAAACTAGCACAGACACACATATATTGTTGAAAGGTATGTTACCAGGCAATGATTGGCTCACTCACATGAGCAATCGCCTCAAGCACTATAGTAAGCGAGTTGAGATGAGACGGTATGTACGAATGATGCTGAAGAGCAAATTCGGTACATAATATACTTATGTCGTCTTGATTGGAATCAAGATGAGGTCTATGATTTATATGTGATAAGACCGAACATGATAGTCCCACAATCATGTATGCTTGATGGAAGCCAGATGCGAGTGCTTAATTGGGTGCTGTAGAGAGCGAGCTAATATAGTACTCGGGCTAAACATATGTACGTGAGAAACATGTAAATATGTTTAGGCTAAGATCCGTATAGTGGATACGCTTGACAAATGACATACGCTCTTATGGAAAGAGAAATCCACTATAGAATGTAATTCATACTACATGTGCTTTATATGACCGATAAAGGAGATGTTTATAATTATCCCTATTTACTCATCATGTGAGTCCTTGAGGTGATTTATGAATTGATTACCTCATTTTGTACTCTATGTTATTTCTAACTATGTTCTCAAAGTAACGGATCAATGTTGCTGCTTTAGCACGTTACCGACTGTCATGAAATTAATATGTCTTTATGGGACGTGTCTAGGAAAGCAGTTGTTCTGAAATGGAGAGAGACATGCGTGCGAAGGAAGACTATTGTTGTTTTACATCTACCACATGTATTTACTGGCCGGCCAATTATATCACCTATTGTGGGTGCGGATATAATTGTAAATATATGGTGAGTTAAGAATAGTCAAGTATAACCTTTAAGGGATAGGTATAATTAGACTGATGTAACAAAATATGTCTGGGTACTATGAGACATTGTTTTATCTTTGGGATTGTAGCCGTTATTTATTCCTAACAGGTGCATAATCTGAGCTCCCAACTGCAGGTGTACTCACTGGTCGCATGATGTATTTGCAAGTATGAATTGTTTCTAAAGTAGATGATATTGATTGCCTGATATTCTTGATAGAGAATTATCAAGCTCATCATGTATGAGTGGGAGATGTTAGATAACGTTCATGATAGGGTGTGATTGAGGGGCCCCCACGAAAATGTGCATTTCGAATGGGTGCCTCCTTATCTATAAAATAAAAAAGATAACTTCCAGGGACTAGATGATGCGAAAACGAACGTTAGATGAACGTACGTTTCTTTCTCCTCTCTCTCTCTCTCTCTCTCTCTCTCTCTCAAACTCATACAGAAAGACACAAAGGCAAATCATCGATACTTTGAGTAACAAACAGCATTTACGTTGTGAAACAAGAATACTTTCCACTCGTGATTGTTCGGACTATTGTGGGTTTGAAGATACGTGGACGCGTCAGTGATTCAACGACATTCCTGGGCAATTCCGCAATCGAACATCGATAAAAGGTTAGTCGTACTTCTCGATGTTAAATTCCAACACTTATGGTGTTCGAAAATAGTTTCCTCTTGCGTGTAGTAGACTCGTGGTACGATGGAAGCTCAGAAGAGGAGAATGATGAGCCATGTAATGAGATTGGAACTAGTTCTTTACCCCTCAGAACGATGATTTCCTCCAACCAGATTCATGGGGTATATTTAGTAGGAGTTTGTCGCCCGCTTGTCACTTTTACTCACGTCAGACCACTTTCCTTAGTCCCTGTTACATCTCGTCAATTTCCTTTCATGCGGTAAACTTCAATCATGTTACTCGATGAAACGAGGAATACAACAAACAAAACAGGCCTAGTTCCCTGAAAAAGTCTAACTTTAGATCAAATCACAATTATGTCTCAAACTTTTATTTAAGGAGAAATATACCTCATACTTTAGATCTAGTCCAAATCTGCCCCTATTTTTGTGTGTGTCTAAAACAAGTTTTAAATTTTAGGTCAAGTCTCAAATCTATTTCAAACTTTTTTTTTTAAGAGAAAGATCACCAATTTTTATTCTAATCCCAATTGCCCCCAGTAGTCCCTGCCCAAAAATCACCGTTCAGTCTCTAATTTTCATATCCTAGAATGATTTCATTTTGGAGATGATTTTCAATGTCACATTGCTGAACATGGAAATGTCATGTCAAAGTTGAGAGTGGATTTTGGGTGTAGATTTGAGAATAAAATCAAAGTTGGTATCTTTCAGACAAAACAAAATATGGGGTGGATATATGACTGGACCGAAAGTTTAGGGTTTTTTGCGAGATAAAAAAAAAGTCTGGGGCAGATTTGGTATTGGACCTAAAGTTTATGATTTTTTCTGAAACAAAAAGAAGTTCGGGGCAGAATTTGGACCAAACCTAGAGTTTTTATTATTATTATAGGAAATTAGACCAAACAAAAGATAATATATTCGCCACTTTTGTTGTCTGCTTTCTTCTTCTTCTTTCACGTACTAATTAAAGAACAAGAGTGATGGATTCAATATTTTGCATATGGAAGTTCATATTTTGAGTTCACTTCATGTCCGAGTGGTTTTTTCGTTTATCAAATTACTCGAGGTAACGATATGTTAATAGCAATGTGTACAATTGGCTTTCTTTTGTCATTTGCTAATACTTGATACACGGCTCCTCCTCATTCCGCCACTACAAGGCATGAAGACTTGATGTTTGGGAAATGATTATGTGTTCGCACACACATTGCTTTAGAGATAATTCTGCCTTATCAGACTTGGAAATACATAGAAATCGAAATATTCATATAAAGATTTTGCTGATGTTGTAACAATTTATACATAAAATACCTATCTTCCCAAGCAGATTTTTTTTTTTGGGATAGATGATATCTGAATGTCCCACGTGTTATTCATTAAGCAACCAACTTATGGTTCGATGAGATTGAAGTTAGTATCGTGAAAACATCATGACATTGGTGGCACGCTTGGTGGGAACACAAGTGCGTCGTAGAACAATGCCACCTAGGACGGAGAAACTCGGCTGAAGAGAAATATGACCCTTATTGTTTGGGAAGAAGGATAGTATCATCCGAAAACCCTAAAATTTGTAACAATAGCGTGATGAAGATTTGTTACTAAAGAATAAAAAGGTGAATTGAAGATAGAGAGCTAACCCTAATGACATAGTTGATTGTCTGGATTTCACTCTGGATGAGATATAAATTTTTCTATTCGATATTTCATGATGTACTTCGAGTTGGATTAAGCAGGATAAACTCGGATACAATCTAAGACAAAGCATCCTCGGTGTTTGGGAGGGACAAGATTACTATTGCACCCAAATAACTTGCCAAAGTAAAGAATTTTTTCTTTTTTTTTTTAAAAAGAAGGTTGCCGAGCATGAAGGAGGGTAAGGGAACAAAGGAAGTGACCACCGCAAGGCGGTCGCTGCTCTTGGACGACTGCGCTATTGTCACTCATCACTCTCGCAAAATTTCCGTCTTCCCTCTCCCGACAACGATGCAATTATGACCAAATCAGTCGCGGTGCTCTCCAGCGACCACATTGATGGGGACAACCACTCATGGTGGTCGTCACGGACTAGCGACCGCCATAGTCGTGGTCGCCATCGTAAAGGGTGACCGTTCCCGCCATCGAGATGCGGCGGGGATTCCCCAGCATATTGAGGGTTTGTAGGGTTTTTTCTACGGTTCTTTCAATCCTAATTTCATTGTTCTTCGTTATTATTTCACAAAACAAGAAGAAAACATGTCCGTAGCCAAACTCATATAGTTATATCCAGTAATCTACAAAACATAAAACGGAATATAGAGAAATCCGAGAGCGGGCTTAACAGTCGAAGCGTCTTGTCCATATTCCCAAGTGGTGGGGCTTAATTTGTCATCATCATCCAACAACGGCTAATTAGTGATTACCATCTGTTTTATCGATAGGTGCGGGCAAAAATTAAGGTTGTTTTTTTTCTTCTTCTTTTTTTGTCCAAATGAGGAACCAAATTAAAGCATATTCAAAGACGGAGATATGTGGAGACTTCCACAAGGCAAGGGGGTTTGGAAAAGGAAAAAGAGAAAACGAATAACTTCATTACTTCACTTAAAAAGATTAGACAAATCAAATCTCTCTCTCCCTCCCTCTCCTCTTTACCTATATAAAGCCACCGTCCCTTCAATGAAATCCACGAGCAGCTGTGTTGAGGATGGTCACAGTGTGGTTTCCTGCAAAGGGAGAGGGAGAAGTGGCTCCATTCTTCACTTTTAAACAGTTCCTTTGGCTTCACAGGTTTCGCTCATGGGCGCTGTCCTCCTTCCTCGAGGGTTCTTCTTCTTCTTCTTCTTCTTCTAGGAAGTGATGTGTTCCGTTTATGTGGGTAAGAGAAAAGAGATGAAGAGAGCTTTCTTCAGTCCACTCATGGGACGTGTTGGGATTTAATTAGCTGCCGACTCATTCATCCACGTACCGAGCGAGCGCGAAGCTCCGTAGATGAGTGAATGATGCGGGAGTCTTGTTGGATCCCAAGCTTCCGGTGCTTGGACTGAAGGGAGCTCCCTCTACTCCGTCCTCTCCACTCTCCTTCTTTATCGCACCATTCGTCCGGAAAACGCCATGTTTTTTCGCGAGACGCCATGTTTTTTCGATTTTGAGCTCTTGTTGAAAGCTCTTTTACAGGGGTCCTGAAGCCCTCGTCTTCATCATCTTTTTTCCGGTTCTTGCTGGTTAGCAGCGACGGGTACATGGACTGAGGAGAACTATATTTGCTGCTCTGTGCTTGAATGATTGAATCCCCTTCTTCATCTTCTTTTCCAATTCTTGCTGGTTAACAGCGACGGGTACATGGACTGAGGAGTACTATATTTGCTGCTCTTTGCTTGAATCTACTTCGCGTGTCACGTGTCTAATACGTTTAGAGAGCACACTATGTGTTTGTTTCTAATTGTTGTGACTAATTAAGTGTTGCAGAGATCCTACTCCCCTAATAAATTAGTTGAAAGGTGACTAGACGGGATAATTTTTCTATGAACTTTTATTCTAGTATACTAATAAGCTAAGTATCCGGATGTTGATTTTGTTGCTTGTTTCAGAACACCTATGGCACTTGCCGTATTTGGAAAATTAATATATGGCCAGGCATGTTGATCGTGATGTTCTTTCCAATTAGTAAATCATTATATGGCCTATTCACGAGGTTGTATCCTGAATATATCTTCATCGCTTGGTTATGTTTCGCTCACAGTTTTGTGGAGCAGCCGAAGTCTAAGGCACATGCAGTCATTATCTTATATGTTGTAAGTATCTAACCCCCGCTAGTTATCATCGGAAGAAATTTTGGGGTCTGCTTTTTGTATGTGTTTCCTTCCTAATAACCTTAGTAAACGTCTTCGTCATCGCCGTCAGTCATCATTTCGTTGAAGCATTTAGGGTTTTACAGAGTATTTGAGCCCAACAACGTCATAGGATACATTGTGTAGTCTCGATCCTTTCCATTGACATATTCTTCTGTGTTTCTGTCTTGACGGGCCACTTCGTACTGGGGTTTTTCTCAATTTTATACGCATGTCTGTTTGTTCTTTTTTTTTGTCTTGCGGAAAATGAGAGATCGAACGGAGTACTCAAACACCACGAGGCTTAAAGCTGGTAAGGTCAAAAGCTTTAACAACAGCAGCAACAGCTTCCTGGACTTGCGCTCCTTTCCTGCGTCAACAATTTCCCAGGGATATGCGTGTCTCACGCACACGGCGCTCGAATTACCGATCTGCCCTCCACGTCGCCCCAAAACATGCAGTAACAATCAGTCGGTCGGATAATTTCGACCGAAAAAGGAAAGAAGAAATCAGTCGGTCGGTCGTATAATGTATTAGCCATATGAAGACTTGTTGATTTGTCATTGCTACAGATGAGGAATATAATTTTATCTTTGATGTAGCTCATGGTACATATGATAAAGAGAGATGCACGATGTAAGTAAGGCGGATCTTGCCGAAAGTGGTCTGGACATGCATTCTAGTTTTATCAATAAAAGCTTGATGTCCGAACGACATTATAGAAACAAACAACGGGTTATCGAAAGTAAAATCTTTGACTCGGAGAGCCAACAGCATTGCATTGAATTTGAATGGAGGGTGTCGTGAGATTTTAGGACAAAGATGTGGAATGTGGGTCGAGTTCGCAAAATGAATTTTTAGAGACTTCCGTCACAATCTTAGGACTGGTTTTTGCTGATGTCGCCCTTGGATTTGGAGATTGATCGGTGTATATATCGGGAAAGTTTAAGATATTATGTATGTCAAATGATGCCACGTGAGTGTAATTGGTAAGTGATCTCTTATGTTGACGAGTGAAATAAAAGACACAAGATTTAAATCTTGTTTTGCAGATTTGATATCCTTGATTAACCTAATATCCACACAAATGAATTTTGATTCTAAGATAATGAAACTGGTGCCAAGTGTACTAATATCCGACAATGTGGACATAATCTCTGATTGGATATTTGATTTTGTAAGTCATTCTGATGTTTCCCTTCGAACAAACACTAGTGACCCGAGTGCCTAAGCATTTGATTTCGAATGAGACGAATGAAAATACCGTAAAAAAAAAAAAAAAAATCCAATAAACGCAGACGAAGACGACGGGGTTTCGAAAGTGTGACCCAACTTGTCTTAGATGTACGTTAAAAAAGACAAATGTTTAAGACTTTTTTGATACTTTTTTGATACTTTTCTCCGACAGTAATCCGGCAAAATTTCGATGTATGCTAATGAAGAAAACGAGACTTGGGAAGCGTGAACGGACAACAAGTCGATGCATCGAGACCTTTTGATGCCTTTTCATATATCTTTCTGAATGTAGATTACCTGTATACCAGAAGATGGTGCAATACTCACCAAGGCCGTACCTTTGGCATAGATTCATAAGTGATATTACAGAAATTTCTCCTCTTTTGCTTTCTCATATTTTTGAGTCCAATGTAATATTCTCTGGAATATGTACTTGCAGAGAATATTATTAGGAGACAATTTCTTCACCTTTTGATTTGATGAATGTCTGAAAGAGAATATGCAAAGCAAGCTACTAATTTACTTTGGCCCGATCTAATTGGTCAATGATCAGGAACTTCCCATGATATAACTTCATAAGCCATGCCCGCATATATGCTTGTCTCCATCATCCATCTTTCTCGAATGGGATTTCATTAATCAGACAATTAAAATATTTACTTGGTTAAATCAAATGATAGCAAGATATCTTTTTTTTTTCCTTCCTTTTTTTTGAAAATTTCCATGGCTACAGGAACACCTGATTTTGAGGTTGCTTTCCGCAGTCAGAAAGAATTAGTCAAGTTCCAAGTACCAAGTTCCAAAGTACAACACCCATTTGTTTCCATTATTTTTCTTTATGGACTTGTATAAGCTACATGAGCTATGTCGGTTTTTGGTTATACAAGCCATTTGAATCAACACCACTTGGACAATTAGTTAATCACTAAAGTTAAAAAAAAGTAAAGCGGAAGATAGTAATTTCAATATATTTCGATGTGTCATAATGAATTACACCAAACGCTTTATGAGATCACTATCTAAGGTAATATATATCAAGCAAGATACGAACAATCAAAGGAAGATATATGCGCAATTTTGAGAGATACATAGAATCAACAGAATTATCATATATCTCTAACATAGAAAATTATTATAGATAAATCCTAATTATCTTTAACAACTAAGATTATAACTGGGCATTAAAATGGTGATAGAGATGGTTGGTGTAAATAAAAACTTACGCGGCTTCCATGGCAAAAGTACGTCTTTCCTTATCGAGGTCGTCCGTCGGAACTTTTTTTTTTTATTGCATAAATTCATGGAAATCTGCTGTTAAAATGGAGGAAAACTGAAAAAGCAAAATCACTCAGGCCCTGGCTTCTGAATAGATTATTCACAAATTCTGCATAGTCTTAACAATTAGCTTAATACTGATCTAGTACTCAATCTCGCCCATAATAGATATGCAGAATGTGCGAAAATGGAAATTCAAATATGTTTATAGTCTGCAATAAGCAAACAAGCACGTGGTGAGTTGGATTCATGTGTTTATTTGTATCGCAAAAGGCAGACACACACGTATGTTCTTGTCTTTTTTTCTCTTTTTTTTCTGGAAGAAAATTTGCTTCTCCTTCCTTTTTGACTTCGGCGCTGCAATCTCTCTCAAGAAACGATGGTGCTTTAAGCACCGACAAGTACGACCGACACGTACGAACGTATGGATCGAAATGGGAACTAAGATGCAAGAGAAGTAATGAAGCTCCTTAATTCTTGGGTTGGATTGTGATGGAAAACAGTGTGAGAATATGAGAGTCGTGATGCTAAGTATGTCTATTTAAGGAATTCAATAGACAATTGAAGTTAAGTGTAAGATAATACTCTATATTGAAGGAAGTTCTTGTACCAAACGAAAAGAGGGAAAATTACAAAAAAAAAAAAAAAGTCCTAAATATTTGTAATTGTGCTAATTCAGTCATAAACATTTTTTTTGCCAATTAAGTCTTAAACCTTTTTCGCATATTGTCAATTGAGTTCATTCAGAAATTGATGATATGGACGCCAACCGTCCTACATGGCACTACCGGCTCTGATGTGATTTTTTAAATTAGTTTTTTATGGGCAAAAGGACATCTCAAATGCCAATATTTGTGTACAGTGCTCACTTTGGTGCCAATTTTTTTTTTTGGGATCACTTAAGTGCTAATTTTTTTGAAAAACGATTATTTAATTGCCAACTCCAGTGAGGTCGCCGGAATTTCTTGCCGTTGGCACTAAAGTAATCTTTTTTTGGATCACTTAACTGCCAATTTTATTTTTTGAAAAATGATTATTTAAGTGTGAACTCCGATGAGGTCGCCGGAATTTCTTGCCGTTGGCACTAATGTGATCGTTTTTTTTTTTTTCCGATTTGGCACTTAAGTGATCCCCAAAAAAATACTGGCACCAAAGTGAGCGGCGTACACAAATATTGACATTTGAGGTGTCATTATGCCATTTTTTATGTCTCTTTTTTTTTTTTTTCATTTTTTATTATTATTGCTGAGGTCGGCAACTGGCCAAGGGCTGCGAGTCCTCGCTGACCAGTGGGCAATGCCTTGACTCAACGTCATCACTTGTCACTTGACGTCTAAGCTTGAACCCTCCTATATTTTGTTGATACCTCTACTTCATGAAATTAAATTTGCCACAATAACTTCTATCTTGACAAACAATCACCTAAATTCTATATGCTTTTTCATTTTTGTTTGCAAATTTTCACCGGAACATTTATTTAACGAGATTTTTGGCATAGTTAAATTTGGATATATATATATATCTTCAATTCACATTGGTATTATGTGTGAATATGTCAACCGATATAGGTCTTTTGAGATTAAGTGCCCCATAATGTGAGACTAATCTTTTCTGAGCATAAAGAGGTTATGTTCTTCTTACTTTAAAGATCACTATGTGAGAGCTCAGGACACGCTCTACAAGATTCCTTCCACACTGCCCGGAAAGGACTGCTTTAAAGTAATGGTAAGATAAGTATGAGGCAACCCAAAGATAATTTATTTGAAGTGCCCAAGTTAGAATAATTTATTTTAAGTTTTTTCACACGTAAAATAGCTACATGCTGTAGACATTCGTGGTTCTATAGGTTAGACGACTGTACTTACATGTCAAAGGACCCCCATGCCAATTGTCTAATCACAATGAAGTAAAATATATCAAACATCTTTTTCCACCCAACACTATGGAAATATGTTTTCGATACTATAATTAACTTACTGTCAGAATCGAACTGGAAAATTGAACCGAAATTTCGTGCATTTTCGGTTCGAATAGCGCTCCTATCGACTGTTTTTCAGAAGAATTTATTCTCGACATGTTAATTGAAGTTTAATATCGTGGAAGGTTTTTGCGGTAGATGAATGCGTAGTTTAATGTTGAAATATTCCAACACTCTCTCCTTTATGCATAGGTTGGACTTGACCTATGAGTCTGTGACTAAGCGTGAAAAATTTGAAACTCATGATCTCTTGCCTCGATACCATGAAAGGTTTGGCGTGACCACCGCCAACTGTTTGAAAAACTTAACCCGTTAGATTAAGGCGTGGTCTAATATTGAAATATTTTAACAGAAGGAACCTAAGAAAAGCTATCCGACCACATCAAATTAGACTAGTGGGTGGCTGTTAAAAAGGCCAAACGAGCATGAGATGCAAAATGTATTTAAACAGGTTAGAACAGGGGTCGCATTTCTAAGGCGAAACTTCCCTCAGCCTTCCATCATTTCCACTCTCATGCTCCGTCTCATTGGCAAAAGCTTTTTGGGAGTGGCTCGTCCTCACGCAATTGTGGATTCTTTGCACCATCTTTAGCAAACACCCGACACTGTTAAGCAATCAGCAGTTTGACATGGTTCCTCTGTCGTTATTACGCTTCATATGTTTTGCTGGGGTCTTATCTTCGATCTTGAATCAAAAGGGAAGGGAATTTTCCACGTGCTCCATCCCCAACCGTCCTACATTGGTGGTATGTGTGGTATCTAGCAATATCATCTAGAGGGGGGGGGGGGGGGGGGGGTTGGGGGTTAATAGGCGATTCTAATCAATTTTGAAACTTAATGCGAAAATTAATGGATTCAAAACACAAACTGAATAAGATCAGTAAAATGACGTGCAGATAAACTAAACACAGCAAGAGGAATTTAGGATAAGAGAATTTGCACACAATGTTTATAGTGGTTCGGCTTAGCAAGCCTACGTCCACTCTCCCACGATGATAGCCGATTGGCTGGATTCCACTATGAATCGATGAAGGGTTACAAGAGTTGTCACTCTTATCACTCTTACAAAAGAACCTCTCAAAGATATGAATTTTAAGCTCACAAGAACAAGAGAATGTGAATCTGAACAACTCAGAACTTTGGAATTTTAAGTTCGTGTGCTCTTTCTGCAATAGTCACCATGGATCTTCTTTTATACTCATTCGACCTCGAACTAGCCGTTACCAAGGTCCTCCAAAGGATCGCTCCTCAATCTCGTCATCAATCTTGATTGAACGAAACTGTATATGGAAAGATCCAGTAGCCGTTGGAGTAGAGTCTGAACCCTTCAGATTCAGTCGCCAATACAACCAAATCTTCAGTTTTCATAAGTAGAGTTTATCCAAATCTCCAAGATATCTTGTCCATGGAAGGTAATATCCAATCGGGGATATTCTCCTGATTTGATTGGAAAATAATCATGTCAATTAAATCTTACAAACTTTCATAAAAAGTCGCGGCCAAACCGAAAATCGGCCAAACGTGAGTCTTTAGAATCTAGTAGTGAGATATCGTAGAATCTGAACGCTGTTCAGAAGCAGTCTTCTGAAGTAGAAGACTCTTTGAATCTGAATCTGAACAGATTAGAACAGTGTCCATGAGCTTCTATAAAGTCCTTGCTGACGTATCACATAAGTATACACGAGATTAAGTCTTCAGAGGCAACACAATCCTCTATCTGAAGTCTTTAGAGGCAACACATTTCTCCATCTGAATACTAGACTTCAACTTTCTGAGAAGCAAATACGTGACGACTACTCCTTGAGTCTAAACGCCAGTTTTGGAACATTATAAGCTTTTGTTCACATGCTCATTCCTGCAATAAAAGTTTATTTACATTAACCAGATTCTCTCACAAGAAGGATAGTTTTGTCAAAATCAAAATTTTCAGAAGGAAGGTTTTCTCAACAATCTCCCCCTTTTTTATGATGACAAAAATTCCTAAAATATAATAGATTTTGAAAAATATTTATGAATATAAGCGCAGAAAAGAATTCATAAAAGATATGAATATCTGTCTCAATTGAATCTTTTCTTTTCCAAAAGATGTGCATCTGAATATGCATATTGAGTGATGGAAGGTTATCACCATATGTTATAAACATCGTTGAATTCGTATCATAATATACCATCGTTTGAGCGCATATGCATAATTCGCACAATTTGTATGTCTTGCAATGAAGTACTTTCTCCCCCTTTTTGTCATCAGCAAGAGTGAGAAACAATTATTATAGCAGATAAAACATACTTGAATTGACCATGATAGGAATATCCATAACAAACTAAAGATGTTCAGTTCGAAACAAAAACATCTCAAACATAGACTGTTGAAAAATCAATTTTAAACAGACGATGGTTGAGGTGGTTTTATGGAAGACGAAGGAACATCCATGTGCTCTTTATCACCCTCCTGATTATCTTCTGCAGCCTGTGCTTCAGTATCTCTGGCCACAGTAAGCATGTAATCTCGAAGGGCTTGCAAATGTGGGAACTCCCGAACAATTCTGTCATCTCGAACCATAATATATGTCCCCAAACTAGCCATCTCTGAATAGAAAAGAAGACAGTAGAGATCGAGCGAGTCCTGGAATTTTTCCAACTTCTTTGAAACCAAGCTTTCTATAGCATCCAACCTCTTAAAAAACTTCAGATTGAAGCTTCTCCATTTCCTTCTGAATAAAATTTTGAGAAAGCTTCGTGTCCACTAGTTCTCCAATGAGATCATTCAAAGTTTCCTTTGGAGAAAGAGTCCTTACGGGAGTTTGTTGTTTTTCTTCTACCATCTGAGCCTTACCTTTTGATGTTGAATCTAAGATACGCTGCAAATTTATCTCCCCCTAAATCTAAGCAGGGTCTGCATCTGAAATAATCGTAGCAGCTTTAGCAGTAGTTGATTCAATCATAACAGGTAGCTCTTCTGTGATCTTCTCAACAACAACAATACTCGATTCCTTCTCAGAAGTCTTCTCTTCCTATACATTTGGTCCTGTTTGCTGGATTCTTCCTTTTCATCAGTAGTTTGATCCTCTTGAACAACTTCAGTATGAATTTCTTCAGTCTGAATAGCATCTGTTATTATCTCCTCAGGTTGTTCATCCAAAACAGCATATTCTTGAGATTGCTCCCCTTGAATCTGAACTGTTTTAACAGGAGTAATTGCTATTGATCCTTCAGCTGTGACAAGGAATTCATCATCCTTATCAATCTCCATGTCCTCAAAGGACTTCTTCTTCTGTTCTCAAACAATAAGCACATCAATTGTTGCCCTGTCATCCATCTCTTCTGCCATATACTCATCACTAGCCATCCTAGCTTCTTTTTTTTTGCCTTCTCAGCAGATGTTTCTTTTTCATCTCCACTCTCATGAGTCTTATATAGGTCCTCTTCTTTGTCCATAGGTTTCTCCTGCTCATTCGCTGTTTCAGCATTCTCTTCATCTTTCTGACCACCTTCTGACATAATACTTCCTTTAGATAAGGCAGTGAGGGTTCTCTCATCATCTTCTGATGATACATCTTCTTCTTCTTCTTCTACTTTTCCTTCTTCTGAAGATTCACTTTGAACAGTAGTCTCCTTTCCTTTCCTGGCCACTATTTTCCTTCTCTTTGCTGATCTTTCAAATTCTGCATTCTTCTCCTCTAATTCGACTAGAACAACCTCTCTGTTCTTGTTCAACCATCCACCAGCAGTCAATTTGAAACCTATTTTCTGTATCATGGACTCTCCAACTATCATGGACTCTCCAACTACCATGACCTGAGTCTCATTCTGAAGAAACTCAGCAGGGATCTTGATATTATGGAAGAACATGATTCGAGAGATTAACCCTGCGTAGGGTAATTGTCCTTTTGTCTTCTGCATAGTCCTATACATATGAAAGAGGACAGTATGAGCCAGAGAGAGTTTGCACCTAGTTAACAGACCCCACATCAGTTTGGTTTCATACTTCGAAATGTCTATCTTTGAAGCAGTCTTGGGTCTTAGACACTCGATCACAACCTTGTGCATTGCAATGTGCTTCAGTGGGAAGTCATTGTAAGCAATATGTACCTTTGAGTCTCTGGAATAATTTTCTTTTCCAGTTAGAAAGCTATAGGCAGCATCAGGTTGTACATCAATGGGTACAAAATCCATTTCCTCAACACCCATCAGATTTGCAAGTTCTTTGACATGCAAATGATATTGAACCTCTCCAACAGTATAAAATAATGAATCAAAATTTTTGAAACACAGATTTGAATAGAAGTAAGCCGCTAAGTTTGGAACGATGGACCTCCTTGCAGTTGCAGAATCTTTCAACTTCATTTGCTCTAAGTGCTTCCTTATAGGGATACCAACCCTATCAAAATATTTAAGGTCAAATACCCTGTGGGGTATAACTCCTCTTTCCTTCAACGACTCGTACTTGTCACAATGCTTCTGGCTTAAGAACAGTTTACTCTTGAAATCCTTGTCTCTTATAATCCCTCTAATCCTCTTAAAATCTTTGACCAAAACATCATCATCATCATCGGGTCTTCCTCTAGTTTCAGTATCACTTTCTTCTCCTACTTTTTATTTAATAACAATTCCCTTTGATGGTGACCTTTTAGGTTTCGATGCTCCAGTTGGCACAGCCTTTTCTTTCCCTTTTCGAGAGACATTCTCAGGAACAATAGTAGCAATCGGTGTCACAGTTTGCAAAGGCAGTTCTAAAATAGCAAGAAAATCTTTCTCGCTTGCAAACTTGTGAATATTCAACAGCAACTTGACCATATCATCACTGGATCCTTGGTCCTTAAAGAAATCATACAGAGGTTTGATAGAGAGAGCCAGAGCGACTCTTTCGTCAAACTCAGACTGAGACAAACCTGATTTCCTTTGAGCAATGTCTCTTTCGTCTTCGTGTTTTGACCCAAATACATCAATAGGATCAGCGTTGCAAGCTTTTCTTCCCTTTATCAACCTTGACGATTTTCTTCTTTGACTAGTACTTTCTTTTGCTCCTTTCTTCATGGAAGAGGATGATTTCGGAGCCATGGATGAAGAAGTTGGAAGTTTGGAAAAAACGAGGGAAAGATTTCGAGAGAACGAGAGAGAGTGTAATCGGTGAAAAAAGAGTACGATTTAGGGTTTGTAAGGAGATTTTGATATAAAAAGTGGTTCCAAGAAAGGTGACGGTTCGTGACCTTTCAAAAAATTTGAAAAACTGTAAATCGGTTATTTTTGGAAATGAAATCAATTTAGAATAAAATTCGAAAACATCAATCCAAAGACAATATATTATACCAATCAATCAGCGAGGTATATATTTAGAAGTTAGAGGACGCACCTTAAATCATTGCATTTCCAAGAATTTCTAAATTTAAAAAGTGTATAACGAACTGACCTTGCTTCTGAAAGACTTTTCTACCAATGTGCTTCTAAACATAGGTTCTGCATATTTGCTTCTGAACTTTTGCAAATAACCCGTTTCTCAAGTGTGCAAGCTGAACATAATTCTGATTTCTCAAACTTTGTCTGTGGTAAACCTCGAACCAGTTTCTTGGATGATAGCTTTGAGATGTGCTTGATACTAATATGACATAGCTTTCTGTGCTATAGTTCAAATTTATCCTTGATGGATAGAAGACACTTGATGTCTTCAGAATCAACATCTAGAAGGTAAATATTTTCATGCCGTCGACTAGTGAAGGTTTGCTTTTTGTCTTTGCTAATACCTGAGCATTTTGAATCTTGAAAGCAATTTGATAACTAGAGTCACAGAGTTGACTTACTGAAATCAAATTGTATTTTAATCCTTTGACAAGAGAGACATCGTTGATCGTAAGATTTCCAATTTTTACAGTCCATTGACCAACCACTTTGCCTTTGTTCTTTCCACCAAACGACACACTTCTATCATTGTATTTTGAAAGTTGAATGAAGTTTTTCGGATCACCAGTCATGTGACTTGAACATCCACTGTCCAGAAACCATTTGTCCTTTCTCTTCCTTAGTACCTGCAAGTAGAAAGTAACTCACTATTTCTTTGGTACCCAAATCTTTTTGGGTCTATCTGAGTTAGTCACAATTGATATTTTTTTATTGACAGATCTCCATATCATCATGCAATTATTTCTAAGATGATTTCTAGCACCACAGTTTACACAATGCATTGTATAAAAGGATTTTGTAAACTATTTATGGAAATGCCGTTGATATGCAGATTTGGAAGGTTTATGCGAAATCCTGTCATTTGTTTTCGGAAATTTATTTTTGAAATTATTTCCTTTTTAAAACCAAGATCAGATTTGTCACCATACGGAACTTGTTTGGAAATAATATTTTCCAAATTTTTCGAACTTTGAGAAAATCTCTTTGAAATATTTTCAATCTCGATTTTCAAAGAATCATTTTCTTTCAAAATCAAGTCACGATTTTCCTTGACTTGATGAAATTTCTTTTCCAAAAAATCAATCTTGTCTTTTTGAGAAATATTTTGTTGTTTCAAGGAGGAAACTTCCTTTTTTAAAACTGAAACCTTCTTAAGAGCTTCTTTGTAGTTCGTGCATAACTCTTCAATGTATTCAGGAACTTTATCTGGTATTTCAGAAGGACATACCTCAACATCTGAAGCTGAATCTGATTTGACTTTTCCATGAGACATATGTTTGCGTAGTCATCCTCACTATCTTCAGAATCACTTAGAGTTTCTGCCTTCAATGCTTTCTTGTATTTTTCATACTTGATCTTGTCTTTCTTCAGAAGCGGGCAGTTGGGTTTGATGTATCCTGCTTTCTTACAATGGAAGCATATTACATCTTTGCCTTCCTGTCTATCATTGCTCGATTGTCTCTGATCATTCTTTCTGAATGATTTATTCCCTTTGAAGTTTCTACCTCTTCGAGCCATCTTTCTGAATTTCTTCACCATGAGTGCAAGCTCTTCGTCGTCTTCATCTTCATCTTCTGAATCTGGCACTTCAAAATCAATTTCAGATTTTAAAGCAATAGACTTCTTACCTTTTGAATCTCTTGTTTTGTTGACACGCTAGCCTCATATGACTGCAAAGTTCCGACGAGCTCATCCATAGATAGAGGTCTGATTGTTTGACATTCCTGTATTGATGGCTTGATGTAATTCTAGTCATCTGTAAGTCCTCGAAGGATCTTTCTGACTTGCATTGGTTCAGCTATAAGAGCACATTGCCTTGCAAGACCACTTGCTAGTATTTGAAACATGTCAATCATTTCAGCAATTGACTCATCGGGCTTCATTTTGAAGGCTTCGTAATCACTTAGCAGAATGTTAAGATTGGTTTCTTTCACTCTGTCAGTTCCCTAATATGTGACATGAAGTTTGTCCCATATGGCTTTTACTGAATCTTCTTCTGCAACTCGATTATATAAAGAAATGGATAATGCACAGAAAAGTGCATGTACTACTTTGGAATTGAGTTCTTGTCTTTTTGCTCTTTCAGTGTCTGACAGTGTTGCTGTAGCATTAGTGTTGTTGTTTCCTTCATTTCCAGTGGAAGGAGTTGTCGCGACAGTAGGAACTACTCCATTGACAACAACATCTCACATCAGATCATCTGATGCCTTGAAGAATCACTTTATTTTGTTGCACCACATATTGTAATCCTTTCCGTCAAAGTATGGTGGTTTGTTGCCATAATGTGAGTCACTTGTTCCAGAGAAATTGTTGCTAGACATAGTAGATCGTTAACTCAGAAGTAAAACACTTCAATATAATGAGCAACCAAGCTCTGATACCAATTGTTGTATCTAGCAATATGACCTAGAGGGAGGGTGAATAGGTGATTCTAATCAATTTTGAAACTTAATGCGAAAATTAATGGATTCAAAACACAAATTGAATAAGATCAGTAAAATGACGTGCAGATAAACTAAACACAGCAAGAGGAGTTTAAGATAAGAGAATTTGCACACAATGTTTATAGTGGTTTGGCTTACCAAGCCTACATCCACTCTCCCACGATGACAGCCGATTGGTTGGATTCCACTATGAATAGATGAGAGGTTACAAGAGTTGTCACTCTTATCACTCTTACAAAAGAACCTCTCAAAGATATGAATTTTAAGCTCACAAGAACAAGAGAATGTGAATCTAAACAACTCAGAACTTTGGAATTTTAAGTTCGTGTGCTCTTTCTGCAATAGTCACCTTTGATCTTATTTTATACTCCTTCGTCCTCGAACTAGCCGTTACCAAGGTCCTCCAAAGGATCGCTCCTCAATCTCTGATTGGACGTCATCAAACCTTGATTGAACGAGACTGTATATGGGAAAATCCAATAGCCGTTGGAGTAGAGTCTGAACCATTCAGATTCAGTCGCCCATACAACCAAATCTTCAGTTTCCATAAGTAGAGTTTATCTAAATCTCCAAGATATCTTGTCCAGGTAGTATCCAATCGGGGATATTCTCCTGATTTGATTGGAAAATAATCCTGTCAATCAAATCTTACAAACTTTCACAAAAAGTTGCAGCCAAACTGGAAACCTGCCAAACGTGGGTCTTCAGAATCTAGTAGTGAAATATTACAGAATCTGAACACTGTTCAGAAGCAGTCTTCTGAAGTAGAAAGACCCTCTGAATCTGAACAGATTAGAATAGTGACTCTGAGCTTCTATAAAGTCCTTGCTGACGTGTCACATAAGTCTTCACGAGATTAAGTCTTCAGAGGCAACACAATCCTCTATCTGAAGTCTTTAGAGGCAACACATTTCTCCATCTGAATACTAGACTTCAACTTTTTCAGAAGCAAATACGCGACGACTACTTCTTGAGTCTAAACGCCAGTTTTGGAACATTATAAGCTTTTGTTCACATGCTCATTCCTGCAATAAAATTTTATTTGCATTAACCAGATTCTCTCACAAGAAGGATAGTTGTGTCAAAATCAAAATATTCAGAAGGAAGGTTTTCTCAATAGTATGGTGGGTGAATTATTGCGTGACATTGAAGTAAAAACAAAAGGGGGGGAACCACGTCCCGTTACTAGCCCCAAAATGGTTCTTCAAAAGGGGTAATCGATTCACCTTGTCCTAAACATGTCGTACCTAAGAAAAAGGTACAATTTTCAGCACTTAAAAGTAATTGAAATCTTTGCGCTTAATCGATGGGATTAGAAAAGAAAGGAAATGTGAGGCCAAGGTCATATTGTCCGAGTTGATTTCGCCTTACGAACCGAGAGTGTTCTCCGGGAATTGGTTTATCGGACTTTCACTCATTTGATTTTCAGAAAATTACTTAGTCAATGAAAAATATTTTCTGGTCAACGGAAAATTCATGCATAAAATTAAGAAAAGTGAATTCCCCATCTGAAGAGGTGAAAACACTTTCCGGAATTGCTCATTTAGATTTTTTGATATATTTTAAATAATTTTTATTTTCATATGTTCCAGTAATGCTCAACCTCGCCGCCCTCGGGCGAGCTCGATCATTGCTGGCCACCTAGCGAGCTCGACCTTGTGTGGAGGAGGAAGTCAAAATGAAAATATAAAAATAAATAGTATAATATAATTTAACATAAGACAAAAGATTATTTAAAATTTTGATTTTTTTTTTTGCCTTGGATAAAGTCATCAGATTGAAATTATTCAAATGAGAACCAAACACTAGAAAACGTTTTCAGTAACATATCACTAGACAAAGGAAAACAAACCATTTTCCTGAAAAATGATTTCTGGGAAATCACTTTCCTTTTTCATGGAGTTTTGATTAGTCCATAAAAATAGAGTTATTTTACCTATTTTAGGCAACAAATAATGTGATATTTGTGGAAAAAAATATTTGGATTTACTTCTATTTATTCAATTTTTCCTTATTTATGCAGGATAATGAGATATTGATAAGATAAGGAAAAAAGAAGGAAATCATAGAATCGTTAGAAGATAGAGGCCAAATTAGAAATTCTACGATTTATTTTCTAATTTAATGTGAAAAATTAGGAGTTGCCTTGTTTTTAGGAACTCTTAATGTTATCCTTAGGGATTTTTTTTTTTTTAGGATTCTTGGATGTTATCCTATAAATCTTGGGAGACGGCTAGGTTTTTACTTTCATATCATTCTTTCATTGTTCTTGGAGTTTTTCAAGTATTTGAAGAGAAGACAAAAGTGGTGACAGAATTCTTGTTCTTTGATTCAAGATGTTGGGTTTAATTTATATTTTCGTTTCTTCTTCTATTATGTTACAATTTTTCTTTCGTTAGGGCTGTGATGTAGCCCCATCATGATGATATGAATTTCGATATGTTTATGTTTTGCAAGCGATTTCATTCACGTGAGTTATATATTATAGTGCTTAATGCTTCGAAGTGACTGGCAACCATTTGAATGATTTGATGTGCATGTTTGAGATTGAGAAATGATAATATGCTATTGCTCCTTATAATATATAACCATGGATTAAATGTGGATAGAGATATAGCATGTTATTTGTGTGGCTTTCCGTGATAAGGTGATCCAAAAGATTCATTGTAAACCAGGAATATTCACAAACTTTAACGTACTATTTATTTAAATTCACATAGAAATATATGGTGGATTCATAAACTGAGTAGGTTTACTATACCTAGAGATATGATAGTAAATAGAAGAGGAAATTCCGTTATCACATGTTTGATATCGTTCTTGTATGCATAATGGTCTGAAATTTATATCTAGCGGTTATGGTGAAATCGGATGCTCTAATGTATTTATTTGATTGATTTACTACATCTAGTGCCAAACTTTTACTTCTAAGACTGTCGGTTTTTAATTTATTCTCAATTCTCTTTGTGGGACGATGTTTTTTCTCATCATTATATTACTTGTTCGACACGTTCACTTGCATTGAAAATTTTACGAAGAAGTTTTTTGGTGTGGTTGCTGGAAACGAAAAATAAACATAGTAAAAATAAACAAGTTTTTTTAATTTATTCTCAATTCTACTTTGATCTGTTAGACAAATTTTAGAATTTGTCCATTTTTAGTATTAAATTGGTTTATTAATCATCAATCTATGTGGGACGATATCTTTTCTCATCATTATATTACTTGTTCGACATGTTCACTTGCATTGAGAATTTTACGAACAAGTTCTTTTTGGTGAAATCGGATGCTCTAACGTATTGTATTTTTCGTTTCCTCATTTCTTTATCTATTAGATAAATAAAAATAGGGCGTTAAAATCTGTGAATATTCCCGGTTTACAATGAATCTTTTGGATCACCTTATCACCGAAAGCCACACAAGTAACATGGTATATCTCTATCCACATTTAATTCTTAGTTATATATTATAAGGAGCAATTGCATATTGTCACTTTTCAGTCTTAAACATGCACATCAGATTATTCAAATGGTGGCCAAGTTTTCCTCTAACCAAATGCACAAGGCTCCGTTTGTTTCAAGGAAAATAAGTGATTTTGAAAATATTTTCCGAGAAACATTCGCTTGTTTCGATTGAAATAATTAGTTAACAAGAAATGTTTTCATTATCGACAACGATTTATGTCTCAAATTTTCATGGACATTGCAAATATTTTTAATTTCCTATTTTCTTTATGCGATATAAGCGATGATTTTTAGGAAAATATTTTTCAAATCACTCATTTTTCGCAAAAAAAACCGAAGCTAATTTATTGTTCCTTATCTTTCTCTTCTCTCTTTCTTACTTTACTATTTAATTTTTACTCATTTTTATTTAAGAAATATATTTTATTTTAGCATAATGAGGCTCCGGTAACTGGCGGAGGGAAATAAGAAAACAAAGAAAAAAGGAAAGAAAAGAAAACAACGAAAAAGAAAAAGAAATCAGAAAATTTATCAAAAATTGCATTGTGTCATGTAAGAGAGTCGGCGGTGGCTGGACCGCCATATCAGGGACAACATTGAATATTTTCATATAGTTCATGGGCTATATTGAATGTAAACCAAAAGTTTAAGGACAGCATGTTGCGACCCACCTCGATCTCTAAAGATATCGAGTGGTAGGCTAATTGATTACTGAGCCTTCAGGACGGGCTTAGCTTGGGCCCTCCCAAGCCCATACCAAACCGCAACGGGAATATATCGGATTCGATCTTAGTGTAATCGAGTGGCATGTGTATGTATACATGCAAAAGGAGTCACCACTGGTCTTTGAGGAAGGCATATCGAAAACCTTAACGAGCGGTTGGGAGAAGCCGTTCGATTTTATGTAACCCGAGATTTTGGGTCCAAGGACTTGGTTACGCCGGTGTTTCCACCGACGCCATTTCGGTACCGAAATTGAGTGTTTTTCTAACGTGCTCATGTAGGTATGAGTCTATCATATCAATCATAATCAAAGCATGTACTGTGCGCAATCAAGGAGTCAATGGCAGAGATAAATCACATCATAAAACCCTAGTAAAGCGCTAAAGGCTTAGAGAAGTGTTAAATTAGGGTTTTAATTGGAATGCTACACGATTTACCCATAGGAGAAAAATCGTAATTTTCTAGGGGAATCTAAGGTCAAAACTATGAAAACAATGTCAATCTAGCCATTTTCTTATTTTTTTTTAATTTTCTAGAGTTTTTCTGAAATTTTTAGAATTTTTCCAATTTTTCTTTTCGATTTTTAAACCATTTTCTTTATATATATATTTGAATTTTTTTAATGATTTTATAATTTCTTTTTGATTTTTTTATTCAAAAAATATTTCGGACAGGGTGACTCAACCCGCCCCCGTGGGCGCCCGACCCGGACCGAATGGGTCCGGGTTGATCTAAAACGACGTAGTTTTGGGCCTATTTTTGAATTTTCAAAAGTATTTTCTATTTTTTATATTATTTTCTAATTTCCGCATTATATACTCTGAAAAAAGACAAATTTTGACATGTGGCACTATGACGACCGTCCGATTGAATTATATATTTTTATATTTTTTATTTATAAAATACGCGGATTGCTTACGTGGTTGCCACGTTGACCGGGCAACAGGTCGCCGAAGAAGACTGTTGTTTTGCTAGCTATCACCTAGAGGGGGTAAATAGGTGAATATAATTAAACTTGATAAACTAATGCGAAATTGAAAACTTCAAGTTTCATAGGAGCAGATTAAGTAAATAGAACTATGCAGTGCTTCTACCAAAAATTAATAGAGGCAAGTAGAGAGTAGAAGATGATGCATAAGAGATTATAGTGGTTCGGCTTTTAGTAAGCCTACGTCCACTCTCCCACACTAATAGCCTACTGGCTAGATTCCACTATGTAATCAAAGTAAGAGATTATAGAAAGATGTGATTGTCACAAGTACTTTCACAGAAGCGAGTGCTGCCTCTACTAAGGTTATCTCACTCTACACACTTGACTCTGTGTACACCTCTTACAAGATTTCAAGTAAACGCTCAAGTAGACAATTTGAATAAGTAAAGTTCTCTTGAATACGGATGATGAACTCTTGATGTCTCTCACTGTTCTTCGAACTTGGTGCTCTTTATATACTCCTCGTCTTCCAAGCCTCCTGCTGGACAAAACCACTCCGAGGATCAATCTCCATGGACTAGCTGTTTGGTGATTGATGAATAAAGATCACGAGCCGTTGAGGTGAGAGGAATCAAAGATATGGAAGGATTTGATCACCTATACAATCAATCCTAGAATCCTTAAATCAAGCTTCTCAATAAGGAAATTATCTAGCAGATTGCCAATCAATTACGAATCCTCATAAGGAAAGAATATGAGAATATCTTTATGATTGATGGTCAATCAATTTAACTTAGGAACGCAATCCTAACCAGATAATTGACCGTTAGTATGGGATATTTATCCTGCTAAAATAAATAAGAATAAGGTTGAATAAACAGTGAGGATTAAATATGACGATCTAAATATATCTTGCATAGGATTTCGTATAAGTCTGCCTCTGCCATGAGTCTTGCTTCTATTAGAATAGAAACATTAAAAATATTAAGTATGAAGGTATAAAGATATATTTATAGTAAATCCTCGAAGTATAAATCAAAGTCTTTTCATCAAAGTATAGTAGTTTTGTTTCCTTCAAAATCAAACATAATTTTCCAACAATCTCCCCCTATTTTGATGGAGACAAAACCTTTCAAGCATTTTAACTTTGAAAAGAATTTGATAGAAAGATACTTGTGTAACTGACATTTTTTTCAGTTCTGTTTGAAAAAAAACAAGTATTATAAGCATAAGCATAGATATAAGTATTAATTGATTACTGCAATGCTTCTGCTTGAACTTCTTGCTTTCTCCCCCTTTTTGTCAACATCATAAATAGACAAATATAACAGACAAGTATAATATAAGCATCAATAAGCATCCAAAATTTTATTTAATAAATCAGCTTGTAGTACTAAAGTACGTTGCACTACAACCGAGAACATTCATCCACAAACATCATGAAAAGCATTCAAAACAACTGAACGAAAAAGTGAAGGTCTTTGGAAGGATTTTTAAGATGGTGGTGCTGAAGATGAGGGCTTGAAGGTTGTGATGTTGAATGGGCTCGAACAAGATTGAAGGTTGAGAGTTCATTCGGTCGTATATCAAAGACTTCAGTGAGGTTCTTCAACTCTTTAGCCAATAGAAGCTGATTTTGGCTGAACTGAACCATATCCGCTGAAACACGATCTTGCACCTTGTTGATATCATCATGAAGGACCATTTCCTGGTTCTGAATGCGCAATTGCAGTGTCTCTACCTCTCGGAAGAGTTCAGCTCTGAGTATGTCAACCTGCTTCTTGATTCGATCTTGCCCTTCCTCTTCTTCGATCACAACGCTTGGCCGTGAACTTCCAGCTTGATTTTCCCTGAGGAAGTTGAAGTATTCCTCCATGCGCTTCTTCTTCTCTTCCTTCTTTCGAATCCTCTCTGCAGCCTTCAGTGCTGCAGCTTTTCTCTCCTTTTCAGCCTCAACCATTCTTTCAATCGCAGCAACAGCCTCTGCTTGAGCTCTGGCAATGGACTCCCTCTCTGGAAGGGCTTCAGCTTCTACTTTATCCTTTGCGATTGCTTCTGCCTGAGCTCTAGCTTCTGCCAAAGCTTTTGCGTGTGCCTCTACTTCAACTTTTGCCTTTGCAGCAGCCTCTGCTTTCGATTTTTCCCTGTTGGAGGCATCAAATTCTCTGATCTTATCTTCATGTATTCTGAATGCTTTATCCTGAGTCTCCATAATCTCCTTTTCACTTTCGTCCAACAACACTCTTTTCTCTAGAAGCACTGACTCCTATTTCAAGTGCTATAGCCAACCTCTCCGCAACACTCTCCTTCAACTCAACAGGAGTTTTGTTCTTCTTCACAGGTGAAGGTTCACAAGAAAGAATTGTGTCTGAGTCCGAAGACTTACCAGATTTAGAAATTTTGAGGGTAGTTCCCTTTGCCATAGTTTTGCCTTTCTTCCCTTGTCGAGAAGAGTCAGTAGAGGCTTTCAGCAGAGCCTTTCTCTTTTGCTTAGGCTTACTGGCAATCGTAGCAGCAATGATCCTTCTGGCTTGCTCACCCATATTTCCCCCAATTTTCACAACATTTCCTTTCTTATATAACCATCCATCAGAGGTAGCAGTGAAATGCATCTTAAACAGTGTATCTGAACCAACTGTCATACCTGGAAGGGTTTCTTGCCTCATCCTTGGCAGTGGTTTTACCTCCAATGCTCGAAATATCCTCGTAATTAAGGCACCATATGGTAACTGTCCTGCCTTTTTGGTGACAGTTATATATATATGAAATATAATGGTGTGCGCAAGAGAAAAGGGTAATTCTTTGATAATTGCAGCAATCATTCGAGCCTCATACCTCGAAACGTCAGTAGTGGAGGAGGCTTTTGGCCTTATGCACCCAATAAGGACCTTGTGGATGATTCTGTATAGAAGAGGCATGGACGTGTATTTGATATACGTCCCTATGGTTCTGGTAAAGTTCTCATCTTCCGTGATCAATCTATATGCTTCCTCTGCCTTAGCCTCTATACGCACAAAGTTAGACGGTTTAACCCCAACAAGAGAAGCCAGAAGATTTGCGATTACCACATACCAAAAGTCTCATACCGTGAAGGTCATCCTACTCAGATCATTTGAGAAATGAAGATTCGAATAGAACAAAGCTACAAATTCAAGGTAAACTATCTCTGACTCAATGCAAAAGGTCACTCGATCCAGCTTCTTGAACATCACTAAAATAGGAATGCCGTAGCTGCTGAGATACTCAAAATCAACTATTTTATGAGGCATTACTTTTCTCTCCAAGAACCTCTTAAATGAGTCTAGATGTTCTTGACTTTTGAACAACTTAGGCCTGAATTTCGTGTCTTTAGCAAAGCCACCGAAATGTCGAAAATTGTCAAACATCAGATCATCATCATCACTCTCCTTTGCTTGTGACTCTGTCTCCCCCACAACTTCTTCTTCCGACTTAGAACTGGTCGAATCCACCTTTGTGTCTCCAACAACGGCATCATCAGACTCTTTTGGGACCTCAGTAGAGTCAGTCACCTTTCTTTACCCTTTGAAGAACTAACAACAACCTCTTCTAACACAGCAGAGTTAGTTGGATTCTCTAATTTTTCAAACTCATCGTTTACCTCAGACTCAGAACTGTATCAAAACTTCTTCACAAACAGGGTTATTGCATCATCATTGAGTCCAAAATCACGCATGAGTGCAATTGATTTCTTAATACCCTTAAATGTTTCCGAGGAAGCGAGAGGAGTACCTTGCGAACCTTGCGAGCTAGATCCAAGACGAGAATCGGGTGTCTGGAAAACTTGAGTCGCAGACTCCTTTGGAGGCGAATTCGCAGATCCGCTTGACCCGAGCTCTTCTGAAGAGGGAGAAAATCTTTCACTTTCTTCATCAAGGAGGTCGATTTGTGAGGGCCCTTTGTTCAAGAACCTAGCAGCCATTGGATAGGCCCTTTGAGAGCGACGAACAGCCTTCGAGGTCTTCTGAGAAGAGGACTTGACAAATTTGAGAGGCATTTTGAGGAATATGAGTGGTTTTCTGAGAAAGATTGAAACTTCGAAAAACCCTAGAGAAGTTTTCGTCAAAAGTTGTGAATGTTTGAGAGGATCGACGAAGAGTGATAAAGCGATGGAGAGGATAAAGGGATAGTTTGAATTTATAGAGAGCGAGAAATTTTGATTATGGAAAAATTTTAAGCAATTTCCAAGAGGCCGAAAAATTAGGGATTTGAGAGGATTTGAAACAGTCAGATTTTTGAAAAAGATTGCAGAATAAAATCAAATATTCTTTTGATAAAACCAATCAAACACGCAATCAATTAATATGGCAATCAGATATTTTTCAAGAAAGATTTAGATGCGTACCTTATTTCTTTCTAAATATAGATACTTACTTGACGAATTCTTTTCTGTTGGTAGAATCGCTTGCCTTCAATGAGTCTATGATAGAGTTTGCTTGTCTGCATCTGTTTAATTTCTCATAAAGGGTTAGTGATACCAAGTTCATTTCGAATAAATTCAAACGGACCTTTCTCAAGAGGTTTGGTAAAGATATCATCTAATTGATTTTTTGAATCAACAAACTGAATATAAACATCATTATTTTGCACACGATCTCATATGAAATGGTGTTTAATTCCAATGTGCTTAGCTCTTGAGTGAAGAATAGGATTCTTCGTCAGATTGATGGCGTTGGTATTATCACATTTGATCTCCACACATGATTCTTCAATGCCAAAGTCACTAAGTTGTTGCTTCATCCAGAGTATTTGTGCATAGCAACTTCCGAGTGCAACATACTCTGCTTCTGCTATTGATAGGGCCACAGTACTCTGTTGCCTAGAGAACCACGAAAGCAACATATTGCCCATTAATTGGCATGTTCCTGAAGTACTTTTTCTATCAACACGACAACCAACAAAGTCAGCATCAGAGTATCCAATAAGTATGAAATTTGAACCTTTGGGATACCATAAACCAAGTGAAGGGTAAAATGCTAATATATTTAATAATTCTCTTAACAGCTGTAAGATGTGACTATTTAGGATTAGATTGAAATCGAGCACACATACAAACACTAAAGAGAATATCAGGTCTAGAGGCAGTAAGATAGAGTAGAGATCCTATCATACTCCTATAGAGCTTCTGATCAACCTATTTACCATTCTCATCCTTGTCAAGCTTGGAAGAGTGAGACATTAGTGTCTCTGTCTTCTTGCAATTTTCCAATCCAAACTTTTTGACAAGTTCTTTCGCATATTTCTCTTGAGATATGAATGTGCCTTCTCTGCTTTGCTTAACTTGAAGTCCAAGAAAGAAATTTAATTCGCCCATCATGCTCATCTCAAACCCATTTGTCATTATTTGTGAAAATTCTTCGCATAGAGTCTCATTGGAAGAACCAAAAATTATATCATCAACATAAATTTGTACAAGAAGAATATTTTTACCTTTTCTTCGAATAAATAGAGTAGTATCTACTTTACCTTTTTCGAATTCATTCTCAATCAGAAAAGTACTTAGCCTTTCATACCATGCACGTGGTGCTTGTTTTAGTCTGTACAAGGCTTTCTTTAACTTGTAAACATGGTCAGACTTCTTTGGATCTTCAAAACCAGAAGGTTGCTCAACATATACTTCCTCTTTGATATAACCATTAAGGAAGGTGCTCTTGACATCCATCTGAAATAGTTTAAAGCCATAATAACATGCTTAAGCAAGCAATAGTCCAATGGCTTCTAACCTGGCCACTGGTGCGTAGGTCTCATCATAGTCAATCCGTTCTTCCTATGAGTAGCCTTTTACGACTAATCATGCCTTATTTCTTGTGACTTTGCCTTTGTCATCAAGTTTGTTTCTAAACACTTACTTTGCACTTATAATTGGACGGTTTTTTGGCCTCAGTACAAGTTTCCAAACCTGATTTACCTTGAATTGATATAGTTCCTCTTGCATTGCCTCTATCCAACTTTTGATAGAAAGAGCCTCTGAGACATCCTTTGGTTCTATTTCAAAAATAAGAGCTAATGTACCCATCATTTCCTTGAAAGATGAACGCGTTTTGATTCCTTCTTTGACATTTCCAAGAACAAACTCCATTGGATGGCTGGATTTATGTTTCCAGTTGTGATTGAAATTTCCTCCTTGATCATCAATTGTGTTGGTAGAACCAGATGAATCTTTGGTAGAGACATGTTGAGTAGAGTCTTCAGCTCGAGTAGAATCAGTATGTTTTGATTTTTCCAAGCCTTGAATATCATCAGTTGTGGGCGTATATCCTGGCACTCATTCTTCTTCAACATTGTACAGAACACTATTTTCATCAAATTTCATGTTCATTGACTCTTAATAGTGCGTGAATTTTTGTTGAAGATCCTGTAGGCTCTGCTTGTAGTTGAGTATCCAAGAAATATAGCTTCGTCTGATTTCTCATCGAACTTACCAGGTCGATCATTTGCATTTTTAAGGATAAAACATTTACATCCAAAGATTTTGAAATAAGAAATATTTGGCTTTCTACCTTTAAAAAGTTCATAAGGGGTTTTATCTAAGATAGGCCTTAGAAAAACATGATTAATAAGATAACAAGGTGTTGAAACTGTCTCTGCCCAGAAATATGAAGGAATTTTACTTTCAACCAACATGGTTCTAGCCATCTCTTGTAAAGAACGATTTTTCCTCTCTACAACTCCATTTTGTTCTAGAGTATAGGGAGTTGAAAAATTATGTTGTAAATCGTTTTTGATGCAATAATCTGAAAAAATTTGATTTTTAAATTCTCCCCCATAATCTGTTTTAATGCAAGAAATAGTGTAACCTTTTTTCATTTTGAACAAGCTTTGCAAAATTTGAAAAACACGTAAATGCTTCATTTTTATTTGCAAAAAAGCAGACCCATGTAAAACGAGTAAAGTCATCCACGATGACCAAACAATATTTCTTACCACCAAGGCTTTGACTATGAGTAGGTCGAAATATGTCCATGTGTAGAACCTGCAATGCTCGATTAGTAGACACCATATTGACTGGCTTAAAAGAGCTTCTTACTTGTTTTTCGAGTGTTCATGCAGTGCACAGTTCGGATTTTTCTGATTTCACATTGGGTAAACCTCGCACTAACTTTTTAGAAGAAAGCTTAGCCATTTGTTTGATGCTGATGTGTCCCATCTTTCTATGCTAGAGATCTATTTCTTCTTTAATAGAGACGGGGCACCTGAACTCTTCTGAGTCTGCGTCTAGTAAGTAGATGTTCCCATGTCTTCTTCCGGTGAATGTTTGAGTCTTGTCACTACTCACACATGTACACTTATTTTCCTCTGCCAATGATTTTTCCTTTGTTGTTGCCTCCAAAAAACACACTTCTACCATTAACTGTAATGAGTTCTGAGAACTTGTTTAAATCTCCTGTCATATGTCCTGAGCAGCCACTGTCTAGGTACCACTTGTTCTTCTTTTTCTTTGGTACCTACAAAGAATGAGCAGATTGATGCTTTTTTGGGTACCCAGATTTTCTTGGGTCCTTTAAAGTTAGTTGAGTCTGCCATTCTTAAGATAATCCCTCTAGTTGGTCTCAAAATTTTGGGAGAATCATTCTTAAAATGATTTACGTCAACACAGTTTGAACACTTGAAAAATTCGCGGCCAACAGGTTTTACAAATTATTTTCGAAAATGATTTCTATAAGAAACTTTTGAAGGCCTTTGTCTTCGTCTCTCTTTTGCATTTACAGTTTCTTTTTCAAAACCAAGACCACTTTTGTTATAGTAAGGAATTTGAATCGAGAGAATATGTTCCAAAGTCTTTGAACCAAGTGATAACTTTTTGCGAATAGCCAAAATCTCCATTTTGTAAGATTCGTTTTCTTTTAAGAGTGAATCATGTTTTCCTTGAATTTCTATAGTTTCCTTTTTAAGAAGATCATGATTTTCTTGTACTTCCAAATTTCCTTCTTGAGTAAATCGTGATTTTGATTCAAGACAGAATATTCCGTTTGAAGAAAATTAATCTTTTCATTTTTGGAAACATCATGTTGCCTTAATTTCGAATTCTCCTTTTTCAACTCAGAGATTTTCTTAAGTGCATTCTTATAATCCAAACACAACTCATCAATGTAATTAGATACTTCATCAGGGATTTCAGGCAGACTTACCTCTTTATCATCCCCAAAATCTGATTTGGCCATCAAGCATATATTGGCATAATCTTCATTGTCACTTTCTTCACACTCTGTGTCACTCCATATCTCAGCTTTTAAAGCTATCTTTTTCTTTTCATATTTTCCTTTGTTTTTCTTTAGGAGTGGACAATTGGGTTTGATATGCCCTCGTTTCCTGCACTCAAAGCAAATTATCTCTTTACCTTCTTCCTTTTCGATAGAGGATTTCTCAGGTTGCTTGAACTGACGTCTTCCTTTGGAAATTCTTCCTCTTTTAGCCATTTTTCTGAACTTTCTAACCATCAGGGCTAATTCCTCATCATTTTCATCTTCTTCTGAATCTGCATCACTTGAATCATTCATTTTTATTTCAAAGCAATCTCATTTCTTCCTTTGGAATGATCTCCATCATTTAGTCGTTCAGATTCATAAGATGTCAGAGTTCCAACTAGCTCATTAATGGACAGAGGAGATATCCTTGATGTTTTCTCGAATTGATGTTATGATGTTGTTCCACTCTTTTGTGAGTCCCCTCAGAATTTTGTTGACTCTTTCAGTTTGAGAAAACTGCCTTCCATAATAGGTTAAGCCATTGATAATATCTGTGAACTTGTTGATCATGTCAGTAATAGATTCATCAGGTTTCATTTTGAAAGACTCATATTTTCCAAGAAGAATGTTTGTCTTTGTTTCTTTGACTCTTTCAGTTCCTTCATGAGTGACTTGAAGGCTGTCCCATATCTCTTTTGCTGTTTCACAAGAACAAACACGATTATATTAGGCCGGAGATAAAGCACAATAAAATGAGTAAAGTGCTTTTGAATCTAAAGCTTCTTTTTTTAGGTAATTCAGAAGAACTGAGTTTTTGTTCTTCCGAAGTTTCTTTCTTTGAAGAAGAAGCTGTAGGATTTGCTCCATGTTACACGACATCCCACATCAGTGGATTGGTTGACTTGATGAAAGCTTTCATTTTGTCTTTCTAGATGTTGTACTCTTTTCCATCAAAGTATGGAGGTCTGGTGTTGCTTTGACCTTCCACAATTCCTGCTCCAAGAATGCTAGCCATAACAGACTGTTAGCTTAGAAGTATACACTTCAAATAACAAGCTTTAGGCTCTGATACCAATTGTTGTTTTGCTAGTTATCACCTAGAGGGGTGAATAGGTGAATATAATTAAACTTGATAAAATAATGCGAAATTGAAAACTTCAAGTTTGATAGGAGCATATTAAGTAAACAGAACCATGTAGTGCTTCTACCAAAAATTAATAGAGCCAAGTAGAGAGTAGAAGATAATGCACAAGAGATTATGGTGGTTCGGCTTTTAGTAAGCTTATGTCCACTCTCCCACACTAACAGCCTACTAACTAGATTCCACTATGTAATCAAAGTAAGAGATTACAGAAAGATGTGATTACCACAAGCACTTCTACAGAAGCGAGTGCTGCCTCTACTAAGGCTATCTCACTCTACACACTTGACTATGTGTACACCTCTTACAAGATTTCAAGTAAACGCTCAAATAGACAATTTGAATAAGTAAAGCTTTCTTGAATAAGGATGATGAACTCTTGATGTCTCTCACTGTTCTTTAAACTTGGTGCTCTTTATATACTCCTCGTCTTCCAAGCCTCCTATTGGACAGAACCACTCCGAGGATCAATCTCCATGAAGTAGACGTTTGGTGATTGATGAATAAAGATCACGAGCCGTTGAGGTGAGAGGAATCAGAGATATGGAAGGATTTGCTCGCCCATTCAATTAAATCCTAGAATCCTTAAATCAAGCTTCTCAATAAGGAAATTATCTAGCAGATTGCCAATCAATTAAGAATCATCATAAGGAAAGAATATGAGAATATCTTTATGATTGATAGTCAATTAATTTAATTTAGGAACGCAATCCTAACCAGATAATTGACCGTTAGTATGTGATATTGATCATGCTAAAATAAAAAAGAATAAGGTTGAATAAACAACTAGGATTAAATATGATGATCAAAATATATCTCTCATAGGATTTCGTATGAGTCTGCCTCTGCCACGAGTCATGCTTATATCAGAATAGAAACATTAAAAACATTAAGTATGAAGGCATAAAGATATATTTATAGTAAATCCTCGAAGTATAAATCAAAGTCTTTTCATCAAAGTATAGTAGTTTTGTTTCCTTCAAAATCAAACATAATTTTCCAAAAAAGACGGCCGAAGACACTTTGGTCGTCTTTTTTCGGGCGTCCTCACCGGAAAAAGCCCAAACAGTGCCAAAATAAACGATTTTTTTGTCCAAACTCACCCAATTTTGCTCTACAACACCCCTTGAACCCGTTCCAACCCAAAATGGCACCTGCCGATGCCCGAGAAGCCCCCGGACAGCCCCGACCAGAACCGACTCCGGTGAGAAATTTTACGAATTTTTTTTTTTTGCAAGCATCAAGGAGGTCCGAAAAGCTTACCTGAGCTCCGTCGTGGTTCGACATAGGTCCATACGGCTGTCCCGAATTCCAAGCTCGGGCAGAACTCCATGGGAGTCGACCACCGATTTCCGGTGCTAGACAATGCAAAACAAGGACATCGGGGGGGGGGGGGGGGCGCTTCTGCTTCTGCTTTCTACTTCGCTACGTGGGAGGACAAAAGCAATTTTGCTTCTGCGTTTCTGGGCTGCCTGGTCAAACGGGTCGGTCGGGTTTGACCCGCCCAATCCAGCTCAAAGTTGTCCCCATTCGATGCCAATTTGACCAATTTTTGTGAAATTGAAGCTAAAATTGAATTCTGGAGCCTATTTAGGACTTGGGCATGGAGAGGTTTCGGTTTTTTTTTTTTGGTCGTAAGAAAAATGCCATTCATATATCAGAATATTCAAGAGTTACATAGAAGAATTTCGAGTTATATCATAGGTTTCGTTCAATTGGTTCAATTAAGTACAAAACTCCTAAATTCAAAAGTTTAACCCAAATAAGAATTTGATCAATTGAGGCCCTTAATGGCCAATTTGAACCAATTTAATCAAACAAATGTGTTTAGAATAGTGGAAAAACTTTAGGTAATGGTTTAACTTTGAATGAAATTGCCCAATTGATCACAAGTTCGAAATGAGGGACTAAACTGAAAATTCAAATAAGTCCATTTTCCCAATATGCTCGATTTGTGAAATTGATTCGACTAGAATGTAATTAAATGTATGTAGATCAAATGTCATAACTAGCTCAAAGTGAAAAGAAAACTAGAGAGGACTTGGTTTGGAATTTTGGTTTGACTGGGGACTAAAATGTAAGAATTTTGAAAATCAAGGGCCCAAATCAAATTTTATGGATTTAAGGCAACCAACATGCAATTTGAATTAAAATAAGATTTTTGATTATTTTTCCAGATTTTTCCAACCTCATTTGGTATTTGTTTTCTAATTTTTTCTATTTTTAAATGAAAAGAAATTCCAAAAACGCTAAAAATTACGATAAATATTTTTTACTCAAAGTTGGTTCCTTGTGCTTGGTCAAGGGTTCCAAAGTTGATTTTTTATTTTTATGAATTTTTCTTGATTTTTTAATTATTTTTCTAAAATTAAAAATGACTAAAAAAATCAAATGTCAACACCACATTGAATAAAGTTAAAGTTCAGGGATGAAATTACACATTGAAATAAAGTTCAGGGAGCACATCGAACAAATTAAAAGTTCAGGGACCACATTACATATTGGACCAAAGTTAATTAATCATTTGTGTTATCATCCCTTTATGTCAGTACATTATGATAATGTCGTAGTTATGCTAAAATACTTAGTGCTTCATTTTAATTGTATTTTCACATGACAGTTCGTGCAATGCGGGGGTAACCGTCTTGTATTTATCAATTGGATGAATCAAGATGGTAGGCCCTTCTTGGATCAACCCGACTTTGACTCCCTCAACTTTGCTAAAATACTTATTGGTCTAGATGAGGATTTTTGGGCTCGACGTTGGGCCCTCTCCAAGCCCAACTTTGACTCCCTCGCCTCCAAGTTTTGCTTTCTACTCGCAAGACTCGCCTCCTGGAGTTTATAGCCCGTTCTCTCTGCCCTAAAACTTCAGAACCAATAGGACGCAAGATGGTTTGTCTTCATCTTCATATCTAATGACACGACCAGAGATTTGCAAACCTAACCCAGCTGGGATCAAAGCGATGAGGTGTTTCTGCCATCGGAGTCAACTCTCTTGAGGAAGAAGAAGCAAGCTCACCCGCAGAGTCATACCGATGGAAGCTCACACGCTGGAGATGTTTGAAGTTGGGCCATGTGAGACTCCTTACCAAATGGGCTTCTTCATCGGCCGGAGGTTCTCACGTCTGATACAGAGCAGGTTGTCTGGAGACCTCATTCTTCAAAACCAGCTCCTGCCATGGGCAAGAGCTCCAGAATCACGGCCTCTCCTCGAATCTCTCTGCGAAAATAACCGGAACAAGTTCCGTCGCTACTGGGACGAGCTCGTTGGAACGGCAGAAGGGAGTGGCGTGCCGGTTCTCGACGTAATCCTCTGTGTTTGTTTGCCACCAAACAGAAACGAAGGAAGAAAAAAGAACTGTGTGATGTGATCCCGTTGGTTTTATATTTGGCTGCTGATATATCACATAGCTTGAACCGTTCGTGTGCAGATAGTATTGATAAACTTCAGGAAGGAAATCCTACCCTTCATCCCGGAGAAGGAAACAAACCCACCCGAAAAAGCCATCGAGTGTTCCGACGTATTGGTCGTCGGTGAGTCGATGGCTGTCGTCGCGCACAACGAGGACGCCAATGTCGCTCTAGTTGGCCACACGTATGGTTTGAATTTTTGTGTGTGTCAAGATTCATGAAGTTGAACTTGAATGTATGGGCCGAGTTGTGACGAGTGACTGTTGCTTCTGTTGTGGTATATGCAGCTACTTAATCAAGGGTACTCTGTCGAATGGATTGTGCTTCATTTCGTACACGTATGCAGGCGAGCTCCCGAGCTGCGCTTTCGGATTCAACAACAACGGAATGGTAAGAAAGCTCAAGCGCATGCTGAATCAGTAATACCGGCGAGTACTTTGCACCAGATGCAGTAGATAAACAAACATCATAATTCGATGTCGGAGAAGTTAGGGACAATAAAGAACCGCATACTATCGAATTTTCCCATAATCTCGAGTCTTGGGTATTGACCTTTGCGAAATTCCTGATGAATGAACGTATATCTGAAATGAGATGTTCAGGGATTTACACTGAATGCAGTACCTCCCTCTAAAGAAGAGATTGTAGCAGGTGGGATCGGAAGGAACTTCATCTCCAGAGATCTCCTAGAGGCGACGAGCTTGACCGATGCGACCAGTGTAAGGCCTTATTCGCATTTTGAATCTCAGTTCTGCTGATATGGACAGTCTAATTTGCTGATCTTCTACTTCTCTGTCAAGAAAATCCGCTCTGCAGAAGCATCCGTAGGGCACAGCTACAATCTGATCGACCTGAAGGCACGAAGTATCCGCAACATAGAGACCGCATCGAGGACCCGGCTTTCGGTTAATGAAGTGGATGAAACGCCGTTCTTCCATGCAAACATGTATCTGCACCTTCGAGTCAAGCAGGTATTTTAAGCGCAACCCAACTATCTAGAAGATGATATCGCACCTGAAACCTCATGCGCTCCATTGCAGACATGAACAATTCGAGAGATTTGCAGGCCAAAAATGATTAAAATCAATGGATAACCGAAACAAAACTCAATAGTCTGGCGCGTAGCGACAGAAATTCTGAATCACCAAGTAGTTTTCTATTTCCATTTACACCGGAATTTGCTAAATTGGTGATCAGGTAGAAGATGAGAACTCGATAAGCAGGCAAAAGAGAGCGGCTGTGTTACCGAAGAATTCTAAACAGGACTTCCTGTCACTCCTTGGAGATACAGATGATGCGAAATATCCCATCTACATGTCAGGTAAACCAGAAAAGTAATGGAAAAATTCTTCTTGTTCTTCTCCATTTTGTCCTCTGTTTCTAACCGTTACTGTCTTCAAGGTCCAACGCTGTACACGCTATGCACGGCTCTGGTCGATCTGGACGAGCGGACACTGCGCATCATTAAAGGGAATCCGAAGAAAGGAGAAATTTCTCATAACTTCTCTCTGTCCTCACCAGATCTCAAGAAGCTGTGCTGAAACCTCCATGCAGCTCATTTTGCTCTGATGAAGTGGGGAAGACTAATGCAGTTTCCAGGGCTCTCATCCAGGTTTCTGTACACGTATTGAGTGGCCCTCTCCTGTCATTTTTCGCCGGAACTCGACTTAGGTAATTTTTTTTCGGGCTAAGCGGCCACATACTACACTGAAGGTCCGGTATGAGATGCAAAAGTCTTAACTCCTCATAGCCGGTTGGTCACTAGATTCATGTCTTGTAACAATTAGAAACTTGAAATTGGCAATATGCAATATTCTGTTAATGCCATACTCATTTAGCAGCAGAAGCTATCCGGCTCGGCACGGCAAAAAAGTGAACTACGGTTCAAGTAAATCTCTTTGCTACTTGATATTTAGTTTCACAGGTCATGGAACTTGGCCACGCCAACACCGAAGAGGTTCCTAATAGATCTCTTATTTCCCTTATCAAACAGGAACAACCTGTGGCAACTATAATAGTACTAACAGTAACCATAATAACTATGCTAAAACACTTCTGTTTACCACAAGAACTTATGGTATGCCTCAACACAGAAATATATACCGAAACTGTTCAAAAAGTATGTGATTTCTCTCGTAATCATCCGCAACGGGGATGACTCCAAGCAGAAGTGCACCGTGAAAGGAACCTCAACGGACCATGATGTGACCAATACAGAGTCTTAATTTTTCCAGATTTCATTTGTGAAATACTCAATTCTGTACTGCTCTATATCGGTATTACAAGGGTATTCATACTCTTGAACAAGAAATAGAACGCATCATCAGAAAAGAAGAAGTGGAGAACCATAATCACAGTCGAGACTCGAGTGTATTGGGAATGATATACACGGGCTAGGAATCTGGGAAATTGACTGACAGCCGCAGCCTCCATTTTCTGGTTCCTCCTCATACAACTCAATGCTTTACACCATTGAGAAACCTCTGGAAGCTCTTACCCGTGAGCGCTGCCCCTTTGACCTTGCTTCCATAAGCTTTGCTTTCAAAGTATTCTCCTTTATGACAGGCGGTAATTTTGAAGATGACTCCGATACATCTGGATCAATGGATGACTGTTTCACCATCCATGGCCGTACTGGACTCGCCTGAGTCCTCCACGCTGAGTTACTGCATGAAGCCTCCCCAAAGTCAACATCGGGATGGACAGAACCTCCACTTGACAACTTTAATTGACTCTTTATGAAGTCATCCAGCATGGAATTTGCAGTTAGACTACGGACTTCAGATTTGTTCTTTCTTTCATGACTAAACTCATCCGTTGCTTCACGGTTGTCCAATTTCTGGGTACTGGTAACCTCGACTGGGCTTCCATCACCCCTTTTATCCCTTGTGGTACCGGCTTTTTCAGACTTAGCCTGAAAATTGGATGGATTCTGAGCTTTCCTCCTCCCACGAGGCGTGCGCTTTTTCTTGGTTAGCTCTGTTTCGACTTTGTCATCAGTATTATTATCTGAGGCTTCTTCCTCATATGCCTTAAACTCACCATGGGTTTGTCGATTAAGCTCAAAACAATTAGAATCACTTCCATCAGAATCGTCTTCATCACCCAGATCTTGAGGCGCGCTTACAACCTCATTCAGAGGAACAGATTCAAGTGAATTTCGCCGTTCCCTTGGCAATGTGTTGTCAATGCTTTTAAGGGCGTCCTTCCTTTTAGCTTGAAGGAATGTCTGAATTTCGAAGCTCAATTTGTCCACAACCGAGCTCTTTTCTGCAGAACCACTTTGGGCTCCTTCTAACTTCATCTGCATCCGCTCATCAAGCCATGATTCAGATATATGGAGAATCAAACGGTCACGTTCAGATCCTCCAGCCCAATCCTTGTCATACCTTTGTTTCAATGAATGAACCTCATGTTCATAGTCTCTTATACCAACAGCAAACTCATCACAGAGATCTTCCAATAGATTCCTTGATTTTCTATCCTGTTCCAGCTCTTTCAAGGCATGAGAAAGAGAAGATTTTGCATCAGAAAGTTCTCGAGCTAACTTGCGGTGTAGGCTCTCTGAACGCTTTCTTAACTTCCTCTCGTCTTCTAGCTCATCTCTTGCTGACTGAACAGCAGCATGAATTCGATCTTGTTCCTTACTCTTCCGAACTATTTTATCTTCCGAAATTTGCTTCATCAAAGCATCTATCTCGTGTCGATCAGCTTGTTGGTCCCGAAGCAACTCTTTAATCCGGACACGGGCATGATCAAGCTCCATCTTCCATGCTTTTATCAGTGATATATTGGATGCATGCTGCTCTTCCAAGCTCCAAATACGGTTTAGTACTTTTAGAAGTTCTGTTGATGTTTTGAGGCTGTAATGTGGCTCATTAACTCTTCTTTTGAAGTCTAAAGAACTAGAAGGAGTGACTGCTGGGTTATATGGAGTTACCTGCAACAGCATGGTACTTTGAGTCATTATGCCCGAGTTAGCATTATGTACATAGTATCATTAATACTTGAAAAGCCTTAGGCAGCGACAGAGCCATGGTAGCGACAAACTGAGAAGCTCTATACAATAAGCTCATTGACGGAATTGTGCATAAGGCCTAAGTAAATTTGTGCAATTTAAATTACAGAACCCAGAGTTTTAATTAAGAATGGTCTCAAAAACGATGCCTTATACAAAGATGTTCAGTCTGTCCAAGAGGAGAAGAATATGAAATGTTCAAGTGGTGCAGTCAATTCTCCTGTCAATGAAAAGATATTCCGCACGCTAATCAACACAAAAGGATGACCAGTTTATTTATGAGAAAGGAACAAACATAAACGGTCTGCTGTAATTTTGCCAACATATTACTAGATTATGGTCCTTTCTACCTCAACATGCTTAGACGAAAGAAAACAGGCAGAGGTTCTACGAGTAGACAATACTCAACCCTAATGCGTCCAAACACAATTCCCTTTACTCGAGAGCTGGAACTAAACTGAAAAGCAGAATTACCTCCATCGAACTACCATAACTCGCTGGGGAAACAGGCTGTATGGCACGATTATGTCTTTCAATTGATCGATGATGTTGCATGAGAGATGCTGCGACATGCCTCCTTAAACTGCTTGTACTTTCTGGCTGTTAGATGGCATAACCCAACTTAGTAAATTTGCAAGAATACCTCGTCAGCTATGTCCCATACTGAAGTAATGAACAGTAATAACAACAGAAAGCATCTATCGTGAAGATTGCTGTGTTGAGCACATGATTAAGATGAACAAATGATAGATCTAGCAATTTACATTAATATGAGAACAGCATAATTGCTTTTAGATGTCGGAGAAACTAGGATAAAGAAGCAGATATATCTATACCCAACAAAAGCTTCTGAAGTGCAATTAGCTGAATTAGACCTTGGCTGAACTAATTCATATTTACAGACCAAAATGGAGGGCAACCTTGACAACAGTCAACAAGGACATGAACGAGAAGAGACTGTTCTTTCCGTCAAATTTTCCAATTCGACACGCAAAAGTGCAGTCTCCTGGCTGGAGCAGCCAAGCACAGATGGGTCAAGCATCAATGGAACTCTGAAGCTGCTTGAGGCCATACTGATGCCATTTTAGGATCATAAAGAGATGCAGATTGAAATACCCTCGTGAGTGTTTCTCTAGACACAGAGACCAAAAACGCCCCAATCACACAGAACTTCAGTGGACACACCATACGAAGAGCGATACAAGACTGCTCATGATCTCACAAACGGAGCAAAACACAAACATCGGAAACAAAAACACAATAGATAAACCCTCTAACAGATAAACCAGGACGGACAAGAAACACAGTCCCAGCCATCACAAACCCAGATTGCAAAAGCTAATCAAGAAACCAAACATGCACCTGTTCAGGAGAACTAGGAGAAGGATCAGCCAAAAAGTGAGAGAGCTCAAACCCACCACCGCCAGCGCCTCCGCCGCTATCCTTGTCCTTGCGGAGGCGGCGCAGCCCAAGGGGAATATTACCAAGATTGCCATTGTGGTGGTGCATTCCGGAAGAGGCCAGGTAGTGAGTGAACTCCCAGAGAGCAGCTGCGAGCTTCCTTGCAGAAATACGATGACAAGAGGAAGAGGAAGAGGAAGAAGGGTTGGAGCCAGAGGAGGCAATGATAGCTCCACGCGCAAAGAACTCGAGTCTCACTGGAGTGCTGGGGCCACCACATCTTTTGCTTAGAATTACGCCTCTCCTTAACTTTTCTCCCAAATTTTCCTCCTTTTCTGCTGCCTCTTCCCCACTTTTCCATTCCCTTTTCATGTTTCTCTCTCCTCTCTCTCTCCCCCTCTACTCATCCATTTTCTTTTCTTGGGTTTTAAAAAAGAAATCCTTTCTTTTCCTTTGCCCCTCTTTTTCGGGGACTTGGGGTTGGAGCGGAGAGACTGATCACTGTGCCGGGAGAAGTTTACTTCAATGCTGAACTCTCTCTCTCCCTCTGTGTTCTTCTCTGTAGTAGTTCTTCTTCACTCTGAGTCTGGTTCTCCAGAGAATTTTGACGTCTTCTTGACAGCTTTGTTCGACAGCCTCCCCAGACATCCATTGCCTCTGTATGAATAATTCTGATCAGAGAAAGAGGAAAGTGAAAGCGAAAGCCGGTTCGGTCGGATCAGGTCGGCCCGCAAGAAGCCCCCTGCCTGCCTATTGCTTTGCTACCCGCCAAATTCAGGTGTCACCGGCTTATTACTTCGGCCAGCGATAAGAGAGGACCGATGCTTCACAGTCCGATGGGCTCATCCAGGCTCGAATTATCAAAAGGGTATAATCAAAGCCGAGTCGAACAAATAAACTGCCGGGTTCAAACTTGACTCGACTCCTATATTTGGTGCCCTAAATTAGATTTTTGTCCGGTCCGACGTTAATCTCCTTAGCCGAGCTCGATTAGCATAGAAAATTAAGATGCTCCAATTCACCTCGACTCACTTCACAATCAACTTACAAAAATGAACTCAAGCTTATTAAGCTCAAATGTTTTCCCCCTACGTTGTGTAACTGTAAGGATTTTTTTGTCTATCTCCCTAACTATTTTACTACTTCTGAAAAGAAATAGCTAAATATTTCCGAAATTCTTGAGTAGCTCAAGTTTGAGCTCAATTCCAATGAGAGTGGATATCGAGTTATCCTAAACAGAATTCGAGCTACTCAAGAGTAGCATGACTCAATTTTATCCCCCGTCCAACATGGGCCATGTTCTTCTAATAAGTATGCTGAGGGTAACTGTTGACTTATAAATCAACAATAAGACCTCTCTCAATCGATGTGGGAATTGAGATGTTAAAAACTCCCCCACTTGTTTTTTGACCTTCCAAACTACCCCGCTTAAAGAACCAACTTTATTGTCAATGTTGATCCGTATCGCATAGCGTTACTTCCTCTATTGAACATGTGGTCCGATCCACTTCCCGCCCTCTTCATCGTCCTATAACTTGTTGGGAGCTACACCTTGTTCGAGCTTTCCCTCGCCACGTCAATTCAAATACAGAGCAAATTGAGTATAAATAAACGATGTGCAGTTTTTTTTTTTGAAAAATGTAAAATCACCCTTTTTATATTTGAGCGACGTGATATGTTCATCAATCTATTAAACTTAAAAGATAGACTCTCCATGATATCTTCACAATGACATGGACAGAGATTTTCATTCCACAAAAGTATCCTCGTTTCTTAGCATTTGTTTTTACCGTGGCGTGACTTGACGATAAATTTTCTACTCTTATATTTGTGGGAATTAGCTTCACAATTCATGCGGTGAAAAAAATACGGGAAATGAAAGCCATTTACACTCTTTCTATTCTTGGAATGGGATATGATCCAATTCAATCAAAAGAAAACATTAATTTATTTACTTAGGCTTTGTTTGTTTTGCCAAAAATAAATTATATGAAAAATATTTCAATAAAATAATCGCTTATATCACCGATAAAAATGAATGAAGAAAAGTAATGTCTATCGTTTATGAAAATGTTTAGATATAAACTGTTATTGGTGATAAAGATATTATCAATTAACAAATAATTTCTAGAGATATAAATGATCATTTAAAAAAGAATATATATATATTAAATTATTTATTTTTTTATAAAATAAACGTAATTTCATTTTCGAAAATTAGCCGGATCGACGGGCTCAAAGAAATAAGGCGAGGCCATTAAGATCTTGTGGATACGTGATCCAACGTTTTGTGCTCAATTTCCAATCACTCCTAGGCTGCGTTTGGTCGTCTGGACTATTTTATAGGATATGATAAAGTCTGATAGGATATATATCGAATGGGATAACGATGGGATTTCTTATATCTTATACAATGTTTGGTTCATGTTTGGATATAACATGGATATAGATATGGTACCATTTTCTACCTCCACCTCTGGCTATTGTCATCAACCCAACATTGCCGTTGCCTTCCGCCGCCACCTATCAAGCAGTTCTTACATAGCCTCGCCTCACTGTGCCATCGCCCGCCATCGTCACGGCCCTTATCGTCGCCCAATCAGTTGCCATCTCTGTCCTGTCTCGATCCTCGGAACTACGACCCTTGCGGCCTGGCATTGGCTTAGATGGTGTTATGGTCGTGGGCAACCTCAGATCTGGGGTTGACATGATTGTCGGCAAGGCTGAGTCTTCGCCTATGAACAACAGGTGAAAGTGGGCAGGAAATGTAAAAGGCGTCTGTCATTAAAGTTGAAGGAGTGTCAAAATCCAAATTTATTGGCGATTGCTGGACAAGAAAAGAAAAAGAAAGGAGGACGAAACCAGTCTCCAAATGCGCTGGTTTCGTTGGTGTGGGCCTCTCATGGGGGCTTGTTGGGCCTGTTAGAAAGCCCAACAAAACATGCCATAGGATAATTTCCTATCTCAACGGTTTATTGTTTTTAATAAGTAACGAACTAAGCACAAAAGCCCGGAGTTATCAGCTATGTTGCATGGACACGCGACCGAAGGCATCGGACCACAGCTGCATTATTGCAGAGCCACCACATTTATGCCTCATAGGGGTCGCGCGACCCCAACCATTGCGTCCGCCTGGGGTATTGCGACATTTGAATATTTGAGAAATTTCCTCAATTTTGTGATCCAATGCTTTTCAACTTAAAAATAAATGAATACAAAATATACGAAAAATGTAAAATTACTCTATTTGTATTTGACCGTCAATCTATATTAAACTCAAAAGACCGGCTCCCGATGTATCTTAACAATGACATGGACGAAGATTCTTTGTCCACAAAAGTATCCTCTTTTTTTAGCACCCGCTTTTACCGTGGCGTGACTTGACGAAATTTTTTTCTACTTTTATATTTTGAGCGAGTCAGCTTCACAATTGATGTGGTGAAAAAAATACAGGAAATGAAAGCCATTTGCACTCTTTCTACTCTTTGAATGGGATATGAACCAATTTAATTCAAAGAACACATTATTCTATTTACTTATGCTCCGTTTGTTTCGCGAAAAATGAATAATTTAAAAAATACTTTTCAAAACAAGATCGCTTATATCACTTACGAAGATGAGTGAACGAAAGTCTTTTTCGTCTGAATGAACGAAAGTTATTTTTATCATTCATGAAAATGTTCAGATACGAATTGTTAGTGATTATAAAAATATTTTCAATTAATTAATAAATTCGAGTGAAACAAACGATTATTTTTATACATGTTAAAATATTTATTTTTTACGAAATAAATGTAGCATTATTTTCACAAAATAGTCGGCTGGACGGCACTATAAGAGGAGTCAAAAGGAATAAGGATTAAGGCGAGACCATCAATATAATATTTCTTGGGATTTTTTTTAAAGAAACTTTGAAATAATCCGAAATAAAAAAAATGACAGAGAGAGAGAGAGAGAGAGAGAGGAGGAAGTGTAGCCGTGTGAAGCTGTCCGTCACAGAGTCGTCGGACCACAGCCGTACTGTCGCAGGTCCGCTAGAACCAAGCAAGGCCTCACCGAGGTGGTGCGGCCCAAGGCATCGCCTCGCTTGGGCTGCGCAAGTTCGAGCTTGTTGCCACCCTCTCTTTAGCGTCTCATTTGCCTTAGAAGTTGCAGAGGTCTCGTCGAGGCCGTGTGGTTTTTAGGTGGGGTGCCACCATTGCGCGACTCATCATTGGGACCGGTTCTCGTCGAGGCTAAATCCCCTTGTTTCAATTTTAATCGGGTCAGATCTCGTCGAGGTCGCATACCTACTCTCGAAACTTCTCTACCGTTGCACGACCTCTCATCCACATCTATCTATTTTTTTGGATAAAGTAAGTAGTAGATTCACTTTTCACTGCGCAAATGACAAAGAGGTAGCCGAACACAAAAACCTCGTACCCATTACCACACTTGAGTGTGTGACAACGGGTGCAAAGGTGTTGTAGCTAAACAAAAGACAAGCCTACAGCGCGTGCGCAACTAAATACATCAATGACTTTCGGCCAAACAGTACAACCGAAAGGAGAAAACAAGAACAACAGAAACAAAACTGGGCGACATCCCCACTAATTAAAAATAGACGACGAAATGCCCCAACTGACTTGCGTCCGCCGATTCCGAGGACTATCCTTCACCTGATCAAAAGTGAGGGCCTTGTCTCTGACGATCTTATCAAGATGCTTCATAAGTGCCGGCCCGAAGAAGGAGCACTCTCTAAACATAATATAGTTGCATTCCGTCCAGATGATATGATAAAGTGCACCAAAAGAGAATCGTGCTATCCTCTGATGAAAGTAATGGCCACTAGTATGCTGAATAACCCACCGAAAATTGTCCTGCCATGCTCGATTTCGCCATCCCAGATTACACTTCTCGGCCCAAGCCAGCACGAGAGTGCCGGTGGCACTACACTCGAAAAACAGATGATCCACCGAATCTTGTCTACATCGACAAAAACCAAACACTCCACCCGAGATTCTGCGATAGTTTAGCAAAAATACCTGTGTGGGGAGCCTGTTGAAGGTGATTAACCAAAGAAGAAAGCCATGCCTCAAGGCAATGCATCGATCCCATATAAAGGAGTGCCATGGGACAATATTCACCTTCCGCCGGATAAAGTCCCAGGCCGAAGAGGTGGAGAAGGTACCTGAATGATGGCCCAACCCTATAAACCGATCCCCTCTCTCTGCTGTTACCACCGGTGCACCCTCGGGCCATGATGTAATGGTGTCCAGAACTTGAGATTGTTGCCATAGCGAGGAAACAAAGTCCAAGACCGAGGCGTTTCTAGGGATTCCGGATCGGTAGATGTCCCTATCCGAAAAGAGTTTATAGAGCGACCTTTTGTCATGCCAATGATCAAACCAGAACGAGGCGGTGCGTCCATTCCCAATCAGCCAACAAAACTGAAGCTGAAAATCAGAGCGAAGGTTAAGGATTTTCTTCCAGGCCCACGAGCATAATGTAGGTTTAGTGGCAACCCAGAAGTTTTTGTTCTTTAAGAACGTCGAATGTATCTACTTGCACCACATCGACTCCTTATCCGAGAATAAGACCCAAATATGTTTTAGCATGGCAGCATGATTGCAGTCGAGAAGCCTACGAATGCCCAACCCGCCTTCTTCTTTTGGAAGACAAACATCACTCCAAAGGGACTTTGGCACCGCCCACACCCAACCCCGATTCTTTCCATAAAAACTGTCTAAGTATCAACTCAATCCGCGAAAGGACCGACATGGGAAGAGTAAATACACTGGCCCAGAAAACATGAATGGTGTGTAGGATCGATTTCATAAGTTGTAAACGACCCGCAAAATATAAGAATCCGTGCGACCAAGATTGTGCTCTAACAGTAATGGAATTCACGAGGAGCAACAATCCGCCTTGCTAAGTCTAGAAGTAATAACAGGTACACCAATATATAGAAAGGGTAGCGTACCTTGTCGAAAGCCAAGAGACTGCATCAGTTGGTCCTGAAGTGCAGGAGAGCCACCCGAGAGATAGACCTCACTCTTGTTGGGTTTCGACTTCAAGCCAAACCAAGAGGAGAATTTGTGAAGCCCTTCCATCAATAAGGTGGTAGCCCCCACGTTTGCCTCCACATCTCTCTGTTCATAAGGGTAAAATTAGTAATTTGATTGTCTAATGAGAAGATAAAAGTATGTACCACGACTTTGGGCTTTGCCAAGACAAAATGTAATCCAAAGCGATTCAATTTTTTTTTTTAATCAAATACACTTCAATTGGATATATTTGGCCAAAAATAAAATCAAGATATATGGAGGGCAAAAACTGCTTTGTAAGGCATTAGCCTCTCACGTGTGCGCCTCTCGCCCGATGCCTCCGACCTCCCTCAGTCCCTCTCGCCTGAGTTGCGTCCCTCTCGAAGCCTCCCTCTCGCAGTCTCATCTCGAGTCTCGACCCTCGCCGCCCTCTCTTGCTCTGTTTTTGGCCGAGGGTGACCGCAATCGCATCTCATCAAGGTAAATACTCATTGCTCTCTTTTTGGCCGTTCTTCGTACAAAGTATAGTCTAAGAATGGCCATGAATCTGCGTCTTATTTGATATATGTGATTGCCGTGACTCTCTCTATGAGTTTTGCCTCGCTTAGATCTAGCTTCTAGACTAAGACGCGCTCTACGTGTTCGCTTGTTTGTGCGGCTTGATTACTTTACTTTGAGGCTCTCGTTTTTTTTTCTCTCATACCTAAACCGAGAACCTCCGGTCATGAAACCATTATTGACCTCTTGTTTATATGTGTTCTATGAACGATACTTCTTGCAAACCACGCCATGACCGAAAGCTGAGTTCGCTATGCTTAACGTGTATTAGACTCGTTGTGCTTGTAGCGAAAAACAGATAGTTTGGCTTCTGGTTAGATCTAGTTGAGTTTCATTTAGTCAGTATTCATTAGTTATCATGTTCCTCTGTCTTCGCTGGACAGTGGTTGCATGAAAGAATTAGTTTTTCTATCTCCCCAATTAAGCCAATTGATTCTGGATCTCATACCCAAGTACATTTCCTCTTGTTTCCAAGCTTATTCAATTTCCCCTTGAAGCTGACAAACCCGCTCCCTATCAAAGAAACCTCCACTGCTATTTATGTGCTTCTGAATTTCCTGCTTTAAGGAAATAATTTTCTGATGGCCATGAGAAAACCTTTTCCTGCTCCACTTAGTAAGTGCTAAAGATACATTTCTTAACTTTATGGAGAGGCTAACATCAATTAGATTAGAAGGCACCCATGAATCAGCGACTACCTTTTGACACTCTTCATCTTCTAGCTAATAAGTCTCAAATTTAAACTCCTTTTTTCGTTTCACTCGCTCCGCCTTAAGAATGAACAGAAGCGGGCTGTGGTCCGAACCTATAGCGGGTAATGCGAATACTTCGGCTTCTGGGAACATTAATCTCCAGTCCATAGTACAAACCATCCTATCCAATCTTTTCTTCACAAATTCCTCTCCTTCTCTATTATTGATCCACGTGAATGAGCAACCCCTGCTCTCCAAATCCATCAAGGAACAGTCATTAAGAAACTCACGAAAAGAATTCATTCTATAGTTTTCAGCAATCCTTTTTCCAGCCTTCTCCCAATGGTAAAGTACTTCATTGAAATCCCCGACAACTAACCATGGCAAGCTATTAAAAGAGCTGATATCTCTCATTTCCTCCCATAGCTGTAGCCTTCTTTGAAAATTCGTTGAAGCATGGAGACAAGTAATGCGCATCTTTCTCCCACTTTCCACCTCCTCACATATTATATCAATAAACTCCGCAGTCAAACTCACTATATTCAGGGACACACTATCATTTCAAAATAATGCTAAACCTCCTGCTATGCCTCTAGGGTTCTCCACACAGCAATATGGAAATTTCAACCTCTTCTGAATCTTATGGACTACTGCCTCCTGATTTTTTGTTTCCATTAAAAACACTAGACTAGGCTTTTCTTGAGCCACAAGGGCTCTAAGAGCATTAACTGTCAGGGGATTGCCCAGACCCCGACAGTTCTAGCTTATTAGCTTCATTTGTCACTAGGGTTTCGAGAAGTTGGGTTCATCATAGGGCCTTAATCTTTTCACCTTCTTGGTCGCTGGAGATTTCTGCCCACTTAACTTCTTCTTATGTGACTCTGCAGAAATTTGGCTCCCCCAGAAGTACAGGGGCTGATGCTGGGAGTGGAAATCACACAGGCAAAGAAAAAAAAAAGAATCGGTCATCTTGATTAAGTATAAAAACGTCGTAAATTTACTTTTACAGTTTCAAAACGCGCTAACATAATTAAACTGTAAAAGAGTCTGTAAAAACAATATATGGTACATCGGGTGTATTTAACGAATTTTTCTCATTAACACGGGTTTCTATTAATTACGCGAAAGTTACTGAACATGTAAAAACGACATCCTAACATGTCTGGAGAGCATACTTACCGTAGCCCAATATCTGTCCTTAGGCCATTGTCTTATACGACATCAGTTTCTCCTTTGAGTAAGTAGTAGCATTTCTTTCTTTGAAAAACAAGAATGCAGTCTATTTTTCAATTCCTCAAGAGAATGTATCCAACAACCAAAATGCCCGTTTGAATTATGCATTTACAGCATTTTGGACCATGCACTAACTCATTCGAACAACCCGGCATGATATCTAATCAGGTGTTGGTTCTTGATCAGTAAACCTTTAGAGTAAACGTCTGTGCACTCGGTATGTTCAGGCAAATAGTGTGAGGGATAAGATTATTGCCGCCAATGAAATTTAATGGCCCACATGAGTTGAGTTCACATGCATCGGAAGCATGTAAGAATTTTACTAACTTTATCAGATTTCCATTCTTATTAGAATTAGGAATGACCCACTGGAATTTGATACATTATTACACCGCATATGCCTTTATTGATGACCCTTGTCGGCTGATAGTTGAGATTAATTTTATCCCTCTCTTGCAAACTAGGCGACGGAAAGTTAGGGAAACTACATGTCCTTTCCACTTTTGGCCTCTATACCTAAACCTATTGTATTGGTTCAATCATAAACCTTTCAATTGAATCAATTTTTTTTTTAGTAAAAATTTGAACCAATCTAATTATAAACTTTTTCATATTTTTACTAATTCAGTCCATCCGACCAATTTAGGACGAAAATTGTTGATGTGGACTTTTTTTAAATAATGTTTAAATGATATTTTTGATATTATTTCTTTTTTTTTCCTTTCCCTTTTCCTTTTTGCCGGTGGCCGTTCGCCGACCACAGGCGAGGGTTAGCCTTGCCGGGCTTTGCCTGGGCGAGGGCAAGTGCCGGTGAGGCCCCCTTGGCCAGGCCGACCCCTGCCCTGGCCAGGGCGGCCTCATCGAGCATTGCCTATGTGAGGGCCAGCCTCGTGTCGAGGAGATTGACCCTCACTAAGGTCAGGGCGAGGCTCGTCGGGCCTCGCCCTCGCCTAGGCGGGGCTCGTCAGATCTAGGGAGGGGAAAAGGAAAAAAAAAAGTTGTTAAATAAAATAAGTTCGCAATTGATACACACCTTTGAGATTTAAATAATTAACGCCCAATATGTGGTTAAAGATGATTATTTGCACACGAGGCACATAATTTGTTAACAGAATATATTTTATTAACCAAATTGATTCACTTTTCATATTTACTTGCTTTGTGGAATTTTCATTTTTATTTTGAAGTTATGTATCTCTCTTTGATATGAAATGAAGGTCTTTTTTTTCGAAAAAAAAAAAACATGGGAAATCATTTGAAAAATTATTCTTTTAATTTGATTGTGACCAGAATTAATCATTTTTATAAGATTCCCAATTTTGAATTTGACACGTCTTCTATATAAAAAGGTACTTTTGGAGTTATTTTTTATTAATTGATAGAAGAGTCCTAAAATATGTTGAAATTATAAGTAGAGTTGCAAATGCAGACAAAAAAAATGATTAAGCGAACTACAATATCAAATTTTCCGTGACAAGAAAAGATTAGCAATGTTATGAATGTTAAATGTTTTTGGCACCCGTGACAACTTCTGGGTTGATATTCTGGTGTTCCAGTAAATAGGAACTACTTTTTCCATTAATAATCTTACATAACATTTTTTTTTTCCCATTTTTGGGTCTGAAGTGTGCCTTCTTCCCCTGTCTTAGTTGGTGATTTTGCGACGAGGCATTGTTTCTCAATTGCATATTTTGCGAGCTTGAGATCGGATTGTGGTTTTTTTTTTTAATTATTTAATCCTAAACCATTGATTGATAAAAATAAAATCGTCCAGTCTTTAATGGACCAACAGCCAAACCCTTATTACGTTCTATTTCTGCACTTAGAGTAATTTTTCAAAACAGGAGGGGTGACCCAACAACTTCAGAAAACATTAGGGGGTTAGAGCAGTCTGCCCTCTTGTGATGGTTGCTAAATCATCGTAAAATCTTATGCAGTTTGGAAGACGAGGGTAAAACCATAGAATATCAAGCATAAGTTAATGTTCTTCGTAACCTTATTTGATCCCTCACTTGAGTTCTAGGAAGTCTAGGAGAGAGTGTTTTGAGTAATTGTCCAAAAAATCTTAAGCTTATTGCACTTTTGCCAATTGAGTCATAAACCTTTTAATTTTGCCAATTGAGTCTTAAAAATTTTCACATTTTGTCAATTGAGTCCATCTGGTAAATTTTGGCCGGAAATAGTTGACGCGGAAGCCGGCAGTCCTACGTGGCACAGCCGACGCCGACATGGATATTTTTAATTATATTTTAATACATTATTTTGATTATTTTGATTTTTTCTTTTCTTTAATTTTTTTTCTTACTTGGGCCACTTCAAACATTTTGACAACTTGCTAATTCAATCCCAAACTTTTCAATTGTGTCAATTTTGCCCTAATCCTTTTGAGGATTTACCAATTTAGTCCTAAAATTTTTAACAAACTACCAATGTAGTCTTTTCGGCTAATTTTGACTAGAAATCGCTGATGCGGTGGTCTAGTCAGTGTCTTCCATCTTACGTGGTGCAGCCGGCACTGACCTATAAATTTTTAATTATTATATAATTTTTTAAAATTTTTCTATTAATTTCTTTTTATTGATTTCTTCTTTTTTCTTCTCTTCATAGGACTGGCGAGACCGTGGCCAAGGCGAGGGCCAACGACCTGGGCAAGGGCCCGCAAAGCCCTCACTAGATCTAGGCAAGGCGAGGGCTCACGAGCCTTGCTTAGGGCATCGCGGCCCTCGCCCATCCTCACTGTGGTCGGCGAGGGCATAGGGTTCCATGATGCCCTTGTTTTGCCAGATCTAGCAAGGGCTCGCAAGCCTTAGCTGTGATTGGCAAGGGCGTCGCGAGCACTCGCGGCCCTCATCCTGGGGTCGGCAGCCTTGCTTACCCTGTGAAGAATACAAGAAAAGAAAAAATAATAAAAATAAAGTTAATAAAAACTTTATCAAATAAAAAATTATTCATGTCAATACCGGCCATGCGATATAGGAAGGTCAACGCTGACTGGACCACCACATCAGCGATTTTCGATTGAAATTAGTCGGAAGGACTACATTGATAAATCGTTAAAATGTTTATTACTAAATTAGAAAATTCTCAAAATATTTAGGACAAATTGACATAATTGAAATGTTTAGGATTGAATCGGCAAATTATCAAAAGGTTTAGGACAAAATTGGCACAATTGAAAAAAATAGGACTTAATTGGCCGCCGTACAATAAATTTAGGATTTTTTGGACAGTTTTCCCTCGTTTACTAACACCCACAAAACTTAGTTTCTTCCGTCAACCCACCACAACCCCTTCCTTCAGACGCTGCAGTACCACCTCCGACTGCTCTCGTCGTCGAGTCCCCTTGCATTACCTTCTTTGTCGCCCCAAGGACGGAGCCGCATCTTCTCTTTTTTTATTGACTCTCTCTGAGCTTAACGGCATCAAGCTCATTGCCAACCGCGGATGCACCGCCTCTGGATGTTGATGGTGGACCTCTAGCAATAGGATGGATGCGAATAGACCTGCAAATGAAGTGAGCCAGAAGAAGGGGCCTTTGGGTATCGCTGACAAATGCCAGCTGCGACGAGCAGCACAATGGTCAGGATGGTGTGTGTTTAGAGTTAATTCTATAACTGAATTTCCTTTCGCGTTATTTCTCATGGTATGAGCTTAATGTTACGATTAAACGCACAAACACAACGAAATAGAGAGTAAATGTGAAAAAAAAATCGAGATATATTATTTATCATGGATTACCTTTAAACGAAGGCTATATAGGATTTCACTATAATTAGCACTTCGTACAGCTCTCAATTACAAGAGAAATAGATTATATATAGACACTCAATAGCTATTCATGGGCCCAAATCAAAATTATCAATAACATAGGGCTAAAGCTATAAAAGTCTTCTGGTGGCCCGGAGGGCTGCCCCTTGCTACTCCTGAGGCGGGCCCTCGCTGCTTACAGGGGAGCGGAACTCCCATTCCTTCGGGAGTATGAATCACATTCTAACACTTCAAAATTGATGATGATTTTTAGTGTATTTTCCGAAAAGCTATATAATTCAGAATATATGCAAGCGTCTACTAAAACAAAATTCGAAACAGGCCATGAGGTTGGGTTGTAGGGGGCATTCAAAGTTGTCGCTAAACCTGATAATGACAATAAATACACGTGGGATTTCATTCACATGGGGCATCACGAGTTTGTATTGAAGCAAAGCAATATAAATTAAGCTCGTAGTGTCGCAAGTGATGTATATTATTGTATTGTAAGCTCAATATAAACTAATCATCGTTACCTTTGTTCTCTATTGCCTCGCAAATTTCGCTGGCCGGTAGATCGATTGATGTGCTAACGTCTAATAATGCCCAACGTCGAAATTAGAGGTGAGCAAATTGGATCGGACCATCCCGGACTAGACCGGACAAGCCGGGTTGGTGCAGTCCTTGAGGGGGCGGTTCGGTCCCCGGTCCCAATAAATGGGACCGGTGACTGAGTGGTCTAGTCCCCGATTCCATGGTGGATGGGACCGGACCAGACCGCCCATAATATATATATATATATACAAAAAAAAATTAGAAATTTTTGAAAAACTAGTTAACCTAATTTCCACATCTTCTGCTCGACACTTACTCCTCTCCTCTCGCTTGACGTTCACGTCTCGCCTTCGCAACGCAGCCTCCGATCGTGTTTGTCGATATGCAGTTTCCGATCATGTTTTGTCTTGACTCAATCTGTGTTTTATCTTGATTGTATTATGCAAATCCATTGTTTTGTTCGCACTTGGATTTAGTGAAGTACAAGTGTAATCCCACTTTGAGCTTAATTCTTTCCAACTTGAGAAAAATGATGCAGGAGCATAATCCTGTTTCAGTTGTTTTAAGTGTTTTTCTTCCTAATTTAGTCTTTTCTCATTATTTTAGGATTATAAGTACTCATGTGATGATTTTACGATGGTGTTAAATATGTCTTTGAATTTTATGTATCCAGTCTGACATATATTTCATGCAGCCCAAAAGAAGAGAAAAAGTAGAGGTTTACCTAGGCTAGGGTTTTCATGTTTGTTATTGAGAGAGTTTTTCGTTTTATGTAATTGTCGCGAGCCGTGAACTTTAGCGATCTTGTACTCTCTTTGATCATAGTGGAATTTTGTTTCGCCTCGCCCGTGGACGTAGATCGCCTCGATCGAACCACGTAAAATCATGGTGTTCTGTCTTTGTTTTCTGCATTTCGTCATAACAAACTGGTATCAGAGCAGCGTTCGTGACGAGAGGATTCTTTGAGATGGCATCTTTGAAGTTTCAGATTGCATCTTTTGACGGACAGAACAATTTCGGTTTATGGAGAATAAAGATGAAGGCTTTATTGAGGCGAGAGAGTTCGGTTAAGGCGCTGGATGAAAATTATCCAAACGACATGTCCACAGCTGAGATTGAAGAGATGGATGAGAAGACGCATAGCGCAATCCAGTTGTCTCTAGATGACAAGGTGTTGCGAGAAGTCGCCGATGAGGATACAGCGGCTGGTCTCTGGAAGAAGCTGGAAAGTCTCTACATGAAGAAGTCTTTAACATCGAGACTTTATTTGAAGCAACGTCTTTATACCCTAAAGATGCGTGAAGGTACGCCTGTTCAGGAACACTTGGATGAGTTTAATAAAATTGTTCATGATATGAAAAATTTAGATATTAAACTTGAGGATGAAGATCAAGCTTTGATCGTGTTATGTTCACTGTCTGCCTCATATGAAAATTTTGTGAACTCGATGCTTTATGGACGTGAATCCATAACTTTAGAGGATGTTAAAACATCTTTGAATTCTGCTGAACTGAGAACAAAATTGAATGGGAATACTAGTGTAGACAAAGCAGATGGTTTGCTTGTGAGAGGCAGGACTAACAGCAGGGATAAAGGTTTCCGTGGAAAATCTGTTAATCGTTCAAAATCTAGGCAACCTGGAGATAAGATGAACGTTGAGTGCTACTATTGCCACAAGAGAGGACATTACAAATCAGATTGTTTTTTGCTCAAGAGGAAGGATTAGCAGCATGGTCAACAAAAATAAAATGCGGCGAATGTTGCTAATGAAAAAGAGTCTAATGCATCAGACAGTGTTCTTACGGCTTGCTCTGCAGTTTATTTCCCCAACGATATTTGGATAATGGATTCGGGAGCATCATATCACATGTGCCCAAATAGGGAATGGTTCACCACATACGAGCCAATTAGTGGTGGATCAGTCTTGATGGGAAACGATGCCGTTTGCCAAGTTGCGGGTATTGGTACTGTTCGGATTAAATGCCACGACAATGTAGTGAGAACCTTGACAGAAGTCAGGCATATACCAGACTTAAAGAAGAACTTTATCTCGTTGAGCAGCTTGGATTCCATTGGGTGTGTGTACTCTGTTGGAGGTGGAGTTCTCAAAGTCTCTAAAGGCAATCTGGTTGTGATGAAAGGAAGCAAGGTGAATCAATTGTATCATCTGCAGGGTAGCACAGTTATGGGTCCATCAACTGGCACATCAAATTCCGTTTCTGATAATGATAGAACAAAACTGTGGCATATGCGTTTGGGCCACATGAGTGAGCGTGGCATGACAGTTTTGTGTAAACGCGGTTTACTTTGTGGTGAGCAGACGACCTTACTAGATTTCTGTGAGCACTGTGTTCTTGGTGAGCAATGCAGAGTCAGATTCAGTACGGGCACGCATTCGACAAAGGGCACACTCGATTACATCCATTCTGATTTATGGGGACCAACATAGGTTCCATCTAAGGGTGGTGCTCTTTACTTTGTGACGTTCATTGATGATTATTTTAGGAAGGTTTGGGTTTATTTTCTGCAAAGAAAAAGTGAGGTGTTTGAAACCTTCAAGAAGTGGAAAGCCCTTGTTGAGAATCAAACAGGGAAGAAGATCAAACGTTTGAGGACCGATAATGGTCTTGAGTTCTGTGGTGGCGATTTTAATGAATTTTGTGCAGATGCAGGTATCGTTCGACACCGTACGATTAGGCACACTCCTCAGCAAAATGGAGTGGCAGAACGTATGAACAGAACCCTATTGGAGAGAGCAAGATGCATGCTCTCTAATGCTGGCATGGAAAAGGATTTTTGGGCTGAAGTTGTTAACACAGCTTGTTATGTGGTTAATCGCTCTCCTGCAACAGTGATAGAATGCAAGACTCCCTTTGAGATGTGGTCAGGTAAGCCTTGTGATTATTCTAATCTAAAGGTTTTTGGTTGCCCTGCTTATTATCATGTTAAGGATCGTAAGTTAGAACCTAGAGCAAAGAAATGTATCTTTGTTGGGTATGCTGATGGAGTGAAAGGTTATTGTTTGTGGTGCTAGGAACCTAACTCATCTAAGTTCATTATTAGTAGGGATGTTACTTTTAATGAACTGTTTATGCTTGATCAAAAGAATATTGCTGATGAGTCTGCAGGAAAACATTATAGTGATATGAATGAGGTGGAGGTTCAGGTGGAGCTTCCAGAAAAGACCTCTCAGAATGTTTTGAGCGAACAAACTGCTACTGTTGATTCAAGTTCAGATGAGGAAGTTTTAGATGAGGTGGAGCAGCCATACTCTATTGCTACTGGCAGAGAAAGGAGACAGACTCGAGCTCCTAAAAAATATGGGTTTTCTGATCTTGTGGCTTATGCTCTTACGACAGCAGAAGATATGGGTATTCAAGAACCTTCTACCTATACTGAAGCTATTACTTGCACAGAATCAGAGAAATGAGCTGTTGCTATGGTTGAAGAACTTGAATCACTTCACAAGAACCAGACTTGGGACTTGGTGTCGTTGCCTAAGGGAAAAAGAGCCATTGGGTGTAAATGGGTCTTCAAGAAAAAGGAAGGAATTCCTGGTGTCGAAAATGCTAGATACAAGGCATGGCTTGTAGCTAAAGGCTACAATCAGAAGGAGGGAATTGATTATGATGAAGTGTTCTCTCCCGTGGTAAAACACACTTCCATTCGTGTGTTATTGGCTATTGTTGCTCAATTTGACTTAGAGCTCGAGCAACTTGATGTGAAGACAGCTTTTTTGCATGGCGAGCTTGAGGAGACTATTTATATGGCCCAACCCGAGGGCTATTATGTAGAAGGCAAGGAAGATCATGTCTGCAGATTGAAGAAATCCTTGTATGGTTTGAAGCAGTCTCCAAGACAGTGGTATAAGAGATTCGACAGCTTTATGATAGGGAGTGGTTAACATAGGAGCAGCTATGATAGTTATGTCTACTTCAGGAAGGGTTCAGATGGATCCTTCGTCTATCTCCTCTTATACGTGGATGACATACTCATTGCTGCAAAGAACATGTCAGATGTGTTGATCTTGAAGAAACGGCTCAGTGCGGAGTTTGAAATGAAAGATTTGGGTCCTGCCAAGAAGATCTTAGGAATGGAGATTCAGAGGGACAGAAAAGCAGGGAAGTTATATCTCTCGCAAAGGAGTTATATTGAGAAGGTACTTGAGAAGTTTGGCATGCAAAACGCTAAGCCCGTCAGTACACCTTTAGCTTCTCATTTTAGACTCTCAGCCCTACATTCACCTCAATCAGAAGTTGAGGAGGCTGCAATGTCTCGTGTCCCATACTCCAGTGTAGTTGGTAGCATGATGTATTCTATGGTATGCACACGTCCCGATATTGCACAGGCAGTTAGTGTGGTTAGTAGATATATGGCGCATCCTGGAAAGGTCCATTGGCAGGCAGTGAAATGGATACTTAGGTATCTCAAAGGCTCCGCTGAGCTGGGACTAGTGTTTGATAGAAATGTTTCTAATGGTACCTCTGTTATGGGATTTGTGGATTCTGATTATGCAGGTGATCTTGATAAGAGAAGATCTTTGACTGGCTATCTTTTCACACTATCTGGCTCGGTTATTAGTTGGAGGTCAACTTTACAGTCGACAGTTGCTTTATCTACTACAGAGGCGGAGTATATGGCAGCAGCAGAAGCAGTGAAAGAAGCTATTTGGTTAAGGAGCCTTGTTCAGGAACTTGGGCTCCAACAGGAAGACAATTCAGTTGTCTTTTGTGATAATCAGAGTGCTATACACTTGATTAAAATCAAGCATATCAGGAAAGGACTAAGCACATCGAGATCAGGTACCACTTTATTCGAGAGGCAGTTGTTGAGAGAAATATGATGGTAACGAAAATTGGTACTGCTGATAATCGTGCTGATATGTTGACCAAGACAATCCCCGCCAACAAGTTTAAGCATTGCTTGAACTTGATTGGCATGCTTGGTTGAGTTTTGCCCCCTTTTGGGGCCTGGTGGCCAGGTGAATGAAAGTTCTACAATTGTTTTTTGAAGTGGATATGTTCTTTCGTTGTATCCCTTGTTTCCTACACCGAGTTAGCTCACGTAGGCTTAGGGATGCTGGGAGAATGTGTTCGGCTTCTTGACTGTTGAAAATTCAAGCCAAGGTGGAGATTTGTTAAATATGTCTTTGATTTTTATGTATCCAGTTCGATATATATTTCGTGCAGCCCAAAAGAAGAGAAAAAGTAGAGGTTTACCTAGGCTAGGGTTTTCATGTTTGTTATTGAGAGAGTTTTTCGTTTTATGTAATTGTCGCGAGCCATGCGCTTTAGCGATCTTGTACTCTCTTTGATCATAGTGGAATTTCGTTTCGCCTCGCCCGTGGACGTAGATCGCCTCGATCGAACCACGTAAAATCCAGGTGTTCTGTCTTTGTTTTCTGCGTTTCGTCATAACAGATGGTCATGTGTATGTTTTATTATGTTGGATGGTTGAGATTGGAAGTTGTTAGTTTAGATCTAAGGGTTAGATTTTTATAAGCAGCCGGTGTTAGCGGTCCCACTAGGACCAGACCAGGTCGTCGGTCCCGGTCCAAAACATTTGGGGACCGGGCTTCGGTTCCATACCGGGATCGGACCGACCCGGACCATGCACACCCCTTGTTGAAAGAAACCACAAGGGGGGTTGGGGAATTGTACTATATTAATGTCGCTAAATATGTGCCCTCAGAGACGGCCCATGAGGATATCTTATGACATTGGAATATACAATTTACAAGGAAAACTATCAAAAAAGTCTTAAATCTATTGTAATTATGTCAATTTAGCACTAAACCTTTTCTTTTTGCGCCAATTCAGTCTTTTCAGCTAATTTTAGCCAGAAATTGCTGACTTGGCACGATCGACACTGACGTGCTCAATTTTTAATAATAATTTAATATTTTTGAAATTTTCTATTTTTTAAATATTTTTTCTATTTTATTTTTCTCTTTTTCTTCTTCTTCTTCTTTCTCAAGCGGGCCGGCGAAGCTCGTCCCCACCGGCCACCAACGAGAGTTAGCCTCACCCGCCCCTCGGAGGCCGACCTCGCCGTCGCCGAGCGAAGTCAAGCCTCACCTAGATCTATAAAAAAGAAATAAAAAGAAAAGAAAAGAATAAAAAATATATTAAAATCTTATTAAAAATTGGCCTCGTCAGTGCCGGCTGCTCCATGTCATCAATTTCTAGCCGGAAGGACTGAATTGACACAAATATAAAAGGTTTAGGACCAAATTGGCCAAAAAGAGGTTTAGAATTAAATTGACACAATTGCAATAGGTTTAAACCCTTTTTGGTTACTCTCCCCTATCTGACATGATACCAATGGCCTATTTTTGCATGGTAAGTTCTATGTAAGCTTATTTACTGGGGAAAGCATCATCAAAAGCAGGCCCGGGGTCAGGGGTTCTATTTTTACCATATAAAGACTGCTTCGACCACGTGGTTAGCTTGTACCTTGTTGTTCAACTTGACCGAATATAAGGGCACTATAAACGTCTTGTCGGCGGAACCGGAGATTTCTTCATGGTGAGAGAGATTATTGATCTTGAGACAGATGATTTGGTTCTATTTGAATATTTTCGACTGAAGATGAATGTGCGAGTGCTATTAGGAACAACAAATACAACTACTTAAATTATGCTTTGGAATTGTAGGATTTAGTAGGAAGTGCGTGACTAGGGTTTAGGAATGCAGAGAGGATATCTCTTAAGTTGCAATGCTAGTCAGTAGGGCTCTGCATGGCAACCATTCCGATCGTAAAAACTGATTCTGATTAGAATAATTTTTTCTGATTTTGTTTCCTAGACGAGTTTTAGAAAATTAGAACGTGTTTGATAACTGCAGAAAATTTCTGTTCTTGGAACAGAAACTCGTTTGGTAACTACACAAAATTTTTGTTCCCGAAAATAATTTCTCTTCCCAATTTGTATCATTTAAGTCAAATAATTACGTAGTTACTTTATGAAATTTCATCCTATATTTCGAATTAATTGAAGATTAATTCATATTGATTCTCTTATATAACATATTGCATATAACATTTTTTCGTGCTATTCCGTCTAATTGCTGTGTCATAACGAGTCATGTTAAGCTTAAAAAAGGAGAGACCGTGTTGGGTTAGTGTGTGATTTCAGATTAGCTCGGGCACTCCCAAGTCTATACCAAATCGCAACGAGGGAATATCAAATTCGATCTTAATGTGATCAGTGGCTTGCATATGTGTACATGCAAATGGCGTTGGCACCAGTCTTTGAAGAAGGTAGATCGAAAACCTTATCGAACAGTTAGGAGAAACCGTTCGATTCCATGCAACCAGAGAAATCTAGGGTCCAGGAACTTGGTTACGTTGGTGTTTCCACCGACGCTTTTTCAGCACCGAAGTTGAGTGTTTTCTAAACGTGTTTCATGCAAATTTTCAATTCATTTTAACCTATGATGTAAGCTAATGCTAAGTGTTCACACAGGTTATTTTTGTCTTTTTTCAAATTTTCTAAAACTAGACTAAGTCTAAAGTACCTAAATCTAAGCAAATCACAACCAATGAAATCAAGTGCGCAATCAAGGAATCATGGAATTAATAAATCGCATCATAAAACCTTAATGAAGCCGTAAGGACTCAGAGAAATGTGGTTCGGGTTTAATTTCCAAGGTGTTTATGATTTTCCTAAAAAAGAACAAAATCTATGAAATCTGGAGAATGTAAGCCCAAATTTATGAAAATGAGGTGAAACTAGCCTAATCTAAATTTTTATTTTTTATTTTTTATTATCTTAAGTATTTTTCTTTAAAAATGAGACTTCATTCTGTTTTAGGTCGAGAGAAAAGTGATGAGAGAACTGAAAGGGAAAAGCGAGAGATCTTAGACTTCATTCTATTTTGTTATTCTAAAAAATGATTCTTTTTTCCAGAATCAACTTTTTTTGGGTTCTTGTTTTTGCTCCAAAACTGTTCCCGAGAACAAAATCAGAATCAGAATCATTTACGTTACCAAACATGATTCTCGTCCTTTTTTGTTCCAGAAAACAGAATTAGAGAACCAGAATAGTTGCTATGTAGGCCCTAGGTTTCCAAGTAATGCTTATCAAATTGTCATCTTCAAATAAGATGAGAATTCTGAAAAAAAGAAAAAGAAAAAAAAAAGAAAAAAGATGAGAATAATGCAGAAGAGAAAAATCGTAATTTTTTGAATATCTCGATAATTAAATAATAAAGAGCACATGTGCATAGATTTTATTAGATGATTATCTAAAGTAACATATCAATCAAGGATATGCACAACCAAAGAGAGATATATGCGTCCATTAGGCCAATTTTAGCCAGAAATCGCGGACGTAAACGCTGGTCGTTATATGTGGCGCAGCCGACACTAACATGGACATTTTAATGGTTTTTTTTTAAAAAATTAATGCTTTTTTTTCTTTTTGTTTGTCTTTTTTTTCCTTTCATTTTGGCCAGCAAGAGCCAACAAGCCCTCACTGGCCACAAGCGAGGGCCGCCTTGCCCGTGGCTGGCGAGGCCACGAAGGCCATGGGCGAGGGCCGCGAACCTCCCCACCGGCTGTCGAGGGCTTGCTTGCCCTACCTAGTGGCCGGCCAAATTTAAAGGAAAAAAAGTAAGAAAAATAAGTAAAATTCAATTTTTTCAAATAAATTACTTAAAATGTCCACGTCAGCTTCGCTCGCACCACGTAAGTTGGCTAGCACCACGTCAACGATTTCTGGTTTAAATTGCCTTAAAGGACTCAATTAGCACAAATGCAAAAGGTTTCAGACTAAATTGATCCAATTGAAATATTCAGGACTGATTGACACCAATTTAATATGTTTATAACTTTTTTGGTATTTTTTCCTTTCAAAAAGTGACAATGGTTTTTAGCTTAATTTCCAAAAATGCTATAAAGTCCAGAAGATGTACTTCTGAAAAAAAAAAAATCTGAAACAAGCAACCATGGGGGGTTCTTAGGGGTATGTAAAGTTGTTGCGTAACCTTATAATGGTGCTAAATACCTATTGGATTTTATCGAGAGGTGGCATCACAAGTATATATTATAGCCAAGAAACTTGTCACACTTATATATTTTCGTATTGTAATCTCTATATAAAATAATCCCCGATCAAAGTGTTTCTTCTCGTTTCAATCATCGTTGCCTTAGATACCATTTTTTGACTTTTTGTTGACGGTGGGGCTATCTGGTGGTAGGTGAAGTGATTAGAAAATGTATCAATAATGTGCTTTTTTTATAGAACCTCTCTCTCTAAGGGGAATTTTCATATTAACCACGGACAGATACAGTTGATAGTATGGACGATTTTAGGCTCCGTTTATTTCACGAAAAATAATTTTTAGAAATTCATTTTTCGGATTTTCCGACGTTTGGTTCGCGGAAAATAGACAAGTCAATGAAAACATTTTCCACCCATGAGAAAAACACATTCAAAAGTGAGGAAAATGTTTTCCTCTTTTTGAGAAGGGGAAAACATTTTCCCTCATCTTTCCTCCCTTTACTCTTTCACATTCATTTTCTTTTTAATTATTTTAAAAATAATTCCTAATTATTTAATTATTTTTATTTTAAATAATTTATTTTTTTCTTATTTTATTTTCTTTCTTCTTCTGCCGGTAGCCGGCAATCGGCCACAGGCGAGGATGAGCCTCCCCGGGCGAGTCTCGGACGAGCTCAACCTCGCTGGCCTCGAGCGATGCCGAGCCTCGCCTGGGGCTGGCGCCGGCCGTAGCCGTAGTCGGTGACCTGGCGTAGAAGAAGGAAAACGAAAAAGAAAAATAAAATTTAATTAAAAAATAAAATAAAATAAAAGATAGAAATAAATTTAAAAATTCCTTAAAAAAGATAAAATATAAAAAAATTATTAAAATAAGTGCAAGCAGAAAAATCAAATCGAATTTTCCATTACCAAATGGCGGAAAATCTTTTCTAGTTCATATTCGGAGTTTAGCCAAACACTGGAAAATATCGTCATTTTCCTGAAAAATGACTTGCTGGAAAATATGTTCCAGAAATATGACATTTTTCGCGAAACAACGGAGCCGACCGGGAATGTTGGTATAAATCTCAGCCTACATACATAGACCGAGTGTTGCAACATTTAAATTATTTGGCTATGTCCTGATAGCCTTTTATTTTTTAATGTAATTTGGATCTTGCAGCTCACGCATATTGACATTTTTTAGATGGAAAAAACCATCCCACTTTTGTTTTGAAGGCATATTTAGTCATCTTTCACTTAATAAATTAGGATTTTGGATCAAATTTTTTTAACCTTGTGGCCTTTTTATTTTCGAAGAAGCATAGAATACTAGAAGCCCAAACTGGTTGGCTCCAATCACTCCGTGCAGTAATTCTTCGTGATATGATATCTTTTAGTCATGAAATCAGAAGAACAAGATGCATTTCTTCTAATGAAAATGACCCTAATTGTAATCTTTTAAAATCCTTTGGTTTGGAGCTAACTTGAGTATATTGAAAAGCCGACTAGGCGTATTGATCTCTATAATCTCGTATTGCTTAGCCACTCTTTTTCGATTGAATCATCAAAAAGTTAAAACCTTAATCGACCAAATTCTACCAAAAACAAAAAAAAAATCGACCAAATTGTAGTGGGAAGGAAAAAGTTAGCAAAAAGTGGGGAATTAAACTGCCACCCTGTCTTAATCCCCAACCTAACACCTAAAACAAACACTAAAAGAACCTTTGTGCATTCTTGGATTATATACAAGCGAATATATAAGTTCTTATTCGGGAATATTTATGAAATATAGACAATAAACAAGTTGGCTCATTAACGCCTATATAAGTTGAATTGAGGTGCTAACGCTTATCATCACCCAGACATAAAGCAAAAGCACTATGAGGATGTTCTTAGCGAAATACCCCGTCTTCTTCATTGTCCTAATTGCCTTTTCACCTGTTTTTGCTACAAGAACACCATTCAAAGAGAGTAAACCATGCAAGAGACTCGTCCTCTACTACCACGACATCCTCTTCGGAGGCAATGACGTGGCCAATGCGACGTCTGCGCGGGTGACCAACGCGACTGGGCTCGGCCAATTCGTGCACGGCATGATGATCGTGTTCGACGATCCGATGACGAAAGACCAGAACCTACTCTCGAATCCGGTGGCACGGGCTCAAGGTTTCTATTTTTACGACATGAAGACAGCTTACAATGCCTGGTTTGCATACACATTGGTGTTCAATTCGACCGAGTATAAGGGCACGATCAACATTATGGGGGCAGACTTGATGATGGCGGAAACTAGGGATCTCTCTGTCGTCGGTGGGACGGGCGACTTTTTCATGGCCAGAGGAATTGCGACATTTCGGACCATGGCGACTGAAGGGATCAAATATTTTCGCGTGAAGATGGATATCAAGTTATATGAATGTTACTAGAACGAAAAATAGTCAGCCCCATATGCGCCTAATAATGTGAATCTTGTTTGTACTCAGTACTTGCTTTTCTACTCACGGATCTATCTCTATGTAAGAGCAATTTAAGTACCATCGTCTTTATGGGAACACTGCAAACTTTTGCCTTGTGTTAAAGATCATCAGAACATCTTAAGTAGCACTTTTTCATTATGACAGTATGATCCTCGAACTCATCTTTTTATCACAACATCCCCCTCTTTTATCACTATATGGTCCTCGAATTGGTAAAAAGGAAACAATTGTGGAGCCGAAACACACTTTTTCGGCAAATTTCTCCAGTATGGACATTGGAAGTCTCCTCCAGGACTGACGGGTCATCTAGATGGAGCTTCTATGTCTTCCTTTTCAACATCTATACCACAATTTTAGAAATTATTCTCGTTGACACGAGTCTCTATAAATCACAAGAAAATTAATGAACACGAAAAAAAACGACATTTGACGTGTCCGGGGAGCATATTTACCGTAGCTCGATAACTTTGCTCAGTCCATTTTCTTTTATGACGTCAGTTTCTCCTTTGAGTAAGTAGTAGCATTCTTTTTTTGTAAAAGACAAGCATGCAACATATTTCCTAGTTCCGAAAAGGAATGTAATCCGTAACCTAAAGATAATCCCGCTGCAAAATTTGCTGTCTCGTGAATGTCAGATGTGTAATCAGAAAACAGACACAACCAACCACCAGAATGCCGGTTTGAGCTCTGAAATTATTACTGCATTTTGGACTATTCACTAACTCACTTGATAAATCATAGCTTAGCATTTGTTGAAGAAAAACAAACAATCACACAAAGACACAAAGGTTAACGAGGTTTGGCAATGTCCCTACGTCCTCGGACAAAAAACTCTCATTCTCTTGTTGTTATTTTGTTGTTTTAGACCATCTTCCATTGTTCAACCATATGTGCAGGAAAGGTTGCTCCAACAAAGGAAACAAGCAACCAGAAATAGGAAGATAACTAGAAAGAAAGGAAGGCACCCTAGAATTATAGGAATACAATATTAACAAATCTCCTTTCCTAAGATAGGAGAGAAAATCATGCCAACATTCCCCCTCAAGTTGGGCCGAAGACCTCGTCGGAGGTCAACTTGCTTATCATTTCTTGAAATACTCCCTTGGGTAATGCTTTGGTAAAAACGTCGGCCAATTGACCCTCACTCCAAATGTATGGGGTTTCAATTGTCTTGTCTTGCACCTTTTCTCTCACAAAGTGGCAGTCCACCTCTATATGTTTGGTCCTCTCATGAAACACTAGATTTGAAGCTATATGAGTTGCAGCCTAATAATCACAAAATAGCTTTGTAGGCTTGGTCATGCAATTGCAACCCAATTCCTGAAGTAGCAGTCTCAGCCACACAATTTCACTGGTGGTAGTAGTAGCCATGGCCCGATATTTTGCCTCTACGCTCGAACGAGCAACTACCATTTGCTTTTTACTTTTCCAAGTGACAATGTTTCCTCCCACAAAAGTACAGAACCCTGTAGTAGATTTCCTGTCTATAGGGCTCCCAGCCCAATCTGCATCAGTGTAGCCTACAAGTTCTGTGTGACCATTATTTTTCATTAGAATTCCCTTCCCAAGCGTGGCCTTCAAATACTGCAGTAGATGATTTATTAGCTCCTTATGCCCTCGAGTTGGTTTCTGCATAAATTGACTTACATAACTAACAGTATATGCTATATCAGGTCTAGTGATAGTCAAATAAATCAACCGTCCAACAAGCCGTTGAAACCGCCCAACATCATGTAATGGAGTGTCGTCTGAAATGAACTTACTATTAGACTCCATAGGAATGTTGGCCGGTCTAACTCCCAACTTCCCCGTCTCCTTCAGCAAATCCATAACATATTTTTTCTAAGATAAAAATAATCCTTTGTGAGATCTCACAACCTCAATACCCAAACAATACCTCAATCTGCTAAGGTCTTTGATATCAAATTCCTTGCACAAATGCCGCTTAAGTGCTTCGATTCCAGGTTGATTGCTGCCTGTAATCACAATATCATCAACAACTATACCTTTGTCATCAACCTTGGTGAACATTGAAGAGTCTACTGCCCTCTTTTGAATCCAACCTTGATGAGCGCAGCACTCAGTTTATCATACCAAGCTCTAGGTGATTGCTTGAGACCATATATGGCCTTCTTCAACCTACAAACAATTCCATCTTTATTCTGCAAGGGGTGACCAGGAGGAAGATCCATATAAACCTCCTCGTCCAAATCTCCATGAAGAAATGCATTCTTAACATCCATTTAGAACTAGGGTCATCCACAATTAACAGCTACAGACATAAGAACACGCACAGTGTTCATTTTAACCACAGGTGCAAAGGTTTCTTTGTAATCTATAACATACGTTTGAGTGTATCCTTTTGCAACCAGCCTCGCTTTATACCTTTCGACTAATCTGTCACTACTGTATTTGATCTTATAGATCCATCGGCAACCAGCTATCTTCTTCCCTCTTGGAAGTTGTACCAGTTCCCAAGTATGATTTCGATCTAAAGCCTGAAGTTCATCCTTCATTGCACCAACCCAGACGGCTTTTTCCCTTGCTTCCTCATAGTTGTGAGGTTCCCGTTGTTCTTCAATGGCAGATAAGAAACTCAAAAAATTGTGAGAGATTTTGTCATAGCCAACAAATTCTTGAATAGGATGTTGAACAGAAAAATAAGTGGTAAAATTCCGAAGACGAGTTGAGGGTCTAGTGACACGAGATGTCCTTCGGAATGGCATTGCATCCGCTGCCCTTTCATCTGTCAGCCCCTCGGTGGCAATTCCAAGTTCAGCTTCTGGAACAGCAACTGCCTCAATCTCTTGGTCCATTTCTGAATTTTCTTGTACTGCAGATTCGTGACCTAAAGCACAGCTCCCATTGTTGACTTCGACGCCCCCATTGCTGACTTCAGCTTCACCAGTCCCATTAACATCCACAGGAACAGGAGCAAATTCATAGGAAAGCTTCTTATAATAATATGTGCACTCGCCTTGAATGTGGCTCTTGTCAGGAAAAAACATAAGAATTTCATCAAATACAACATCTCGAGAAATATAGACACGCTTTGTGCAAGGGTCATAACACTTGTACCCTTTCTTGACAGATGAATAACCAACAAACACACATTTCCTGGCACGAGGATCTAACTTTCCACCAATTTGAGAGTGAACATAGCAGACACAACCAAATATCCTTAAGTGAGATATATCAAATTTTCGCCCATACAACACTTCCATAGGAGTTATATACCCTAACACTCGACTAGGGGGTCTATTAATTAAATAACAGCTAGTAAGAACAGCATCTGCCCAATAGGATTTAGGCAAATTCCTAGAGAATAACAAGGCCCGGGTAACGATTCTTCTTTTCATCTACCCCATTCTGTTGTGGAGTACCCACACATGATGTCTCGTGAGTAATACCCTTGCTTTGTAAAAAAAAAATTGAAATGTCTGATTAGTGTATTCGGTACCATTTTTAGTATGAAGAACCTTCACAGAAGTATTAAACTGGTCAGTCACCATATTGCAAAAATCCTGGAAAACTATAAGTACTTCACTTTTGCACTTAAGAAGGTAAAGCTAGGCAGCCCTCGATTTATCATCAATAAAGGTAACAAAATACCAAAACCCTCTCTAGAATCAATAGGAGAATATCCTCACACATCTGAATGTACCAAAGCAAACAATTCAATTGATTTATGCAAATATTTAGGGAAAGGCAATCTATGTTGCTTAGCAAAGTGACATGGATCACAACTACTAGAATAATGAGTCAAAGGCATGTCTAAGGACTGCAACACCTAATCTGAAGAATGACCCAAGAGCTGATGCCATAGACGAGAGGTATCCATAGCCCCCTTCCTAGCCACCAACGCTTCGCCATGCAAATCTAAGGTGTACAGCCCGTCCCAAAGTTGTCCTTCACCAATCATCCTCTTAGTACTGCAATCCTAAAACAATACCTTTTGTGGAGAAAAAATGACATTACAATTCCATTGTTTAGTACATTTGCTCATAGACATTAAATTGGAAGATAATCCCAGAATCAATAAAGCCTCGGTTTATTTTCGAAAGCACATTCAGTTGCCCAACACCTTGTGTTGGCACCTGCACTTCGTTAGCCACTGTGATCAGTGGATATAAAGAGCTAGCAGCAGTATTAGATAGAAAATGTGGGGAACTACACATATGGTCTGTAACACCAGAATCAACAATAAATCGATTTCTAGACTCAACAGAAAGTGCACTAATATTACCAGAGGTCTTGGCCAAATTTACAGATTCAGTACTAGAGGGACCCGATCATGTGTCTGAAGTAGCTGTTGAACCTGCAGCGTTAGGGACTCTAACTTGGATTGGAAGTCTGTAGTATTCCCTTGAATTGCTTTCTTAGCGTTCGGACCCTTGTCCTTATTTGGACGTAGCTGAGGATGTATAATCCAACATCGTTCCTTGGAATGCCCATCTCGATCAAATGATCACAATGAAAATGAATGGGCTTCTTTCCTTTCCTCTTGACAAACCGAGTACCAGCATTACTTTGCCTGGCATTGGAACTAACAGTGTTTACCGAGTGCTCCAATGAGCCTGCTGATGGTGCCACAATCGAGTCAGAATGCATGACTCTCCTCCTTGTTTCTTCACTCTGTATTATGGAGCACACGGTATTAGAGGATGGCAATTGCGGCCTCATAAGAATGTCACGTTTGGTGTCTTCAAACTCAGGCCTTAGGCTTGCCAAGAGATAAAAAAAAAATTCTATCTTGTTCCTCCCTTTGCACATAGTCACACACATTTTGGGTTGCAGGTCTGTACTGACGGAGTTCATCCCACTGTTTCTTCATGCTCCCCAGATGTTCTGTGAATGACTGATTTGCACCTTGATTGGAGTTAGCAAGATCTTGTTGAAGCTCAAAAATTCGACATGCATTATTGGCTTGACCATACATCTCGGACAACGAATCCCACAATGTTTTGGCCGAATCTGAGCAAGCAAAGATCTCATAAATTTTAGGCTCCAATGAGTTGAAGATCCAAGTCATAACAATGCGATCGCTTGCTTTCCATTCTTCAAACTTTGGATGAGTTTCATCGGGGGCTTTAGTTTACCTAGTAATATGTCCAAGCCTCGATCGGCCTCCAAGCTCGATGGTCACTGCTCGCGACCGTGGAAGAAAATTTCTTCCATTCAGCAAAATAGATGTAAGACGTTGGCTATTTCCCTCATGCACCACAGCCGTCGCTGATTCTGATCCAGAGCTCGCACCTTTGTCAGGAAGTTTTCCAGATTCTAATTCTGGATTCGTCATGGTACCCACCCATTAGTCGACACTCAAAGAGAACGTGGACGAGACGAGTTCTTCAAATAATCAGAGTCATAACCCGCTCTGATACCATGAAGAAAAACAAACAATCACACAAAGACACAAAGGTTAACGAGGTTCGGCAATGTGCCTACGTCCTCAGACAAAAAACTCTCATTCTCTTTTTGTTATTTTGTTGTTTTGGACCATCTACCATTGTTCAACCATATGTGCAGGAAAGGTTGCTCCAACAAAGGAAACAAGCAACTAGAAATAGGAAGATAACCAAAAAAAAGGAAGGCACCCTAGAATTATAGGACTACAATATTAACAAATCTCCTTTCCTAAGATAGGAAAGAAAATCACGCCAACAGTTTTTATGATCTCTGTAAGGCGCTGGCTCTTGGTTAGTGAACTTTTGGAGTAAGCGTCTGTGCACATACTTCGAACTATTCCACGCTAAAGTAAAGGCGCTTGTCTGCAACCTATTTAATAATTGGGTTGGGTGTGAGTAAATGGATCATAAACTCATTTTTTAACCAACATTTGATGAGCTGAGTTGTTCTACGGGTTAGTTATATTTAGTAAATGGGTCATAAATGAGTTTAAAATAGTAAATTCTAAAATAATATGGGTGTTAAGCAGACTCACAATTTACTCACATCCAACCCACCTTTATGAACGTCTCTCGCCCTCACTCGATCTGCACTCCGCGCTTATAGTTATATTCAGTAAATGAGTCATAAATAAGTTTGGAATTGTAAAATCTAAAATAATATGGGTGTTAAGCGGACTGACAATTTACTCACACGCAACCCATCTTTATGACCGTCTCTCGCTCTCGCTCGATTTCGTGCTTGCTCACTCCGTGCTTATATGGGTTAGTTACATTCAGTAAATGAGTCATAAATAAATTTAGGATTACAAAATCTAAAATAATATGGGTGTTAAGCAGACTCACAATTTACTCACACCCAACCCACTTCTATGACCGTTTCTCGCCCACTCGATCTCGTGCTTGCTCACTCCGCGCTCTCACCTCAGTTTGGGTATGATTTTTCATATATTGGGTTAAATATGGAAGTGTTTTAGCAATACAAATCGGGTCGGGTATGTGTTGGGTCCGATATGTGTGACTAGATTTATATTGCATGGAAATATGTCAATTTTGGGTCGGACCATTTTTTACCCGACCCATAGGGGTATATATAAGGTAAGAGTTTACTCCCTGAATTTAGGAACCATGCGTTTTACCATATGAGCTCGGTACATTCAGCCAAATAAATGTGAGGGATAAGATTATTTTGGGCCCCACATGGAGCCAATCAAATTTAAGGGCTCCTATGAATTGAGTTCACATGCATCCTCACTAACTTTAGCAAATTTCCACCCTTATTAAAATTAGGAATGATCCACTAGAATTTGATACATTATCACAATGCATATGCCTTCATTTGATGACCCTTGTCGGCTGATAGTTGAGATTAATTTTATCTCTTTCTTGCAACTAGATGACAAAAGTTAGGGAAACTACACTTCCTTCTCATTTTGGCCTCTGTACCACTTTACATCCTCCGTTTGGAGAAATTTAGAACCGGTAATTTAGGAAGAACACGATTTGTGGATAATAATAAGATGTCTACTATTGGAAGGTACAATTTGTTGTCCAACATAATAACTTGGGATGCAAAGTATAATTTTTAAAAGGATTAGTGTTAGGCGCAGTGTCAGTGTAAAAAAGTACTTATACATTCATAGTTGGATGAATAACATGCGAGTTTAGAGTTAGTTTTGTAATTGGGTTCTTCTACGTGTGAACAAATTTAATATGGAGTGTCTAAATTATTTTTTTATACCGGCATAGATTTAAAAGATTTCCTTTGTAAAAGAGAGGATGCAAAGTGGTAGCGTACTCTCCTGGAAAGCTATATAGTTCAGAATATATATTAATGTATGCTAAAAAAACTGAAAAGGTTCTTAGGGGCATTTAAATATGTTGCTTAACCTTATAATGGTGCTAAATGCAAGTGGGATTTAACTCAGAGGGGCCATCACGAATAATGGTGGTAAAAAGGAAATATCAATTAAACTTGCGGTGTCACGCGTGATATATTTATGTAATGTAAACTCTATATAAATTAATCACTGATCATAGTATTTCTTCTCGTAACAATCAGCGTTAACTTACTCAAATTACCTTTCTCATAAAAGCGAAACAAGCCAGAAGCGGGGGAAATTTAGAATATACTAATCTGCTATAATAAAGTCCCAAATATGTGCGACTTCATTCAGAGAGGATATATAGTAGCAAAGAAATATACAGTTTGACATGACTCACGTGATCTGTATCTGCACGGTACGTTCTATATACGGGAAAAGTATCAAAAAAAATCCTTAAATCTATTGCATTGGTGTCAATTCAGTCCTAAACCTTTTAATTGTGCCAATTTAGTCATAAACTTTTTGCATTTGTGCCAATTAAGTCAATCCGGCCAATTTTAGCCAGAAATCGATTACGTGGACACCAGTCATCCTACGTGGCACGAACGGCGCTGACGTGGATATTTTCTAATAATTTATTTCATAATATGGTTTTTTTTTTCATTTTCTTTTCTTTACTCTTTTTTCTGATTGAGTGCCGGGGAGGGTCGCCGGCCCTTGCCTGGGCCTGCAGGGGTCGGCTGGCAACCCTCGCTGGCCTTCAATCAGATAAACAAAAGAGTAAAGAGAAGAAAGAGGGAAAAAAAAAGGAGAAAAAACCTAAAAATATTATACAATAAAGACATTAAATAAATATAAAAAATGTCCACGCCAGCGCCATCCATGCCACGTAGGAAGACCAACGTCCACGTCAGTGATTTTCGGCTAAAAATGGTTGAATGGACTCAATTGGCATAAATACAAAGATTTAGGACTAAACTGGCACAATTAAAAGATTTAGGACTGAATTGGCATAAATACGATAGGTTAATGACTTTTTTCAACGCTTACCTCTTCTATATACTATAAGCTGATCACTGAGCAATTGTATTCACCACAATCCTCTCCCCACTGCCTTGTAAAAGAAACAGAGCTTTCAAAAAACTACGGTGTCTTCTTCTTCCTCATCTTTTGCTTGCCTCGCAACTTTCATTTGCCAGGCCTTCCAAAGAACTCAAACCATGCGAGCACATTGTACTCTACAAACATGACGTAATCTTCAGTGGCAATAACTCGGCCAACGCCGTAGTTGGGGATTGGTGTCCAATACTCAAAGGAAGAAAACCTTAGCTCTGATACCATGTTAGGTTTAGAGAAATAGATAATGGAATGGATGCTTTCTCATTAGGCACAAGACCAATATAAATATACATACAAAGAAGGATATAAAGCATACAATAAAGGGGAAAAACATTAACCCTAATATATACAATATATCTAACAGCCTTTACCTTGGTTTTCAACTCCACTGAGTATAAGGGCACCATAAACGTCATGCAGTCCAACTTTATCCGGAAAACACTAGAAATCTCTCGGTCGTCGGTGGAACCGGGGATTTCTTCATGGCTAGAGGGATTCTTGAGATTGAGACGGAAGGGTTTGTTCCACTTGAGTATTTTCAATTGAAGATGGATGTTAAGTTGTACTTGAGTGCTATTAGGAACTAAAAAACTCAGTAGTCACATATGCTTTGTAATTTTAGGATTTAGGAGGAAGTGCGCGGCTAGGGTTTAGGAAAAGCAGAGGATGTCTCTTCAAGTTGCAATGTGGGTCAGTAGCTTTCCAAGTAATGTTTGTCAAATTGTGTATCTTCAGATATATCATGAGATAAAGATGCTTCTAATAAGTCAGGCCTATGACTCGGTGTCATTGTTTCCTCACCGTCCATTCTACATGCTACTATAGATACGAAACTCCTTCACAAGGTTGATTCTTTCACGAAGAGACGTAGTATACGTTTGTGGGGTGTTTCAGTAGAATTTCCCACCGCTACATAACTCTACTTGGTGATAAATAAAACATCCGCAGACTGGGGTTAAAAATGATCAAATAATTGATAAAATAGATCAAAAAGGTCTTTTTTACCTTCAAATTTCCGGTTACCTTCAAAATGCTGCCCATTCTATGGACCCCTGTTCAAAATGCCCCCTCAAAAGCTATTCGAGTTAGTCTGAACCTAAATCGATTAGAATAATTAGAATAATTTATATGTTTGATCATAATATAAGTCTTAAAACTTATCATGATAATAAAGTCGAGTCTTTTTTTTTTTTGGCATCCTAAAATTTGCGATTTCGATGTACTTGAATCCTTCCATTAGCTTAGTAAGTTCTAAGCAGACGCAAATTGCCACATGGCTGTTTCTTTTATTCTTTTCAATCTTACATGGCCATTAAAAAAAAGACATGGAGTTGTGCCGTTTATTAAAACCTAACAGAGCTAACGAAAGGATTATCGTGGACATTATGACAAGTTTTAATTTGAATGCACGAAATAAAATTTTTTAGGATGAACATGCATCATGAAGACAAGTTTAAGACTAAAAACGCATCAATCAATTCTGAAACATTCTTTATTATCAATTCCTTAATATCCCCAAATATCAGAAACGAAAGTTTCATTTCAGTCCTCCTAGATTGACTCCACCTTTCTCTCTCCCTCCCCCCCCCCCCCCCCCCCTATTTTCATCTTGTCTCTTTGAAGCCTTTATTTGGGTCCAATACAAAAAAAAAAAAACCTCAAACTTTAGTCTATGTTCCAATTATATCTAAAACTTTTTTTTATCTTATACAAAACCTCCAACTTTGGCGTCTGTCCCAATTATATTTAAAACTTTTTTTTGTCTCATAAAAAACCCCCAACTTTTACTTTTGTCCCAATTCTACTGGCCTGATACCCAAAAAACCCTCAACTTTAGCATTTGTCCCGATTATATAAAAAAATTATCTCATAAAAAACCCCAAACTTTCACTTTTGGCCCAATTCTACCACTGCTAGCCTTCCGTCTATAATCACCGTTAGTTAATCCTATGTGGCTCGAATTTTCTCGCTAAACTTACCAATGAATCTTCGAAATTCAAAAACAGCGAGTTTTAGGGACGGCGAGATTTAAGATTGTTTGTCTAGATAATCAAATCTCCATGTCTAGCCGTTCTTTAGGCTATTGAGTGTCGGGGAGAATCCGAAACGCACTGTCTTGAGTGGCTCTGTATCTTAGTGGTGGCCACGGTTCCGAAACCGCCTGTTCCGATTCATAAACCGGCGGTTCCGGTTCATGAAAATCGAGAACCTGAACTAGAATCGCAACTGGCGGTTCCGGTTCCGGTTCGGAATCCACGACGGTTCAGGCCGGTTCGAATATATATATTTTTTATGCTCTTTTTTTTCACAGTTCACCGGTTCGGAACAGGCGGCTCCGGGCCGGTTCATGATTTGGGAGAACCGGAACCGTCGGCCCGGTCAACGGGTTGGTTCCGGTTTTGACCTGGGCCCGAACCGGCCCGTGGCCACCACTACTGTATCTCCCGGCAATGCGTAGGGAAAGCAGACAACATAAGAGAAGTTACTGGGTTTTTTCATGTTAGCTTTGCTGAGGTGTAATTCATTAACGACATGAAAATGCCACGTAGGATTTATTAACACTGATTATGAACAGAAGGCTAACGGTGGTAGAATTGGGGAAAAAGTAAAAGTTTGAGATTTTTTACGAGACAAAAAAACTTTGGATATAATTGGGACAAATACTAAAGTTATGAGTTTTTTGGGATATTATGCCGGTAGAATTGGGATAAAAGCTAAAGGTGGGGTTTTTTTAGGTGTTAGGCCTATAGAATTGGAACAGAAGTAAAAGTTGAGGGTTTTTTTATGAGACAAAAGAAAGTTTTGGATATAATTTGGACATAGGCTAAAGTTGGAGGTTTTTTTTTTGTATTAGTCCCTTTATTTTGCGTGCTTGAATAAATTTCTGCGGTTGATTTTGGGTGAACGTGGAGATTAGTTCGGTCATTCGTCTAGTCGACAGCCGCCGAGGAGTATGTTTGTGACGTGGCTCCACAACCTCTCCGAGATTATGTCGCTCTCCTCTCCCGATTTAGATTTAGGTCAAGTTTTAAGGAGATTTTCTTGAATTGGCAAATTCAGTTGATTTACTTGAAAATCAAAGCGCAATTGTATTTTTTTTTTTTTGGGATTTTCTTGATTATATGAATGCAACATGCAAATGCAACTATAGCTATATGAATGCAAACATGATTATATGATGATATGACAAACATTCTAAATTATATGACATGCATGATGACTTTTGAAAAATTGAATTTTTGATGCACATAAATATGAATTCTATATTAGATGACATGCAATATGAAATCTAATCTATAATGACATGAGACATGGTATGACAAGATATAAATGATGAGCAAGGACATGCTATGAGATGCGAAAATTTTAAGACTACTCTAGCCTAAATGACATGCAAATTAAACAAGCAAAGTTAATACTATATTCTAAGTGACATGAAAATGCATGGATGACATGGGAATATGCATGAATGACATGGAAAATATCCGTGAACTATAATATATGAAATGTACATGAATGACATTTTTTGGTATTTTTTGAATGAATTTTCGGATTAAATAAAATGCAAAAAATCAAAGATGGTCCAAAGATTGATAACAATTAATATAAATTGAGAAATTGATTACTCAAAGTCTAATTTTATATTAAAAGGTATCTTGACATTTAATTCCATTTTATACCATGATTTGATGTTCTTTTTGTGATTTTTCTAAAAAATAAGATTCAAATAAAAGTATAATAAACCTTGAGTATAATACACCTTACAATCCGATTTTTCGATAAATTCACTTCGTACCCAAAGTTTAGGGTCCAAAAGGGAATTTTATTCACGTCGTACCTCGGGGGTGGGGTCGGATAGTGAATTTTGATATCGGACTAAAGTCGTACCCAAATGATATGGTCGGATAGTAAAGTCCGATTTTGTGAAATTTGTCGGTCTGATCCCAAAGATATGGGATGTGACGAATAATTTCGATGTGCTGATGAGATCGTACTTCGGGGTGAAGTCGGACAGTCATCTTTAATGCACATATTCCGAGGGACCAAGACACATGAGAGCATGTATTATATTATAAAATTATTTGAATTAAAAAGCTGATATGAGACTATAATATAAAAAAGAATTCGGCAAATTTAAGGGATAAGGACCGAATTTTAAAGGGCAAGTTTGCCCTATCCGTAAAGGATCACATCTTTGAAATGCTTACAAGAATATTCTTTAAAGATATGATACATTCAAATAATATGCTCAGGATTCAGAAATTTTAAATTGAGCAACAAAAAATGTCGAATATTCTAGAGATAGGCATATCCACAAGATTTGCCCAAAATTCAAGTTAAGCAATTATCACATAGATATCTGAAAATCAATCCATATTCATCCAATATTCACTTGACATTCAAATTAAGCAAGCAATTCTCAGAATATTTCCAGATAAAGATGTTACCTAATTTCGAGATAATGTGGCAAAATTGAACCGAAATCAAATCAGCTTAATCTTGCTTGCGGATGGGACCGGCTCGACGGAGATGGACTCACGTTGGACCCTCAATGATTCGGGTGGTACCAGCTCGCGGAGGCTATTGTTCGTGGGCGGATCAGTGAATGGTGGGGGAAACTGGATGGCGTTCAGTAGATCCGTGCGGCTGCTTGGTGGATTCTCAAATTTGCGGCGATTTTGGCCAGGAGCTTTGCTAAATCAGCACTGTTGACCATCTTCCTTCTCCTCCATCAAGAACACATGTATTGGACCTCCTTTGCTGTCTCTCTGTGTCAACTTCGGAACCTGCAAGAAGAAAATCAAACTTTTCTTTTTTCACGCCCTTCTTGCTCTCTTACTCACTCTGAATAAGAATTGCTGAGCAATAATCACCGCTGCAAATTTCTTTTGAGATTAGTGAATGATCGAAAGAAGACAGCAATAAATAAATAAAAGAAAACTTAAAGTGGAGGCATGGGTCTGAAGTATTTCATGGAATCATAGTAAGGTCTGAAGGCGTGCAATTCATGAGGGGGGATTCTCTGCTCGTGAAGCTCTTGATCCAGATGAGCGAGTTCGCAATGGGACGGATTCTCGTCAAAGCTCCTTGGACTAGATCGCAGCTTCGTCGATGCAAGGCCTCGTGTTGTGGATCGATGCTCGCGGAGGAGGCTACGGCTCGGTCATCACGGAGGAGCAGAAAACCGTGGGAACTCAGATAAATTTTTCACGGCGTGGGTCTGGCCTCACCTGAAACACCAAAAACACGAAGAGCGAAATCGAGATACCCAACAAAATAGCAATGAGAACTCAAGAATTGAGACCACCGTTCACTAATATAGCTTAGAAGTAGTCACTGGGATCGGCGATGAGAATAAAAAAACTTCAGGGTGTTGAAGTTGATGTCTTGTATTCTGTTATCCAAGAGATTATGAGGCGGTTTCGAAAGGCCATGACGACTGGACAGCACGAGGGTCCCGGGGGCAGCGTTCCCGAGCCGCCAGAGGCGTTTTATGTTCAGTCATAGCATGATTTATATGGGAAAGTTAAATATTTAGGCTATGTGGGCAATTTTGTAATTTGTGCCATGTAGAGTTTTGCTATATATATTTAGGGCGAAACATGTCTCTAGATAAGAGAGAGGGTGAGAAGAGCGGCTGTACACTCTTCTACGTTATTAGTGAAAAAGATCTCATCTCCCCGTGGACGTAGGTAGGCGGAACATCTCTCCTGCTGAACCACGTAAATTCTTGTGTTGTGCGAATTTTCATTACTTTCTTGCATCGTTGATAGGATCGAATTTAGATATTCGACACAGGGCTGGCAAGATGCACTTCTCTCCTTCCACTTCTCTTTTGTTCTCCTCTAACTTTTGAGTCAGTGAAGCTCAAAGAGAGAGAGCCAGCCGAAAACCAAGAACAAGGCAGCTCTCTTTTTGGATATTTTCTGGACTTTTTCTCTTCTCTATTCTCACTGGAGCTTTTCTTTTTCTTTCTCTGTGCCTTTTACGCTCTTAATGTGGCTGCCCTCTAAGAATGGCCGTCTTCCCTCCAATCAGCAATGCATGGAGTTGACTCAGAAGGAGAAGCACCTCCAACCTCCCTCTCTCTCTCTCACGCCGTATATGTGAAGTGTGTGTGGCCTCTCTCCCCCTGTACGTGACAACTCATGGTTTGTTTTTAGCAAAACAATTAGGGTCTAGTTGGACTAAAAGGCTTAATGCCAAGCCTCATTAGAGGCTAATGAGCTCTATTATCTTGAAGTTCTAAGCCTTTATTTAATTCAAATTCACATGGGCCAAATCAAGGTCCACTGATACCCTTTTTCATTCATGAATTTCGGCCATTATGTCCTCCCATGTGCCGACCAAATTTCCAATGGATTCTAGGTTTGTCCGCGAGTCGATTTCGAGTCGATTCACCGTCGGTCCGATCAAACGCAAATGCAATGCAATGGATGCTAAAATACATATGAAAAATAAATTAATTTTTGGTAGGAACTTAATTCCTGATTTTTTATACTATATAAAAAAAATTGGGTAAAAATGTTAGTCAAAATTGAGGTGTCATCAGCTGGCCCTCTTTGAGTGGAGGCTCGCAGAGGTTTTTCTCAAAGATAAAATTGAACCCTAAATTTTGACAATGTAAATAATGAATGAATTTTTAGGTGGGGTTGTAAATCCCAACATGGTATCTTTGCACGACGATGGTAATGAAGACGTTGAACCTAAACGCGCATCTCAAGCCGTTGCAAATGGAGTGAGAGATCTCGGCGTGTGCTTATCACTGATTCTGGTGATCAGCCGCCGAAGTTTTACAGTGACGGATTTGTTATGGATGGATGAGAGTATGCTTCTAGCTGCAGATTGTGCTTTGTTATTTGCTTTCTAACTTTTGCTTCGTTTAGAAGTTGTTTGGAATTTGCTAGATTTGGAAGATGTAACTTTCGAACTATTATTATGATATATGAATGGCATCTTTCGAAAAAAAGAAGAAGCCAGGTTATTATTCTCGTCCCAAAAAAAAAGGTCAGGTCATTATTCGACCCAAAAAGAAGTCAGGTTATTACATGTAATGGTTTTACTAATTTTAGAAAAGTTCCATCCTTCCAAAATTAGGAATAATCCACTAGAAATTGATTCTTTATCGCATTGCATGTGCCTCTATTTGATCCCCTTATTTGGTTTTTTTTCACGACGATGTCTTAAGAGGGGAATGCAACGTAGTACGAGCATAAAACGTGACGATGGTTTTTCGCGTACTTTCCCAAAAAGCTATACAGTTTTGTTTTTTTTTTTTAAAGCTATACAGTTCAAAATAGGGAAAATCGTCAAAAAAAATTCTAAATTTATTGCATTTTTGTCAATTAAATCCTAAACTTTTTAATTTTGTCAATTCACTCCTAAACCTTTTGCATTTATGCCAATTTAATCCTAAACCTTTTTTTATGCCAATTTAGTCCTACACATTTTGCATTTATGCCAATTCAGTCTATCCGGCCAACTTTAGCTAGCCAATGCTAGCGTGAATGACGGCCGACGCTGACGTGAACGTCAGCATCGACATGGATAATTTTTAATAACATATATTTTAATTATTTTTTTTCCTTTTTTTTTTCGTTTCTTTCTCTTTCCTTTTTCTTTTCCTTTCTTCTCCCTCCGGCCAATCGCCGCCGCCGATTGGCCAGAGGCTAGGGCCGATGAGGTCGACCTCGCCCTCACTAGTGGCCGATGGGGGCAAGGCTCGCCCAGCCATGGCAAGGCAGACCTCGCTAGGCCAGCGAGGTCGACCTCGCCCGACGAGGCTCACCCTTGCCAGTGGCCGACCGGGACAAGCCTCGCCTAGCCATGGCGAGGCCGACCTCGCTAGATCTAGGAGAGGTCAAGCCTCGCCATGGCTGAGGCGAGCCTCGTCCTCGCCGGCGAGGGCGAGCTTCGTCTGAGGCCGACAAGGTCGACCGACTGGAAGAAGAAGAAAGTACAAAAAAAAGGAAAGACAAAGAAAAAATAATATTTCAAATAATATCAAAATATTATTAAAAATTATACACTTTAGCGTCGACCAATCAAAGTTGGCCAGACGGACTGAATTGACACAAATGCAAAAGGTTTAGGACTAAATTGGCACACACACACAAAAGGTTGAGGATTGAATTGGCAAAATTAAAAAGGTTTAGAACTGAATTAGCAAAAATGCAATAAGTTTAGAAATTTTTTTTGAACAATTTTCCCGTTCAGAACATGTAGAGTCTACTAAAAAATCTGAAAGAGGTCACGGGGGTGGGTTGTTGGGGGCATTTAAATTTGTTGCTTAACCTTAAAATGATGCTAAACCACCTGTGGGATTTAATATAGAGAGGGCATCACGAGTATCTATGCAAAGAAGTGTAAATGAAAGTCGTGGTGTCACACGTTATATATTTTTCTATAAGCTCTATATAAAACTAATCACCGATTAAGTCGTATCTTCTCGTTCTACTCAGTAATCATCATTACCGTACTAAAAAACTTTGACAGCGATGGTGTGCATTAAAAAAATGCGTTTTCATTTTCTTATTTCATCTTTCCTTATTGTCTCGCAGCTTTCAATGGCCAATAGTTCGATTTATCTCTGTCTTACAAACTATATTTTATATGCTAACGTCTAATAATGCCCAAAGAGAAACAAGCCACAAAGGTGGGTTGTTGGGGGTATTTAAAATATATAGTTAATGTACTATAATAATGTCGCTAAATATGTCCGATTTCATTCAGAGACGCACCACGACCACGAGGATACGTCATAGCAAAGAAATATACAATTTGACATGACTCACGTGATCTATATTTGCACGGTAAGGTTCTATATATGCTGATCACCGAGCAATTGTAAGTCTACTCACCTCAACCATCACTACCTTGTAAAAGAAACACAAAATGGTAGAGCTTTCGAAAAATTACGGTGTCTTCTTCTTCCTCATCCTTCTCTTGCTCTCACTTGCCTCACAACTTTCATCAGCTAGGCCTTCCAAAGAACTCAAACCGTGCAAGCACATTGTGCTCCACATGCACGACGTGATATTCAATGGCAATAACTCAGCCAACGCGACTGGGGCTCCCGTGATAGGTCCGGTTGGGCTTGGCCCTCTTGGCTTTGGCCAGGTACTCGTCTTCGACAATCCGGTGACCAAGGATCAAAACCTGCTGTCTTATCCGGTGGCCCGAGCTCAGGGTTTCTAATTTTACCAGATGAAGACTGCTCCGAGCACCTGGATGGCCTTTACCTTGGTTTTCAACTTGACCGAGTATAAGGGGACTTTGAACGTCATGGGGTCCAATTTTATCCCGGCAAAGACTAGGTATCTCTCGGTCGTCGGTGGAACCGGAGATTTCTTCATGGCGAGAGGGATTCTTGAGCTTGAGACAGATGATTATGTCCTGTCTGTGTATTTTCGAGTGAAGATGGATGATAAGTTGTACGAGTGCTATTAGGAACTAAAAAACTCAGTAGCCACATATGCTCTGTAATTTTAGGATATATAAGGAAAGGCGTGACTAGAGTTTAGGGGATGTCTCTTCAAGTTGCAATGTTGGTCAGTTGCTTTCCAAGCAATGCTTGTTGTTTATCTTCATATATATGATGAAATAAAGATGCTTCAATTGGTCATGCATTTAACTCGGTCTCATTGTTTCGCGACTGTCCACTACATACTGTTATAGATAAGGAAATACTTTTGCAAGATTATTTAATGCACAAAGAGAAGTGATATTATATTGTGGGGTGTTTTAGTACTACTTATATGTTTAAATGCACCTATCCTATGGACATTAGTTCGAAATGTCCCCTCAGAAAATTATTTGAGTTAGTTTGCACCTAAATCTACTAACCCCTTGAATTTTATACCATTTGGGATAATTGTAGGGTAAGTCCTAAAACTTGTCACAATAATATCCCGGATCATACAACTTTTCTTTCCTATATTTAGATCCTAAATCTTGCAATTTCGATGTACTTAAACCTTTCATTAACTTAAAAAGTTGCAAATAGATTAAAAGTGCCACGTGACTTTCTTTCTATCATTATTTTTCAATCATATGCGGCCATTAATAAATAAATAAAATGACATGTAGGCTCCGTCCGTTTCACGGAAAAAAAAATTTAGGAAAATATTTTCTGGATTTTCCAGCATTCGATTCACGGAACATAAACTAATCAAGGAAAATATTTTCCGTCAATGGAAAAAGTGCATTCAAAAGTGTGGAAAATGAATTCTTCTTTTCAAAAAGAAGAAATTATTTTCCCTTCTCTTTCCTCCTTACACAACTTCACATTCATTTTCTTTTTATTTTTAATTTTAATGTTTTTTATCTTTGAATTTTTTATTTTTATAATTTTTATTTATTTCTTCCTCAAGTTGCGACCAGTGACACGATGGTCGGGACGACGGCCGGTGGAGCAGCACGAAATGCTGAAGTTAGGTTGGGCAGTTAAGATTAGGATTCTCTAACGGGAGACTATTTTATGGAGTTTGGAGGAGTTCATAACCATAACAAGGGTAATTTTAGGAAGAAGAAAAGATGTTTTTTTCTGAATAAATTTAAGATGTTAACTAATGGAAGGTGCAGTTTGTTGTCCAACATTGAAAACTCAGCATGCAAAAGTGTAATATACTAAAAGAATTTTTGTTAGGTTCACCGTAGGAACAAGAGATTACTTACACATTCATCGTTGGATGAATGACATGTGTGTCCGAAGATAGTACTGTAATCGAATTCTTCCACTGTGAACCATCCAACGGTGAGTGTGTAACATCGCCAATGAATGTAACACAAATCCTTTGGGTAATAGAGGAGGCAACGCGGTCCGAGGTTGCAAAGTAACACGTAATTCTTAGTGTATTTTCTCAAGAGGCTATATAGTTGAGAATATTAAACTAGATCCCACTAAAAATTCTGAAACAGGCCACGTGGGTGGGTTGGTGGGGGTATGTCAAATTGTTGCTTAACCTTATAATGGTGTATGAAACCTTATAATAGTGCTAAATACGCGTGGGATTTTCATTCAGAGGAGGCGTCACGAGTCACAAACAGGATGATAAAAGGCTGTATCTTAAATGCTAGCGTCTAGTAAAGCCAAAAGCGAAACAAGCCCCAAGGCCAAGGGGCGGTTGTTGGGAGATTATATATATAATTTGACATGACTCACGTGACCTCTTTTTGCATGGTAAGTTCTATATAAGCTGATCACCGAGCAATTGTATTCACCACAACCATCACTACCTTGTAAAAGAAACACAAAATGGTAGAGCTTTCGAAAAACAATCATGTCTTCTTCTTCCTCATCTTTCTCTTGCTCTCACTTGCCTCACAACTTTCATTAGCTAGGCCTTCCAAAGAACTCAAACCGTGCAAGCACATTGTGCTCCACATGCACGACGTGATGTTCAATGGCAATAACTCGGCCAATGCGACCTCGGCCGCCGTAACGAACCAGGCCGGGCTTGGGGTTTTTAACTTCGGCCAGGTAACCATCTTTGACAATCTCGTGACCATGGATCAGAACCTGTTGTCTCCCCCGGCGGCCCGGGCTCAGGGTTTCTACTTTTACTATATGAAGACTGGTCCGGGTGCCTGGATGGCTTTTACCTTGGTTTTCAACTCGTCCGAGTATAAGGGTACTATTAACGTCATTGGGCCCAATTTTATCCCGGCAAAGACTAGGGATCTCTCGGTCGTCGGTGGAACCGGAGATTTCTTCATGGCAAGAGGGATTCTTGAGCTTGGGTCAGAGGCTAATATTTTACATGAGTATTTTCGAGTGAAGATGGATGTCAAGTTGTACGAGTGCTATTAGGAATTAAATAAGTCAGTAGCCACATGTGTTTTGTATTTTTGGGATTTGGGAGAAATGCGTGACTATGGTTTAGAAATAGCAGAGGATGTCTCTTGAAGTTGCAGTGTTGGTCAGTAGCTTTCCAAGTGAGGCTTGTCCGAATTGTCATCTTCAGATAATATGATGAAATAAAGACGCTTCAAATGGTCAGGCCTTTAACTCGGAGTCATTGTTCTGTCAACGTCCATTTTACATACTGCTACAAGTACACGACTAGTTTACAAGATTGATTTATTCACCAAGAGATGTGTACCACGTGGTTGTTAGTTTAAAAAAAAAATACCACGTGGATATTCGATCCATTAAAACATAACTGATCTAAGAAAGGATTAAAGTGAACACTATGACAAGTTTTTAACATTTAAATGCACGAAATAAAAAGTTTTTAGGACTAAAATCAACATTAAGACAAGTTTTAGAACTTATGTGCGAATATCTCATGCCATTTTGCACTGAGGATATACATTCTCAACTAGCGATGATCGAGATGGATTGACGTCTTGATATCAAATGGCCAGCATAAAGACTGATCAAACGGAAATTTGACACCGATCAACGATCACAATGGTCAATCAAATGATCGATAGTCGACAAAAGGTAATCAATGATTGACCGACACTTTTGAGACCGATCGTAACAACTTGAGAGACTAATGGCCTGTTTGGTAACGTTTTTGTTCTTCTGTTTCTGTTCCCCCCAACAAAAAAGGATCAGAAACATATTTGGTAACGCAAATGATTATGATTATGATTCTGATTCTGCTCTCGAGAATAGTTTTGAACCAAAAATAAGAAACAAAAAAAAGTTGTTTCTAAAAAAAAAAACACTTTTGAGAATCACAAAAAAGAACAAAGTTTCAGTTTTTTTAAAAAGATTAAGTCCACGTGAACTTCTGAAATTAAAAAAAAAATAGATTTGAAAATTTACTAACTACTAATTTTTTTAAACACATTTTTTTAAATTTAAAATTTTTTAAAAAAGATTTAACATTTAACAAAAAAAATTTAGAAAGGGGGAAATTAAAAATATAAAAAATGCAAAAAAAAATGCAAAAAATTTAAATAAAAAAATAAAAATGGGGGGAAATTAAAAATATGTAATTTTTTTAAAATTTAAAAAAACATTTTAAAAATATTTTAAAAAAATAAGAAATATTTTAAAAAAAGAATTCTCGCCACTTGGTTATTTCCGGGAATAAAAATTTTGTACAGATCAAACGCGTTTTTGTTCAAGAACAAAAATTTTGTGCAGTTACCAAACGCTTTCTGATTCTCTAAAAATCATCTAGGGAATAAAATCAGAAAATATGATTTTAATCAGAATCACTTTAGAGGAACAGAAACGTTACCAAATATGCCATAAGGCTCCATTTATTTCACGAAAAATATTTCTGAAAAATATTTTCCAAGAATTTATTTTCTAGGAAAATGGAAATATTTTCGGTGTTCGGCTAAAATCTGAAAAATGAATTGAAAAATATTTTTCGTCGTATGTTATGGAAATCGGATTTGATTTTCCTCCGTGCACTATTTTAACAATTCCTTATTTTAATTTTTTATTTTATTCTTATTTTTTATTTTCATTTTTTTCATTTTTTTCATTTTATTATTTTTTCTATTTTTTTTATTAAAAATAAAAATTTTAATTACTTTTAATTTTTCTCTTTTCTCTTTTTCTTTTCATTTTGCTTTTCTTTTCTTTTCTTTTCTGTCTCCCCTTCCCCCACCGGGACCCGTCAGCAACTGCCGTTGGCGAGCTCGAGCTCACTGGCAGGCTGGCCTGGAAGAAAAGGAAAAAAAGAAAAGAAAAAAATGATTAAAAATAAAATAAAAAAATATTTAGTTAAAAAATAAAAAATTATTAAAAAATTCTAAGCATGCAGATAAAGAGAAGAGCAAGATTGGTCTCCACGGAAAATGATTTTTTTTCTTTTTGAAAAGAGGAAATAATTCTCCCCACTTTTGAAGGTGTTTTTTTCATTGACGGAAAATGTTTTCCTTGATTCATTTATTTTATGTGAACCGAACGCCAAAAAATTTGAAAATATTTTTCTGAAAGTTATTTTCCGCGAAACGAACGTAGCCTAAACGTAGTGTAGGAATTAGCCAAAATGTGGACTAATGACTAGTCATCGAGGTCATCAGTTACACTTTTAACACATCTACAGAGAAATATGAGGCAAAAAGTGTTCTTGGGAGAGATTTTAGGCTCCGTTCGTTTCCCGAAAAATAACTTATGGGCAAATGCTTTTTGGATTTTCTGACGTTCGGTTCATGAAAAATGAACGAGTTAAGGAAAACATTTTTCACTCATGGAAAAAACACCTCAAAAGTGGGGAAAATGATTTTTTCTTTTCGAAAAGAGGAAATAATTTTCCATCATCTTTCATTCCTTCACTCTTTCACACTCCTTTCCTTTTTTAATTAATTTTTAATTTTCTCTTTTCTTGTTCTTTTTTCAATTTTTTTCTTTTTTCTTCTTTTTCGAACGGCGAGCTCGACCTCGCGGGCTTGTGGCGAGGTGAGCCAGGCGTCATTTGAGGTTGAAGAGCGAGGCCAAGCCTCGCCAGATCTGTGAGGCGAGACTCAAGCTCGCCTATGGTCGGTGACCAGCCGAAGAAGAGGGGAAAAGAAAAAAAAAGGAAAGCGAAAAAACTAAAAAACAAAGAAAAGTGGAAAAATATAAATAAAAATTAGAATTTTAAAAAAATAAAAATAAAAATGAAATTTATTTGAAGGAGTATATGTAGGAAAATCAAATCCGATTTGCTATACCGAACAGCAGAAAATATTTTCCATGTCATTTACAGGTTTCAGTTGAATACCGAAAAATTTCATCATTTTCTTGAAAAATGATTTTGTAAAAATATTTTTCAAAAATATCTTATTTTTCATGAAACGAACGGATCCTTGATCTTCAAAATGTCTCCCAAGGAATAACAGACATTTTGAATTTTCAGCTCTTTGCTTACGAAATTGGCAGAAAAGAATCTTCGGGGGCCATTTTGATCTAAAGGCCAAAGCCCAAAATATAAGGGTGACATTGTAATTGCATCAGAAATTAGAAAGGAAAAACCAGACGGTTGAAACTGAAGCAGATAAAGGCAGAGCACGTAGGGGCGCTACATTCAGATAACTTATCTCCTTCCTTCTCTTTACTCCGTCACTTCATCAACTAACTTCTCTCAGACCACAGAGACCAGCCGAGCAACAACGAGCAAGAGCGAGACAATGCGAAGCATCACGCTCTCCGGGAGCGTCCTCAAGTCACGATCACTGCCTCCATCTCCGCAACTTCCGAAGCTCGCGACCTGTTACCTCTTCTCCCTCAATTCTCGCTTCAAGAATCAAGCTTTCAAGCGCCCTTCTCTCGACCCAGTACCCATTTTCTGCAGGTAACCTGGGAAATATGTGTTTTTTTTTTTTATGATTTTGGATGCCTCTCTTCAGAAATGTGCTTCATGGGCGTGGGATGGCATCTTGGAAATTTGTGCCAAGTGTTTGTGATTTTTTTGCCATAGTGAGCTCCTAGGAAAAATGATAGTGCTTCTTCCTGTATCTTCAATTTGATGGTTGACTATGCTAAGTTGTAAGGATTTTGAGATATTTGATTTTTTTTTTTTTCGTAATTGTCGAGATGGGGTTCGACTTTTATGCTAGCACTCCACTTTAATGAAGGAAATGCAAAGCTGGGAAGAGGTATGGAAGCTTTTGAAATGGACTGATTGGCATGCCTTTTGTAGGGACAGGAGAGGGTGGACCGTGAAGAATTGTGAAGAATGGTCTGGTCACTTTCGGCTTAGAACTTCTGAGAACTGTGGTGACTTGGTAAGAATCTTCAGGACCTGAACTGCGAATTTATATGTTTTTTCCTTGCTGCATTTGATTGGATCAGTTATTAAGAGTAATATGCAGTAAATGATGCTAGCAAGTTCTTCCTTGCTCATCCATCTTTTGTCCCATTTTTTTCTGCATCGGAACTACACGTTTCGTGCTCGTGGCATAATGTTTGCTTTGGAGTTGGGATTTCAGATGATTTTTCTCAGTGGACATGCTTAACAAATAAAAATGTGTTGTCTTGTCCGTCTTACCTTAAATTTTAATCCAAATGTTCCTGTCAATACAGACCACAGGGTACATCAGTGATGAGAATAGTGGCGCATCAGAAGAGTCATTGCATAACATGGACGATTCTTGCGTTGCGCCCATACTTTCGGGGATGAGTAACTCGAATAGACAAGATCTTACAGCTAGAGATACTCTGTTGAGTACTGCATCATTTGGTAATTTGGGAAAGTTTATGTTCCTCTTTGGCTTGCTCACGCTTGAAGGCTCTCAACCAGCTATTGCTGGAGACATTGCCAATGGTTTGCAGTTGCTTCCTTACTTTCAGGACCTTGGTGATATTAGCACAGGTTTTGCCTCAGTTAGGGAAATCTCCTTTTAACTTTTGAATTTCAATATCCAAAGGCTCTATCGTTATGCGTAGTTATTAATAAGGAGATGCTTTGGTAATACATAAGGTTTAGAAAATAAATTGTATTTCGGGATTCCTAAGCATACAAACTGATTCAGAGCCTTATCAAATTTCAAATCAGTTATATAAGTGATATCACAACTGCTGCAACAAGAATGACTGTCACTTTCCAGGATATGTTCCTATCGACAATTTTGTGCGACATTGTACTATTAACAAAAATAATACGTAGTAACTGTTCCCTTTAGAACATGCTTAGATTTCCCTTTTAATTTTACTGATCTGATTAGTAATTGGATCAATCATCTCAACCTACCATCCAATAAGCTCCTATTTGGCATTGCCCACTATGTTTTACTAGAGTTAATTCTTTTGATAAAATTACGTCATCTACATTTATGCAGAGCTCTTATACATTTTCCCTTCATGCAGGCATTCTTGCTTATCTTTTTCTCAGAGCTGGGAGATAAAACCTTCTTTATTGCGGTGAGACCAAAGATCTTATCTCTTGACTGGCTGAGTTACTAACAAATGGTACTAATTTGCTTGGCATAGTTTGATGCCAAATCCTATCCTCAGAAAAGCACTTCTTTCCTAGGATTTAGGAAGAGAAGGGACCTTATTAGGGTGCTTGTTTAAATAAGCCAATGAAAACATCTTCAGTGTCCAGCACTGTGGGATTTCCCCTAAGACATTCTCACGTGTCTTTCTTTAGTCTGTGAACCTGAGAAAGAGGTTTGTCTAAAACAAACCAGAGATTTCAAGGTTTCATTGTTAGGCCTGTCTAGGCCTAACATATTTTTCGTGCAACTACTAGTAGTCGATAGATTAGAAATATATTAAGTGCAGCTTTGTTAGGATGTACATTTCTGCTGAAAAGAAGATTTTGCTCAGACATGTGATGCCTTTTCAATATAGGAATCTGAACTAAGCTTGGAAGTAAAACGGTAAACAAATTAGTCATGGGATAACTAATCCTGCTACTGAGTGGCATGAACCTATCTTAAGAACGAAGTGGATTGATATATTCCAGAATGATAAAATCTTCCAATTTCAGGTATTGTCTAGGTTAGCTTCTCTAATCTCTCTCTCTCTCTCACCCACTACACCCGCACACCCACACCCACACGTGCGCGCGCGCGCGCCCAGTTGCACGCATGCGCATGTGCATGCATCTCTCCCATCTCACTTTCAGTAAATAATCTGTTCTTTTTCCACTCATCTCTTTGTAAGTGGTTAGTCCTGTGTAGCTTTGTTTGAAGTGCAGTACCTCTTAATTTGTCTTCTCGCTTTTTGCAGGCTCTATTAGCAGCTAGGAACTCTGCAGGTGTCGTCTTCACTGGGACATTCGGTGCACTTGCGTATGTTGCTCTGCTTCTGCATGGTGATTTAGATGTCTTTTGCATTTTCTTTTGCTCTTTGTGATTCTTATTTGAGATATACAGAGTAAACTCAAGAAACAGCAAGAAAGAAAAGCAGCCGCCGCTAACTAAATAGTTTTCTCCCATCTGCACTAGACCTAAATCAGCCACCCTCTATCCAAACCATTTGAAGTTGGTGATATTCTCATTTTCCATCTCTTATTTGTCTTATAGGTGTAGTAGTACTTGTACAAACTTACTTAACTTGTTCCTGCCCTTAGTAACATTGGCAAAGCAGAAGTGTCTTTGTTGATCCATGCTACTAATTTGCAGTAAATAGATCATATCTTGAGATAAATAGCCATGACTTACACTAGAAGGTGACGGCTGCATCTTATTTATCTAAAGCAGTTGGTTGCCATCACTACCAAAGTATATGTCAATTGTGTTTTATGTCGAAGAGACCATAGAAATTCTCTATTTTGGGATTAAAAGAAGTGCTTATTCTTCTGGACAGGATAATGACTATTATATCTGTTGTTCTTGGAAGAACCTTTCACTATGTTGATGAAATCCTTCCGTTCAGGTACTTTTGTTTCTGCTTCTCAATGCATTTCCACAACACATGATGACTCGTCTCTTTTCCATTTAGCTATTGTGTGAAGTTGATTATGTTGCTGGAGAAGTATAAAGTGTAGTAATGGCATCACAGGTTCGGTGAGAATGATTTGCCTGTTGATGACATTGCTGCAGTTTGTCTCTTGGTAAGTTTTGGATGGCTGCTGATACATGAAATTTATACTATGTTCCTGCTAGTTTGCATGCCTTCTGTCAATAAAAAGGGACTGTTTTTGTTTAGAAATGAGCAGCATCTGTGCCCTAATTTCTGCATATCAGGTATATTTTGGCGTTTCCACACTTATTGACGCCTCCTCTGGTGATGGTCTTAAGGCAGACGATGAGCAGAAAGAGGTGAATTGAATGTCGGTTTCCCAGTTTGTCGAGCCTTTTTCTGATGTTGCACCTATCAATACGCTCGTTTACTTTGTGTTACTTTCTCTAAAGTTGATATCACTTTGTTCTTTTGAACCAGGCTGAATTAGCAGTTTCGAAATTTTCTGGAAATGGTGCTGGGATAATAGCAGCTGCTAGTACCGTTGTTAGTACTTTTGTTTTAGTCTTTGTTGCTGAATGGGGCGACAAGTCATTTTTCTCCACAATAGGTGAGTGCAAAGTTTGAACTGTATATAAATTTGACCGGTCACTCTCATCGACCCAACATATGTATGCATATTTCAAGGCTTTAGCTCCCAATGATAATGTCTATTAGGCTAGTCCAGTTCATCTATTTCTTGTCTCTCTTACTATTCACTTGTAGCTTCCCATGATCTGATACTTACATAACATTGTGACGTCAGCTGCATTCAACCTCTGGCCTTTCCAACTCATTCTATTGTCTCATCCTCAGAGTTGTTTTCTGCTTCATTCAAAGTTTAGAATCTTGACTCTCTCTCTAGTAATTGGACATTTCTCTTGCAATATAGCCCTTGCTGCAGCTTCTTCGCCTCTTGGAGTCATTGGGGGAGCTTTGGCCGGACATGGGGTTGCAACTTTGGTAATTTGTTCCTAATGGAAATCATTTCTTCTACTTACTAGCTTCTGAGCCGACACGATTTCTTATCTGTTTAAGAAATGGTAAGAAAGATCGTTCTAAAACACGACTCTAAAGGAAACAGTGAAAATGCTAGTGTTCAGTTCACTAATAACAAGTATGCGAGACTTGTCGACAGTTTGTTCAATCTGATAATTCTGAATACAATTCTTGCAAATCAGAAGTGCTATGCATGTTAGTGGTCAGATGTAACTTTGAGGCAAGGTTATATGCGCCTATGGAGACAATCTTGATTCTCGTATGTTTGCAAAATTCCTTCAACCGTTTGCAAGATTATAATGAATCTAAAGATCGCGAATTTGTTTCACAAACTTTGTGCAGATCGCTGTACTCGGAGGTTCATTGCTGGGAACATTCTTGTCTGAGAAGGTATGAAAACTAAAATCACTTCTCACTCAATTTACTTAATCCCTTTGCTGCTAAAGCAATATTTTGTCGAGGGGGTTCATCGAACATGCATTCTTTTACTTGATTCGCCGTCCTCTATTCACTGTACCAGGCCATCGCCTACATCGGAGGTACTCTTTTCCTGGTCTTCGCCGCTGTGACATTGTTCAAGATTGTGAGTTAGAGATTCCGGCATGTTGTACACAAGCAAATTAGCGAACGGTTATCAATTCAAGGAAGTTGTCGGAGACACCCTTGCATGGCAATTAGTAGGGCAAATTGCTTAGTGAAAGAATCAATTACATTTCTTGGTTAGACACATCACTTCTTGTTGGGACAAGGATTCTCATCACTCTTTTGCTAGTATAGTTTCGCCGTGATTTTCTGCCTCGCAATATTCACGTCGAAATTCAAGCACTTCGTCTTTGCCGCGACTAACTGCACCTTCAAAACCGTTCTACTAAAGCTTTTGCATTTATGCCAATTCAGTTCTTCCGGCCAATTTTGGCAAGAAATTACTAACGTGGTGCGACCGACGTAACCAATTTCTAACAATAATTTAATTTTTTTTTTAGATTTTCTTGTTATTTTTATTTGTTTCCTTTTTTTCTCTGGTTTTCTCTTTGGCAGTGGCCGGCGAGGGCCGTGGCGCCTCGCCTAGTCTCACCCAACGCCAAACAGAAAACCAGAGGAAAAAAAAAGGGAAAAAAGGACAAATTTTAAATTAAAAAAGAGATAAAAATTATTAAAATATTGTTAAAAGTTAGATACGTCAGCGCTTGTCGCACCACTTCACCTGCTCCAAAATTGGGCGGAAGGACTGAATTGGCACAAATGCAAAAGGTTTAAGATTGAATTGGCAAACTTAAAAGATTTAGTACTTTATTGATAAAAGTACAAAATGTTTAGGACTTTTTGGACAATTTTTTCAGACACGGTTCAAATAAACATATGGTGGAAGGAAAAGTTTTGAGTTTCTGGGTCTTCACTTCCATGTTCATCAGTGCTCAAAGAGAGACCTGTCCATCCAAGTGTCGAAAGGTTGAAGAAGAATAATCTTAAGATGCAGAACAAAAAATTTGGGAGGTTGGCAAGATCGAACAGATGTGGCGCAACTCCCCACCATCCATCCACGACGTTTTTGGCATATTGGAAGGAATAACGAAGATTGGTCTCGATTAGAAAGATAATTCAAAGAAGAATAATTTGAGATCGGAATTTTTTGGACCGCCTCACGTTATTATTCTCCTTTTCATCTTTGGGTCTTCTTCTTCTTCTCCTCCTTCTCCTTCCCACCGCCATCCAATTTGGGTCCGTACATTCCTCATCGGTCCCCCCCGGAAAAGCTACTTCTCTCTCTATCCTTTGTTTCAATCATACCACAAATTGCATCATGCGTTAGCATAAGTCAATTGGACTACTCTCTTCGATCACCTTAAGAAATGAGGTCCTTTGAGTGATTCAAACATCCATCGCAAATCAATTATGACATAGCCAATCGGAGGAAATGCCATCGAATTTACGTCGGTCCGACCCAGGGTAGCATCTCGCGTGTTGAACTTTTTGACGAAGCTACTCGAGTTCGAGTAGGTTTTCGATTTTCGGAAGAAGCTCTAAGCGGGTCGGAACCTTGGTTTCTCTAGCTCCGTTGTCCTTTTAGCATTATTATTATTAGAATTCGGCGTACAATCACAACGAAGTAAAGCATAAATGCAAAAAAGAGAAATCAAGACACGAGATTTTATCCCGATTCACCCTTAAGCTAGGGCTACGTCCAGCAGAGGATTCTATTATAATTAGCACCTCGCACTTCTCGTTACATCACTTAATTACAAGCGAACAAAAGTATATATAGAATTAGCTATTCATGAGCCCAAGCCTAAATTATCAATGAAGAAATATGGGCTCAAACTATAAAAGACATTTGACAGCTCAAGGGCATTGCTCCTGTGACCCTCACTGGGGCGACTCTCCCAGACCCCCGCCCACTCATCGTGGAGCGGGATCCACGTTCCTTCCTGTCGATGGGGAGTATAAATCACACCCCCAACAGTTATGGCATAACGACCCCGAGATCGATAGCATGTGATGATGTCTAGATTTAGAGATCTACAACTCAAAGATTGTGTCTAGAGATTCGGAGTTGAGTTCAAGTTCTACCCAAAAAACAAAAATAGGATTACTCGGTGATGACAAGGTCCGCGAGCTGCTCGATTTCCATACTCGAGCTAGTTGGACTCTAAAAAAGGTCGATCGAGCTCGAGTGGTTCGCGGTGCTGAGAGTTCCGAGTTCTTCGCGAATAGCTTGATTCAGGGTACGGTTTCAGCTCTAGGACATGCTATGATAATAACTAACGCAAGTGTTCATCTCGATCTTTATAACCTGAAACAAATGAGATACATATGGGCAACGCCCAAGACACATCGCACGTGCAATCCGAACGAAGATGAATATTACAAGGCATATTCTTTCTCAACAAGTACATGGAAAGCACACGGTCCTTGTCCGCTACCCGCTTTCAATGTCCCAAAAGTTGACAATGCGTTATGGGGCAGGATTCAGATAATGGCAAATATCGTAGAAAGTGAAGAGGAAGAGGGGGAGAAAAAAACAAGAGATGCCGCCAAGAATATTAAAGTAGCCAGTATGGGTGTTAAAGAATCATGAACCACCTGGACCGCCCAAAATCAAATCGGACCGGCCTAGAATCAATAGGTCCCAAAGAAATCGGCCTTGTTCCCATACCCAATAAACTAGAACCGGTGGGTATCGGTCCGCTTCCCGGTTCTAGGTGTGGAACCGCCCGCCCGCTCACCCAGACCAGACCGACAAGCATATATATAATATTTGAGAAAAATTAAAGCCCTAAACCCCTAATTTCGCTTGTCAGCCTTCCCGTCTCATATCGGTTTCTCCCGTCTCAACTCCCATCGATTCACGGTTGCGCTTCCAGCCGTCCCTCGCAGACACGACTTACAACCTCGGCTCCCTCTCTCGCTCTCGGTTGCCTCCATTTGCTGTAAGTTAGAAATTCTAATTGCTGCCATTTTGCCCCTTTTTAGTTTCTTCAATCTACTCATTGTTCAAAGTACTGAGAAGGAAGTGAAGTATTCTTTGCATGTGTTTGAAGTTATTTTACTAACAATAGGGCAATTAAAGAACATGGCATTCTTTTTTGCTGGAAAAAAAAAATGAAGCTTGGTGGGACCGGTTCATGACTTGCAGGAAAACAAGCCACTGATTGCATTGGTGGGACCAGTTCTCGAGTGGATCTATGGAACCAACGGGCAGTTCTCAATTCCAATTTTTCGAAACGGGTCTTTAGCGGGCGATTCCCGATTCCAGGATGGGAATCGCCCACCATGGAACCGATCACCTCTATTAGCCAGCACAAAACTTCGTCCGATCCACATGAAATCGGCACATCTTGTGAATACGCATCTCCATTCCGATGTCGCGGGCCACGTCGACCGAGATCAAGCTCACGATGATCCAATCAAGTCAAGAAAGTAACCACCGTCCGGCGTCGGCCGCATTCATCCCTCCTTCGCAAGCAAATTGACGTGCGATTGTCGAGCCCCGAGATTCCTTTGAGCGACAGACATCATATTCTCTATTATCGGGTCAAATGTTCTCAAACAAATTGTCTAGGGCATCGCTATTCAATGGTAGGGAGACCAAACGATAAGGGTACTTATTCTCTCACTCTCTCTCTCTCTTTTCTTTTTCTTTTTCGGCTTTTTAATTTTTTCCTGTGATTTGAGATTTTGCGATGAGCAAGAAAGTCCAACTTCCGTTTCAGCTTTGGTTTTGCACCACTCTTTTCCTTTCAAATGGATGGCCCTGAAATTATTTTCCTTTTCTGGGGGGTTGAAGGGCATGGCGTTGAATTTCGGAAAACTGATATATGATCTTATCTTCCAAGGCCGTACGTGCCTTATCTTCTTTGCTTCCAAGTCAAAACTCCGTCTGTTTTTCTTGAAAGCGCGTCGAGTTATTCGAATGCTTAATAAGCTATTTTGAGTGTCATAATAGAAATCTTGATAACGATGTGCTCAAAGTTCCTTACAATGTCTGATCCAATTCCAGGTAGCGCGAAGTAAACAATGCGAAAAACTTGCTCCGATGCTATGTTAAAATGTCAAACAAAAAAAAGCTTAAAACGTCGGTCAATAATTGTGTTTTTTTACTTTTTTTGTAAAAGATCCGATGTCATGCCAGGTGGAAATCATACGAAACGTTGCGTTAGGGTTTGGCTAATCCATGCGCGAGCGTAAATCTGGGGTTGAAAAATCCGACCGACAACGATCGAACGATCCTAAATCGCGAAAGTTTGATGTCTTTAGCCTCGCGGGGGAATGTTCGTGGGAGGAGGGGCCCACGTTTACGCGACAGCGCACGACCATGGACGGTGGCGAGGCGCTGCCCGTGCCCGCCCACAGAACCTCAAAAAGTCGGCGTTGACGATGACGACGGGGATGACGTGTCGAGGTAGGGGCCGCTTGAGGTTTCTCGCGATCGTTTCGCCACGCCACCAAACTTGACCTCCCGAAGCCGACGAAGCTGCCCTCGAATATCTCTTTCTTTTTATTTTCCTTTTCCTTTTTTCTTTTTGAATTTTAATTTTAAATTTTTGGCTTTTCTGACCGCCTCGGACCACTTCGTCCTTTTCGGCATCTCATCATGTGCCCGATGCGAGATCACGCGTATTTCTTCCAAAATGACATTGATTCGCTCAACTTTGGACATAGCTAAAACACATGTAATTTACCCCATAAGGTCTAGAAAAAAAAAAAAAATAGACTGATAGTCCGAACTCGAGACGCGATTTGTTTAGACGAAGGGACGTCGATGTCATGCTCCAAGTAATGGAACGGGTGAATCGTGTTCATAATCAATGAGGCCGTGCCCTTAGATATATAAAAAAGAATAAGTTGCTCGTGATTTAAAGATTTTAACATCAATTATTTTAGCGGTATCAAATGTTCTACAAAGAATAGAAAGTATCTTATATTGCTGAAAGAAAGAAACAAAAGAAGGTATATATTTTACTTACGTTTATTTCAATATTATTAACATCTCATCTATTGCTAAGTGTATTGGTCCGACATTACAACTAGTCCGTAATGACCGCATTACTAGTTTCCTTAATCAGTATCTAGTATCGTACAATCGTAAGTTTATTTTATAGCAATTGTTATAAATTCAATCGACTTATTTAATTGTGAACTTTTTAATTGTGTTCATGCGAAATAATCTGCGAAATACATTATTTGGAAACAATGAAAGATGGAGAGTAATTGATGTTGGAATACTAAGTTGGGAAGATCTATGTCCTTGTCACATGTCATGCGATTCCAAGTTTCCGACTCATTGCAAGAACGTCCGCCGTTCTCTTCTCTCTTCTCTCTCCGCCTACGGTGCCGGGGCGCCATAAAAATCGCTGAAACCTGATTTTGGCCGCGCGAAACATTCTCGGGTCATCATCATCGTTTTGGGTCTACCCTGTTTTCTGCGAAGGAGCCGAATTCGATCCGTGGCAAATCCATTCTTGTGAGGTCGTTCTGCTAAAGCTCTTGTCGTCTCTTAGTTTTGATGTATCGCGACCCAGTGTTCTTCAAACTCCCTAGCGATCAATCGCTTTTCTTTTCGTTTTTGGGTGAGTTCTTGGTTCTTTTTGGAAGAGAGAAACGACATCCCAACTCGATGGAGCTTGGGGAACAGGTTGGTTTCGGCTTTGCAGCGAGTCTTGACGAAAGTTTCCTGCTTTTTAGCATTTCTTTGTGGTTGGTGCTGATCATTTTGTCTGTGTAGATTTTGGGTGTGTGTTCTTGAGATGCTTCTGTATGAGCCCTTTTATGCGTGTGCTTAGGCAATCCAATGATCATTGCTTTTGCTTCTCTTTCTCTTTCCCCGTTTTCTGAGAATTCTGAAGAAAGAAATTTTTTTCCCCAATCTGTGGGTTAACGATCAAGAAAGAGTAATTATGTCTCTGAGAGATGTTTGAAAAAATTCATGTTGAATTGAGTGCTGTCGGTTGCTCAATAGATCTGCTCTGTACTGGTGCATTACCTGGACAAGAGAGATCTATATCTAGCAGCTATGTTTTCATATGATTTGGTTCTTTACTGCTTGCTTTATTGTGCTTTCTGGGCGGTCATCACAAAGCGCTTCCTGTCTGAGTACCTTTGACATGCCATATTAATGTGCCAATTCTCTTATGTGCTACTGATGGCAATTTGCATGTTTGTAGACGCAATCGTAGAGATCAGTTTGGAACCTTATGAGACATCTCCGGGTTCATCTAATTTACTAATAAGGTCATCTTTTGCATTTTTTTGAAGATCTTTGGGTTACTGCTTTACCTTTTAATTTGTTATTAGTTGGCCATGTGGGTTTGAGATCTTAAACTGGAAGACTATAGAAAGGCTGTCACGATTTATTATTTCCATCTCAAAGCTATGTAGAGTTCATTTTAGTTGAGGCAGTGAACTATTCACTCCCATGTGGTTCGTGGCTTAAGATAAATGTTTCATGTGTAAGATGCCTTTCCTTTTTCTTATTCTAAATGCATTGATTTTTGTTCTAATTTGCAGATTGATTGAATCGGCTCATGCTGCATTACGATCTCAGCCTGATACTTTTTTTTTTTATTAAATCGGCTAGGGAAAATCTTTAGAGAGTTTGGAGCTTGATCTTGTTGTAATGACTTTGGAGTTAGATGGCGGATTGGTTGGTTTAATCGTTGTTTGAAACTCTTTGCAATGCCTTGCCTTGCCTTGTTTCCTTGTGTGTTATCTGTACCATGATGCAGTTGAAGTTCCTTAGGCTGTATGATGCATGCTAGTGGTTGGTCGTAAATTTGAGATTTTAAAAGGGGATCCCATTCCATCTGGCAACGTAATCATATTCCTTCGTTTGCTCATTCATGGCTTCTCAATTTTTTTTGGATATACTGAATGCTCAAAGGTGGCCTGCCCATTTTCTTCGGCATATGGAGTTTCTTCAAATGCGTTGGTGGGATTTGAATATTGTATAAGATTTGCCGAGGAGTTGGAGTCTGCCTGTTAATCCATAACATGTTACCTTTGTTCTCGTTAATGCTTTTAGTTCTTCTAGAGTGATTCTAAACACTGAACTTCTTAAATTTGCTAGTTACTGTGAACTAATTAAAGCCTTCCAAAACTGTGCCGATCCATGTGTCAAGAACTCAAAGAGGATGAATAAGCAACATTGTGCTTGGTTCTTTGTTACTCGATGTCTCAATGTGGTAACCATCCTAATGTCACCTTACCAATCTTGCTCTGTCTCTCGACTTTTTGCTTATAGGATGATCTACGGATTTGGTTTCATCTCGCAACCTCAGCTCTCCTTTGAAGGATCTTGGCTGGTCTGGGTCTGAAGTGCTCATCAATAGCGTAGATTCTTATCTGAGGAAATGGATCGCTGTGATACTTCAGGTTTCGTTAGCGGAGGAGGAATGCACTACTTGATGGACATGTAATGTAGATACTTTTTTTCTTTTTTTCTTTTTGCTAATTTAGACATTACCAGAAATCAGGCAGGCTGCCACGCACTGTTTAGATCAGACACATCAATAGTCATCTCATGGACCCTAGATTTCAAAACTTGAGGTTTGCTGCCAATTCTTCTTCAAATGCCTTCACGACATTGGGCAATTTACCTCATGCCCAAGGAACGAGGGTTGAATATGGTACTGACACCATTTTACAACTTGATTCCCCTGCTTCGCTTTGTCTCTTGTCTGCCTCGAAGGGAGTCAAACGCAAGTGGAAAATGATTGATGGCTCCATCAACAGGCAAGTTGGCTCTCCCTTGTCTCTTGGGCTAGGTCGGCCGTCAAGTTCCTCGGACAGCAAGGGAAGTTCACGAACTGCCTGCACTACAACATCTTCAGCTAAGGAGACTGATGAGGAATCGTCCATGGATCTTGATCTGGATTTCACTCTGAGTATTGGCAATGATAAAGCACCTTCCAGGAAGAAAGTTGCTAGTCCTGGAACGAAAGCCTTGGAGTTGCAACCTAAGGTTGACCTGGAGTTGAGTCTCTCTACTGGGCCTTCTGAGTCTGATATAACCTGCATCCATCCTAATTCTTCTCAAATATGTTCTGGCCGGGAGATTCCCTTATGCATTGGTGGGTACACAAATCTGGATGAAAGATCAACATCGGGTTGCTGGAAATCAGGGATATATTCGGATCCTCTTCACAAGGTGAACATAGATAATAGCTTATTTCAGAACCCGGTTTCTGAAAAGACAGATTTGGTCCCTGCTGTTCCAGACCTATCTTCAAGCGTAATATCTACTCCAAAGAGTTCAATCACCTGTACCTCTGCCCAGGGAAGTAGTACTTCAAAAATTTGCCAGGTTGAGGGATGTGGGAAGGGGGCAAGAGGTGCCTCTGGGCGTTGTATATCCCATGGAGGTGGTAGAAGGTGTCAAAAACCTGGCTGTCACAAGGGGGCAGAGGGCCGAACTGTGTATTGCAAGGCCCATGGAGGTGGTCGGCGTTGTGAGTTTCTGGGATGCACCAAGAGTGCGGAAGGGCGCACAGATTTCTGCATCGCCCATGGTGGTGGTCGGAGATGCACCCATGATGGGTGCACTCGAGCTGCACGAGGGAAATCGGGCTTGTGCATCCGGCATGGTGGAGGCAAAAGATGCCAGAAAGAGAACTGCACAAAGAGTGCTGAAGGTCTGTCAGGTCTTTGCATCTCGCATGGAGGCGGCCGCCGCTGCCAGAATACAGGATGCACAAAAGGGGCACAGGGGAGCACTATATTTTGTAAGGCTCATGGCGGGGGTAAGCGGTGCACATTCGTGGGTTGCAACAAGGGTGCTGAAGGGAGCACCCCCTTTTGCAAAGGTCATGGTGGGGGAAAGAGGTGCGCCTTCCAAGGTGGGGGAGTTTGTTCCAAGAGTGTGCATGGTGGCACCAATTTCTGTGTGGCTCATGGGGGTGGGAAACGTTGCGCTGTGCCTGAGTGCACAAGAAGTGCAAGGGGTAGGACTGACTTTTGTGTACGTCATGGTGGGGGCAAAAGATGTAAATTTCATGGGTGCAGCAAGAGTGCTCAAGGAAGCACAGATTTTTGCAAGGCGCATGGTGGTGGGAAGAGGTGCTCTTGGGGACAGCCAGGGCCCGAGTTCGGGGATCAAAATACTGGTTCATGCAACTCTTTTGCTAGGGGAAAGACGGGTCTCTGTGCACTCCACAGTGGATTGGTGCAGGATAAAAGAGTCCATGGTGGTTTCGGCATGGGGCCTATATTACATGGCCAGAAAGTAATGCTACCTGAAGAGATGGAAGAGGTTGCGAATGCTGAGGATATGAATATCGATGGTGGAAATTTCTGCAATTTGGATTTGAACCAATATGGGCCAGGTAGTTCGAAATCGCCCATTGCGCAAGGCCTTTCTGCTGCGCCGGTCATTGCTTCGGAAGGTAGGGTACATGGTGGTAGTCTGATGGCAATGCTCAGTGGTGGCATGGCTCTTGGCTCGGACAAGGACTAAGCTTAGAGACTGATGCACCTGAAATAGGAAAGTCATTGATGGTGCCACAAAGGTGGATGTAAGCACATTATCCACTCCCTCCAAATTAAAATTGCTGAAGTTTCCCTGCATGTTTTCCATCTGCCAGTTCTGGTTTGTCTGCATTAGGTCGTAAGTTTGGTCATAATGATTGAAACCCTGGAGCAAAACTAAGGGTTATGAGCTTAGTATATAGGCAATAGCGTCTGGAAATTGTGGTCTTCGTGAACTCTCTTGTACATATATGTCATTATCCTCAGGTCCTTCTGTGTAGTGTTTTATAATAACTGTATGGCATTTTCGCGATAAAATAGCTCTTTCTCACCGTCCGGATTCACTGGTGCTTGCGAATTAGTGTTTCGGTTATGTTTAATTGCATCATTGTATGATGCTAAAAGCTCAGTAAAGTTGGCTCCGGGTATACTCTTCTGTTTCTATGGTGGTTCTGTTTCTGCTTGTTTTGGAACTTGTTTCTTCATTTGTAAGTTTCGAGCTCGAGCATTGAAAATTCGTGACGAAGTTGCAAATTACATAGACTCCGTCTGTCGTAAAAGGTGAATGTGGCTTTGCACTCTCCAGTTGCAATAGCAAAGCTACTAGTTTCAGTCATTCACAAGCTTCATGAGGACATGCATAATGAAATTGAAGACTTTCTGTGAAGGTTTGACGATTAATATCGTGTTATTGTATCATTGTAACCAATACGTTGAGAAACTGTTCATCTGTCTAAGACACTAAAACGGGGCGATTTATGCCGAGCCACATCGGTATGAAAATCGGCTCATCTGTATAAAACGGGTCAAACCATGTCGAGCCCTGCCGGTTTTGAGTTGATCGGCCACCCCTATGGAACCGGTGGAAAGTGACCACATATGCATACAGACTAGAGAGGGAGCCGGCGTCCTAGTGCAGTCCGCCGTAACTTCAGTTTCTTTGCTTGTGTCGCTCAGTTTGATAAGAATGCAGATGCATGATCTCGAGACAAGATCACCTTCCATCCCGTGAAAAAAAGAAGAAGCATTGTCCGAACAAAGGTCCAAGAATTTGGGCCTAAAGACACTCTTACTTCTCATTAGTAACTGTAATTTGAATCAGATGTTTCATTTTCATGGATTGGGCAACCGGAAGAAAAAAGATGTTGAGAGAACATGGCTTTACATCATAGTCATATCCTTCAAGCCAAATGATATATTAAAATACACAACAAAACTATTTCATTTGCACATTGAAATGCAAATTAGTCTCTCTTCCCCACGGGAATGTATCTCGGGGTGTCGAGAGATTTTCAGCTCACAAACCAAAAGTCACCCGTTCAAATCCCACTAATTAGATATGAACTGCTCTAAGTCAGAGTAACTTCTTGTGCAGTTGAAAGGCCTTGATTTAATCAATTTGCGGAATATGCACGGTCTCTTTTGATTTTGATTGCACACAGATCAACGTATCCTGAACTTATTACATTTTTGTTAATTCAGTTTTAAGCTTTTTAATTTTGCCAATTGAGTTCATTCGGCTAATTTTTGTCCGAAATCGCTGACATGGATGCCAGTCATCCTATGTGGCATGACCGGCGCTGACATGGATAATTTTTTATAATATTTTTATATTTTTTTAAATATTTTTGGGATATGTTCAATAGAAGTCTTAAAACTTGTTATGAAAGTACAATCGAGTCCTAAAACTTATAAAAAAATGCAATCTAGTCATAAAACTTGTCAAATTGGTGCAATCGAGTTCTTCTGTTAACTCTGTCTAATTTGACTAACGAAAAATGTTGACGTGGCTTTTTTAAATACTTTTTAAATACTTTCTCTCTCTTACATGGCGATGACATGGTGAGGAAAGGGTTGGCGGGGGTCGTTGGGCCCCGGCCATGGGTTTTTAAATATAATTTTTCTTTATAATTTACCTTATTTTTAAATCAACTTTAATAAAAATCATATTTCGACCAAAACAACGTCATTTTAGTCACGTCATCGCCACGTAGGAGAGAGAAAAGATTAAAAAAAGTCACGTCAGCACTTTTCGTTAGTCAAACTGAACGGAGTTAACGGAAGGACTCGATTGCACCAATTTGATAAGTTTTAGGGCTCGATTGCACCTTTTGTAAGTTTTAAGACTCAATTGCATTTTCCTAATAAGTTTTAGGACTTTTAGTAAATATATCACTACCTTTTACTTTTTTTTCCATTTTTCCCTCTGCCAGCCTCAGGCGAGGGCAGCCCTTCTCAACATCGGCAAGGGCGAGGGTTGCCCTTACCAGCCCAGACGAGGGCCGAGATGGATTTATATTTGTTTTGTCGGAAATGTCTACGACGAGAGATCCATCACCGAATGCGTAGAGTCTTCAGATTTGATGATTAAACGAGTTCTTGTGGCAATTCAGGATAGGAAGTAAAGTAAATGATTGAAAGATAAATTATACGATAAAGGTAAAGGCATATAAGATAAATTGTAGAGCAAAAGATAAGTTTTATTGATTATTGATTGGATCGACTTCAGTAAGTGCTCTTCTTATCGTTTGGACGGTTTGAGGTGCTGACTTATCCACTCCGCTTGTCTGTTGGTGTAACATATAGATCTTGCAGTGTTACCGATGCTTCATTTGATCTTGCGTCGCTATATCATGCTGTGGGCTACCAATGCATGTTACATCCTGGGCTCTACAATAGTAAGCTGCTCTCATGGGCCTTCCGGCCATATCAAGCCCAGGCCGATTTTCGAAGTCAACAATAATGTCGTTGTTTCTAATGAGTTTCCTCACGTTCTTTTTTTTTTTTTTTGGCTGATTGATTTTTTTCTTTTAAATGTATAAAATCTCACTAGATGGAATTTGAGGAAATCCCACCAAGCGACAGTTTGCAGCTTCTAATTTTCCCCAAATTAGAGGTGGGGAAGCTACTGTTTCTGTTCGAAGTATTCTCCGGCACCATTAGCTAAACATTTCCCTTTGGACTTATTACATGTTACTCATCAACTATGGTTGGCAAGTATCACTAGATTCTGGATTCTGCACCCATAATCATCGTACTCAGGAAAAAACACTACATAGTTTGTCTTAAGCAAGTAAAAAAAAATCAGAACTTGTTCCATCCGTCGGCTCTTGTACTCTGATTTTATATAGTATATGTATTATGCTCCTGAAGGCTCGTTGTTCTGGTTTACAAGAAACTTCATCTGTACCCCATCCTTGTTCAGTATTATGTGAAGTGAAGTGAACATTTGTTTAGTAAAGTCGTCTCAGTCTCTCCCAGTTACAGGGCCTCGGACTTGAACCTGGCCATCTTAGAGAGCTCTTCAACTGCTTCAACCAAATGATCCAACCTCGCCACGAACTCGATGAGCAGCGAAGTGAACGTCGCGAGGGAAAACGACGCGGTGCTCTCGAGGGCCTTCATTCTCGGCAAGAAATCCATGTTCAAAGAGGCCTCTTCTTCGAACGCGTCGACTTCTCTCGATGGCCACGAATAGAGCCTCCTCGACTGCTTCCTCATCATCTCATGGTACGTCTCGGGCTGCTGCGCGGCAGGCCCCGAGTTCTGTTCGCCGGAGCTTTCGTCAGGCTTCGGATTGAGCGGCTTGCTGATGGATGGTCTTTCGGGCGTGTCGATGTGGGATGTGAGGAGATAAGAGTGCAGGTCTATAGCGCCTTGCAGCTTCTCGGCGGAGGAGTGAACTCTTTTTAGGAGAGAGGTCTTGAGTGTTCTCTTCATGCTGCTAATGTCCTTGCCCAAGCTCCTCATCAGCTCCGCTGCTTGACTCGCGACGTCTTGAATCTCTGAGCGGAAGGCAATCCGGAGATTGTATGGAGCCTGGATTAATTAATGGATATCAAATTATACATAGGTCAGAAATGAGTTGCGTATGCTGTAACTAACGACGTCTTAATACGTGCAAGGCCTCGAACGGGGTTAGTTTATCAGACAGTATTATCTTAAATTATGCTTTAGCTGTGCTCATATGATGTGGTTTTGAGATTCCCGGGTTTCATGATGCTGTGACTACCCAATTTTGGATTGGAGAATTACTTACAGGGTGGTCATGTTGAGCAATGGAAGCCAAACTTCTTTACTCTATGATCTCTCTCCTTTTTAGCGAATAGACTGTGTGAGCAGGTCAGAGGAATCTTTGCATGACTACAACAGTTGCAGCGGAACACCGTTGATGATGCTGAGAATACAGAATATATGCGGCGAACGCGATCGCGATGCGATGCAAATCGTTTGGTCCCTTTTGATGACACAAGTTACAATCCAATATTCTTCTCTCGCTCTCTCTCTCTCTCTCTCTCAACCGAGACAAACGACAGGAACAAAAACATGTTGTGTTGAACTAAGTTTATTGAAGAGCATATTCCTTCCTGTTAATTTCCTGAGAATTCTGGAGGTCCTGATTACTTAAAACCAGCAAAACCGAGGTTTTTGTTCACAGATTCCTAGTTGTCAGCCACTTGACGTACAATTATTAGACCTTAGGATGATGGTTATGTTCTGATTCCTCCCTAGTGGATGGTGTATAGTCCATTTCCATCTGATATCATGTAATCGAGACACGAATGCTGGAAAGCGAAAGGATCAAAGAGAAAGCCGACGCGGTATGCACACACAAAACCATACCTGAATCTCTGAGTGCAGAACACCATGAAGAGCCATGACCTCGTAACCACAGTACCTCAAGACTGCCCCGACTTTGACATACTCTGACCACGGGTAGAAGAAGTGTCGGAATCTTCCATGAGGTGGCTCCCATTTCGCTGAAATCGCCTAGAACATTGGAGCGACAAAAACATCTCGTGTTAATATATGTTAAAGATCGCGAGGATTATTTGAGAAATGGATTAGGTTAGGAAGGTAGTACCAAAGAATCAAGCTTCGCTGAGGAGTTCAGCGTTGCACGGCATTTCCGGTAAGCAGGCTCGTCAGGAAATTCGTCCATGACTGTCTTGGAAAACTCTGGATGGTCTGAACCGTCGTCTTCCAAATACTTCTTCACGCACTCTAAACAAACAATAGAACGTCATATCACTTTCGAAGGCGATGATTCAGTTCTAATACGAAGATAATATCGGCGATATTCAAAGTAGAAGGGAGGCCTAAGAGGATATTAAAACAGGTCCAAAACAAGGCCAATGCCCTCTAGATCAACAGATAGAACGATCTTGGTCCATGTAATTCACCTTCTAGCGAGTCGGCGACCGAGTCGAAGCTCTTGACCAGTTCCTTGTGCAGCTGCTCTCCGGCCCAGATAGGATGAACAAGCACATTCACTATGACTGCCACAAACCCTCCCATCGCAATTGAGTAGAGCCTGTTCATCGCCGTCCTTATCGGGCTTCCCATTCTATAACCAGATACTGTTATCAAGCAGAAGGTGAAGAGTATGACCCTGAATCCGTACTCATACGGAACGAGCGACGGCCACAGTTTCAGGAACGATGTAACAGTTCCTGTACCGAGAAATTGGCAAAAAAATGTTTCAATAAATTGGATATTCGATTCATTTGATATCGCAAACCAGAGATGCATACCAACGAGGAAAATGCTGATGCCAATCATAAAAGGTTCGGCCACCCGGCCGGCGCATAAAGCAAGCTGGCCAACCAGGATGGCAAGAATCCCCGCGAGCAAGCTCCCGAGCGCTCGGTTGAATCCTCGGTTAAAAGTAGAACCTTGAAAAAATTTAGAAGAAAAATTCATACATCAGAAACTCGTTATATGTATGATCAACACTTCAGCTGCTTAGTGCGTACCACATCAGTAAAATTAATCTGTTTGTTTCAGTTAAGCAAAGGATGTCTACTTTTTTCAGTTAGATGTTATTGTCATGGAGTGAAGGTTTTCAAGGCACGATAAGTTGAGAATGTGGCCAAGATGATTGGTGATGCCATGAACCTTCTAGGATTCTAGTGTTTCATGAGTAGTGGAATAATCTCAAGAATAAAATGGGTAAAGTACAGTTGTATCAATTCTTGTAATTAATGGGGTTTCATGAGTACTCTAAAATACTTTCAAGGTACTAATGGGTACAGTACACTTGTATTCATTCTTGTACTTAATCAGGCCACTCGTTAGATACAGAACCATTAGATTGAGAAGAGATCTATGGTTGTAATTAGAGGTGCTAATGTATAAAAAGGGGGAGGGTTCTCACAAATCCAAAATGTGCTGCACGGTCGCGATTTGCGGGGTTGGCCCGTGACAGATTTCACGGCATACATGTACATTAGGCAATCTTTCCAATAGCTGAATTGCCATTTTTTTCGTGAGCAGCAAGAGCATGAAATATAAGGAGGTGCATGTATGCATGATTTGTGGCTTACCAACTGTATATTCGAACATGATGGCGACGGTGATGATCGACCAAATAATGTTGGTGCCGAAAATTTCATAGGGTGCGCGGAACAATATCAGCAAGGACACAAGCAGAACAGCTAACCCAACTTTGAGAGCAAATATCACTCTGTTGCTATCTTCCTTGCAAAATTCCAAGACACTCTGCAACCATGCTTTGCATGAGAACCCATCGCCGTACCCAAACTCCTTCCCGCTTCCTGGCTGGTTATTACTCTTGGTAACCGAAGGAATGTCGATTTCGATACCACCCTTCTTCCCTTTCATCCTTCTGAGGTTTCGAGACAATCGTGCTTCAAAATCCTGGCAATTTGCAGTTGACTTAAGTCCAATACTGAGAGTCCTAAATGAAGGACGAGACCTTATGTGCCTTGGCCCAAGAAGAAAGCTTTGGTTTCATATATGAATGGAGGTGGGAGGATATAAGGTGCAAGGCACTAGAAGATTTGTGGATGAAATAGATTTGGACAGGACAAACTGATTTAAAGGAGTGGGTTGTAGCTAACTTGTTGGGCAACTAGGGGAGGGAAAGTATGTCTAGTCAGGGGTAGATGCATAGAGGAAGAAGAATAATACTACAATAATAGAAGAGACAATGAAGTAGGAGAAAGAAGGCAGAAAAAAGGGAAAAAAACAACTCCAGATAAGGAGATGCTTAACCTCAATAATGCTTCCATGGAATGAGAATTAGAATCTCGGAAGCATGTTTCGATCGCCACGTTTGCTACGCCGAAATAGCTTTGTTGCTGTAATTTTCATTTTTGCGTGAATAGTAATTTTTTTCCTCCAAGAATGAAGACTCTGTGCAGATTCATACAGTGGGGCGATGCGCAATTTCACCATGCATGAATATATGGACGACTTATGTGATTTTTCGAATCCCAACTTTTCGGTCCAATAAGTAGTCTAGGGTATGGACATGAACTTGGAGTTTGGTTGTCATGATTATATAAGTCGCTAAAAAATTCAAGTTAATGGCGAAAAAGACCTAAACTTTCTTGAGATGATCCCTCGCAATGCCTGGAAAAGGAAAGGAGACTGAACAAGAATGATGGAGAAAACAAGAAGGCCAGGACTCTTCCATGCAGTAGCAAGAATCGACCTTTTTAAACTTTCTTCATGTGAGAATACAAACCACTGACACTCTCTCACAGTTATTGTTAGGATTCGGTGCACAACCACAACGAAATAGAGCGTAAAAGTGAGAAAGAGAAATCGAGACACAATATTTATCCTTATTCATCCTTAAATTAGGACTACATCCAGCAGAAGATTCTACGATAATTAGCACATCGCCCCTTTCTATTACATCAGTCAATTACAAGCAAAAAATGGTATCTATAGCAGTAGCTATTCATGAGCTCAAGACCAAACTACTAATAATATCCCGATTTAAATTATAAAAGACCGGTCCTCTGGTCTGGTGTTGCCCCCTTGAGACCCCCATCGAGGTGACTCCTCCGGACCCCCTCTCCTTTTCTGTCGATGGGAGTATGAATCACACCCCAACAAGGATCTGCAAATTGATTAATTTCACCACGCTGTACAACAAAAATTCCCATCCAACATTCACTTTATGGGGCAGCTCTCTGCTTCTGGTATCGCCTGAATGATTAAAACTTCAAAGCATATCATTCCTTCTATCGATTTTTCTTCATTATCTTTGGTTCCAATCCCTGAGGTCTCTACACATTGTTACTTATTCCTGTCATGGCATCTATGCTTTTATTCTTGCAAAAAATATATATATATTGTCCTTTCAACATGTCATTATAATCTTTACAAGGTTTTCAGTTATTCTTGTTCTTGGCAGGAATGGATAGATGCCCATGATATTATTATTATTTTGTCCTTTTTCTATTTTGGGGGTAAACCTGGTCTTACCCGAATGATGTCTTGCTCTTATATGTCTGACCTGATCTCAGATTTATGGACTTTACATCAGCAAAATTCAAGCTAAAGGCTCCTGTAGATTGAATATATTCATCTGGTCGGCTTAAGCTTATGGATTTCTCCACCTTATGCAGCTAATGGCTCCTGTAGTTCCTGAAATCAAGAATATATTCTGAATACAGATGAAGATGATATGTCCATTGCTTTGTTTTCTCTTTTCCTTCTTTTTTTCTTTTTTCCTCTTTTTGTTTTCCCTTTCTTCTGAGAGAATGTTTAGTTGAAGTGGGTATAGAGGTGAACAAGAAGAGAACATTCTTGACCATCATCAAAAGGGTGATGTCGACTGTCACACTATAGCCAATCAGAATCTACACTCCCCGGTTAAGACCTGCCTAAAGGATGAAGATTCCTCAAAATAAGCAAATGAAAAAGAAAAAGAACCAATTGCATCTTCAAATCCGTTTGTTTAAACGATTTCCATGAAATTGTTTTTCGACATTCGTATTTGGATAACAGAAAACTAATCGATCTACTAAAAACATTTTCTATGGGCTGAAAACAACAAACTTAAATTGAGGGAAAACGACTTCCTCTTCTCGCAAGAAGAAAAAGACTTTCCCTAAACTATCCAATCAATGAAAATTAACCGTTTTTCTTTAAAATGATTCCCTAAAAAATACTATACATTATCGTAAAGTTTTTCTTGAAACAAACGGACCCCTTTTAGATCATTTGCTTGCTATAAGCAATCGAGGAAAAAAGTTTACGATACCGTTAGCAGTAAAATCTAATTTTTTTTGTCAAACAGTAAAATCTAATTTGATAGGTATTAGAATGGCATATGTTCATGTTATAACTAGGACCCTATTTGATCCTCGAGGAACCGAGCCCAGTCGTAAGAGGTCATACTAAAAAAAAGAAGAAAAAAAACTGGTCGTAACTCTTATGCAAGATATCGGCGCACAAACACTTAAAAGTTTCTAATTAATAATCATTTAGGTGGTACGGAATTTGGTATAAGAGTTACGACAAAAGTGAACTTGAGTATGACAAGTTACGACGATGGGTCGGTTTCTTTTGAGGGGCCGTAAAAAAACTATGTCGGTAGTGCATTAAAATTCATAAGATTGATGGTGGATGAACAACGGTCCGGATTCAATTTGGAAACTTGATGCGGGAGCATCGGACACTGTCAATAAGTTTATAGTGAAGACGCGGATTGCACAAAAGAGTTGCCGATTCAATGATCAAGTTATCGATTTCATGGTCAACGATTGGCTACCGTGATACCGATATACAAGTTTATTGCCGATAGTGAGACTCCCTATTGACTACCTAATGACCGGAGGATGTTCTCATTGATTTTTATCGCTCTTTGGTGATCTTCAACGATGACTATTCGGCTTCCAAGGATGACGAACGAATTTAGAGTCTAAGTCTAAGTACTTTGCATTTGGTCAAGTGTCTTTAATCCTAGTTTTAAGAGTCTTAAATATATTGTATGTTTCAAGAATCAAAGTTCAAGTTTCCCGGTGTTTTAATGCATTTTCTAGTTTCTAGGTTTTTATTGTGTTTTCTAGTTCTTATGTCATCAATGTTGGGTAGTCAATAGGGAGCAAATATGCATTTGGTCAAGTGTCTTTAATGTTTGTCTATTTCATATGTAATAATCCCTCTATATAGAAAGGTGAAATCTTAAATGTAAGACAACGACTTGAATATTTAGAGTATATAAATTTGTCTCTGTGTGAGCAAATATCTATCCCCGGCTTCTGTATCATTGGTAGCTAGATTCCTTGGTGGTGAGCCAAAAAAGCACTATATCAGTGATATTCTGTAGGCCGTGGTGGTAAACTTCTCCTGTCCGAAGTCCTGTCTTCTCGGCTGGTGATATTATGTAGGCATTGGTGGCGAACTTCATCAATCCCGATTGTTATCATCGGCTGGTGGCGCGTGCTGTATGCCTTGGTTCTGATCATATTCTATCCAACATTTGCATTTGCCCATTGACATACTTCCACACACCATCTGTCCTATCCATCCTTCCATCAACATCACTCAAAACATCTCTGGTTCGCCCTGCACCCTCATCAAAGCTGGCCAAACTGGTCTTGCAGGTCTTGTTGAAGGCTGGTCCTAAGAAGAATTTGGTATGTTTACGGGTTCAAAATCGGGAAATCTACTAGGTCCAATTTAGTCCCTAAGTCGAGCCTCGAACCCAATTCTACTAGGAACTGAATCGATCAAGTTGGTTTCCCGATAGTTTTAGCTTTCGACAGTAAACATATTCTCTTTTAGGGTTAAGTGCATTTGAAATTTTAAAATTTTTACAAAAGTGCAATTGAGTCCTAAAACTTATGAAAAGTACAATTAAGTTCTAAAACTTATCAAATTGATGCAATCGGATCTTTCCGTTAACTCCGTCTAATTAGACTAACTGAAAATGCTAACGTGCCATTTTTAAATATTTTCTCTCTCTTATGTGGCATTGACCTTACTAAAACATGAAATATAAGATACTAAAACATGAAATATAATATTAAAACGACGTCGTTTTGGTCTAAATCCTAATTTTTTAACCAAAATATCAATTAAATAAGATTAAAATTAAAAAAATGGTATTTTTGGAATAAAAAAGGGCAAGGACGGCAAGCCATTGCCACCATCGCGCCCGTCACCTAGAAAGGGCCGACTGGGCGAGGGTCGTTTTAAAATACCTTTTTTGCATTTTAATCTTATTTAATAAAGATTTTAGTTGAAAATTTAGGATTTAGACCAAAATGACATAGTTTTAGTTTTATATTTCACGTTTAGTAAGGCCAATACCACGTAGAAGAGAGAAAATATCTAAGAAAGTCACGTAGGAGAGAGAAAATTAAAAAAAAAAAGCCACATCAGCATTGTCCGTTAATCTAAGGCTGCGTATGGTAACCATTTTGTTCCGAAAAACTGATTCCGATTAAAATGACTTTTTCTGATTCTGTTCCTGGATGAGTTTTAGAGAATCAGAACGCGTTTGATAACTGCCCAAAATATCTATTTCTGGAATAGAAACGCGTTTGATAACTGCACAAAATTTCTATTTCGAAAAACTGTTCCTCTTCCTAATTTTCTTCATTTAAGTCAAATAATTATGTTGTTACTTTGTAAAATTTCATCCTAAATTGAAGACTAATTTCCAATGCACACAAAAATAATTTAAAATACTTTTTTTTAGCATGTCATAAATGAAACACAAACTTTAATACATGACGTTTGAAGTTCGATTGAAGCATGAGATAGTTTCCATATTAAGAACTCATTTTTTTCTTTAAATGTTGCTTTGTCCAAAATACATACAAACATAGCAGCTGAATAACCAAATTATCCACTGATAATAATAAAAACCAAATTATCGTCCTTGACTATGATTTCGCAGCTTCTGTCCTAAATCCAAGTGGGTGTTTGGCTCCAGCTCCACATGCAGATGGTCACATTTTGTGACGCACGGCTACGAGTATATATGTTATCATCCATATGTTGGATGTCCTCATCTTCCGCGATTTTTTTTTTTTTGCAGAAGAGTGAAATCTAGAAAATTTAGGAAATTTAGGCCCAAATTTATGAAAATGAGGTCAAACTAGCCTAATCTAAGCTTCCTCTATTTTTAGGGATTTTCTAAAAAATTTACGATTTTTAAAAAAATTTCCAATTTTTTTTTAATTTTTTTAATTTTTTTATTAGGTTGAGAGAAAAGTGACGAGAGAATTGAAAGGGAAAAGTGAGAGATGTGAGACTTCATTCTTTTTTGTGATTCTCAAAAGTGATTCTTTTTTCCAGAACCAACTTTTTTTTTGTTCTGGATTTTGCTCTAAAACTGATTCTGATTCTCTAAAACTGATTCTGGGAAAAGAATCAGAATCAGAATTTGCGTTACCAAACACGATTCTCATTCTTTACTGTTCCGGGGAACATAATCAGAGAATGAGAATGGTTACCATACAGGCCATAATTGTACGGAGTTAATAGAATGACTCAATTAGATAAATTTGCAAGTTGTAGGACTTGATTGCACTTTTTGTAAGTTTTAGGAATCAATTGCAATTTTGTTATAAGTATTAGGACTTCCAGTGTACTTATCCCTTTTATAAAACAAAAATCATTTATTAGCAAATTAGCAGTACATAAAAAACACTCACAAAGACAAAGTCTCAACTCAAAATAGTTTTTTTTTTTTTTCAATCTAGTGAAAATTAGAACAATTGGAAGACAAGTGCCCAATTCTGAACCGGCCTGAAATCAGCCGGTTCGGGTCCAAGCAAGTGGTGATGACTCTTCATCCAAAAATTGGCCATCTCATTGAAAATTTTGGTGAGACAGATGAGACGTACCCCAACATGTACATGTATACTCATGAAGTCAATGTCTACTCCAAAGGCCCTAATGAGGAAATTTAATGCCAATTTGCTATGTTTCAGCTGGGTAATCTGCCAATCTTAGCTATAGCTCATCATCTTCAAATCATATTGAAAATCACCATAAAAGAGGAGCCTAGCGCATTGAATTTCTAGCCCTGTGATTGGGAGCTCAATTGCAATACCTAGGTTCCATGTACTATAGCTAGCATTGAAAATAAGAAAAATGCAAGATGTCGAGGGACTTCCCATGATCATCCCTGTAACCGTAAGGTCATTCAATTTCAACGTTTGATCCCACCACAAAACTAAAGGTAGTGATTTATCGATCAAGGGAGAATGATACGCTTGTGATTTCGATATGGTATTAGAGCAGCAAGTCCTGATAGACCAATTATTTGCCTCCTATTGTATATTTCCATGCCAAGTCTCAGGCCAAAAATGCCTCCTACACATGAGATGAAGTGTTGGGATCCCATAAAGTCTCATAAAAACGTGAAGAGTTAATTCAAAAGCTCTATGTCATCTTCCAATACCTTCGTGAAGCGACAAGATTTGACCTATTGATGATTGCATTAAGACACGCATAAATTGAATTATCGGTGAGCTACTAGTATCAAAGTATTATCGTACACTAATCTAGCCACTTGCACTTAGCTTTCTGTTGTCGAGAAACCCTGCAATTCTCTAGACATTTCATTACTCAGTGACTCTTCATCTCAACTTGACATCTAAGTATGGCAAATTCACATCTAAGTGGTGGCTTTGCCTCTAATAACAACACATCGATGAAGTCTCAATGTTGAGCAAAAGCAACTTGGCCAATTTGTATGATCGCCATCTTGCCAACCTTGGCATTGTAATTACTTCGGAGCGGGTAGGTTATCAATAGATTACGTAATATCGTATAGACAACTTAATTTTGTTTCGTAAATTGTAGTTCAAATATGTGCTAACCTGCATTTAGTAACTAATAAAAATTTAGCTCATACATATCTTTTTAACATTGATGATTGTCGGGAAAATTACCGAAAAATTCCTAAACTTATTGCAATTTTGCCAATTCAGTCCTAAACCTTTGTTTTCCAATTCAGTCATAAACATTTTGCATTTGTGCCAATTCAATCCTTCCGGCCAATGTTAGCCTGAAATCGCTGACGTGGCATAGCCGGCACTGACATGGCTCGACCGGCGCTGACGTGGCAAATTATTAATAATATTTTAATATTTTCAAAAAAATTATTTTCAAATTATTTTTTCTTTTTCTTTCATTTTGTTTTCTCTTCTTCTTCCTCCTTTGGCAGGAGAAGTCGCCCCCGCCGGCCACCGGCGAGGGCGAGGGAGAGGTCCGCCTCGCCATGGCCGGGCGACGCTCGCCCTTGTCGGTGGTAGGAAGGTGAAAGCTTCGTCGGCCCTCAACAACCAGCCAGATGAGGAGGAAGAAGAAGAGAAAAACAAGAAAGAAAAAAAATAACAAAATAAAAAAGAAAATTAAATAAAAATAAAAATATTCAAAATCAAGAAAATATTAAAATATTATTAAGAATTGGTCACGTTAGCACCAGCCGCGCCACGTCAGCAATTTTCAGCCAAAATAGGCTGGAAGGATTGAATTGGCACAGATACAAAATGTTTAGGACTGAATTGGCACAATTGCAATGGGTTTAGGAATTTTTTGGAAATATTCCCGATGATTGTCTATTTAGCATAAAATACTTCACAATCTGATAACATGTAAGTTAGCTTTACCTAGAAAAGTTATTATTTTATTTACCTAGTTGAAAAGTTTGAGGGCCAAAAGAACATTGATGAAAATTCAAGGTATTCATTTTTGGGCGGGGAGGACCCCCAAGGGTCTGCACCTTAGCCCTTGAATACATCATTTGATTATTTTTATCAAGGCAGAAAATATGGAGAGACTATAAATCTCCAAAATTAAAAGCCCAATGGCTAATCGTGCCACGTGTCGTGCCATATGGCAATCACAGAGGCAAAGGTGGAGCGATTAAGCTATAACTTTAACTATGTATTAGTTGTGCTTTGAATAGGCACATGTTTGTAAACATATCTTATTGGGGTTATCCCACATCAGTTATGGAAGGGGCTGGTGGTCAGTTTATAAGTGTGAGGGAAAGTCTCATCCTTTGAGCTAGCTTTTGGGATAAGAGAGGCCCAACACTGGTATTAGAGCCAAATGTGTGAGGGTTTTTGAAAAAGCTTTTTGCAGATGTATCTCCCCTTTGTCAAGGGTGTCGATACATAACTTAGGACCTTGTACTCGAACCTAATTGTTGATTCAAGAATTTTCATCCATGGTTTTGGGTTAAAAGAAGGGTTGTGCTTTTTCCACTCCCACCAGAGCTAAAACACTCCCAATTAAAATATTTTGACAATATTAACCCTTGTGGGCCCCATCTTTTTTTAAGAATCCTTTTTGTTTGGTTGTGGTGTCATGTTTTTTTACTTCTGTCTTTTGTTGTGACTTCTCCCCGTCCCTTTTAATCCGACCATGGTTCAAGCCTTGGTAGTTCTGTCAAAAAAGAAAAAGAAAAAAAGAACACTCTCCTTTGTGGTATGCCTTTGTCACTTGTCGTCCGTGCCACTTTGCACTCATTGATTTTTGAATCTTTAACCTGAGTTTGATACCCAACAACACAATTGACCTAAAGGCTATTGCATTGAACTCCTTAACGACGATCAAAGCACGGAAATTTGAACAATTGACAGACAACGAAGCCTCCTCATTGCATAAGGGCTTGGACATGAGGGTTTAGTTCGCAATCACCTCTTCAGTCCTCTCAATCGCCTGTGATGGAGGCTCGGGGACCTAGATCGACACATAAGAAGGAGAGATCTTGGCGTTGAGAAGGGTCAAATCCTCGCCACTCTAGATGATTGTCGTTCTTGAATGTGGCATTCTTGGTTTGCGTAAACAACTTAGTGAGAGTATGTGCGAATTCCAGCGATGGATCTAGAGGCGGGTAGGTGATGGCGAATCGGCGATGACGATGATGATAAGTACCAAGAAGATGAAGACGGAGCAGCAGACATTGCTGATGAGCTTGATGAGGATTTGGGTGAGCGGTTTAGCTCCTGAATTTGAATCTTTAATGGGGGTTTTTCTTGTCTTCATGATCGATCAATCGAAGTGTTTGATGCAAAATGGAAAAACGAACAACAAAGAGCAAAAGGGATAGAATGAAGGTGAAGAGTGAAGAGATATGAGATGGGTTTTTTTCACTTAAGAAGTGAATATGGAAGAGGACTAGTTGGGTAAGGAAGAGGTTACTACAAATCTAGGCTTCAACTACGTCAATTGCTTGTGTCGGTGACGGACGTTTTCTTTTGTGCCAGTGACAGGCTGTTTTTTTTTTTTTGTTGAATTTAGTGACGATATCTATTATTGACATGAGAGTGGTGTTTTAGAAAGAGAGAACATGGAAATAAATGATAAGAAGGAAAGTGACATAAAAAAGAGAAAAAAGAAAAGCAAATGAAGAATGCTTTAAAAAGGTGGGACCCACAAAGGTCAATATTGTCAAAACAATGTGCTAATGAGTGTTTTAGCCATAGTGGGAGTGGAAAAAGTGTCACCCTAAAAGAATCATCCACTTTATTTTTAAAAAATATTGACTTAGCTAGATGTCCATTATGTTCTATTCCAACATATATAGTTAAAAACAAAGTTGAGGGAATGTTCACTCTAGTGCTTGCCACGAAACACTTCACTTTGCCTCTATGTGTGCCACATGACATGACATGTGGCCACATGTCGCACATTCAACCAATAAGCTTTTAGCGTAATGATATGTGATATGTCGGTTTCTATTTCCTTTTCAATCTAAATTTCAGGAAATAAACAAAGAGACATAATATGAGGAATTAATCTCTTATTGAGCTTAAAAGAAAAAAAAGGATAAACTAGAGAAATTAATTTCTATATGAGGAAAAAATTTCAATTACATTATGTCATCTCTTGATTATTATGCTTTATTCATATTGAGTTGAACATTAAAAAATCGATAAGAGAAATTATATCAAATGTGAACATAAAAAAGGATAAACTGGAGAAAGTTTTTTTTTTTTTGTCAGACTGGAGAAAGTATTTGGACTTATATTCTTCGCTAATATTTCTTATTTTCGACGTGTTTTCCTAAATATTTGATAAACAACAAAATTTTCGAGTCAAATACAAAATTTTGCATAAATTCTTCAGTGCCCAGTAATGTTTTGAGCAAACGGAAATCAAAGTAGGATACGTATTCATGGTGAACAATTAAAGTTGAACGAAAATATAGATCCATTAGATGAGTTAAATCAAGTTAGCATTTATCCATATAAAATACAAATTGACTCGATATATGCTTGAATCAAAGTAAATATTGATCAAAATGCAAGTTATGGATATGCAATCTTAATTTGACCTCTATTGATCACATGGCGATCACGGAGGTAAAGTTAAATGTCACATGACGAGCACATAGAGCGAGCTCTCTCTAGTTTCCGATTATATCGTATAGTCAAAACACTGGCAAAGTATCGAAAACAACTAAATATGAATTCCTTAACCATCAACAAAATATCGAATTGGATGCTGATGAAGTGATCTAAAAGTTGGATCCTAACTATTCTGTTCTCACCAAAAAAAAAAAAAAAATTGCAAGTGCCAATGTTTGTAAATTGGACCACCACCCCACTCTTTGGTCCACAATTTTTCTCTTTTAGTTTTCATTTTTTTTTCATTTCTGTAAAAATATAAAGTCTAAATATAGTTGGAAATTGAGATCAGCAGCTGAACGTAAACCTAGGAATAATTAGTTTGGAAATGTGGGGTGGTCCTTCCCCAAGCTGTATGTTTAACCTAGTTAGAAAAAATTTGACATGTTAGGCAGTCGTTACTGTGTTGCTTTGATGTCTCTCCTCCTTGGCCACTTGTGGAGAGGTTCAATTAAAGAACGGTTCATGCACGTTGCAAGTCAGCGGTCCGATGCACCCGATAATGACTTGCAAGTTACTTATAATAGGACCAAAGAGTGGGGTGGTGGTCCAATTTTTTTTTTGGTCCACAATTTTTCTCTTTTAGTTTTCATTTTTTTCATTTCTGTAAAAAAATGAAGTCCAAATATAGTTGGAAATTGAGATCAGCAGCGGGACGTAAGCCTAGGAATAATTAGTTTGGAAATGTGGGGTGGTCCTTCCTCAAGCTATACGTTTAACCTCGCTAAGTAGAAAAAATTTGACATGTTAGGCAGTCGTTACTGTGTTGCTTTGATGTCTCTCCTCCTCGGCCACTTGTGGAGAGGCTCAATTAAAGAACGGTTCATGCACGTTGCAAGTCAGCTGTCCGATGCACCCGATAATGACTTGCAAGTTACTTATAATAGGACATTCGAATGTGTGAATTAGATACGGTGACAAGTTCAATTTGCATATTAGGTACCCACCTGGGTTCCGCTCGAGTCTTGATTACCGGATCTAGAGATTACGAGAAAGGTAATCCATATGAGATGGAGTTTCGCGTAAATGGGAAGTGAAGGAAACCAATCCCAATACATACGCAGCGGAATTACACGGAATTAACAGGCCCAGATACTTACTTGAGTCACTGATCGGAGAAGTATATCACAGAACGGACATACCTCGTATTTTCACAGATTAGATGTTACCGTTGCAGTCCATTGAGAGATCGTTCGTCCAGTCACCCGTTTGACGATCGGGAGAGTTCGTCGTTGTTTTTTCTGTCGTTTCTCTAAGCCATGTTCTGTACGTTAAGAACGTAAGAGAAAACGACAATTGAGAGAGAGGTGATGACGTCTGTTTCAAACGTGACTTTATCACGTTTGAAACCAATAACTGCTTTTGGCAGTTATCCAATATTGTGAAGGGTTGTGGTGCTCTACATGGGCGGACCACGGTATTCCCATACACCCTCATTTTCCAACATCTCCCACTCGCCCATGAAAGGGCTATCCATAACTCTCATTTGCCCACGAAGGGTCAACAACTCCCACTTTCCCACGAAGGGTTAAATATAACTTTCTCTCTTTCCTGCAAAGTTCATATCAACAAATAATCCGTGCGACCAGCATACTACGAGAGCTCGTTGCCATACATCTGTTAGGAGTATATAGTAGCTCAAAATGGGCATATTAACTCAGAGTAGATCCAGTATGCAGTACCCTAGATCAATCAGTCACATTTGCATCATATCTCTCTTGATCTCTTTAAGCATTTCATATGCATTGTATTCACAATCATGATTAAACTCAAATAATCATAATTGGTCGACCTGTGAATACAAAGATAGAATGTGACATCAAAACAAATTGATCTTCCTCTTCCCTTAAACCTCTCAATTTCAGTTCAGCTCGCTTTTCTAGAAATGTCACATTAGATCGAATCAATCTCATGACCATTGGCAACACTCTAAGATAGCGAACGCTGAATAGAAATCTTGAGAATAAGTAAGAGTCGTGAGGAGACAAATTTGAGGAACTTTTACCCTCAAGAGTCTCACACGACTTGAAAGTTGAGATCAAAACTTCCGCCAACTCTTATTGGTCGTCTCATGCATACGTAGTATGAAATACGTATTACGGTATTCTCTCCTTTCCCATGGAGCGTATGTCTTGTCACTTAATATCGTACAGATGATAGTTAAGACATACCCAATGTCTAACTTGAGTTCACAAATCTACTCTTTTGAAAGAATCCATCAGAACTCACATCTGGCATTAAGACAGATAAAGCGAAATATGTGGGCTATTTCACTTTCGGACATAATAAATAATATGTCCTCATCTTAACACTTTGTTAAGGCGACATCTATACTTTAAGCTCGAGCTCTCAATTATCACCTAGATAATGAGCTTAAAATTGCCTCATCTTTATTTATCACATAGTAAATAAATGTGATTACCCGTGTGAGTGGGCTAATCTCTTATCTGTCCGACATACCTTCTCAACATAATGCACTAAGCATTAATATGCATAAATATCGAACAAAATCAAGCATTAATAATAATGGAACATACCATTAACTGTGAACTTTGGGAAAAATAAATATCCAGTACTTCAACTTCTACGTAGTCCCAGAGATTTCAATATAGGGAACTAATCCTTTTGTCAACACATGACCAAGGAAAACATCTCTAGGAATTGACTTCGTTATTAGATCTGCTATCATTCTATGTGTAGATATGTACTGTATGTTCACATCTTTTCGTACAACCATGTCTTTCACAAAATTATGGATCTTTTGATATATACGCAATGATCTTCATCAATCATTACAAAATCATATGCCACTATGGCATTACGAAAAAGTATATACCATTGTCTCGAAGACTGCTTAAGGCCATATATCGATATCAAAAGTCGACATACTTTTTGTTCTTGGCCTTCTGTAAGAAACCCAGCGGGTTGTTCCATATGAATTTCTTCTTTTAATTCTCTATTGAGAACTGCAGTCTTTACATCCATTTGATGTAATTCGAGATCCATGCTAATCACTATTGCTAGAACAAGGCGAATTGAGGTAAATCTCACCACAGGAGAAAACCTCTTCATAATCAATCCTTCATGTTGAATATACCATTTCACCACAAGGCGAGCCTTATATTTCTCAATCGAGCCATCAGCTTTACGCTTTATTTTGAGAACCCACTTGTTCCCAATGGCTTTACATCCGTTTAGAAGATCAACTAGTTCTCAAACTTGGTTTGATCTCATTAACTCCATCTCTTTTTCCATTGCTTGTATCCAATTTTTCTTATCGGGGCAAGTCGGAGCCTCATTTACATTCCTTGGCTCATTCTCTTCTCGTGGAGCGACCATGAAAGCTTTACCTTCAATGACTAAACGTCGACAAGTCGACGGAGAACGATTTTGCGACTTGTTCGCCAAATTTGAGATTATACACTTAGTACGTCAATCTCCATTACGCTCCCACTCGGATTAGATAACGACTACATATTCACATCAAGTGGTTGCAATTGAGACTGATTCGAAATAAATTCCCCACTTCTCACATTGCTCCCACTTGGATGATATGCCTCAGTAAAGTCATTATCACTATCCAAAGTTTTAAACAAAGAATAGTCTTCACCTATCTCACCCTTTTTCTAAAATTCATTCACTAAGAATGTGACATCTCGTGATTCGAATTCAGTTACACTGTCTGTTTTCTTGCTCACCTATAAACACATACCCTTTTGAGTGCTCTCAGTATCTCATGAAGATACTCGTTTTTGCCTCTATGGCCCATTTTCCCATACTTGTGGGAAGACTCGTGTGTATAAGTAGCACATCCTCAAGGTCTGAGAAAACTCAAATCTTATTTTCGACCTGTCCACAACTTATATGGTGTGAAGGTAACTAATTTAGAAGGCATACGATTAAATATCTAGACAGCATTCAACAAATCTTCACCCCAAAAAGTGATAGGCAAATTAGCCTATGCCATCATAGACTTAGACTTAATCATTTTCATTGAGACGTATTTCTTCTCTCTACAACTCCATTCTGTTGAGGAATCGATGGAATAATCAACCTTTTTTTTTTATTCCCTTTTCATCACATAAACATCTGAACTGATCAGATAGATTTTCTTCGACCTCGATCGGATTTTTTTTTTATTTTGTAAAAGCTCAAAAATTTCTCAAAGCAACTCATGCTTCAGATTTATGAGAAATAAAAAATAACATGTCCGAATCGATTGTAATCATCAATTAATGTGATGAAATAAACAGTCTCATGCCTTACTCTCACATTCATTGAACCACATATGTCCGAATGGATCAACTGCAAAGGAAACTCAGCTCTTATTCCTTTTCCAAATGGTTTCGTCGTTGTTTTTCCCGCTTGGCAATGCTCGTAAATAGGCAAATTGTTTTTTTTTTTAAATATTGCCACATAAGCCCTCTTTGGCTTTATCTAAACATTCGCTATTGGCCAATATTACCTAGCTTAGCATGCCATATATTCACATCATTACAGAAGATGTAAATAGGGAATAACTAATATTCACATTATTGTACTCAACAATCAACATAATGAAACCATCCAGAACCATATTTACTTGTTCCCAACGACAAGTTATCACTATCGTTATGAAAATTCAAACTGAAATCAAGTTTAACCAAAACTAACACGGAAACTTAATTCCGTCGAGTTTTTGGAGCATATAACACATTATGTTGGAACAGGGTGCGACCACCGTGCATATTCAATTGGCAGGTGCCAATCCCTTTGACTTCCACTCAGGAATTGTTTTCCACATATATTTACTATGTTCCATGTGGAATTTCGTCGAAATTCTACAAAGGCATTTATGTCCTTTACTACATAGTCTGTGGCTCCTAGGTCTACAGTCCACAAAGGATGAGGTTCAGTTACAAAAACTGAATTGGAGACATAAGTAACACTCTAAAGTGTACAAAGGGTTTCTAACTTCTTTGACTCACCACAGTTGCGAGCAAAGTGACCCTTTTTGCCACAATTAAAACACTTCACTTACGAAATGTCATTCTTGAAAGGACACTTTCCTTTCCCATGTCGGTTAAACTTCAGTTTCTTTCTTGAAGAATTCGTTCCCTTGCCCTTCCACTTCTTGAACCCACCTTGATGCTTACGCTTGGAGTCCGAAGCTCTATGTGAACTAGAACCAACATAACAAATATCAGTTATTGGTTTATCTGCCAGAAGGCGATTCACCTCTAGTTCAAGACGGCGCAAAGCATCCTCAAAAGTCTTTACTTTTCATTGTGGATTAAGTGGATTTTTGATATGCACATAGCTATGAGGCAAAGAATGGATTACTGCTTGCATTTACTGCTCCTTAGTCAAAATGTGGCCTGCATCTTACAATTCACTTATCATGTTTCACATACTTCTCAAAATGTTATTTTATATTCTGCCCATGTGGCATCATATAAGTGTCAAACCTTATAGTGATCTATCTCAACTTGGTGACCAATGTCTAACCAAACTTAGTTTTTAATGCTTCCCACTTGACTTTGGCATTTTCATAAATGCATGAACTCATGCATAAAACGATTTTCCATGCTACTCAGCAACATAATGCGAGCAATAGAGTTCATCTTTTTCTATGCAGCAAATGCCTCTTTATACTTTCTATGCTGTGCAGTATTTCCATATTCAGATTCTTCCATAACTAGGTTAAGAGCTTCTAGTCCTTTTTACTCTTCTAGTACAAACTGAATTTTCATATGCTAGTTTTCATAATTTCCGCCGTTCAAATTCTCTCCTTTGTTAAGCTTAGCTACGATATTCTAAGAAGCTATGGCCATTGTATCTGAACACGAAGTTCTATAGACATGTATTCACGAACTATTAATGCCTAACATTTATGCATCTATTTTACACTAACTAATTACATTAATGAATAATTTCACATAAGGTCTCAGATTCGAAAGTTCACTATGTTCCCAATCATCGTCTAAGAATCCTCGCTTGAAATTATTATTAACATAATCACTTATGTAAAATTGAGTTCATTAAAGTTACTAAAACTTTATTGAACTCCTCACTCAAATAAAGGATCATAAATAACAATGATCTTCTTATCTTGTAATCATAAAATGACATGGCATGATCTGAACTAATACACAAATAATTCATGCATTAAATCATACTCAAATTGCGGAATACAAGATATAAATAGCAAGAACATTTAATTTCATGCAAAAAATTCATAATATTGCATGTAAGGGCAAATTAGTAAATTTACGAGGGCAAGGACTGAATTGTAGGTAAAACAGAAAATTAATCGAATTGAGGCATAACCGTAAATTTTTGGCGCAAATAGGGGCAAAAACAAAATTTCTAGTGCGTAGGGGCAAAACGGTAAAACCGAGTGTCCAAGGGCAAATCAGTAAATCCAGCTGGCAAGGGCAGAACCGAAATTTCTAGCGCGGGCAAAATTGGAAAATCGGACACAGAAGGGCAAATCCGAAATTTTCCAGCCGGGCGTGTGCCTCTCACGTGCCTCAATCTGCACAATCAGCCACTTTTTGAACAAGAACATGTATGTTCTGACTTTAAACAAATAAAGTCAAGATGGCTGAGTGGTCTAATGGGCCAAACTGAGCTGTAGACTTTGGAGTGGGCGTGGGTTCAAATCCCACCACTGCCAGTTTCCTTTTTATTTTAACTGTCCTCGCGTGCGCAGCACACACCTTTTTTTTTTTTTTTTAATAACAGCCGTTGCCCACTGTACTGCACGTGCACGTCTTGCGCAGGCCTTCTCCTTCTTGCGCACGAACAGAAGAAATTTTTTGCGTTTTCCTTCGTGCAAGAATAGTACTGCGTCCGCCGAATTTCGCCGCCGATTCTTCTCCGACAGCCCACAATCAAGACAAATAAATAGTGGGTTTTGATCATCACGTTTGCGCGACCACATAGGTCCAAGAATCAACGAAAATGGTGAAGAAATTTGCCCGAAATCGAGCAATAACCGCTCGGATGCGTAACCCTAATCCGCGAAATTTCACCGCAAAATTGGCCTCCGACAAAGAACCAAAAGTCGAGATACCTTAGGGCTTTTGTTCCCCATGGCAAGGCGACCCTACCAATCCGAAGCCAGCCCGCGATATGTCGAAAATTGGTCGGAATCGGCGATTTTTTTCCCCAGCCAGATTGCCCAATTTATAATTTACTCAGAAAAACAAGCCTTTTCACACCTACAGAAAACATGAGATCAGGAAACAAGTATAAATGCACTCTGATACCAATGAAGGAAACCAATCCCAATACATACGCAGCGGAATTACACGGAATTAACAGGCCCAGATACTTACTTGAGTCACTGATCGGAGAAGTATATCACAGAACGGACATACCTCGTATTTTCACAGATTAGATGTTACCGTTGCAGTCCATTGAGAGATCGTTCGTCCAGTCACCCGTTTGACGATCGGGAGAGTTCGTCGTTGTTTTTTCTGTCGTTTCTCTAAGCCATGTTCTGTACGTTAAGAACGTAAGAGAAAACGACAATTGAGAGAGAGGTGATGACGTCTGTTTCAAACGTGACTTTATCACGTTTGAAACCAATAACTGCCTTTGGCAGTTATCCAATATTGTGAAGGGTTGTGGTGCTCTACATGGGCGGACCACGGTATTCCCATACACCCTCATTTTCCAACAGGAAGAAACGAAATAAATAAATAAATAAATAAAACATAGTGATTACGAGAAATGGACATTGATTAGAATATGCTTGAATCCACTGACGGGTCCTTCCGGGATATGTGGGATACTAAATGATTATTTCAGTGGTCGAATCATCTTGTCAGTGGGGATGATCGACCAATCATCAAGACTATATAAAGTAGCAATAGAATCATCAACTAGACTATATAAAGTAGCAATAGAGCGGATGAACCCCGATTATCACTGCTTATTAAGGGCGCGCATGGCAACACTTCTGCTTCAGAAATCAACTTCTGGTAAGAAGTTGATTTTTCTACTTCTGCTCCAGAAGTTGATTTCTGATCAGAGAAATTCGTTTGGTAACGGTTGAAAATTTCTACTTCTGAAACATTATTAACACAAAATCTTCTATGAAAAATTATTGTCGACGGTCGAAAAATATCTACTTCATTTTTAAACTTTTTAAATTTCTTTAAAAAATAAAAAAAATTATTTATTTTTTACTCCGGCCGACTGAGACGGTGACTCGGCTGTGGCGGTGGTTGGCGGTGGTCGGCAGCAGCGGTGGTCGACGGTTGGCGGCGGGTGGCGGTGGTTGGGGGCGACGATGGGCGGAGGTTGGCGATGGTTGGCGGCTGATAACTCTATAAAAATAGAGTTATTTTACCTATTTTATACAACAAATAATGTAATATCTGTGAGAAAATATTTGGATTTCTTTCTATTTATTCAAATTTTCCTTGTTTGTGCAAGATAATGATATATGGAGAAGATAAGGAAAAAAAAGAAGGAAATCAAGATGCAACCAGCAGAATTGTTAGAAGATTGCCTTGTTTTTAGGAACTCTTAATGTTATCTTTAGAGATTTAGTTGTGTTTAGGATATCTTCATGTTATCTTTAGGGATTTATTTATTTTTAGGAATTTTTATAGGATAACATGGAGAGCTTGGGGACGTTTGTTAGGAAAACCCTCCTTCTGAATATTTTGATTCTGACAAAACCATCCTTCTGCAAATAATCTTTTATTGCAGGAATGAGCATGGGAACAAAAAGCTTAAAATGTTCCAAAACTGACGTTCAGACTCAAGGAGTAGTCATCACGTATTTGCTTCTGAGAAAGTTGAAGTCTAGTATTCAAATATTATTAAGCTAATAACGCTGCCAGACTATAATAAAGTCGTGACAGAGAATGTCCACATAAAAACATCCGAATAAAGGAAAGTCAAACACAGTCTTTTTAAAAAGAAAATTTTTCAAGTGGACGGAGGAGGAGTTTGCTTTGAGGAGGATGGAACATGGACAGGCTCATTGTCACCCTCCTTTTCGGCATCGTCTGGTTTATCTTCAGCTGCTTTGCTTGACCCACCAGCAAGAATAGCGAAATCTTTAAGTGCTTGCATTTCTGGAAACCCTTTGCTGATTCTTTCATTTTTAATCAGGGTGTAGGTTTCCGGACTTGACATGTGGGCGCAGAAAAGGCGGCAGTACTTCTCAAGTACTTCTTGGAATGTGTTCAGCTTCTTCTCAATAAGCTTCTCCATCCCATCCAGCTTCTGAAATAGCTCAACTTGAAGATTCTCGACGTCCTTCTAAACTAGACTCTGTAGATGTTTTGTATCCAGGAGCTCTTTGATAAAAGCATTCACAATCTCTTCTGGATTCAGTTTCCTTGCAAGAGTTTGAGTTCTTTCTTCACCCACCATCGGAGCCTTACCCTTAGAACTTGTATCCAAAACACGCTGCAAAATACTCTTCCCCTGATCTTGAGAAGGGGGAATATCTGAACTCAGTTTAACAATTTCAGCAGCAATAGATTCAATTTCTATGGGTAGCTTTTTAGAGATCTTCTCTAGAGGATGCTCCTTCTGAGCATCAGATTCCTCATCAGCTTTCTCCTTCTGAACAACATGAGTCTAAATTTCTTCAGTCTGATCGGCATTTGACTTTGGCTCCTCGTGTTGTTCCTCAGCGACTGAGTTATCTTGGTCTTGTACCAACGTACATGCATCTATATTTTGTTCTTGCTCCCCCTGAATCTGTGATGTCTTTTCAGGAGTATCTGCTGTGGACTTTACAGGGAATTCATCTTCCTTGTCTATCTCCATGTCCTCAGATAATGATGATGAGGATTTCTTCTTCTCTCTAGCAATTAGAACATCAATGGTTGTCATGTCATCTAGTTGTTCTTTCATTATTTCCTCATATTCATCCTTAGCCAGTTGGGCTTCTTTCACTGCCCTTTCACCAATTGTCTCTCCAGCTTCTTCTTCTTCTTCATGAGTCTCGGGGAGGTTTTCTTGTTTATCAACAAGAGCCTCCTGCTCATGTGTCTTGCCAATATCTTCACCTTCTTCCTCTTGACCATCACCATGGTCATTCTCATCTGAATTGACACTTGCAGTGTCCTTTTCTGATGCAGTGGGAGTTCTTTCCTTGTCTTCTTCCAAATTATTTGCTTCTTCCTTTGACTCTTATTCTTTTGAGGAGGCACTCTGAACACTGACTTCTTTGCCTTTTCTTGCCATTGTCTTCCTTCTTTTTGCAGACTTCTCTATCTGCTCTGACTCCAACTCCACCAAAACTTCTTCCTTGTTCTTGTTTAACCACTTCCCATCAGTTAATCTGAACCCCATTTTCTGGATCATATTCTCACCAGTCGGTATAAATGGATTTTCTCTCTGTGTTAGCTCTCCAGGAATCTTCACTTTGTTGTATTTCAGAATCAAGCAAATGAGTCGTCCATAAGGTAGTTGACCTTTTGATTTGTGCACAGTCCTATACATATGAAGTAGGTTAGTATGCGCAAGAGAGAAATCATATCCAGTAAGTAAGGCCTGTTGAGAAAACCTTCCCTCTGAATATTTTGATTTTGACAAAACTAACCCTCTTGTGAGAGAATCTGGTTAATGCAAATAAATTTTATATTGCAGGAATGAGCATGTGAACAATAGCTTATAATGTTCCAAAACTGGCGTTCATACTCAAGGAGTAGTCATCGCACACTTGCTTCAGAGATAGTCGAAGTTCAGTATTCAGATGGAGAATTATGCTGCCTCTGAAGATTTCAGAAGGAAGCCTGTGCTGTCTCTGAATACTTCAGAAGGAAGTCTGTGTTGCTTCAAAAAACTTCAGAATGAGGTTTGTGTTGCTTCTGAAGACTTATCTCGAGAAGATTTATGTGACACGTCAGCAAGGACTTTACAGAAGCTCAGAGTCACTGTTCCAATCTGTTCAGATTCAGAGAGTCTCTATAGTTCAGAAGACTGCTTCTGAACAGCGTTCAGATTCTGCAATAGCTCTCTGCCAGATTCTGAATACCCACGATTGGCAGGTTTCCGGTTTGGCCGCATCTTTTTATGGAAGTCTGTAAAATTTGATTGACAGGATTATTTTCAAATCAAATCAGAAGAATATCCTCGATTGGATATTACCTTCCATGGACAAGATATCTTTGAGATTTGGATGAACTCTATTTATGAAAATTGAAGATTTGGTTGTATGGGCGACTGAATCTGAAGGGTTCAAACTCTACTCCAACGGCTACTGGATCTTCCTATATACAGTCTCGGTCAATCAAGATTGAGGCGCCAATCAGAGATTGAGGAGCGATCCTTTGAAGGACCTTGGTAACGGCTAGTTCAAGGTCGAAGGAGTATAAAAGAAGATCAACGGTGACTGTTACGAAGGGGTTCAAGAACTTAAAATTCTAAAGTGCTGAGTTGTTTAGATTCACATTCTCTTGTTCTTGTGAGCTTAAAATTCTCAGTCTTGAGAGGTTCCTTTGTAAGAGTAATTAGAGTGACATCTCTTGTAACCTTTCATCGAATCATAGTGGAATCCAGCCGATCGGCTGTCATCGTGGGAGAGTGGACGTAGGCTTGCTAAAGCCGAACCACTATAAACACTGCGTGCAATTTCTCTTTCCCTAATCTCACTTGTTGTGCTTAGTTTATCTGCACGTCTTTTTACTAATCTTATTCAGTTTATGTTCTGAACCTATTAATTTCCGCATTATATACCAAAAGTGTTCAGAATCACCTATTCACCCCCCTTTAGGTGATATTGCTAGATCCAACAGGGCCCACATAAGCTTGGCTTCGAACTTCGATATATCTATTTTTGAAGAGGCTTTTGGACGCAAACATTCAATAACAACCTTGTGCATGATTATGTGTTTGAGAGGGAAGTCGTTGTAGGCCACATGAGCCTTGGAATCTCGACTGTAGTTCTCCTTCCCTGTTAGATAGCTGTAAGCTTCCTCTGGTTTAATGTTGATGGGTTTGAAATCATTCTACCTCACTTCCATGATCTTTGCTAACTCATCCACATGCAGGTGATACTGATCATCTCCAATGTTATATGCAAGAGAGTCGGGACCAGTAAAGGAGACCGTGGAGTGGAAGTAGGCTACTAAGTCAGGAAAGACAGTTATCTTGACAGTCTCAAAGTCTTTCAACTTCATCTCCTCCAAATGCCTTCTTACAGGGATACCAACCCTATCGAAATACTTCACATCAAAAATTCTGTACGGCATCACACTGCTCTCCTTCAAAGCTTCGAATATGTCCACATGTTTCTGTGACAGAAAATAACGATTTTTGAAACTCTTGTCTCTGACGCAGCGAGATAATCTCCTTTTAAAATTTTCGTAAATGACATTATCGTCGTCATCGAACCTTCCTTTTGTCTCTTCTTCACTTTCTTCTTCAACATTCTCCCAAATAACTACCCTTTTAGATGGGGTCCGCTTAGGTTTTGGGACATCAGGGATACAACCTTTTCTTTTCCTTTTCGAGTCACTTTCTCAGGAATCTCAACAGTAACAGGAGTAACAGTTCTTAGGGGCATATCCAGCAGTTTCAAGAAATCTTCCTCACTCGAAAACTTGTGAATATTTAGAAGTTGAACAATGATATCTTTTCTAGAGCCCTGTTCTATGAATGCATCGTACAGGGGCTCAATAAAGTGAGCCATAGCAACTCTCTCATCATAGAGATATTCGAACAAACCTATGACCATCTGTTCGCTACTTCTTTCCTCGAATATAGTGCTTTTCACCGGGGTTGAATCTCTCGATTTCCTTCCTTTCGTCAAACGTAACGATTGTCTCCTTTGTTGCTCACTTTTTTCAACGTCCTTCTTTGTAGAGGATGATGATTTAGGAGTCATTGAAGAAAAAGATTAGATTTTTACGAAGGAAGAGCGGTTTTGAGCATAGAGAGACAGGGAGCGAGGGTTTTCTTGAAGGAGAGAAAACTGAGATGTTAAACGAAAGAGAAAGTGAGATCTGACATGAATAGGGTTTACTCAGACAAGGTGACGGTTCAAGTCCTTATTCGAAAATTTGAAAAAGAAAAGAAAATCGTAAAACGGTTATCTTTGGAAATAAAATCAATTTAGAATAAAATCCGAAGAAAACGATCCAAAGATAATATTTTATATCAATTAATTAACAGAATATATTTTTTGAAGATAGAGAACTTACCTTAAATCCTTGCATTTTCATGAATCTCAAAATTTAAGAATAGATTGAATAACTGACCTTTGCTTTTGTATGAGCATTCTAGAATTGTGCTTCTGAAAGAGATGAAGATCATGTTTCTGATACAACTCAAGAAAAAGGATTAGTGATAGCCAGTTTATTTCGAATATAATTGAAAGCTTCATTATCGAGGGGTTTAGTAAATATATATACAAGTTTATTCTTCGGATCAACATACTGAATGTGGACATCTCCATTATGAGCATGATTGCGAATAAAGTGATGTTTGATCTCGATGTGCTTCGCCTTTGAATGTGGAATTGGATTCTTGGTCAAGTTTATGGCACTTGTGTTATCACACAAAATTTTCACATTTGAATCATCAACTCCATAGTCTCTCAGTTGCTGTTTTAGCCAAAGAATCTGAGCACAACAACTTTCTAGAGATACGTATTCTGCTTCTACTATACTAAGAGCAATTGTGCTTTGCTTTTTGGAATACCATGAAATAAGCATATTTTCCATAAGTTGACAGGTTCTAGAAGTGCTTTTCCTGTCAATCTTACATCTGGCTAGATCTGCATCTGAATATCCTCTCAGAGTGAAATCAGATTCTTTAGAATACCATAAGCCATAATTGGGATAAGTCCCAATATACTTGATGATTCTTTTGATGGCTGAAAGATGCGATTCTCTTGAGCTGGATTGAAATCTTGCACATAAACATACACTATATAGAATATCTGGCCTTGATGCTGTGAGATATAAAAGCGAGCCAATCATACTGCGATATAGCTTCTAATCGACTTCTTTTCCTTGTTCATCTTTATTAAGCTTAGATGAATAAGACATTGGAGTTTCTGTCTTCTTGCAATTCTCTAGGCCAAATTTCTTGACAATCTCGATAGAATATTTCTCCTGATGAATAAATGTACCTTTCTTGGTTTGTTGTATCTGAAGTCCAAGAAAGAATCTCAATTCTCCCATCATGCTTATTTCGAACTCATCCTGTATTTCTTTAGAAAAATTCTTGCATAGATGTTCATTAGAAGAGCCAAAAATAATGTCATCAACGTAAATCTGAACAATAAAAATATCTTTACCCTGCTTCTGAATGAAGATAGTAGTATCAACATTACCTTTAATAAACTTTTGTTCATATAGAAAACTACTTAACCTTTCATACCAAGCACGAGGTGCTTGCTTTAAGCCATATAAAGCTTTCTTCAGGGTATACACAAGATCTTTTCCTCTTGGTTCTTCAAAACCAGGTGGTTGTTCGACATAAACTTCTTCTTTGATGTATCCGTTCAGGAATGCACTTTTTATGTCCATCTGAAAAAGTATAAAGTATTTGTAACAAGCATAAGCAAGAAGTAGCCTTGTGGCTTCTAACTTGGCAATAGGTGCGTAGGTTTCGTCGTAATCTATTCCTTCTTCTTGGGAATATCCTTTTGCCACAAGTCTTGCTTTGTTTCTGACCACCTTTCCTTTGTCGTCCAACTTGTTTCTGAACACCCATTTTGTTTCTATTACAGGATGATTTTTGGGTCTTGTCACAAGCTCCCAGACATTGTCGATTTTGAATTGATGGAGTTCTTCTTGCATTGCATTGATCCAACTTTCATCAGCAAGGGCTTCTTCAATCTCTTTTAGTTCAATTTCAGAGATAAGTGCTATGTTACTCATTGCTTTCTTGAATCTCGATCTACTTTTTATTCCTTCATCCAAGCTTCCCATTATAAGTTCCTTGGGATTACTGGATTTATGTTTTCAGTTCCTGTTGAATCTCTCGTTTTGGATATCACTTGGGTCCCTAGATTCAGACCGTATTTTCTCTGGTTCTTCTGAAATTTGTTGACTTGTTTCTTGATTTTGAACTTCTTCAGAAGCATGATTCTCTTCAGGATTATCAATTGATTCTGAACTTTGAGGGAATGATAGAACTTGAGTGTATTCAGATTGACCATTCTGATTATGAATGTTCTCATCAAACTTGACATTCATTGATTCTTCAACAACTCGAGAAATTTTGTTGTAGACTCGGTATGCTTTGCTCGTTGTTGAATACCCCAGGAATATTCCTTTATCTGATTTCTCATCAAACTTACCAACTCGATCATTAGCATTCTTCCGAATAAAAAATTTACAACCAAACACTCGGAAGTATGCAAGATATGGTTTTCTTTCCTTAAAGAGCTCATATGAGGTTTTCTCAATAATTGGTCTTAAAGAAACATGGTTTAAAATATAACAAGCTGTTGAGACAGCTTCTGCCCAAAAATGCGATGCAATTTTACTTTCGATCAAGAGGGTTCTCACCATTTCTTGTAGAGAACGATTTTTCCTTTCCACCACCCCATTTTGTTGAAGTGTGTAAGGAGAAGAAAAATTATGCTGAATTCCAAACTCATTACAAAAATCAGAAAAACTTGGGTTTTCAAACTCTCCCGCATGATTAGTTTTGATGCAGGAAATAGAGTAACCTTTCTCATTCTGAACCTTTTTGGAAAATTTTGAAAAAGATGAGAAAACATCGTTTTTGTGCGCAAGAAATAAAACCCATGTAAATCTTGAGTAACCATCAACTATAAAAAGGCAGTATTTCTTACCTCCAAGGCTTAATGTACTATTATGACCAAAAATATCCATGTGAAGCAGCTGCAGTGTACCTTCAGTTGATACATGATTAATAGATTTAAAGGAACTTCTTACCTGTTTTTCAAGTGTGCAAGCTAAACATAGTTCTGATTTTTCAAACTTTGTCTAAGGTAATCCTCGAACCAGCTTCTTGGAAGATAACTTTGATATATGCTTGATACTAATATGGCCTAGCTTTCTATACCATAGTTCAGATTCATCCTTGACGGATATAAGACACTTGATGTCTTCAGAATCAACAACCAGAAGGTAGATATTTCCATGTCGACGACCAGTGACGGTTTGCTTCTTATCTTTGCTAACACCTGAGCATTTTGAATCTTGAAAGCAAATTTGATAACCAGAGTCATAGAGTCGACTTACTGAAATCAAATTGTACTTTAATCCTTTGACAAGAGAGATATCGTTGATCGTAATATTTTCGATTTTTACAGTCCCTTGGCCAACCACTTTGCCTTTGTTCTTTTCACCAAACGACACACTTCTACCATTCTATTTTGAAAGTTGAATGAAATTTTATGGATCACCAGTCATATGGCTTAAGCATCCACTGTCTAGAAATCATTGGTTCTTTTTCTTCCTTGGTACCTGCAAGTAGACAGTAACTCACTATATCTTTGGTACCCAAATCTTCTTGGGTCCATCTGAGTTAGTCACAATTGATATCTTTCTATTGACAGGTCTCCATACCATCATGCAATTATTTCTAACATAATTTCTGGCACCACAGTTTACACAATGCATTGGATAAAAGGATTTTGTAAACTGTTTATGGAAATGCCGTTGATATGCAGATTTGGAAGGTTTATGCGAAATCCTGTCATTTATTTTCGAAAATTTATTTTTGAAATTATTTTCCTTTTTAAAACCAAGACCAGACTTGTCACCATACGGAACTTGTCTGGAAACAATATTTTGCAAAATTTTGAACTTTGAGAAAATCTTTTCGAAATATTTTCAATCTCAGTTTTCAAAGAATCATTTTCTTTCAAAATCAAATCACGATTTTCCTTGATTTGATGAGATTCCCTTTGCAAAAACTCAATCTTGTCTTTTTGAGAATCATTTTGTTGTTTCAAAGAGAAAACTTCCTTTTTCAAAATAGAAACCTTTTTTAGAGCTTCTTTGTAGTTCGTGCATAACTCCTCAATGTATTCAGAGACTTCATATGGTATTTCAAAAGAACATATCTCTACGTCTGAATCTAAGTCTAATTCTGAATCTGACTTTGCCATAAGACATATGTTAGCATAGTCATCCTCACTATCTTCAGAATCACTTAGAGTCTCTGCCTCCAATGCCTTCTTGTATTTCTCATACTTGATCTTGTCTTTCTTCAGGAGCGAACAGTTGGGTTTGATGTGTCCTTCCTTCTTACAATGGAAGCATATTACATCTTTACTTTCCTATTTATCATTGCTTGATTGTCTCTGATCATTCTGTCTGAATGATTTTTTCCCTTTAAAGTTTCTACCTCTTCGAGCCATCTTTCTAAATTTCTTCACCATGAGTGCAAGCTCTTCGTCGTCTTCATCTTCATCTTCTGAATCTGGCACTTCAAAATCAATTTCAGATTTTAAGGCAATAGACTTCTTACCTTTTGAATCTCTTATTTTGTTGGCACGCTTAATCTCATATGACTGCAAAGTTTCGACGAGCTCATCAATAGATAGTGGTATAATTTTATGACATTCCTATATTGATGGTTTGATGTAATTCTAATCCTCTATAAGTCCTCGAAGGATCTTTCTGACTTACATCGGTTCAGCTACAGGAGCACCTTGCCTTGCAAGACCAGTTGCTAGTATTTGAAACCTATCAATCATTTCCGTAATTGACTCATCGAGCTTCATCTTGAAGGCTTCGTAATCACTTAGCAGAATGCTAAGATTGGTTTCTTTCACTTTGTCGGTTCCCTGATATGTGACATGAAGTCTGTCCCATATAGCTTTTGCTGATTCTTTTTCTGCAACTCGATTATATAATGGAATGGATAGCGCACAGAAAAGTACGTGTACAGCTTTGGAGTCGAGTCCTTGTCTTTTTGCTCTTTCTGTGTCTGACAGTGTTGCTGTAGCATTAGTGTTGTTGTTTCCTTCATTTCCAATGGAAGGAGTTGTTGTGACAGCAGGAACTACTCCATTGATAACAACATCTCACATCAGATCATCTGATGCCTTGAAGAACCACTTCATTTTGTTGCACCACATATTGTAATCCTTTCCGTCAAAGTACAGTGGTTTGTTGCCATAATGTGAGTCACCTGTTCCTGAGAAATTATTGCTAGACATAGTAGATCGTTAACTCAGAAGTAAAACACTTCAATATAATGAGCAACTGAGCTCTGATACCAATTGTTGTGTCTAGTAATATCACCTAAAGGGGGGTGAATAGGTGATTCCGAATAGTTTTGAAACTTAATGCGAAATTTAATAGTTCCAAAACACAAACTGAATAAGATCAGTAAAATGACGTCAGATAAACTAAACACAGCAAGAGGAGTTTAGGATCAGAGAGAATTTGCACCAATGTTTATAGTGGTTTGGCTTAGCAAGCCTACATCCACTCTCTCACGATGACAGCCGATTGGCTGGGTTCCACTACGAATCGATGAAAGGTTATCAGAGTTGTCACACTTGTCACTCCTACAAGGAACCTCTCAAAGATATGAATTTTAAACTCTCAAGAACAAGAGAATGTGAATCTAAACAACTCAGCACTTTGGAATTTTTGTTCTTAAAACTCTCTCTGCAATAGTCACCATTAACCTCCTTTATACTCCTTCGACCTCGAACTAGCCGTTACCAAGGCCCCTAACGAATCGCTCCTCAATCTCTGATTGGACATCATCAATCTTGATTGAATGAGACTGTATATGGGAAGATCTAGTAGCCGTTGGAGTAGAGTCTGAACCTTTCAGATTCAGTTGCCCATATAACCAAATCTTCAGTTTTCATAAGTAGAGTTCATCCAAATCTTCAAGATATCTTATCCGTGGAAGGTAATATCCAATCGAGGATATTCTCCTGATTTGATTGGAAAATAATCCTGCCAATCAAATCTTACAAACTTCCATAAAAGTCGGGGCCAAATTAGAAACCTGCCAAACGTGGGTCTTCAGAATCTAGTAGTAAGATATTGCAGAATCTAAACGTAGTTCAGAAGCAGTCTTCAGAAGTAGAAAGACTCTCTGAATCTGAACAGATTAGAACAGTTACTCTGAGCTTCTGTAAAGTCCTTGTTGACGTGTCACATAAGTCTTCTTGAGATTATGTCTTCAGATGCAACACAATCCTCCATCTGAATACTAGACTTCAACTTTCTCAAAAGCAACTACGTGACGACTACTCCTTGAGTCTGAACTCCAGTTTTGGAACATTATAAGCTTTTGTTCACATACTCATTCTTACAATAAAAGATTATTTGCATTAACCAGATTCTCTCACAAGAAGGATAGTTTTGTTAGAATCAAAATATTCAGAAGGAGGGTTTTCTCAACAAATTTGGCTTTAGTCTTACAAAGATGTGAGGAGACTAACCTTATTTTGAATTGGGAGAAGTGTCATTTTATGGTGCAGGAAGGAATAGTGCTTGGGCATAAGATCTTTGAAAATGGAATAGAAGTCTATCGCGCTAAAGTGGAGGTCATTGCAAAATTGCCTCCACCAACATCTGTGAAACTTGTTAGAGGATTTTTGGGGCATGCGGGATTCTACATGCAGTTTATAAAAGATTTTTCAAAAATTGCTAAACCCCTTTCTAATCTTTTGATAAAAGATACTCCATTTAATTTTTCTGATGAATGCGTGTAGGCTTTTAAAATGTTAAAGAAAAAGTTAGTGTCAGCACCAATCATGGCAGCACCAGAATGGGACTTACCTTTTGAGTTGATGTGTGATGCTAGTGATTCTGCAGTGGGGGCCGTTTTGGGACAAAGGAAGAGTGGATTTTTTCAAACCATTTACTATGCCAGTCGAACCTTATTAGGTGCACAATTCAACGACAGAAAAGGAACTTTTGGTAGTAGCTTTTGCTTTTGATCAATTTCGTTCTTATTTAATTGGCTCAAAAGTTATAGTTTATTCTGACCACTCTGCTCTTAAGTATTTGCTGGAAAAGAAAGAATCAAAACCTCGGTTGATTAGGTGGATTCTATTGCTGCAAGAATTTGATTTGGAAATCAAAGATAAGAAGGAGACTGAAAATCTAGTTACAGATCACTTATCCAGAATCTCAAATTCAAAGGAAGAGGTAAGCCCAATTCTGGAAGAGTTCCCTGATGAGAAAATTTTTTCCATCAAATTCACAAACATTCCTTGGTACGCTGACTTTGTGAATTATTTGGTAAGTAATGTTCTTCCTCCTAAATTGTCATATCAATAGAAGAAAAAAAAAATTGATGTTAAACATTATTTTTGGGAAGAACCTTTCTTGTTTAAAGTATGTGCTGACCAAATCATAAGGAGATGTGTTCTAGACGAAGAGAGGGCAAGCATTTTGCATCATTGTCATGATGAAGAGGCGGGTGGTCATTTTGGTGCCACCAAAACTGCAGCTAAGGTTTTACAATCTGGATTTTATTGGCCCACACTTTTTAAAGATGCATACTCCTATGTTGCTTCATGTGATCGGTGTCAGAGAACGGGAAATATTTCTTGGAAAAATGAGATGCCTTTCAACAACATTATTGTGTGTGAATTATTTGATGTTTGGGGTATTGATTTCATGGGACCTTTTACACCTTCTTATGGGAATTTATACATTTTAGTAGCTGTGGCGTATGTATCTAAGTAGGTAAAAGCTGTAGCATTGCCAACAAATGATGCTAAGGTTGTGGTTAAATTCTTGAAGAAAAATATTTTTACCCGATTCGGTACACCTAGGGCAATCATAAGTGATAGGGGGATACATTTTTGCAACAAATGGTTTGAAGCACTTTTAAGTAAGTACAGAGTCACCCATAAGGTTGCAACATCTTATCATCCTCAGACTAGTGATCAAGTAGAGGTTTCAAACAGGGAAATCAAGAGAATTTTAGAAAAAACAGTGAATGCCTCTAGGAAAGATTGGTCAACGAAACTTGACTATGCACTTTAGGCCTATATGACAGCTTTCAAAACCCCAATTGGGGTGTCTCCTTTTAGGCTAGTATTTGGGAAAGCTTGTCATTTACTAGTGGAATTAGAGCATAGAGCATATTGGACTTTGAAATTTCTAAATTTTGACGTGCAGTCCACAGGTGAAGGAAGATTGTTGCAACTGAATGAATTGGAGGAATTTCGCAATGAGGCTTATGAAAATGCTAAGATGTACAAGGAGCATACACAAAGATGGCATGACAAGCACATATTCAGAAGAGAGTTCGAAATTGGCCAAAAAGTTTTACTTTATAACTCCCGTCTTAAACTTTTTCCAAGAAAGTTACGATCCCAATGGTATGGTCCTTTCACAGTCACACAAGTATTTCCATACGGAACAATTGAAGTTGTAGATGACACCAATGGCACATTTAAGGTGAACGGTCAACGTCTGAAGCCCTACTCTAAAGGTGGATACAACAAGCAAAAGACCACCATTGAACTTCATCCTCCAACATAGCGACATCTGGGATAGTTTGGCTGAAAACTTTAAAGCAAGCGCTTCTTGGGAGGCAATCCAAGCATTTTAATATGTTTCTTTATTAATTTTTAAGTTCATTTTTTAAAAAAATGAAAAATATATATATTAATTTTTCTCTGTTTTATCCAGGTCAGTTTTCTTTCTTGAGGATCAGCTTGTTGGAGTTTTCTTTATCAAGGCCATCCATGGACACATCCTAAAATAAGGGGAGTTTTATTGTTCTTGTTTTCTTTTGTTTTTTGCAACGAGGACAATGCTCCATCCAAGTACAAGGGGGAGACGAATTTTTTGTTAAATCAAATTTGATTTTTTTTTCGGCCATGGTTGCATTCCTTGTTGTGAATTTTTGTGATTCTTAGGAAAAATTAAATTTTGTTCAAACTATGTGAGTTAATTTTGATTCTGATTATGTTGATCCACTTATTGAGCACTAAAAGTCCTTAATTTTTTAGTTGTGTGTGCATCCAGAGAACATTCGTGTGAAGTGTGTGATTTTCTGAGATCTCACCCAAATCTTAGAATTTGTTTGATTTTCTCTTGAGGCGAAATCTTAGGCTACATCTAACTGAGAAAATGATTTAGGCAATTTTTTGGACCGATTGAGCCTTTCAAGCCAACCCTATTTATTTATCTCTAGTCACCTTGTTGAGCCTTAATTCTTATCCAATTTTTCATTGACGCCCACATAATTTTAGCTCATCTTTTACCGAAATTATATCATCATCCTGCGCCAATGAACATGTTGATTTTTAGGATAAAAGTTTATTTGAGCATAATTGCAAGTTGGGAGGCAGGGTGGAGCATGAAAAAAAAAATTGACTGCTATGGTTGTTTGGGGTGCATCGTTAAAAAAAATTGCCTTTATGGTTCCCTATCCAACTTTCAATTGAGTGAGCTTTTTGATAGTCGATGGGTTGGGAATGTTCATGTTATATCAAGAGGGGCTTAGGGAGGAACTCCGCCATAAAGTAATGAAAAAAAAAAAGAAAAAAAATGAATGAATGATGATAAGTGGTGGCAAAAAGATTATGTTCAAGGAGTGAAATTGGGGATTGTGGCATGAGCTCTAATTATATCCTAGAAATCAATGTGTTGATGGGCAATTTGAGCTTAAATTTACTTTTATCTCACCGTTAGCCCAGCCTTACATTACAACCTGAGCAAGTCCTATTGATTTTTGGTTGGATGATTAGCTTACATTAGTGGAGAGAGGAATAAAAGCAAACTTATGAGATTTGGTCATACTATAGAGAGTTTTTGAGAAGTTGCATACCGATGTGAATTTATCTGGATTGCATATAATTTGAAAAGATGGGGACACACACACACACTTCGATCACATAGTTAGAATTAGTCTTAACTTATTTTCAATGTTTGGATGAAATTTGTGTTTTTCTTTGAATTGTAAATTCGAACAATTATGGAAGAATTTGATATGTGTTATCTATTGCTTTTGCTCGAGGACTAGCTAAATGTTAAGTTTGGGGATTTGATAACTCTATAAAAATAGAGTTATTTTACCTATTTTAGGCAACAAATAATGTAATATCTGTGAGAAAATATTTGGATTTCCTTCTATTTATTCAAATTTTCCTTGTTTGTGCAGGATAATGATATATGGAGAAGATAAGGAAAAAAGAAGGAAATCAAGATGCCACCAACCGAATCGCTAGAAGATTGCCTTGTTTTTAGGAGCTCTTAATGTTATCTTTAGAGATTTAGTTGTGTTTAGGATATCTTCATGTTATCTTTAGGGATTTATTTATTTTTAGGAGTTTCTATAGGATAACATGGAGAGCTTGGGGATGTTTACATTTTTTACTTTCGCATCGTTCTTTCATTGTTCTTGGAGTTTTTCAAGTATTTTAAAGAGAAGACAAAGTGATGATAGAATTCTTGTTCTTTGATTCAATATGTTTGATTTAATTTATATTTTTGTTTCTTCGTCTATTATGCTCTAATTTTCTTTCGTTAGGGCTACGATGTAGCCTGACCTTGATCATATCAATTTCATGATGTTTATGTTTTGCAAGTGATTTCGTTCATGTGAGTTATATATTACTGTGCTTAATGCTTTTAAGTGACTGGCCACCATTTGAATGATTTGATGTGCATATTTGAGACTGAGAAGTGATAATATGCAATTTCTCCTTATAATATATAACCATGAATTACAATGTGGATAGAAATATACCATGTTATTTGTGTGGCTTTCGGTGATAATGTGATCCAAAAGATTCATTGTAAATCGAAAATATTCATAGATTTTAATGCACTTATGTTTATTTAAATTCACATAGAGATATAGTGGATTGATAAACTAAGTAGGTTTACTATACCTAGAGATAAGATAGTAAATAGCAGAGGAAATTCCGCTATCACATGTTTGATTTCGTTCTTGTATGAATAAAGATCTGAAATTCATGTTTAGTGGTTATGGTGAAATCGGATGCTCTAGCGTATTTATTTGATTGATTTACCGCATCTAGTTCTGAACTTTTGCCTTTAGGATTGTCAATTTTATTTTATTCTCAATTCTATTTTTACTTGTTAGATAAATTTTAGAATTAGTCCATTTTTTGTATTTAATTAGTTTATTAATCATCAATCTCTGTGGGACAATATCTTTGCTCATCATTATATTACTTGTTCAACACGTTCATTGACACGTACACTTGCGTTGAGAATTCTACGAACAGCGGCGGCAGGCGGTCGGTGGGTGACTGTGGTGGGCGGCGACCGGCGAAGGTCTGCGGTGGGCGATGGACGGCGGTTGGCGGTGGTCGCGAGCGGTGGTCGGCGGCGGCGAGCGGCGACGGAGGTCTGCGGCAGGTGGAGGCGGGCGTGGTCAAAAAGAGGGTGAGGCGATAAGTACTTCTTGAGTTGAGAAGCAATTTTTTTTTTAACTTCTCAAATTGATGGAAAAACAACTTCATAAGTAGAAATTTCAATCAGAAGTAAAAAAAATTTACCAAACGGATTTCTTCTTCAGAAGTTAAGGACGCACATGACAACACTTTTCCTTTCAGAAAGCAACTTCTGGCCAGAAGTTGATTTCTGGTCAGAGAAATTCGTTTGATAACGGTTGAAGATTTATACTTCTGAAACATTATTAACACAAATCTTCTATGAAAAATTATTGTCGGAGGCCGAAAAATTTTTACTTCATTTTTAAAAAATTTAAATTTCTTTAAAAAATAATTTTTATTATTAAAAATTATTATTTACTTTTAAAAATAAAAAATTATTATTTATTTTTTACTCCGGCGGTCTGAGACGACGACTTGGCGATGGCGGTCGGCGGAGGTCGGCGGTGGGCGGCGTGGTGGTCGACGGTTGGCGACGGTGGTCGGCAGTTGGCTGCGAGGGGCGGCGATGGCGGTGGCCAGAGGAGATCGGCGGCGGTGGTGGTCAGTAGTTGGCGGAGGGGGGCGGTGGTCGCGGGCGACAGTGGGCGGCGGCCAGCGGAGGTCGACAATGGGCGGTGGTTGGCGGCAGGGGGTAGTCGGCGGGCGGGGGCGGTCACGGGCAACTGCAGGCGGAGGTCTGTAGTGGGCAACGACGGGGGAATGTCGGCGGTTGGCGGTGGTCGTAGGCAGCGATGGGAGGCAGCCGGTGGAGGTCGGCGATGGGCAATGGGTGGTAATGGTCGCGAGCGGCGGCGGAGGTTGGTGGAGGCGAGTGTGGTCAAAAAGAGGGTGATGGCGTAATGAAAAAGGGGTGAGGCGAGAAGTACTTCTTGAGTTGAGAAGTAATTTTTTTTAACTTCTCAAATTGGGGAAAAAATAACTTCAGAAGTGAAAATTCACTTCAAAAGTAAAAAATTTTACCAAACAGATTTCTGCTTCAGAAGTTACGTTACCAAACGGATTTATGCTCTAAAAGCACTTCTGGAACTGAAATTCCCTTCCAGAAGTGTTACCGTGTGCATAATTACCAAACGGATTTCTGCTTCATAAACACTTCTGGAACAGAAATCCACTTCCAAAAGTATTACAATGCGCACCCGAAGACATCTGAATTACCTTGGTTTGCATCATTTCTATAATTAAATGTAGTTGTAATAATGGGTTAATGGCTCAACAAAAATTAGCGAAATAGAACTCGTGGCGCCGCGATGCTCAGACACGACGCTGCAACTCTAGGGTTGCTGTAAAACAAAGCCAAGGGGACGCAACAATTACTAACATAAGGAACTTTCGCAATCTATGTAAGCAGTAGCGAAATGGAGCTTATGTGAATTTCCTTATTGAGAGCATGCAAATGGATGTTAGGATTCTTTTCCGGATGGATTAGTCAATGTAAGTAGAAGTGAAATGGAGCTTATGTGATTTTGGGATATTCGAACCTAACTCAAAATCGTAAAATTTTAATCTGTCCTATTCTAAATACTAATGTCGAGTCCCTCATGTCAAATTATACATAATGTAAAACTATGTATTTTCGTTTTTTATGACATCGTCGGTTGTACTAAATAAAGTTTACGAAATTTCGCTACTGGAGGTTGTAATATTAAAAAGGTTTTGACAACCAATTTGTTGAATACTTAACAGACACACATTATAAATATTACAATTTTCGGAATACTAATTACATATAAGAAAGGAAAGCTTCATTTAAAACAATAAGTTTGTTCTTTTCAAACTTGAAAAGTAAACGAATTAGAAAACGCTTGTTAATAAATTTTTATTACAAAAAACAGCGAAGAATAACCAAAAGCACAAAAGAAAGTGGAAAATAGGTGGCAAATGCAACGCGTCAGTCATCACATGATTCGTGGTCCTGTCTCTGGGTGCGCTCCAGGCAAAGCGCCGATCTTTGCCAGAAATTTTTGGGGGAGATCTGAAACTCTCAGTCCGTTACGAACAAGAACAAACGTTGGACGGATTCAGAGCTGCCCCTTTTCGGAGCATTGCATGTACGCGTTCACCCCATGCATTTAACCCCACCTGGGTGCAGATCTCTTCGCTTGTCGCCTCCCCGCACAGAGACATAAGCCATGGTATGTATGTCCTCCATTTTTTCCTGAGTTCTTGCACGACATTGATCGACAAACAAACAAGACCCATTTAAAGAAATCGATGCCTCCCGTGTCTCAGTCTTGTTTTGGTATGCTTCGCGTTTCTCATTGAGATGGGTCATCGTTTATGGGATCTTAATTTGAGTTGGGTTTGAGTTGATTCGGAAGAAATGAATTGGTGGGCAAGTATTGTATGCATTGCCCAATGCGACATTGTTTTTGTTGCATCTGGTTCAGACGGTAGGAGAGAAAGTTTTTGGTGACAGATCATGTATCTTAATTTGATTAGATATCTGCTTCGGAAGGTTCAGGTTCGAGGCACTATTGATGCTTTGCTCCCGCTTGCGCTGCGGAGTACTTGTGTAGGAGGCTTATTGCCCAGATTCGCCGATTAAGCGGAAATTAGGAATGATACCAGTTGATATTTAGGGAAATTGGTTTTAACTGAAATGACTGGAAGCCCATTGCCTGTGCAGCGAAAGTTGGTCATTTGAAGTATTAGAACTCGACATTGCTCCACTGAGTCTTGTCTCTGTTTCGACAGGTTGGGAGTAAACTTCAAGGCAAAGAAGTTATCTTTCTAGCATATCAGAGTCTTGGCACCGCCTTTGCTGACTTAAGCATCTCGCCCATTTACGTGTATAAAGTTACGTTTTCAGGCAAATTAAGGGACTATCAAACTGAAGATGTGGTGTTTGGAGTGTGTTCGTTGATTTTTTGGACGCTGACCATAGTTTCATTGTTCAAGTATGTGATCATCACATTGACTGCAGATGATAATGGCGAAGGTATGAATGCTAAAAGCTTTTGAAAGATACTCATGAGCCTAGGCTTTGTGCTTATACTTTGTGATCATGTGTCACGTGCAGGAGGAACTTTTGCTTTATATTCTCTTCTATGCAGACATGCGAAATTCGGTTTGCTTCCTAATTATCAAACAGCGGATGAGGAGATTTCGACATATCATAGTCCGAACTACTCACTCAGGAGGACCCCTTCTTCTAGGTTCAGAAGATCTATCGAGAGGCTTAAAAGAAGAAAGACTCTTTTACTTCTCTTGATTTTATTTGGTGCTTCCCTCGGGGTGACTCTTGGTGCTCTTACACCTGCAATTTCAGGTATTATAGTATGCATGATGATCCTTGCTGTGAAAAATAGGATTGGAACTTGTAATGGATGAGAAGGATGCAGTTTTATCAGGTTAATTCTGCCCATGATCTCTTCAGGAACTCATTCTTTGATTTGATTTGCTTTTTTTGGTCCAGTGTTATCGTCAATTGAAGGTGCACAAACGCGAGTAACATCCTTGCATAAAAGTAAGTATACTCTTAGTTGCTTCATCAATACATGGAGCTTAGCTCTTATGTAGATTGAAGATATTAAAGTTCTAGTAAAATCTATGATGTTCTGAGATAAGACGAACTGAACTTTGTCATTTAACCACAAAGAATGCTGACAGTTTCTTACTGCTTCGAGACTTTGAGTACACATATGACATATCCCATGAAGGCTGGCTTTTCTATGTTTAAGCTCAAAAAGGGTTCTAATGTTGTTTCGTTCAATACGATCATGAAAGCATCTTGAAGGAAAGAAGAGATAGAACAGATATAAGTTCAATTTGTGAGTTTCGGGCATTGCCAGGATCATTTGGTTGTCCTTTTAAACTGAATAGTTGCTTATTCAAATTACTCCCCTCAATCTTTGACTCTTTAAAATTCACAGGGTCTGTGATTGCTATTGCTAGTGTTGTATTAATTGGCCTCTTCGTTTTGCAACACCGTGGAACATACAGGGCGGCCTTCCTATTTGCTCCAATAATGATTCTCTGGTCACTATCAATTGCTGCCGTTGGCATCTACAACATCATAGTTTGGAATCCTAATGTTTATAAGGCTCTTTGCCCTTACTATATCGTTGAGTTCTTCAGGCACACAGGAATAGATGGTTGGATATCTCTAGGAGGAGTACTACTATGTATCACAGGCAAGTATTTTGTGTGAGATAGTGCAAGTCCTAATCAACAAGCTTTCTCTGATCATCAATTTATGGAAGTAATTCCTGTCGAATACAGGAACAGAAGTCATGTTTGCAGAACTTGGTTACTTCTCAGCTGCATCAGTACGGGTATGTACTGCTGTTAGTGCCTAAAGATATTAAAGACAACTTTGGTTTGGTTTATGGCGTTGAAGTTGTGACTTGAACTAGTTGACCAGGGGCTACTTAGGTTTTGTTATTTCACCTTGAAGGCTTATAGTAGAAACACATTTATCAAACTCATGTTGAACTTTGAATAATTCCCTTTGGAGAATGACGATATCCGATGCAGACACCTTAAGCACAATATCTGTTGCACAACATCAACTTACCTTGAATTGCTATCATGATAAAATCTATTAGCTTAATCATATTCTTGCTATTCAGTCAATTTTATTGGGAACGTTTTCTGCCTCACAAGTCCATTGCACTTTTTGGATGGAAATTCTTATGAAGTCGCTCTATGCAGATTGCTTTCTTATGTGTCACTTACCCTTGCCTGGTGCTTCAGTACTTGGGTCAGGCTGCATTTCTGTCGAAGAACTTCACAGCATTTCCTAGGAGCTTTTATGCATCTATTCCAGGTAGATTATCTGTTCCAACACGGACGTTAATATCTGGCCCTTCACCGTCCTTCCCTCCCCCCCCAAACCAAAAATAAAAAATAAAAAATAAAAAACCAAAAGAAAAGAAAGAAATACAGATGTTGACATGGATTATTGTTAGAGTAAAAGGAGTTACATATGTTAATAATTCCAGTCCGTTCAGCACTATCTATGTGCTTTTAACTTTGCAAGACCAATCTTATGACTGGATAGCAGTCCTTTCGTCTCAAATGAAATAGTCATCTGATCGCATAAGTTTAGGGCACTTCCATGCATGAGATTATGATAAAGTGCTCACTTAAAGAAGCTGACTATTATCTAGATAATTATGGGAATGCTCGAAATTAAGCTGACGATATGGATTCTACTTTCTTTGGTAAGAATATGGGTTGTTTAGTGGAAACTACTGATTCATCAGTGATCACTATATCTTTTGCTGCTGGAGGATTCTCATCTCAGATAAACAAAACTGTAGGATCTACGAAGTTTTTGGATTTCTTTCTCTCGGTTAAATGGATTAGGTGAAAATAAGATGCATCAGCAGTGGCATGTGCCTACTTTGCTAAAAGTATAGCTAGAGCTCATGTAGTGAACTGGTGCTCCTCCTCTATTTATTTATATTATATGGAATAATATAACCTTTAGACAATTAGTTGCGTTCCCCAATGGACAAGATGAAGCGATACACTTTCAAGAAGTGTAATGTGTCTGATTATATAATCATGAATCAAACTTAAATGATGAGCTCGCTAAATTTGCCCTTGGTTATTATTTGAGTGGTATGAGCAAGTTGCCGTTGGAGCTCTCTTCTTCAAGCTATATCTCTGTGAAATTTGATGGGAAAGTTCCTAGAATCAATAAATTAACCTTATCACGACACCTTGTAGGAGTTCCAAAACCATTGTCCTAATACTAGAGCATAATTTTACGTTTATGGTCTCTAACGAATGCTTTTTCAAAATTTTGTTAGATCCCTTATTCTGGCCATTTTTCGCCATGGCTGTTTTGGCTGCAATTATTGCCAGTGAGACTGTAATATCTGCCGCATGCTCATTGGTTAAACAAAGCCAAGCATTGGGTTGTTTCCCTCGCGTCAAGATCCTACACACATCAAGGTGGATCAAAGGACGGATATATGTACCGGAGTTGAACTGGGTTCTAATGATACTTTGTTTGGCTGTGGCAGTTGGTTTCAGAGACACTAACCGCATGGCATATGCTTTCGGTACGTCAACCAGAAATCTATAGCATGCCGTCTTTTTGGAAGTATTTTTGTCTGTCTAACGTTATTCTGGTCGGTTTCACCTAGTTGTAGGGTATCTAGTAGGCATTCTACACACTAAACCATTTGAGATGTTCCATATTTAAGTCGATTTCCTCTAGATATGGTCGTTAGAGAGGTTGAGTCGTAGATATAAACCTTCATTTTACTCATCTCAAGCAACATAGTGACCTCACACAGTTTGCAGTTAATCACTCTCCTCTTGAGCATGAAATGGTTACTTATTCATGAACCAAGACTGATGAACTTGGCTGGCCATGGTAATGTTGTCTGCCCAGTGTGCTGACATTCAACACGGGATCCTGAACCCTAAGTTTCCATCAGTAAACTGGTTTATTAGCTATTCAAAGTGGTATTATATAGCCTAGAGCCTACTTTTGCATTGTCTTGGTGAAGAATTAGGATGGGCTTCATTTTTGTGAGGTAATAATTAGTTTCCTATCAGTTAATATCTTGATTGGAATGAGAACAGAAATTGGCATGAATTCTAGGTTTTTCACAATTGGGAGTTCTATTTTTTTGTCTTGATTTCAGCATTTGCATGGATTCTGAAGGCGTTTGTGACCACTTGGCTCATGTCCCTTGTAATTCACCTCGTGTGGCATAAAAATCCTGCGGTCACCATCTCTTTCTGCTTGTTATTCGGATCGATTGAGACCATTTACTTCTCGTCTGCCTGTCTGAAAATTCCAAAAGGGGCATGGGTTCCTCTTTTTCTCTCTGTGCTGTTCACTTTCGTGATGTATATATGGCATTACGCTACGAGGAAGAAGTATAAGATCGACCTGAATAACAAAGTACCCATGAAGTGGATTCTCAATTTGGGCCCCACTCTCGGTGTTCTCAGGGTCCCCGGGATCGGTCTCTTCTACACTGATCTGGCTACTGGGATCCCAGCAACTTTTGCACATTTCCTATCCAACTTACCTGCATTTTACCAGGTGGCCGTGTTCGTCTGTGTCAAAACCGTTCCCATCCCTCATGTTCCCCATAAAGAGCGCTATCTGATCGGCCGGATCGGCCCCAAGTCGTACAGATTATACCGCTGCATTGTTCGGAACGGCTACAAGGATGTTCACAGAAAGGACGACGACCTGGAAAACGACCTCATCATGAGCATAGCGGAGTTCATTCAGCTCGAATCGGAAGGTTCCGGGACGCTCGATGGCTCTATGGACGGCCGGATGGCCGTTGTGCAAACATCGGATAAATTTGGGACGAGATTGGCAGTCTTGGAATCAGACAACCCCACCATAAGCTACAGCCCGAGATTTTCAGATTCGATGGGCAGCAACTGCAGCAAGTCTGCCGCCTTGAAGAAGCTGCATTCCATTTACGTCAAGGAATCTTCCCACCTCACCCGCCGTCGGGGCCGCATATACCATTTCGAGCTGCTTGAGACAAAGTTCAAGAACCCGCAGGCCAAGGAAGAACTCTTGCTTCTCGTGGAAGCTCAGCATGCCGGGGTGACTTACGTGATGGGTCACTCCCACGTGAAAGCTAGGTCGCACTCGTCGTTCTTGAAGAAGTTTGCGATCAACGCGGTGTACTCTTTCTTGAGCGAAAACTGTCGAAGCCCGGCGGTGGCTTTGAACATACCTCAAGTGTGCTTGATTGAGGTGGGCATGAAGTACCATGTTCTCTAGTCTTGATATTCTTCTCTGGGGATTTGGTTTATGTTCTTTGGTCGTTTTCGGTTGCCACTTCTCCTAAAGGTTCTCTTGTATTGGAATTCTTTTGAACGCAAGAATAAAATTCCTTTTGATCTGGGCCTTTGGCTCCTACTATGCTTCTATCTGTACGTTTCCGACGATGCAACGCTCAGGATGAATCTGAACTTAAAAGAGAAGGCCATTGAATTTCACGTTCTGAATGGATCACAGGGTTTCAAAGATAGGACAGATTTGACCATTCGATCATACTGAACGAGCCTTTTGAGCTAAGTTTTATCAACCTCGAGCAGGACTCTTTATCTTCATAGACTCGGATTGAAGAAAGATAATATGAATTAGGGGTGATCTGTTTTCGGTCCGGTAACCAGATCAGAGGTGCTTGGAATCAGACTGGACCGGACCGGTTCGGTCATATTCCCAGGTAGTCCAATGAAATTAGTTGCATGTACTTGAAACACATATTCACATTTTAAATGTGTAGAAATACCTCTAATAATTAAGAGTTTAAATAATTTCTTTAAAGATTTTAATAACATAAAATTAGAATTTAAAAAATAATAATAATTGTTCCGGTCCGAGCGGTCCCATCCGTAGAACCGGGAATCGAACCGACAATTCCAGGTTCCAATCGGACCAAACCGGGCCGGTTCGGTTCGGTTCGATCTGGGCGATTCTCGATCTGATCAGTTCTTTTTGCTCTCCTCTAATATCAATCTGGAGCGACTCAACTCGGCCACATCAAGGTGGCATTAGACAGAAGAAGCACGTGATCTGTGCTGTGCACCTATCTTAGTCACTTGTGTGCAAAGTCTCGAGTGAGTTGGGACAGACTCTTGCTGAAATCTCTGCGCATATGGAGCACGTTTCGCGCGCGCTACATTATGTCACAAGCAAAACCCCCGAGACTTCCCCAAGACGATGTAGTCCAACTTTTTCCATATTTCCATGGTTGTTGTCTTGTCTTAACCGTTGAAACATTCAAACATCTTGGCTACCCATGGACAAATCGGCTCGGACAGAAATTCTCTCTTCTTATTCCGGTAAACTTATGGTCGGGGACATTACAAGATTCCGATGAGACATCGAATCGATAATTCGAAATGGATGCGCTCGACTTCGACCAATATAAGCCTCTCGAAGTTCGCCAAAAGACCGGTTGGAATCATATCAAAGAAGGGGGAATCGGCCAAGCAGGAATGACTAAGCTAGCTCTCTCGAACTCAACAGCAAATTGATGGTTCTAGATAGAGGTGTCAATGTGGGTCTTTGATCCACTTTTTAATCCACTTTTATTCACTTGTGTCATATATGAGTTCAGCAAATTTAAAAAAATAGGTCAAATATGAGTTTAGCCTTATATAGCCTATTCAAATATAGGTCATATATGGGCTTAGCAAATTTAAAAAATTAATCAAATATGGGTTTAGGCTTATAAAGCCTATTCAACTATAGGTCTTAATCCAACCCATTTTCGACATGTGGCTTGTAGCTTCCCAAGCAAATGAGTCAGATTCTAATGGGCCTCAAGTATATTCGTTTATATTTTATATATAAGGAAAAAAATAAAGTAAAATAATGTAAAAAACTATTTTGGAAGCCTCCGTTCTCCGCCCGCCACCTTTGGCGTTAATAAATTATAAGAAACAACTATTTCATGATTTGATTAAATATAGAAATATTTAAGTAATATGAGTTGGGTATGGGTCGTTAAATTTATACTATAGGAAAATGAGTGAATATAGATCAGACCATATTCAATCCGACTCAACCCGACTCACCCATTTGACACCTCTAGTTCTAGACAATAATAAATAAATAAAAATTTATAGCTTTACCTGGACTTTATCTGAACTTTGCATGTGGTCTTAGATCGATCGGATACCCTTTTTTTTTTTTTTAACTAGCTAAAAAAAAAGAAATGGCAAATTGGGAAAGAATATTGGAACCTTGGATTGGAAAACTGATTGGTGAATCGATGGTGTAAATGTAATGGCGACGAAAAGGAAAAGGAAAAGGAAGAGAGCCCCATGTTTGACCAGGAAGGGTTAAAAACATTGACTTTGCTTGAAACGTAGGTTGCTGACTCACCTCCACGTACTCGTCCTTAGACGGTAGGTTAGAACTTAGGTACAATAAATAACCAACAAAACTATTTGTGAAAAAAGAAAAAAAATTAAGTGTCTGAACTGTTGTTAAGAAATAATTAGAAGGAGATTAAGTTTTTAATTCCGAAATTTAGCAAAATCAAGAATTTTTTCCCAATTTTCACCGCGTTGACCTCCTTTTCATTTTTCTTCATCTCCTTCGTCGACGTCGTCATCCATGGAGTTCTTTTTTCCACCACATTTAAGTCATGCGTGATTCATTCCTCATCGTCATCGTCAATCCATCAATCAAACCAACAGTGATTCCCACTCCTCTTAACCTAACCCTAGAGAATCACAACAGCATTTCAAATCCCCCTCCTCCTCCTCCATTTCCCGCATCGGATTCCCTAACCTCCGTTGCTGGAAGATTAGGTCGCTCTTGTTCATTGCCCTCTCGGGTGTTCAAAATCGGATTCTTCCTCTTGTTGTTATTGTTATTGTGGTTTCGTTGGATTGGATTGATCGGCTGTTTGGATAGGGCCGGACCGGATCCAATTCGCGCATGAGCTGCGAAGGAGAGGAGCCTGTGATGCGAGATTCGGAACCCTAAGATTGCATCATCCACCATCCCATGTTGAGCTCTTGTTGCTCTCACTCTCTATACCCTCGCCCCCTGGTTTCGCCTTCCGTCGCTCGGTTTAGGGTTCCGGCGAGACCGGCCGCGTCGTTCGCGCTCTCGCGCAGCTCTGGGGTCTCAGGTTCGCGCTGCAATTGCGCCAGAAATGTAAGCTTTGATCCGTCTTGTGCTCGATTCGGTTCAGCTGCGTTTGATTCATGATTTCCTCGTCGCCGCATAGGAATTGGGTGATTATGATTGATCTTTTGCGTATTTCGGCCGTGCGCCAGGATTGCATTCGCTGATAGTTGATTCAATGGAATTGCGTATTTCTTCAATAACGTTACTCTTTGTGGTGGCTTTTAGATCAAGAGGAAAGGTTTATTTAATCTTTTATTTGCTGGGAGCAATTTCTTTCTTGCACCTGTGATAACTGGTCTCTAGTTTATGATAGTTGTTGATTATTTGCTTGATGTCTTGGTGCTTTGACCATGCAGAATTGGAAGATTTCTTGCTTCAGGGACCAGAGTTTCTCTCCAGATAGTCAACAATTCAAATTCATTGAAAATGCTCTGCCAGAAGAACGTGCCGAGCCTGAATTGAATACTGAAATCGCTGTTCAGAAGGACTGGAAAGCAAAATTTAGAGAGGTAGGTTTTTTCTGCTTTCCTTTGTTCAAATCAAGTCATTCCGATGCATGTGGATGAGGAGTCTCATTTGGTTACTGAAAAGAGAATGTGTATGCTTAGGAGTCTAATCGAGTAGACATCTGCTCCTTTAGGGAGTTTGAGAGGGCTGAACTTTGTTACATGTAGGAATCAATGTAGGCGCAAGGGTTCGGCATAGTGATGGTCTTTTCTTCAGAGGCTTTGGGCTTGAATTCTGATTCCGTTCTTCCCCCTTCGCACACTTTACCTAGCCAAAAATACCAAAGCCTGCTTTCCTCTGCCATGAAATTCTCTGTATGCTTCTATTTGGTTGAGGCTTTGAGCAATGTGTTAAAGTTACTGACGTTACATCCCTTGTTGGAAAGCTAGTTCTGTCTTGTCCTCTCAACTGTTCTGTGAACATCAGTATACTAGATTACAATGCATGTTTAGAGACAATTGAGAGAAACAATACAAAGCACTGTGAAGCAAATCAAATAGTTAGGAAAGGGGATAATGTGATTGCTGATATACAACACAGACATCTATAGAGTCTGAGCAGTTGCCGGAGAGGCTTCTGCTAAAATTGGCCTGAGTTGTTCGGGTCAACACTGGTCACTTTAGTGTGTAAAGTAAGTTGGATGAAAACTCTGGAACGGGAGCACATTGTTAGGTTGAGCCATGAAGATATTAAAGTAATTAAGTGGGTTGAACATGGTTTATCATCCTTAACTTGAAAGAATTATAGGGTGATGTTGGATACTGTTGAGAGTGTCAATACCCTCTGTTTGCCTGCAATTTGTTGAAAAATTCTTGTTGTGATGTTTGTATATGCTTTGAACATCCAAAGTAATTTATGCATCTCTTGCATTGTTGATATGGAGAAGCAAGCCAACCACTTATTGCTTATTAATGGATGGAAACCACCTGGTGATATAACATATTCATAAGATACTTTCTCCTTAAATGAGATGAAGGTCCTAAATTATAGTCACTTGTCACTTATTAATTCTGGATTTTCCTATGTTTGAAACTTAACTGTCTTGACTGTAGCAATAGTTTATACTAGAATCAGGGCCACGCTGAAGTAACTAGGAGTAAGAATGTGAGAGTAGATGCAAATAAAACGAATTCATGATATGGAAATTCATTCCAATTGCATTGGTGAGGGTGCGAGAGGAGCTTTTGATTTTGATGTTGCTTTTACTGGCATAAAGAAGCCAATCCTTGGTCTTGTGTGTAGTTATATTCCCTTAGTTTAAAATTTAAAGTACGGGGAGGACTTATGAGAGGGTAAAAGAGGAGGAGACCACAGGCTGAAAATTCATGTGATCATTCCCAGAATGAAGATTTTAGGCTTTGTTCTCCTGTTACTTAATTAAGAGATGCTTAGCTGTATGTGAGAGCAACATAATGAAAGAAATGAGAAGTTTGATGGCATCCTAGTTTGAAGTAATAGTTTCGTGTCCTGACACATCACATTCAAACGCCCTCAGGTTTCTCAAACTTCTACAGGTTTCTAAGAAATGTTTTGGTTATTATGTAGGCTGTAAATGCATTATTCAGAGCAATTGGAAGGCCTTGGACCGTGCCCTGGACAGCAGAGACAGTGTTAAAGGTACTTCCTTTTAGATGCTATAAATCTCCATGTGCATGAGAAGTTCATGGTCAGAACTTTTAAGTTATCGGAAGTTCTTGTTATTATTTTTTTTTTTTGCAAATCGAAGTTCTTGTTAATCGAAGGTCTGAAGAATTCTTCAATCGTGATGCAGGTTATGGTTCTTTGGGTTACCTCATTCTGGTTTATAGGGACATGGCTGGTACCTTTCGTGGTGCATATAGCAGGCTTCAGCAAGGAATCTTTGACTTTCAGAGGGCAGGCACTCTATAGCCTCTTGACTGACGTGACTGAAGGCATTGCCGGAATTTTGATCCTACACCGCTGTCTCTCACGGTTTTATCCCCTTCCGTCTGATTGGTTTAGTTTCAGTCTAAAAGGTAAGTGGCAGTTTGACGTCGCGCTTGGGTGCCTCTTGTTTCCTCTGGTCAATCGCCTCTCGCAAATCAACCTTGATCTATTGCCGATTCTCCCCTCTACACCTGTAACACTATCAAGTGTTGAACAGTCAATTTTGGCACGGGATCCGATCGCGATGGCACTTTATGCACTTGTAGTAACAGTTTGTGCTCCTGTATGGGAAGAAATAGTGTTCCGGGGTTTCCTTCTTCCTTCGCTTACAAAATACATGCCTGTGTGGTGTGCGATACTGGTGAGCTCAGTCGCCTTTGCTTTAGCGCATTTTAATGGACAGAGGATGCTTCCGCTCATCTTTCTCGGGGTGGTGATGGGTCTTCTCTTTACACGGTCAAGGAATTTATTACCATCCATGCTATTGCATAGCCTCTGGAATGCTTTTGTTTTCTTAAGTTTAATGAGATAGCCTGTAGCTTTGCATGTAAATTAGTGATCAATCAGTAAAATGTTTATCCAAACGTTAATTTTGTCCAGGGTTGATGTGCAATCTCACCTTAGTTTGCAAAATAATAGCAGTGTCTTCCTGAAACCTCATCTTTAGATTAACAATCCGTTGTTTATTCACATTTCTTGTAACGGTTGAATACCTGGTGCTTTTGTCAACGACAAGATCTTAAAGCGAATTAATGATGTCTAAAATCCGAGGCACAGACATGCAACGCAAATTAAGGTAACGCTGTTTTGCATGTACGAGGAAGGACGAGAACGAAAGCAAAGTATAAAGTTTGTTGGGTTGGCTCGGAGCTCCGGCCATGAAGCATCGGCTATTGTTTTGTTCTGGTCTGATGTTTGGACCCGAGACATGCGATATAAATTCGGAATAGGGTGTCTTGTCACTTGATCGATCGGCACTCACTTTTGTGTCATAAATTCCTTCTGTTTTCTTTCAAGATAGTAGCACTGGACATGCGATAATTGGTTTGGGTAGAAGAAAACCAATGCGTTATAACCCCATAGGTCAATTATATCCACGTTCCTCTCGTACGAGTGAAACTCTTGTCTAGAACCGTTTCCTGGATAAAAGTCCGATGTGAATCTCGATCCGAAGTTCGTGATTGTTCTCGGGCCATGGACCGATCCCTGCAAGAATTTCTCCACACTTGGCTTGTCCGACGACGTAAGCATCGGATTTTATGGCCCCTTCCGAACTTATCCTAGACCATTTTCTTATGCAGAATTCATTCAGTCAAATTGACATATTGGCCTAGAGAGGAAGATTAATGTCGAAAATTTCTCGGAATTGACATATTGTATCAAGCTCAAATCACATGGTTCGGTCTGGAAACTGAGCTCAGACTTTCAAGTTTCTCTGTTCTGTTTTTCTGGGCAAGTTGTCCCACATTAATGAGCTTCTTTGACCCCTTCTACCGACACTCGGAATTAAGCTACTTTAGGCAAATACTCTGAATTGCTGTAAACTGTCCCGTCCAAGTATATTCGGTGCCAATAAACATGCGATCTTGCCGGTAAAGAGCTCGGGAGATGGAGATGCTAGTATCGTAAGCGTAGGATTCGACACGTTCGATAAAGAGTCAGAGCAAAAATCAGAGAAGGGAGTTACAAATAGGACAGATAATTAAAAAAAAAAATATATTTGGTGAAGCCTCATTCACAGGGTAACGTGCGTGACTCTCAAAATCCACATGAATGAATGACATTGTGAGCTTTTAACACAAGAATTGTTGAATTTAAAATCATGCGTTTAATCGCTTGGTCAACCTTTAAAATAAATTTTAGAGTCCTGACATGTTAAAGATAAATTACGATAAGAACTTACGTGGGAAAAGTACCAAAAAATTCATAAGCCTATTATATTGATACAAATTCAGTTTTAAACTTTCAATTGTACCAATTTAAACATAAACCTTTTTTTTCGCATTAGTACCAATTCAGTCCAATTGTTCAGTTTTGGCCGTAAATCACTAACTTGGACGTCGGTCGTCCTGCCTAGCTCGATTAGCACTGATGTGAATATTTTTAATAATTTTTAAAAAAAATTCCCATTTTTTTATAAAAATATTTTTAATTAGTTTTTTCTTTTTTTCATACTTTTTTGTTCTTTCACTTTGGCCCGCCACTTAGTGAGGGCTGGCTGGCCCTCAATGGCCGCTGACGAGAGCTGGTTGGCCCTCGCCAAATCTGGGTGAGGGTCGCCTCACTCGCGGCCACGAAGACCTTAGGCGAGGGCCTTCGAGGCCGCAATGGTGGCCTCACAAGCCCCGTTGGTCGCGGGCGACGATCTGGCAAGGGCTGGCTAGCCCTTACCGGCCAAAGTGAAAGAAAAAAATAATTGAAAAATGTCCACGTCAGCTAGCCGCGTCATGTAAGACGACCTACTAGATTGAATTGATACTAATATAATAAATTTACGATTTTCTTTTGGTGCTTTTCTCAACTTACATGATTATGATCAACATAGCTTGGCAAATTGGGCTCTCCGGCGATCATAGGGGTCTTCGGACAGAACCCAGTTCGGGCAACGATCCCTCGATCGTGCCAAGACAAAAAGTACGTGGACGCCTCACCATTGTTACCACCTTTGTTGGGAAGTGGGAGAACTGAACTGTCGTTACCGAATGATAAACCGTCAAGAAACCGACACGTTGGCTAATTTGTAAGGACGCTCTCCCTCTTACTCACTCTCTCTCTCTCTCTCTCTGACAATTGAGGAAAACCGAGGTGAGAGAAACTAACTACCTAGTAGGGTCCCTCTGTAATATAGCGGGAAGGAACCGACTCATCATCATCAACCCATCTCCCTCTCTCTCTCTCTCTCTCCACCGTTCTCAGCCCAAAACCGGGTCTCCTCTCCGCCACCTGCAGCGTATTTCCCATCGAACGGTGCGTTTCTGGTGGGGTTCGCGGTTTGCAAGATCCACTTACTTCACACTTAAAATTTTAGCACCCACTTATCAGTTGTCACCCTGCCTTCTTGGTTTTGTCTGAAACGTTTTACATGTCTACCGTGTACAAAGACGCGATGATGTCATTTCTTATGTCTCTCTCTCTCTCTCTCAAGTTGCAATTTTACGGGTTACTAGTATGTCTGAGTACTCCCAAAGCCGTCAAGTCTTCCTTTTCTTTTAGGTGTCGAGTCTCTGTTTTATGTTTGGATACTGGAGGCTTTTCTCCCAAGTTTCACTTGTCCTGCTAGCGTAATTTCCCTGGTAGATCGACTTTTTCTTGTCTTAGCAAAATCTCCATGCCTTTTTGCTGTACCGTGTTTAATAAGTAATAATAGTGGAAATAAGGAGAACAGGGGATTTTATGGGGTGCTCTTTCCCTGAATCCATTTGTCTGATCTTTAATAGGCCCACGCCCTGTTTGCTTATTTGTTTGTGTGTACTGAAAAAAGATGATCCTTTGGCAGGGTTTTGAGTGTTGAGAAAGAAAGAACGGGCAATGGAACAGAAACACATATTGCTGTCGGCAATAGGTGTGGGGGTAGGACTTGGGGTGGGGCTTGGAATAGCATCAGGACAAACAGTGAGCAAATGGGCAGGCAACGCTTCTTCCTCAGACCCGGTCACTGCTGAGAGAGTGGAGAAGGAGATGCTCAGACTGGTGGTTGATGGCAGAGAGAGCAAAGTCACTTTCGACCAGTTCCCTTACTATCTCAGGTCACATTGACATTCTCTCGCTTCCATCTCTGGTTAGAAAGATATTTTTCCCCCTTCTTGGAGAATAGTGAATTCAACCCAATTCCAATAGTGTTCAACAAACAAATGGATTATTATTGTGAAGACGGAACAAACACTGATGCAAGAATTGTCTGGGCCTCATTTTTGCAGTGTTTTCATTTTCCCCTTTCGTAATGATACTTGTGTGCTCACCATGTGCAGCTGTCCCACTTGATTGGACAGGGGTTATTCTTGCACCTGGTCCTAACGAGGCCTTGCCCAAATGATTTGGGTCAAAATTTAATGGTTTTTGTTCTTACAGGCTGAGACCAATATATATACTCATGTTCAGATGAGGAACGACACTGTTTTTCTGGATTCTCTAGCGGAACTTAGTCGCTAAAATATTTAGACATGGTGAATGAACAGAATACAGATAATTTCCTTTAATAAAAAAGAGGCATCCTCGAATAAAGCAAGTTTGTTTTCAGTGAAGCTCTGGCCAGTTTCTTCATTACCTTTCTTTTATTTCTTAGGACAAGAAATGTACAAGTACGAGCTAAGCTATGGAAACTATATGTTATCCTGGCAAATTGATTTCTGGCCCGCTCTTCACGTGTGTCTGTTTTTCCCTATAAATTGCTGCTCTTGGTTTTGTTTCCTTTTATCCTTAAGGAATATAACATTCTTATCCAGATTTTTTGGCATCTGTTATTTTATTTTTTATTTTTTTAATTTTCAACTGCTTGGTTGAACTGTTGCTGTTTGTGGATTTTCCTTTCTGAACGAATTATTATTAAAATATATTTTTGCTGGGTAAGTAGTGAGGTTTATTGATTTCATAAACAAAGTAGAGTATATCTGCTACAAAAACGATGTTCAAATTGCAACAAATAATTTATGGCATCAACCTCCAGTTCCTGCGAATGGCCATATGCTGAGAGGAAGAGCCTATACTTGTTTTTTAATCATGCTTTTTACTCTATACAAAACAATAACATGAATCTGGGAAAATTTAACATTGCTCAAAACAATAAAACTGTCTTCATGTATATCTTGCCTCGTCATTCATAAATAACTGCACACCAGGCAACCTTGAAGATGAGACATGGAATAGATTTGCCTTTCCAAGTAGTACATGTCCATTGCAACTCGGAATCCCGATTAAGCAAGCCTCTATTTATCCAACGTTTCTAATAACTTTTCCTCCAGATTTCCTCAGCTATTATACACTCCATAATTAAGTGATTCCTTGATTCAACATCAGCTCCACAAAGCACACAGTCATCATTGACAGCAAGATCTTTATCCTATCCTTACTGGAGAGCTTATGCAAAATAGCAAGCCGACAAATAAAGCTATGTTTAGAAATATATGGGGTAAAGCGAATCAATTTATGCCAAATACCTTGCTTGCTCTAGCTGTAGCACAACTCCATGCACTGTTATCTGAGAATTGCTTTGAAGGAGTTGCCTTCCATATCACCATTTCTGCTTGCCCTTCATTTGGAGAAAGAACTCCGCACAATGCTAACTGAATCAATAGCATATCATCCAATCTAGCAGCTTCCCAATTCCACCTTCCTGCTACTGTAGCTTGCAGATAGAAGCTGAAGAATGGATAACTCTATCAGAGAATTGATTGATCAACTATTATTATTATTATTATTATTATTATTATTATTATTATTATTATTATTATTACTATTTCAGGGTTAAGGTTCAGGTTGAAAGCTTTGGGTTTTTTTTTTTTTTTTTTGGGTCGAAAAAGCTTTGGGTATTTATTTTGTACTAATTCTGAATTTCTCGTGCCACACGCATTGGTGTGCTATTATTAGTCATGGGAGATTGAGACGGTAAAAAAAAAGGAAAGATTATGTCAATGATGCTTTATAAGATTTTATAAATGAAAGTGCATGGAATCAAGACTGAACAATTCGAGATCAGTATGAGTGTTCTCTGGTTTGTTTCGTGTATTGTAGATTAGTAAAATTTTTGAACGTCTAAAATAAACCTAACAATGTCCATGTTTTATTTTGTGGAAGTTCTAACAATGGTCAAAGGTCTATGGGAACAAATGGGTTTTATCATTTGAATTTTTTATTGGAAGCTCAGTTATCAATTTGTACTGTGTAATAGTGTAAGCGTTTGAAGTGTATATCAAACTTTCTAGAGAGTGGGAGGTTTCTGGTGAGGTTCTCTATGTCTTCGATGAGTATTCATGATTCTTTGTTTTGTGAAACTTTGAGGGCTTCCCTTGACTTCTACTATTGAGGCTTTTTCTTTTTTTCCACTTGTCGCTTCATAGCTACTTACCTTTTTCCTCCTATTCCAACTGCAACAACAGTGAGCAGACACGAGTTTTGCTGACTAGTGCTGCATATGTTCATTTGAAGCATGCTGAAGTTTCTAAGTACACAAGAAATCTTTCACCTGCTAGTCGAGCCATTTTGCTCTCTGGACCTGCAGGTTGGTTGTGAATCTACGATGTATCAATATGTTGGTTTGAGCATTGTCAATGCAGACTCTAAAATAATTCCTCTCTCTTTCGTAATGACTTAAAGAACTTTACCAACAAATGCTTGCCAAGGCTCTTGCCCATTACTTCGAAGCCAAGTTGCTACTGCTAGATGTGACGGATTTTTCTCTAAAGGTAAGTATTTGGAGTAAATGTATACATGTTGGTTTGGGTTTTGTTTTCATTCTAAGATTTATGATGTTCCTTGCAGATCCAGAGTAAATATGGAACCGGGAACAAAGAATATGTATGTCCATCTGTTTTCTTATCTTGACTTGATCAATTTTGTTGTCTTGTATACTTGTGCTTGTTTTACTCGATCCAACACATAAGCACTGGAAAATGGACATTGCTTTGCTATTGATGAAGTGTTTGCTGATTGGTCAATGCACCGTGATTTGATATGCTTTAGTATACTAGACAAACTTTGGCGTCCAGATTTATTTCTATTAATTTGTATTATTGCTATCTAGCCTTTTAAAAGATCCCCATCAGACTCAACACTGGAGCGGTGGTCTGGCTTACTTGGATCTTTTTCAATCCTTCCGCAAAAGGAGGAAGCAAAAGGTACGCCAAGGTGGTGGCTTTGCTTCTGCTTAGAGGTTTATCTTATGTTTTAGAGGTGGCTCTTTTTCGTTGAACACGCATATCACATGTGAGGCAGTGTTGCCTTGTATGATATTCTTCCGTGAGCAGTGTTGAGCTGTCCTGAGAGATAAGCAATGCTAGGATCCATGCTTTCTTGGACTCTAATCTGTCTTTTTTGGCATAGATTGGTGAAGTACCATAGTCATCAATGTTTTGAGAGAAACATGGATCTAAAGTTTGGTAAAAAAGTTCTGATGATAGACATCTTGGATCAGAGGTTTTATTTGGTCCACCGGGTTACTTAGTATAGGAGTAGTTGCTGCTTTGTTTTTCCTTTCCTTTGGGCTTCATCAAATCCTTGATGAGGGGTAGTTGGACCTTTCTGGTTTTTTACTCTTCTTGTTTCACCATTTGAATGGATCTTTCATCAGCACATTTGTTTTCTTCTTAAAGGGTACTGACAAAAAGGATATACTAGAACTCATGTAGAGGTCACAAGCTTTGTCTGGATAAGTAGTTGGGGCATTCTTCTGACAATGCTGAAATTGACTTTCATTTGCTTGCTTGGTTTCCTAGTTGTTCTTAGCTATGATAATATTCTCGTGCAGGGAACTTAAGGAGGCAAAGCAGTGGTGTGGACATAGGGTCAAGGTAATCTTAAGCAGTTATCTTTGTTGGTATTAGGAAATATATAGATTGTATTTGCTTTCTCGTTCTACTGTCATATTATTTTCACATCTACATATATAAGCATGCTTGGGAATTCCAGGGGTCCGGAAGGTCCTTGCAATCCGCCAAAGCTTCGTAGAAATGCCTCGGCCTCGGCTAATATCAGTAACCTTGCGACGCAATTTGCTCCTTCTAATCCAGGTTTCTTCGCTGCGCTTTTGTTGTTAAAGTGGTAAATTGTCGGGTAATCACCTAATCAGACTCGAGTCTTTAACTCCAAATGGCTTCATGGTCTCATAGTTATTTATTTTGTTTTATAATGTTAGCTCTGCGTGGACCCAGAAGGAGTTCTTAATTTTGTTTTTCTAAAGAGCACTATGTATAGATATAAACAATTCTTGGAGTTTTGGCACTATCTCTGTCATAGAGCTCACTTCTACATGAGCAAAATGTGGTTTTTGCATGCAAAATTTATGCTAAGCTATGCCTTCTCCTGCATCTAATCTTCAGTTGGATGCAAAAAGATGGCATTTCTATCATGATTATCCTAGGCTTAAGCTGATTAACTTTCTTAAATTTCTCGTGTACAATTCCTTTATTAATGGTAGAATGACTGATATGCCATAGTCTAGTCTTTCAAATTTTGTTCTTTGCACGGTTGCTAATTGGTTCTACATTGGTGGCTAGGATTTTGATCATTTTTTGTGTAGTTTCTTTTGGTAGAACTCAAGATTTCAAAAGCTTCTAGTGATTTCATGGTGGACACATAGATGATTGGTTTCTATGGAAAAACCTAGAATAATGATGAATTTTACCACATTCATAGGTGATAGTCATTTCATAGTATCCTTCATACTTATTTAGACAGTTCTTCCTTCGTCTGTGAAAGTCTTGTTTCTTATTTGGCTTCTCATGTTATTCCCCCATTTTAGCTCCTCTCAAGCGCACAAGCAGCTTGTCTTTTGACGAAAAGCTTCTTATTCAATCTCTTTACAAGGTAGTTTCTGTTTGGATCAATCTGTCATATATTCATACTCCAGGATCCTGGGGAGCCATTACAGTATTGCAGTAACATCGCACGCAGTCAGGAGCTAATTTTTTATTTTTCTTCTTTTTATTATCTAATGCCATAGATGGTTCATGCAGGTATTGGCATTTGTATCAAAATCCAGCCCTATAGTGCTGTATCTCAGGGATGTTGAGAAGCTTTTATCTAGATCACAGAGGATATACACCTTTTTCCAAAAAATGCTGAAGAAGCTGTCTGGATCAGTCCTCATCCTTGGCTCACGTATTCTGGATCCGGATAATGACTATGGCGAGGTAGATGATAGGCTTGCTGCTCTTTTCCCCTACAACATCGAGATCAGGCCTCCAGAAGACGAAAACCATCTTGTCAGCTGGAAGTCTCAGTTGGAGGACGATATGAAGATGATTCAAGTTCAGGACAATCGAATTCACATTATGGAAGTCCTTTCAGCGAATGATCTAGATTGCGATGACCTGGAATCAATTCACGTGGCTGATACAATGGTTCTGAGTAATTACATAGAAGAAATTGTCATGTCTGCTTTATCTTATCATTTGATGAACAACAAGGATCCAGAGTACAGGAATGGGAAGCTTCTCATTTCATCAGAGAGGCAAGATTAATATTCAATGTTGCTATTTTAGAATGTATTTTTCAGCCATTCCCTCTTCCTCGGTGTGCTAAAGAGTCATTAGTTTGACTTGAGACAGTTTGTCCCATGGACTGAGCATATTCCAAGAAGGCAAATCTAGTGGAAAAGATATGTTGAAGTTGGAAACTCATGCTGAAAAGTCTAAGGTTTGCTTGTCTTTGTGCATAAGCCTTTGCTGGAACGTCGATATCGTCAATTAGAGTACTAATTTTGCGTGTTTCGTGTACTATAGGAAGCCAAAGCAGAAGATGACACCGCTGTGAAGCCAGAAACAAAAGCCGAAGTCCCTACTCTTGAGAAGCAAAGTGGAACTGAGACAAAAGGTGAAACTAGAGAATCAGCAACAGCCTCAAAGACAGGTGGTGATAGTGCAGTGACACCATCGAAACCTCCAGTAAGTTTTTGTCGTCATTTAATTCATGTTTATGTCGTAATTTTCGCAAAATTCCATGTGTGTAACCTTACAATAGTAACCCCCTTGCGCTGTAATAGAAAAGAAGAGGAATTTTCCTTCAGTTGCATTTGAAAATGGAATTATTCTGGAATGTCAAGGACTCGCGCTGTTGAAAGATTGTGTTTGGATGGAAGCTGTGATTACTCATCATTTTTTGTTGTAGGAAGTACCTCCTGACAATGAATTCGAGAAGCGTATAAGGCCAGAGGTTATTCCAGCGAATGAGATCGGTGTCACATTTGCCGATATAGGGGCTTTGGATGAGATCAAAGAATCCCTTCAAGAGCTAGTGATGCTTCCGCTTCGGAGACCAGACTTATTTCATGGCGGCCTTCTGAAACCGTGTAGAGGAATATTGCTTTTTGGACCTCCTGGTACTGGGAAAACAATGTTAGCCAAGGCTATCGCCAAAGAGGCAGGAGCTAGCTTCATCAACGTATCTATGTCGACCATAACGTCTAAATGGTTCGGGGAGGATGAAAAGAACGTTAGAGCTCTATTCACTCTAGCCGCCAAAGTGTCCCCAACTATAATTTTCGTAGATGAAGTGGATAGCATGCTAGGGCAAAGGACCCAAGTGGGGGAGCATGAGGCAATGAGGAAGATAAAGAATGAGTTCATGACTCGTTGGGATGGCCTATTGACAAAACAAGGCGAACGCATACTTGTGCTTGCTGCGACCAACAGGCCGTTTGACCTCGATGAAGCAATTATCAGACGTTTTGAGCGAAGGTACTCTTGCTTTTATACTTGTAAAAAAGTCGAGTATTTTCGGCTCAAGCAGCAACGATACGTGATAAGCTTTTAGTGATGAATGCTCCTATGCTCAGGATCATGGTCGGGCTTCCGACCTTGGAGAGCAGGGAAATGATACTGAGAACACTTCTAGCAAAAGAGAGGGTCGAAGGAGGACTAGATTTCAAGGAGCTTGCGACCATGACTGAAGGATACAGTGGAAGTGATCTTAAGGTTGTCTCTCGCATTGCATGTTCGTCGTAGGATTTGTTGTGGATTAGATGTCGCTGACTCAAGATTGTTTTGTTGCAGAACTTCTGCACAACAGCTGCTTACCGGCCAGTTAGGGAGTTAATTCAGCAAGAAAGAGTAAAGGGGCTGGTAAGCGCATTATCAGTGCTACTGAATTAATTTAAAACGGAAAGGTGAACCTGCGACGACTCCATGTAGATGATTGGTTAATGTAAACTATTGACTGTGTCTTATTCTATCCTTAGCAGGAGAAAAAGGAGAGAGCTGCAGGGGTGACGAGTGAAGAAGGTCAACAGGATACAAAAGGAGGAAGTAAAGAGGAAATAACTATGACTGTTAGGCCTTTGAACATGGAAGATTTCAGGCAAGCCAAAAATCAGGTAACAACTCTCTCTCCCCCTCTCTGAAATGAAGAGTAATTGAAGCCCACCAAGGCATTTGAACCTGTTGGTAGTGTCCTCCTTTTTTCTTTTTCAACCAAGAACGCTGGAAATGTGGCAGTTTCTTGGCCAACCTGTACATGCCATTCCTTGTGTTTTTATTTGCAGAAATTTACTCGGTAGTCAGTTCTTCGTTGTGACATGGACGATCCTCATTGAAATGTTTTGCATACTTATTTCCTGGAGGAGTATACTGAAATTGCCGTTCTTCTATTGCTTTATGTCACGCAGGTTGCATCCAGTTTCGCAGCTGAGGGATCGATCATGAGCGAGTTGAGACAGTGGAACGAGTTGTACGGGGATGGCGGTTCGAGGAAGAAGCAACAGCTAACGTACTTCCTCTGAGGCCAAGGGTATTGCAGAGTAGAATTACTTGTCCTTTAAGGAGCTTTCTGATGATCTGATTGCAATTTGTAAACCTGGGACAAGGTGAAGAGTCAATAGGGTGAGGAAGTAAGTAAGAGGACGGCGAAGAACCTCTCAAGAGAGAAATGTGTGAATCTCAGTGAACAATGAGGCGATGCAGTACTAGTAGTAGTATGTGTCGGATTACAGGTAGATAGGGCTCTGCGGGACTAGAACTGGTGCAAGATGAAAGTTGTAGAATAATATAAGAAATCGCTTGGCTTCGGCGATGAACAATTTATGCTTGTACTGCTGCTGCTTATCGCGTGCTTACTATACTACTTTGTATGGGAGATGGAGATGTTTGCCTCTGATAGGACCCCATCGGCTGGAGAATAGAATTGATCAACTCCCCGGTTGGCAACTTACTTTTGAGAGATCGGCACAGATGATGCAACAGTTACATCTCTAATTGATCCCAAAAATTTATATATAAGATGCCGTTCGCGCCGAGCCGTCTTATGTTGACGGCGTATCGCCTCCAAAGGTGCTAGATGCTGCGACATAACACCCGAAGTCCCGGTCAGACTATAATGAGCTAGCAAGAATTGAATTGAGGGCAGGAGTCGTTTGTCTTCCCACTTTACCTAGTCAAAAGTAAATTAACCAGCGACGACAACCAAGTAGTTTCTTAGTTGCTAATTCTTTGAAAACTGCCACTAATCTTTTCCTTAAGAGCTCTGTGCTACTCGAGTTTTTATTAATAGATCGCTCTTTCGGCAACTTCTTTTCAAGTCGGTTAAAGTTGACCGCTCTCAGCCTCTCCCAACCAGCCCATTCCACGGGACAAATGGCACAGCTCCTGAAGCTGTCATCCAACAATGTCTCCGTCAACTTTCCATTCAGGATGAGGACTCGACCTCCCTATTAAATACCGAGAACCGACGCAGACGGGTACATCAGATTATAATCTTTTAACTTTGTCCACCGTCTGTAGCAGCAATTTAAAAACAAATCCTATTCGAGTATCATGCGAAATTACAGAGTAGCCAGTGAAATCACGGCAAAGTTCTCCACCAACATCGTTACCACGACCCAACCTTCAGCAGGAATATACGTAATACTCAAGTGCTAAGCCAAACTAATCACTATTTCTCCAGATAAGTAAGTTCAACCAATGTACAATGCATTGACCATATGAACCTAAACCCTTGTAAACCCATAACCAGCACCATGACCTAGTGTAAGTAGTGCCAATTCAAGTGAACCCACAAAGACTCGGGGAAAACAAAAGATGAAGACTGGGTTCTAGACAAATAATACAGAATTCACAGAGCATGGACAGAACACCAAAGCTACCAAATTCTTTCATTAAAAAACATGGGTCAGCCACATTCAAGCCTTCTTATCCTTCAACGGCCCCCTCGGGATCTTACTCAAGACTTTGGCGTCGACGACGGCATACTGCTTCTTGAGTTCACCCATTGCCCTCTCCGCCATTGGATCGACCTTGTCCGCATGCTTCTCGTATAGCACAGGCACAGTGTGCAGCACTACAAAGACTGTTTACACAATAGAAACGTTTAGCACGAGCACGTGTTATTTATAACCAGTGAGTGTTATTTATAACCGGTGGATTGCGCAAGTCGAGTCACTTACCTATGTAGAATAAGGTCAAGAAGTTGCACCAGTTGCCCACGATTGACAAGAGCCACAAGCCGGCACTCACCTAATTCATCATCAAATTTGTGTCTGTCGGTGAACTCCAGAATGAAAATGAATAACGCCAGAATACATGGCATCAAATTTAACGAAAAACCACGGGTAACGAAGATATTTTCTGTTCACTTCATCACTTAAAAGAGAAAAGAACTTACTAATAAGAACTTCTTAAGATCTCTTCCAGATGCAATATCCCTCAATACAGCGAACGCCCGGTTAATCTCAAGTCTCAGGGCAGACGCAAATTGCAAGACTGGCTCCTCTGGAATAGACAAGTCAGGTATGCGTGGCGGAGTCCTAAGCAGGGGCAAGCAAAAAACTAGTATCACTTAAGAGTAACAAATACAATACTTCCGCAAAAGTTCACAAAGTTTCAAAAAAAATTACTTGTGGATAAAAGCGTGTGCATTAGACCACAAGAACAAGACTGCCAGGGCGAGAATCACACAGTGGGAAACCAAAGTTAAGAGGTGGTACTCCGCCAACTCGAATAGAACCCATATCACAGTCGCAACCCCAAGCACGCCAACTGATACCTTCTTGTTCCTCCATAGGAACACATCAGCCGCTGTTTTGCCAGACAAATCAAATGAACTTTGTTCAGTATGCATTACAAATACGCAGGTCCAAAATTTCCTTCTCCGCTGTTACCGAAACATGTTCCATTATCAAGATCATGCAATCTCATTTGTTAGTAACTACAACCAGTATCAAGTGATTAATTCTTTATTCAGAAAGCAAACTAGCATCCGCAAAAAAACCACCGTAGCTCGGAAACCTACTAAGATGAATAATGCATCTGCCTACAATCACTCTGTTCAAGTATGGAAAAACCGAAAAATCTAATACCCATCTTACCATACTAGCTATTAGAAATAAATCAGATCTAGGTCCACACACCCTCAGCAAATCAGTACAAAAGAACTAAAACTATGAGAAGAAAGCATCTACACAATCAGAATCAGCAGAACAACACGAAATTATTTAATTGTCGGAAACGCTTTGATTACATCCGATAAACAAACCAAAAGGGAGAAAGCATGAAATTTAAATAATCAGAGGAAGGGATTAAGTAAGCAAAGCGACAAAATCCCCCATACACGTTGAGCCAGTTGGTAACTCGAAATCTCCATATTTAACGCAGAGAGTAACGAACAAAGGAGGCATAAAGCAGATAACACGTCGCGTTCGCAGCTAGATTCGCATTTCAAACAGCAAAAGAGGACGACCAAAGCCGGAAGCAACAAAAGAAGAAGAGAGAGAGCGGCGACAAAAATCAAACGGGACGAACTGAAACCACTCCCACATACGCTTGCCACCGCCGAGGACCTTGTGAACTGGCCGTTCCCTCCCGAAGAGGCGGTAGGCCTTGGCCTTCGTCTCCGACGGCTTGTCGTCCCCGGAATCGGACGACGAGGACGAACCGCCGCCGCGGCTCTTCTCGGATATCTCGTCCACCAACGACTCGGCTTTCGTCTCCTCGTGATCGGCCATCGAAATCAGGCAGGTTCCCGGAAGTCCCACACAACCCTAACCCCTCCAGACACTCGACGCTATGGAGTCTACAGCTTTCTTCTCGCAGAAAACTCTCTAGAACAACCCAGAAGACGAAATCGCCCGCGTATATACGAGACGCGCTGCGTGTCACTATCCCCTTCCCTCGGAGAACAAGTGGCCGTATCTTATGCAAGAGACGCGGAATCGACCGTCGGATTGCGAAGATGAATCCGGACCGTTGGTAGGCTCGGAGCCGAGCCGAGCCGAGCCTCGAGCTACGGATAGGAACGGAAAGAGGAGCAGGTGGCAGATGCTGGTGGGTTTGAAATCGGAGGGCGGAGGATCAAAAGCGCGCGCCAGGTACACGAGGGTGCCAATGACATGATCACCTGTCCCAGATTTTCGACACGTGGATCGACTTTTGTGATGTGTGGGGCCGCCGATTTAGTGGCCGATATGATATCCGATGTTTTTATTAATTTTTATTTTTCGGAATGTTACGGGGGTAAGTAATTCACAGTCTTAGCTCCTAAGAAAATATAGAAAAAAGAATTAATTTTTAGTGGATTTTTCTTTTTTCTTTTTTTAAATGCATTAAATGGGACGTGCCTTGCTTGTGTGGACCAGAATCGAGGAAATATTCTGTATCTTTTAATCTATTGCCATCAGCTGCCGACAACGTGGGATCAGGACCGTCCATAGCTTCCTTTGCACTGGGCGCATTCGTATCTTAGTCTTAGATAAATTGGTGATAGCCACTTCCGATGCCGTACATGTTCGGGCTGGAATCTATCCGTCCAAACAAGTTAACCCGAAACTTACCTTACATATCCTAAAATCTGAAATCTACTGTGTCATAAGTTCTAGATCGGTTCCAAAGTCTACCTAAGCTTAACCTGTCTTTTTAATTGAACGATTGTAGTAAATCGTCACTTTCAATGACCACCAATTACTATTACAATCCACTGATCACTATTCATATTTAGATACACGAAAAGTATAAAATATTAACAAAGTAAAAATTTCATTCATAAATATAGTCGAAAATGGAAGCTCAGATTAGTATTTTCAGATTACACACTCAACGTTGGATGCCATGGAATATCGTATAGTCGCGCGAAGGCATATACCTAGAAAAACTAACAAACTTGTTTCGGGTTTCAGAGGTCACTTATTTAGAACCTGGAACCTACCCGTCGAAACTTATTAACCAATTTTTGGAACCTGAAATATACCTTGCATTCCCTAAAACCATGCTTATCCTTTCTTTTTGTAAGTTTTACATCTCACGCCACGTGCACTCACTCTTCCAACGCAAAACAATGAAAACCTAACGTATAACAACTAGACGTACATTCCGACCAAAAAAAACAATTAGACGCAGGATCATACAAACGTATTTCGTAACTTTTTTAGATATACAATGCTAAATATTGGAGACATGGCTGAAAATGAAGAGTGATAATTTGATTTTCCTTGATTTCAAACTGGCCCTATCGATGCCATTTGTTAGGTAATTACCGTCGCAAGTGCTGAGTCTCTTCGGCATCGCTTGATTTGTCGCTTGACAAAACGGGCCGGCTAGGCAGGGCCCAACACGAGACGGGCCTGGCCCGACCGCTTTTAACTTTTGTGGCCCAAAAGGCTTGTTGATCCCTCACCTAAAAGCCCATGTTTCAAGTAGGCCCGGCCCAAATATCATTTAACCGAACGGCCCACAATAATCACAAACCCTCCCCAAATATCATTTAATCGTCGTCTTCTTCATCGCTCCACCATTTCTCTCTCTCTCTCTCTCTGACCTGCTTATGCAAAGAGGCCAAGCATGTTTCTCTGGCGCTCCGTGCTCGCCAAGTCCCTCCGCCTCCGCCACTACACGCAGTCGGCCTCCGCGCTCGCCGTCGCTCTCGACGAGCCCCCCTCCTTCACGTACCTCGAGGGACTCCCCAGGCCCGACCCCAAGTACGACGAGACCATCCTCGCGATCCCACGCGCCGCCTCGGGCACGAGCGCCTCCGCGAAGGAGCGGAAGCAAGGGCGCGTCCCGGGCATCGTCTTCGAGCAGGAATACGGCCAGCACGGGGGCAACAAGCGGCTCATCTCCGTGAGGGCCAACCAGATCAGGAAGCTCGTCAACCACCTCGGCTACTCCTTCTTCCTCTCCCGGCTCTTTGACTTGGAGGTCCGGGCAGAGTTCGAGTCCGACGAGTTCGTTGAGAAGGTCCGGGTCTTGCCGAGGAAGGTGAGGCTTTTCTTTGGTTGCCCAGGGAGTGTGTTTCTGTAAAATGTAGGAGGAATTTGATTGAAATCTAGCTTCATTTGGTTCCTCTAAATTTGCTAGGCTATTAGTGGGAAATGCGGTCTGAAGAGTGGGTGTCTAAGTGAGATTCAGTTGTTGACGTGCTTTCGTAGTATATGATGGTTTCAGATTAAGTATTATTGAAGTTAAGAGAAGAAGGTAGTTATTTGTTCTTCTTAGGACGATCACCAGTGCAAGTCTTGACGCTTATTGAGAAATTTCAGGGCATCTATAATTATAACATCAGTTGGACATTGATGTTGGAAGGGAAAGGGAAGAGGAAGCTGATGATTCTCTAATGTGCTGTCCTGTTCAGAATGACCTAAACTAATTAGAGCCCTCTTGACTGAATGCAGAATCACCAATCACCTGTAAATTGACCACCCATTTCGTGTTTTCATGATAATCGAGGTTTTTCTGCTATTCTTTGGGGTTTGAATGCTACAGTTAGCGCTCAAATAGCAATCCTCTGACAAACCGCTAAATTATCTATTGAGTTGTATCCCCAAAAGTCGTATATTCAATTTTCAATAGATGTGGTATCTGTATGATGTTTGATTCATTGGTTCATTTTTATTTGAGTAGCCATTGGGTTCATTTTCTCTCTTTTGGTATATTATTGCCAGTTTTACTGGTGGGTTTGATGATAGAAAAGAGACAACAAATAGTATACAATCAAACCTCTGAATTCTTCTTTTTTCCTCATTGTGTCAGCTTCATCTGCACTCAGGTACGGATGCACCTCTAAATGTTACGTTCATCAGAGCACCCTCACATGCTCTCTTGAAAGTTGAAGTTCCTCTCGTGTACATAGGAGACGATGTATGTCCCGGGATAAGGAAAGGTATGATCTGATGAATTCAATCTGAAGCTGAAATTTAGGAATGCCGTGATGTGAATTGTGATAATGTCTTGGCTGATCATACATATATATTTGCTGGCATCTGAACTCTTCTCATGGATTGGTTCTTTCTATTAAAGTTGTTTAATATTCATTACATGAACGATGTTTGAACTTAACTTACTCAAATGGTATATGATTCTTGAACTGTTGTGTTGTATGCACTTCAACTTGATAACCATGGGCAGTCATCAGAATCAATGACTTATGCGGAGCTTTTGTGATGTTCAGTTTATCGAAAAAAAAAGCCCTAGGAAGGGCACCTTGGTTGTTGTCCGGAAGATGAACATCTGTCTCGCACGGAATTTTAGTTTCTCATCTGGAAGTAATTATGGATCCTAAAGTCCCTATTATTTGATTCTGCTATTTGTTGGACAGAGGTGCTAGCTAAGTTTTTTCTGTCAAATCCATCTATAGTTTCTAAAGGTTGCTGTCCTTGAAAGCATAATTGCAATGGAATTCAGTAACTTCCGTATTAAGGATGGGAGTGGTTAGAAACTGATAAACATGGCATACTTAAGTGCTATAATTGAGTAAGCAAGCTGTACTGCTTACTTCTTGGAGACATAGTTTTGATTCATCTTGTTCTGATGTCCACGAGTTGTTTGGAAGCTCTCTGATAGTCTGATGAAGGCTCATCATTATCTTAAAGTTAGCAGTGATGGCGAGACCTGCCACAAAAGGCAGATTTTTAAGCGGTTTAGAAATTTTTTATATTTCTACAAAGATGAACTGTAATTGGAAACGTTTAATTGATTTGTAGTGTTTTTCTACACTGGTAACAGTTAGCTCACTTATTTCAGTTAATTGTCATATAAAATCAGCATCCAAATATTTGAGTTGGATAACTTCGTGTTGTGGTTTATTTTCTTTCCATTGTTCATGACCCTGGTACTGGCTGGTCCAGTTGAAGTGTTAATTCCCCTAATGATCTCTACAGGTGCTTCTTTGAATACCATTAAGAGGAAAGTTAAGTACCTGTGCCCTGCAGACATAATCCCTCCATATATTGATGTGGATTTGAGTGAGTTGGATGTTGGCCAGAAGTTGGTGATGGGAGATCTCAAGGTTCACCCTGCTTTGAAGCTTCTTCAGTCGAAAGACGAGCCTGTTTGTAAAATCTTGGGAGCCAGAGTTTCTGACCAGAGGAGAAAATAAGCTCTTCTTAGTTCAGATTCTTATCAGCTACATAGGATAGAGGATGGTCACCTCAGTTTCGACGATGCACTCTTCAGCATGCGTGGATGGATTTTTGCCCCAGCAAAATTATTTTCTTGGTAGTACAAAGTTTTTGATGGAGATGGAAGAGTGCAAGGTATCTAGGAGTAGATTGGGGGATGCTGTTCAGTGACGTCATTGGTGACGTTGTAAAATTTGGGATTGTCTTAGCTGAATTGGTTGGGATGATCAGTTGAATTGGAGAAATAAGACTGTCACGTTTTGTCTGCCTTGGGTGCATATGTTGTGTGTAATCCGCGGTATAGCAGCCATCTGAGATTAGCTGCTCTGTTTTACTTTGTTTTGACGACTTTGTGGCGTTTTGGTACAAAGATATTCAACATGCTGCGCTTGGAGGCCTTTGATTTTCCATTTTCATATCTCTGCTCTTGGAAAATCTGCATGTTAAGCACGACTTGCTGATGAATGACTTGGTGAAGACCTTTTATAAAAGGCAAAAGGACACATGGAGTGTCAATGTTTGTTTACGGAGCTCACTTTGAAGTTAATATTTTTTTTTTTGGACCACTTAAGTGTCAAATCGGAGAAAAAGTGATTGCTTAAGTGTCAATTCTAGCCAAAAATGATTACTTACACGTGGTAATTTTTTTTAAAAATCAAGCCACGTGGACTTTTAAACTTAAAAATAAGATAAATTTTTTTAAAAATTAAAATTACATAGAAAAATAACCTTAAAAAAAAAAAAAAAAAAACAGGTTGCAGTTGCAGCAGCGAGAGCTCGTCGCCATCACCGACCATTATCGGCGATGGTGGAGCGGCGGCGGCGAGTGCTGTGAGCTCTCGCCACTACAACTGCATTTTTGTTTTGTTTTTTATATATATTTTTATTTTATTTTTAGTTTTTAAGTTTATTTTTAATTTTTTTTTAATATTACGTGGATATTTTTTATTGATTTTTAATTATTTTTTTGCTGACTAGCATCCTCCGGCGAGACACGTAGATGCCATGTATGCTTTCAGGCGAAGCTCACCGGAGTTGGCACTGAAATAATCGTTTTTCAAAAAAATTGGCACTTAAGTGATCCAAAAAAATATATTGACACTAAAGTGAGCGCCGTACACAAATATTAGCACTCTAGGTGTCCTTTTGCCTTTTATAAAAATTGAGTGGATTCTGGTCTGTCTTGATGTTCTGTCAAAATCTTCAGTTAACTTTCCATTTTTCAATCCCACAGCTTGTGATATGATAATTCTTCTCTGCTTTTTGAAAATTTGCATGTTAGGCAGAACTCACTGATGAATGATCTAGTGAAGACCTTGGAAAAAAAAGTTGAGTGGCTTCTGTTCTGACTTGGTGATCTGTCAAAATCTTCAGTTCCAAACCGTTTGGCAAGTTCATCCTCTTCTTTTTTGCTCGCGGCCCGGTATTGTAATCTCTTGAGTGCTTTCGCTCTTAAGTTAAATTGCCAAAACATTCTTGGTTGGCTTTCCTTATAATCAAAGTCCCTCGAGAAAACTGAACCAAATGCACCGATCAAGCCGACATGACGAGTGTTGGGACAGCTGATAAGAGTGACATTCGTGCGTAAAAGGGAATGTTCCGACAGCTGAACTTACTTGTCGGGGCACTCGATGAGGGTAACGTATGATCTATGGCTACAAGCCTCCTCCTATATATGGTCATGGTCTGCTATGTGTCAGTGGAGCATCTACACTGGACATCCCATTTCTTATTTGAGTCTCTGGGTCATATATTTGATTCCACGCTCCCACCCTCAACATTTAAAATGCCAATATCATCTTCACATGCCCCTCTCGTCCTCTATCTCCTCCTAGTTCTCTTCACAAACATCACTTCCCCGCTCCCGCTCTCGACCGATGGAAGGTGGATCGTCGACGCAACCACAGGGAGGCGCGCGAAGCTCGCGTGCGTCAACTGGGCCGCCCACCTGGAGCCGATGCTCGCGGAGGGCCTCGACAAGAAGCCCCTGGGCGACATCGTGGCCGAGATCCGGAGGCTGCGGTTCGACTGCGTGCGCCTCACGTGGGCCACCTACATGTTCACTCGGCCAACCCAAGGCAAGCGGCCCGTCGGGGAGACCCTCGACACCCTCGGGCTGGCGAAGGCCAAAAGCGGGATGGCTAGGAACAACCCTCTTGTGTTGAGCATGACGCATGTGGAGGCGTACACGGCCGTGGTGGATGAGCTTGGGAAGCAAGGGGTGATGGTGGTGCTGGACAACCATGTGAGCAAGCCCAAGTGGTGTTGTCCTTATGAGGACGGGAACGGTTTCTTCGGAGATGAATATTTTGATCCTCAAGAGTGGCTGAGAGGGCTCGTCGCGGTGGCCGAGCACTTCAATGGGAAGGGCCAGGTGCGTCCCTAATGATACCGCCTTCTAGCGACCGAACATATCAATTATGGAACGGAAAATTGTCAAAAAGAACTTTCAACCTATTGAACTTTTGCCAATTCAATTTTAAACATTTTTATTTTGCCAATTAAGTTCTACACTTTTTCACGTTTTGCCAAGTGAGTCCATCCGGCCAATTTTGGCCGGAAATCGTTTACGTGGACGCCGGCCGTCCTACATAGCACGACCGGAGAACGGCCGGCGCTAACGTTGATTATTCTTTATTATATTTTCGATTATTTATTTTTGGTTTTTTCTTTTATATTTTCTTTTTCTTTTCTTGTCTTTGTTTTGTTTTTTTTTTGTTTTTTTTTTTGATGTGGCTGGCGAGGGACTATCTTTTCTTTTCTCTGTATTTTTTTTCTAGAAGTGGCCGGCGAGGGACCGATTGCCACATCAACACCAGTCGTGCCACGTAGGATGGTGAGCGTCCACATCAGCTATTTTAGGCCAAAATTGGCCAGATGAACTCAATTGACAAAACGTGAAAAGGATTATGGCTCAATTGACAAAATTAAAAGGTTTATGACTGGACTGACAAAAAAATGCAACATGTCTATGACTTTTCGAACAATTTTTCCATTATCGATAGATAGAATTGGACTAACAATGAAGCTATCGATATTGACGTTTTTGGTCGGGAATTAATTATCGGAACTCATATCACGACAGCCGACATCAGTGAGACGAAAAAGAAAACCGATTTTTCGAGATCATCTTAAACGGAATCTAAGAACTGTGATGTAAATAGTGAATGTTTCTCATGACTATGCAAATAAAGTTGTTATATTTGTGGTCTCATGCTTTCTCATTTTCACTGCGAACATTCAAGGGAATGAGATGGAGTTACTCCTTTCGTATTTATTCACACATATTTTCTATCTCATTCTTACTCCGAATATTGTCTCTTGCGTGATGGGGACCGCCCGAAGATCGGAGGGTTCGTGGAGAATCTCTAGATTGGGCCCGACCGGTCAATTGTCAATCCTGGTGCCACCAACGACAGAGAGTCTGTGTTGAGCAGGGCAAATTGACAAATGGTTTCGACGTCCGAGTCATTAATTTTCGACCAAAATTGATGGGAATGTTTACATTAACAAATCTTCAAAAAGTTTATGATTTAGGGTTCATTTGTTTGAGTGAAAGTGTTTTTCGGATTTCACCCATTTGGTTCGCCGATAATGACTTAGTCAACGGAGAATACTTTCCGTTCAATGGAATATTCATGCATAAAGTTAAGAAAGTGAATTCCTAAAATATAAAAAAATGAAAATACTTTCCGGAATTGCTCATCTCGAATTTTCTAATACTTTATTTATAATTTATAATTTTTATTTTTGTATTTTTTAATCTTTTTTTTCTTTTTTCTTTTTCTTCTTCGTTAGCCGGTAAAAGAAAAAAAATATCAAATATCAAATATCAAATAGAAAATGCAATAATATAAATAAATAAAAGGAACATTTAAAAAATCGATATTTTTTTTGCCACGGATAAAGTCATGAAATTGAAATCATTTTCAAATAAGATCCAAACACTAGAAAACATTTTTGTTCACATATCACCAAACAAAGAAAAACAAACCGTTTTCCTGGCTCATTTTCCTTTTTTTTTTTATGAATTTTTCCCCCAAACAAACACACCTTAAATTGCCCAAAGTGAAAGGTTTAGGACTGGATTAGTCAAGTGCAATAAATTTATGACTTTTTTAGTAATTTTTTCTAGATTTTTTTCTCTTATTTTTCAATTTTAGGTGGTGGGACTGAGCCTGCGCAATGAACTCCGCGGCTCACGTCAAAACGAGCACGACTGGTACCGGTACATTCGCCTTGGAGCCACCAAGGTTCACAAGGCCAACCCCAATGTGTTGGTCATCGTCTCGGGCCTAACTTGGGCCTCTGATCTCAGTTTCCTGAAGAAGAGGCCCATGGGCCTGGACTTGAACCGCAAACTGGTCTACGAAGCCCACTGGTACTCGTTCAGCGGTGACCGCAAGATCTGGGAGGTCCAGCCCGTGGACCAGGTCTGCGCCAACGCTGTGCAGAGGATGGACGACCAAGCCGGGTTCCTAGCGAGGGGGGCCGGTGCGGCCCCTCTGTTCCTAAGCGAGTTCGGCTTCGACCAGAGCGGGAAAAGCCGGGCCGACGACCGGTTCTTGAGCTGCTTCATGGGATACGCCACAGGGAACGACTTGGACTGGGCCTTGTGGGCATTGCAGGGGAGCTATTATTACCGGGAAGGGGTCGCCGGGCCTGAAGAGACCTTCGGGGTGCTCGATTTCGATTGGGATGGGCTCCGAAACCCAAAGTTTAAGGAGAGGTTTCAACTGATGCAGACCATGATTCAAGGTATGGTTTCTTGCTTAAATATGTAAAAGTGGTTGTGAACCCTTCATCTTTACGGTGTTCCCTTCGATGACTTAACAGATCTGATCTCAAATGTTTATCTATAAAAACGAGATGTCAATCGGCGGTTGAGATTTACCGAGACATCGAGTAGAGCACCGTATGGGAAAAAGCATTTTCTTAAATGTACCAGGTACTCTTTTAGTTTCTTCTCTAGCTAGGGTGGCACTTGGTGACTAAAATCCATCGGAAGCGCTAAACTTTTCTTAGGGACTTGGTCATGAATTCTGTGACCATGACAGTCATGTACCTAATTAGTTACCACTTACCAGAACTCTTCTTTGGACAGATCCAAGCTCCAATTCATCACTGCCCTACATTATGTACCACCCTCAAAGCGGCCGCTGCATCCGAGCAAATAACAACCACGAATTCGGCGCAACTGAGTGCCGGTATCGGACCAAGTGGAGCCACGACCAAGATGGCGGCCCGATCAGGCTGATGGGCACTCCTCTTTGCCTTGAGGCCGTAGCCGACGGGCTCCCGGCGACACTTTCCAACAACTGCTCGAGCCGGCGGAGCGCTTGGAGACTGATCTCCAATTCGAAGCTTCACGTGGCCGCCATGGATGGACATGGGAATCGCCTCTGCTTGGACAAGAAGTCGAATGAATCTTCCGTGATTTTGACCAGGAAGTGCATCTGTGTGGACGATGAATCCGGGTGCTTGGAGAATCCACAGAGCCAGTGGTTTAAGTTTGTGCCCACCAATACGTGATCGCTAACCACGACCAAACGAATGAGTGGCTTTGATTGATGCATGCGTAGCATTTCAAAGGAGAGAAATAAAGTATGAGAAGAAAGCAACATCTTTAAGCAAAATATAATTGTGCCTAACTTAATAAGTGTTTGAGAATAACCTTCAACAAAGAATTCCTCGAAAAAGAGAAAAGAATCCACCTTACAGACAGCCTTCTTCATTGGTATGTTCGACAAGAAAAAAGGTTGAGAAAGTCAGGAAAGAGATGAAGAATGTCGCCCACTTTGTGTCCTTAAAAGAGAGCGCTAGTGGCAGAATAAACGCCAAATTTTATTTGCCATCACTATCATTATGATCATTTCCGCTAGAGATGAGCGAAACGGATCAACCGAATCGAGAATCGACCGGTTCGATACGGTTTCTGGTTCCATAAAAGTGAAACATGTGGTTTTCGGTCAAGTTCCCGGTTCTAGGAGAATCGGATCAATTAATTTTTTATTTCTTAAATGAAAACCTAATAATCTACTGAGGTTTTTCATTTCTTAAATGCAAACCTAAGTTTAACTAATACATTAAAAATTAATTTGTGTTGCTCACCCTTACCAATAATAATCCATCGGTTCCATTGGACCGCCTGGGAACCAGACTAGACCAGTCGGTCCGGTCCCATGACCATCCGATCCAGTTCTCGGTCCTGGAAATTGGGAACCTGTTCGGTTCGCGGTTCCTTAGTAGGACCTAACCAGATCGGGAACCGATCATCCCTGATTTTCACGTTGATACTTCCCTATAAATGTTGTATTACTCAATTTTTAATTTCATGTGCCAGTAAAAAAGAAAAAAACATAGCTCTCAATGACAAATTGAAAGGCCTCAAAAGGATTTACGCTGCTGCATATACTAGTTAATCATCGCGATCTGTATCACGCGACGTCTTAACGTCCATTTGAATTTTAATTGTTCGGAGATAAAAAGTCCTCTCATATACTATAACTTGATAAACTGTCGACTTAGAAGGTACTGAAAACGTGACTTATATTGACTTTTAGCCAGTGGGATGATCTCTCGCGATTTTACCGTGTACCCATCTATTTGAGATTCATAGCATTCTATTAGGAGCAAATGCATGTTCTCTTTTTGGCCAAAGTGAAAATAAAAGACTAATTAATCACACCCACCGACAGGTGGCCTAGTTGGTAAGAACACTGTGACCTCTTGGTCACATGTTCGAACCGTGGCGTTCGCGCCAGAATTAGGTGGCGTTCGCGCTAACACCTGTGTCTTACTCGGGGCGCCGTGGTGGTGGGGGGAGGCCGCCACTGCGGCCTCCCCGAGGACTAGTCGTGCTTCACAGCTGGTTCGAGCGTAAGCTCGCCGGCCGCGCAGAACCTCAGTTATAAAAAAAAAAAAAAAAAGAAGACTAATTAATCACTTTTAGCTTCACAGGCAGCCCATCTAACTTTCTTGGTCGAGTAAGGCCTTTGACTTTGCTTTTTGAATGGGAAATATGCATAGCCTTGATGACAGGTGGGAAGAGAACATAAGCAGGAAACACTTTTTTGTACGATTATCGTATTATTACAGTATGTCATTGTCGGCCCTTAGGAGTCCATCTACCCTTGTCGTAAAGCTCCATCTTGTACAATTATGTATGTAGAGAGAGATTGTTCAAGTGATAAACGTGCTTAGTTCTCCTAATTTGGAATCGAATTACTAGACTTACGCATTCTTTTGGGGGCATCCGAAAAGCATAGACTCGCGTGCCTTCATTAATTATCCAGTGCATGGGATGGAGATATTGCCATATTCAATGAGGATTTCGGGTGCTCAAAGAGTTATGAGCATCCCCACGTTATAAAAAAGAAAAGAGAGAATTTCAAATAATGAACTGAAATGAGAGTGGCTTTTCATAAAAGGATCCGAAGTGGACTTTGTCTCAAAGAAAGGCCTGAAGTGGCAAATTTAGTCTCAAATAAGGTCCGAAACCTTGCTTACTTGTCAAATCTTAAAATGATCAGGGGCATTTTCGTCCGAAAGCATTTTTGTTTACTTTTCTTTCTTCCTTTCTCTATTTTCGTTTTCTTTCTTTTTCTTTTTTTCTTTTTTCTTCCTTCTTCAACCTCACGGCGAGACCTCCGACTCCGCCTTGGACGACCTCCTCCGCACCCTCAACCGCGACTTCCCCGCAGGAGCACCTTTGACACACTCATCACTTTTACCGTCTCGGCCGCCTCGACAAAGCCATGCACACACTGTCTCGGTGATAGACAGCTTCGGCCTCAATGCCTTGACGCCGGAATTCTACCAGCTCGGCGGCCACCTTCGAGCCTCAGTCGACAGAGTCCTGCTCGACGCGCAGTAGAGCGATAGCCTAGAAGAGGAAAGCAAGCGCCTTTATCGCCTTATTGATTCTGGGCTCGTGGATAATTCTTGATTGTGGGATGGAGAGCACGACAGGACAAGCTGGTTTCTTTTCTTCGTGGATCGAAGACTTGCTCATTCTCTTTCTCTCTTCTTGATTGTCAATTTCCTAAGCCGCTCCATTCATTCGAATTTACAGTCCACAACGCATGATCACATCTCATCGAATGCCTTGGGCTATCTTTGTTCTTTTAAGAAAACGACTCAACTTCAGGCCCTTATTGAAATTCTCCCCAAAGAAAAATATACACATACGTGTTTAAACAAACGGAGTGAAAAATTTAAATGAGCTACCCTCAAAAGTAGATTCTATATTTATTTCATTCTCTTAAGTTTCATGGTGCTTTAATTTTGCATTGAGTTATTGTAGCGTTAGCGCGTGCATGAGTGAGAGAGAAGAGAGTGCGTTGAAGATTTTAGGGTTATGGGTTGTACTTGCAAGGCCCTTATGAATGCCTCACCAAGGAAATTATGAACATCCTATCTATGTTTTATGTTCCCTATTTAAGTAGATGATTCGTCCAGCTACCAAGCTACCTCTCTTTCTGAGTAGTTATTGCCTATTTGTCCTTGCATATTGACATCAAAATTCTTGCTACCAATATATATAAGACCAAATCGAGTTAAACTTTGTGCTGAAATTTAGTGGATTATTAAATTGAATGGCTGGAACTTTTGTTTCACTCGTCAAATGCACCGAACTTCCTAAATTTTTTTTTTTTTACCGAATGACTCACTAAATCGGGATTCGACCGATTTTTTTTAGCAAGATACTGATGTGGCAAACATGGAGATGTTTATTTCTTGGATGCCATGTTATTCCAACATGAGTATGCAGGGTAGGTTCCAACTTCCAGAAAATGTAGAGTAGGTTTCATGTTCCGAAAAAATGGGAAACGTGTTCTGACAGGTAGGCTCTAGATGAAACCTATACGGAACCTGGAACCACTTACCGTTTTTAGGATTTGTGTGGCCTGAGGCTTTTGCTCTACATCATGTTCCCAACGCTAAAGGCTTTCAATCGTGGAACCTATAGTGAAGTGTTTTAGGATTTGAGTGGCTGAAGGCTTTCACTCGAGATGATATTCTCTGCGGTCACAAGCTTCTATGCTTAAGAAAACTCTTAGAATTTGGGTGACCGAGGGCTTTTCGCTCTAGATTGTAATCCAACAGCCAAGGGCTTTCCAATCTAGTTCTCGGGTGCGAGGGACCTCACATATGATATTTGAGGCTCAACTGCGCTTGCCAAGCTCAAGCTCAGGGCTCGACAATGGAGAGGACAAAATCTCGGCTGCGCAAGTGGAATTCGGAGGTGAAGGGGGTAGAGATAGCCAAATGTGGCGGCGGCGGTGGAAAGACGGTCCGGCAGATTAAAGAAACCTTCAATAGAAAACCATAGAATGTATGCACAAAATTGCACCAAGAAATGACAGCTAAACTAGTGAATAGTGTCAAAGGCGATGTGTTGGTAGATATATGTGTAGAAAGAATGCACAAAAACGGAATGCTTGCTCAAATGGCCCAAACACACAGTCTATACTTACTGAGAAGATGGTTAAGTTTCAATTCGACCGAGGGTTACATAAATTTAGGATCCGTCAGACTGTTTGTTTTACTTGTCCGTAAAATGGGGGTAAAGTGGGAGAGCGAGTGAACTAAGTTAAAAAGAAGAAGAAGAAGAAGCACAATGGCATTCATTCATTCAATGTCGTGTCCTTGTTGAGTCTGACTTGCACACTGCCCTTTCACATGACTTCACTGCAACCCCACGTCCCTCCAAACTCTCTCTCTCTCTCTCTCTCTCTCTCTCTCTTCTGAGCTCTCTGCAACTGCAAAACCCACCATTGATTTACCCTCTGCAACTTTCCTTTTTACCTTCCATTTCCTCCATTCACTGTCTCTTCCTTTCTCCTCAACGTCTCTAAAGGGCTAAGCCCCCCACAGAAGATTTTTCCACCTCCCTCACCTACCCTTTTTCGCCCTCCCGTCTGCTTATTCTGGCTCTCCCGACCATGGAAGCTTTTAGCCTCCTCAAGTACTGGCGCGGCGGCGGCGGGGACCCCCACGCCACTTTCGTCCCCGCCACCACCATCTTCGCCACCGCCTCTGCCTCCGATGCCTCCCCTGAGACCGACGACGACGACGACGGCGACGACGGGCCGTTCTTCGACCTGGAGTTCGCCCCAGTCCCCGACGACGAGGACGACGAGGAAAAGCCCGAGGAGGAGGAGGAGAGGCAACAGCAGGACGAGCCCAGCAACGATGAAGACGACAGTGCCAGTGAATGCGGAGGTTGCGACGAGGATGGCGACGACGTGGACAGAGAGTTCGACTTCACGCTCTCTTCTGGGTCGTCCGGGTCGAGCCACGACTGCACGGACGCCAACATTGCGTCGTCTCTCTCTCCCTCCGACGACCTCTTCTTCAAAGGGAAGCTCGTGCCCATCGAGCCCTCCGACCCCGACTCCACCAAGCCTCCTTCTTTTGCCGCCGCCTCCTCGCTACTGAAGTCTGCCACCAAGTTTCGCGTCTTCATGTTGGGCCTCAAGAAGTCGAAGCCCATAAACACGTTGGACAAAGCAGAGAAAACGGAGACCTCGGAAGAGCCGTGTCTCACCGTCACAACGCCGCCACGGAGAGCGAGAGCTCAAGAACATAGCAACAACAAGAAGAAGCAAAGCAGCAGCAGCAAGTTCTTCACGGTGAAGTTCAACGCCGACGAAGTCCCGCTCGTCTCTCTCTTCACTCGCGACAACAGCTCGAGGAGCGCCTCCGGCGCGAAGCCGCCGCAGAAACAGACCTCCGAGGAAGACGCGGCGAGCGGCGACGAGAGACGCTTCGCGAGGGAGGCGATGCGGCGCTATCTGAAGAAGGTGAAGCCGTTCTACATCCGCGTCTCCAAGCGGTACGGCGAGAGGCTGGGACTCTCCGGGCAGCTCGGCCACGCCGTGTTTGAGCCGACGGTGGGCGAGAAGAGTCGGTCGAAGGCCTCGGCCGTGGCGGAGGTGCGCAGCGGCCGCCACGGGAGGAGCCAGAGGCAGGGGCAGGGGAATAGCAGCATCCCGGCAGGGCTGAGGGTGGTGTGCAAGCACCTGGGGAAGAGCCGCTCGGCCTCGTCGGCCGTCGCCGCAGCGCCGGGAGGGCAGGCCGCGGCGCTGGCGGCGGCTTCGAGGAGGGACGATTCGCTGCTGCAACAGCAGGATGGGATCCAGAGCGCCATCTTGCATTGCAAGAGATCCTTCAATGCCTCGCGAGGTAATGGAAAATTTTTCATACCCATCTTTTGGGGACTTTGTTATTTTATAGTCATAGTCTCATATACTTGAGAAAGAATCAAACTTGGCGAGGAACAAAACTTGAACCCCAACTATCATATCATGTGAAATATACCCTGTTTTTTTTACTTTACTTTCATATATTCTAGGATATTGTAGAAGTTTTGCAGCAGAAAGTAATATTCGAATGACGGGTGTTTCTTTTTCTTTTTTGGTGTGGTATGGTTTATTAGACTCGGAGTCGTCGCTGTTGGCGAGGTCAGTGAGCGATCCGCTGCTAAAGGGTGCGTCCAGAAGCTCGTCGGAGGACGGAAAATGAAGACAGAAAGCGCGGGAGAAAAAAACGAAAAATAAGACCCCAACCAAATGTATGATGGGTGGCGTGGTTTTCCGATGTTTGAAATCATTGCCCAATGAAAGGGGGGCGAAGACGAGAAGCGGTGCGCGACTAAGGAAATGATTATTTTTCCCCCATCGGCCGTCAACCGTCATTTTTCTCGACTGTAAATTTTCCGGGAAAATATAGGGGAACGAGGGTGGTGAGGATAAAGATGAACTTCTTGATGGAAGTGAGAGAATCGTTATCAGATCTTTTTGTATGGGGTTTCTGCATTTCGGTAAATGTGATCTGGACTGGAGCATCACTGTCTTGAATATAAATGAATATTGAATTTAGTCTTCTTCTCTCTGGTTTCTTTTGTTTCTTTTTTTTAATGAAAACAAAGGCGTCTTTAGCGGTCAGCGAAGTGGGAAAGTGTGGGCCGGGAACAGTGAAAAGGTTATCTCGCTTTCGCGCTTTTCTTGCTCGTCAAAGCAAAGAGGGATTTGTTGACCACAAAAAAAAAAAAAAAGGCAAGAGAGAGAGAGAGAGAGACACGCACAGAGACGACGGAGACAGAGAGATCTGACAAGTTCTTAACTCTGCGAGACCTCTGTCTCTCTCTCTCTCTCTCTCTCTCGGTTGCTGCTGATGGCGCTTGGAGAATCGAGGATTGAATTGATGGCGATGCATCCAATACCTGGTGGGAGTGGAGTGCTCGCGAGATCAACATCGTCTTTAGGAGATTTTTAGTTTGTCTTGTTGTGCCGCGGTTTTAGACCTGGACCGGACCCTACCTCACTCATTTGCTCCTTTTCTTTGAATTTCGTACTACATGGATCATAAATTAACGGGTGCCTTTCATACTTTTCATCCATAGAAAAGCTAACGATAATCAGCGGGGATCTAAGGGGGGGGGGGGGGGGGGGGGGGGGGGTTAATGTCTCTATACGCAAGAGGACTTTATAATTTGAGTCTATATTTATTCTTAATTTGAGTTTTGACCCATGAATACCTATTGCTATATATTATTTCTTTCGCTTATAGTTGAATGATGTAACAGAAAGGTAAAAAGTGTAAATTACAGTGAAATTCTCTGCTGTTCATGGATGTAGTTTGTTTGAGAGTGAATTAGGATAGACTTTATGTCTCGATTTTTCTTTTTTCTAAGTTTTAAGCAACGAATCCTAATAGACATTATCTATATACATATTTGTTTTATGTCCAAGAAGCAAAATTAATTAGCACATTATTCAAATCAAGGGGTGGTTATCCTAATGTCTACATGGGAACTTGTGGCTCTGAGCTCTCTCTCTCTCTGTCTCTCTCTCTCTCTCTCTCTCTCGGGCGTAACTTTTGTCTTTTCTCTTAGTCCTAGGGTTACTTTTTCCAAGAGTCTTTTTGGACTAATACCCATTATTCTCTCCTATGATCAGATCAATCTCCGAGATTCTTTGATTCAATTCACCATCGGAAAAATCACATCCCAATCCAAGATTAGAAAAAGGCTCCCGCTCGCCGTGAGTGCCTTCGACTCCTTGTGGAGCCACATGTGTCCATTGGAGAGGCAATGTTCCAGAAATCATTTGCCAATTTTCACTCTTCTTCGATCTCACAAAGATTCTTCCTTCCGAAAATTTCATTATCTCTCGAATCCGACGAATTTATCCCAAACTAATTTTAAGATCGCCAAAATATAACGCATTTATCCTCCGTTAGCTTCCGTCAAAATTCACCGTGAAATTATTGAGCTGGATGACACGTGTCAATAACTCAGTTGATGTGGCAAGTAAAAATGTAAGTTTATCTGTTCCCCTGTGCTTTCGACGAAGAAAGGGTAACAGTTTTCCAATCATCAGGCTCTATGAACCAAACTCCACCACCAGTAGAAGGTCTGCTCAAGTATGCCCGAAAATCTATTTGTTCATATCACAGATTTCCATGTGGACTTGCCAGATCAACCCAGTTATTGTCACGTGTCATCCAGCTCATCACTTTCACCGTAAAATTTGACGGAAGCTAATGATGGTAAATGTATTACGTGTGTACCGATTTGAAATTTTTGGTAAACCAAAATTTAGTTTGGGGTAAATTTGTCACAACTATACCAATTCGGGGTCTTCAGCGACGCTAAAATTAATGAGGTAAATTTGTCACATGCGTATCAATTTAGGGATTGTTTTGTGTGTAGTATTAATCTTATTCTAAAGGAGAATAAAATCAAGAAACCATTATTATTTTGACCTTGATATCGTTAGGCAAAAGTAACGATTCCCATCTATCCGATGCCAACCCAACAAACTTAACATCTTAAATTGTCTGAATGACATGATATGCGGATGTTACATTGGGACATGCGCTAACTTTAATTATTTTAGAGTGGGCTGGGCTTGTATTTGAAATACTTTTCTTCTTCGTCCCAAAGAAGGCCACGTGTCAAAGATTGTCTTTCCTTCTGGCAATGGGCCGGACTGGGCAATTTTGCCTTTTCTTTCCGCAATGACTGCAAATCATCGAGGAAGCATAAGCCCTTTGCGAAATCTATTGTAAATAGCCATGCTTTCCTCCATCTTCCATCGTAAAAGCTTATCTAATTTGTTACTACTAGATCTTGGAAAGTATCACGCGATCGTGCTTATAAACAAATGTAATGCAACATAGAGAAGGAAGGGTTCGAGTGGCTGGCAATCGTTTAAGGACCTTCCTGCTTGGGACACCCATTCGAATTCCGCCTCGCTACCTCATTAATTTGTTCGAGACTTGTCTAACAACGGTGGAGTTTAGGTTTTGGATTATGAAGAGACGGTAGAGAATCGCGTGGCAAACCTTTGACACTCCAATTTTTTGTGGTGATTGAGGAAGCGATGCCTTTTAATTTGAGTTCGACCTTTCGCCGTGGAGCGGAAACCGTGACGAAATTCAACCGATTCGATCAAGATGTTCCAAGTTTTCATGGCCGAGATTGAGTCCTCAATCAGGAAATTAATTAGTTCGAGAGCGACGCCCTAACGTAAGTAAAGCGCACGAATCAAATCCGTTCACCTGGAGGAAATGGATGGGATGCTCCATTGTTTTCCCTTGTACGGGAAGCTCTCTTAGTCTTTGCTTATCATCGTGTTGGTCCATGGTATATTATATTATATTATGTCTTCCACATTTTTTTCCTACTCAATCTAGGGATGATATGTTATGTGTACCTAGTGAGTATAGTCAAGATGATCAGGGTAAACATCGGGATTGACATAGCTGGTTGAGGGTGCCGGAGAAATTTCAAACTCAGAAACTGTAGACGACCCCTTCAAATTCCGAAAGTCAGGTGCAAACTGTTTTGAATCAGGGCTACTGATTAGGGCTTATCGGTTCTAGAGTTGGTTGGTTCCCACCCTACCGGGCAGAGTCGATTTTTTCCGGTTTGTGGAACCGAGAAGCGGTGGTATATATATTTATTTCTTCTATTCCCTACAAGTGATAATTTTCCAACATTAAAAGGAGAAAAAAGAAGTTATTAACAAGGGTTTGCTTCTGAATAAAAAAAAAATTAAGATATCTTGGTCCGTCGGTCTGGGTGGTCCGGTTCCTTACGTGGAATCATGAACCAGACTGGTCACCCCGAGAATCACCCAGAACCAATCGATTCAGTTCAGTCCGATCCCCTAGTTGGACTGGACCGATGCACACCCCTGCTACCGACACAAACTAGAAATATGGACTTAGACAGATTCATGAAATTTTCGGAGTATTTCACGATTCTCCAAATAGCCGGATCTTTATACCCATGATTCCGGATTATTAAAAAAAAAAAAAAAAGGGTGATCAGGTTCCGAAGATAATGGGTCATTCATACGTAACATGACTACTAAAGTCTTTATCTCCATTTCCACTTAGACTTGGAGTTCTCTTATTCGCATTAACTACGTTGATCGTTAAAATAATTGACAATGATGGGGCTAACCATAAGGTTAAGCTTCTTCAAGGGCAACCACATATCAATAATTCGAGGTAGGAGGCAAAAGGCGTGACGAATATTTTTAATCAAAACATAATTGGTGATTTTTGTTTTTATCCTATGAGGATACTTTTGTGGACCTAGGGAGAGCGAGAGCCACCGCCGGCGCCGGCGCCGGCCGCCCTTGGATCCTCCGATCCTTGGTTGAGGATGTCGATATCTCACTACGGACTTAATCGTGAAGCAAGCCATTTATGGACGGCTAAGATTTTTTTTACTCAATGGAAAATCTAATTACTTTAATTTTTCTCCATTTTTTACTTAGATTTTTCTGCCATTAAAGTAATTCTTTCTTTAAGTATACTAATTACTTTTCAATTTCGCCAAACAAGTAAAAAAAAAAAACTACATTTTTTATACATAATTCGTGCGTAAATAAATCATTAAAAAAAAAAAAACATTCTCAGGTCAAAGATGAGAACCTTCAGAACGAAACTCGCCGTTGGCATTCTTCTTTCATCTCCTGACTGGCGATCACGTACGTGATCGTGCAGTTCAACCTCACCACCACGTGCTTCCTTATGATTTTCAAGATCCTTACTCTGCCGTCGATCCTCGTGTAGCTCTCCATCGTCAGGTTCCCGGCGGCCAGGTCGCTGCTCAGCCTCGCCGACTTCGCGATCCTCGCCGTCACCACCTTCACCGTCACGTTCACGCGCTGCGTCCGCCGCGCCGCCGCCTTCCCCGCCGGGATCCTGCCCTCGCCGACGACCTCCCCGCCGTAGTACAGCTCCGTCGTGGAGTTGCCGTACCGGAAGGACGCGGCGTTCGGGTTCTTGACGGAGACTTCGGCGACGGCGGTGATGTTGGCGCCGGAGAGCGCCGTACCGTTCGAGACCAGCTGGGCGAGCTGGGGGATCTGGACCCGGTTCATCCTGACGATCGGGTCCTTGACGTGGAAGACGGTGAAGACGAGGGCGAGGGCGACGACGGCCAGGATGAGGAAGAGCGCGGCAGTGATGCCGCAGCACTTGAGGCAGCTGTGCCGGCGGAGCCTGAAGTGGGCCGACAGGGCTTCATCTTCGTCGCTGCGGATGATGTACGGGGCGGGCGCGTCGCTGCGGATGTTGTACGGGGCGGGCGCGAGAGGCCTAGCTTGCTCTTTCTCGGCCATGTCCAGCGGCAGCGGCTGCTGGGGGGGGGGGGGGGGCGGGCGGCCGGGGCGGGCACTTTGTGTTGGAGTTGCCGGCCAAGTGTTCGTAGAAATGATTGGGTGAAGCGTTCCTGGGGTGTGGATATTGGGTGGTATTTCTTTGTGGACGCGTCTCTGCACGGGCTTCGCACGGCACGAATGTTGACTAATGAGAAAATTCAGCCGAGTGTTTGTCGTTCGGCTGACCCAATGACTCATACGGAAGCTTCTCTTTGTCAATAATTGCTTTTATTTATCTATTTATTTTTCTCTATTAAATAATGGAATTGGACTGGGATTAAAGTATTTGAAAAAATTTAAGTGTTTGTAATTGGATATTTGGTGCATGTCGAACGGCCCATTATATTATTGTTTCTTCATGTTTTAGATGCTTCTTGAGAAAGACGGATTTGTTCTAATGATGGTCCAAATCGAATATATGGGCACGCACAGCTCAATTGGGCGGAGTTAATTAACTTAAGGAAAAGAAGGGCAAGCTTTAGCTGCTGCTCGCTGACCTCGTCGGTGTATTAATATTTTTCATCGTATTCGTACATCTAATCATACAATATCATCTTGTAGAAAAGCCCAAAACCCCCAGTTTTGCAGGAAAAAAAGAAACACCCAAACACGGGCTTTTCATAGAAAAGACACCAACTTTCGCTAAAGGGACAAGCTTGGCCCTCAATTTCAAGTATTACATAAAAGGCATCAACATTTGCCCCAACTTATATTACCGTATCTTACATCAACATCAATTATGAGCACATGCAAAGTTTCCCTCTCCAATAACTACGGCTTTGTCAAAAGGCGGTGTGCGCCTAGATTCGGCGTCCCCAACACCATCTCTTTATAGAGACAACAACAACGCCAACAGATTGAAGAGCACAGAAACGCCTTGTGAAGCCCAAATCTATTTCTAGATCGGAATAGAATAGCATTCAAATCTAGATCAAACTCTAGATCGAGAGAGAAGACCTGTAAAAAAGATACCGGTTGATCACAAAATCACTTTTAAATAAGCTGATGGCTGAAGGCAGTAACAAAGGAGCCTCGTAGACTCGCGGAGAGTTCGACTATATGAAGCAAGTATCGGAGCCTGAGCGAACGAGCAGATCCGGAAGAGAAGATTCTTCCAAGGCATTCCCGCTTTAAATTTTAGAGCTCTCGAGACAAAACTCTCCCACTTCCGTAGAGGAAGTCGACAATGTTGTCCGATCAAGATAACCTAGAGCCGCATGAAATGACATTGTTAGCTACTACCCAAACCTAGGGTTTCGTCTCTTTTACTTAAAGCCGCGGCCCAACTTTCTGTAACAACATCACTTGAGCATGAGAACTATCCTAACAAAATCTAAGCCGCACCCATGAAGGTAATTCCAGGTCCTCAAGTCGACCACTCCCTATTATGTTTACTTCATTATAAATAATGCCTTTGTGTGGCGGGAAAAATTGTCCAAAAAATCATATATCTATTGAATTTTGGCCAATTCAGTCTTAGATCTTTTAATTGTGCCAATTGAATGCTAAACCTTTCAACAATTACCAATTTAGTCATTCCGACCAATTTTGAACGGAAATGATTGATGTTGACTTTAGCCATCCCACGTAGCACGGTGACGCTAATGTGAATTTTTTTTGAAATTATTTTTTATTGTTAAGGGCCGACTAGGGGCCGCTGGCTGAGGCTCGTTGACTCTCGTCGGCCACTGGGTGACGAACTGCGGGCTCTCGCTAGCCATGTATGAGGGTTACGAAGCCCCCGCCGGTAGCTGACGAGGTTTGTGGCCTTCGCCCAATAGTCGGCACTTCGGGTCTCGGTCGGTGGTTGGCCGCCCCATGCCAATTCTTAACTACAAAAAATAAAACATAAAAGAAAAAATTTTAAAAAAAATTCACTGCGTTGACCGTGCCACGTAGGACGGCCGACGTCTACGTCAGCAATCCCGGTCAAAATGCAATAAATTTGAGACTTTTTGAACAATTTTCCTTCATGGGGCAGTGGTATCAGAAACACAATGCCCTAACTTTCTTTGATTTCGAGAAATAAAGAATCAGATTGTGCATGGTTAAATTCCAATGAATTCTCCACGAAAATGTCATTTGATGCGACGACTTTGCAGTAAAGTGGTCTCTAACATAACTGTTGCACGGGGCTTTTTCCAAAAAAAGGTTCAATTTTTTTTTTAAATACAGATTTGCGTCTCGTTTGCCAAAAACTACCTGTTTGGGTCCCATTCGGTGGTATGGCCGCCAAACTGGGCAGTTCGGGGGTGGGCCTACTGAACTGAGCCCGGTTCGGTAGTAGAACTATAGAACTGGACTCAGTTAGTCCCACAACCCAACTGGGGGAGGCCCCCCTCTGCCGCAACGCCTAGCGCCTGCCCCTTCACATGAAGGCATTCAGAAGCCTCTGAATGCCTGCAGGCGCTCCGTGAACCCTTCAGGCTTCTGATACAAATAACAGAGGCCTGAAGGTGAATACGGAGAGAAAAATAGAGAAACGAGAGACAACTGAGAGAGAAAAGAGAGATTTGGAGGCCGTTCGTCGATTTCCGACGTCTCCGTATTCGCGGTCATTGATTCCGGCGACGTTTCCTCACCATCGAACCAGGTAACGATTCACTTTATAATCTATTTTCTTCTGCCCTTCGCGTTTTTCGTTTCGTTTTTGTCATGTTAATTTTTTACACACGGCAGAGAAGTTAGAGCAGAAGAGCAGAGAAGTTAGAGGAGACCAAGTATCCAGATTCTCATCTCGACGCATGCACGCTTTTTGGCTCAAGGTAATGCCTATATCATTGTTAGGGTTAATTTGAGCACGTTTTGGTGTGAAAAACATTCTGTTTTAGTAGTGTTGTTGTTTTGTACTGTTTGGTCCGAAAAATATCTTGTTCTTGCGCTATATATAACTCTATTTTGCATGTCGCTACATATCTCGCGAAAAATGTTATGCGTATTAAACCCTATTTTCATCATGATTTTTGAAATTTTGGATTTTCAGAATACTAAAAGGATAACTGAATGTACATGTCTCACAAAAAAATTTGTGCAAAACCCTGGTTAGATCTGGACTGTAGGATGTGGTAATTAGATCGGACGATGTAGATTTGGTCTTTGGTTAAATCTAAGCCGTTGGTTTTAGTCGCCTAATCCAACGGACGTCGGCTAGCCACGTGGGCAAACCTAGACCGTAGGATTTGTTCGTAATAATAAAAATTTCCCAGAATACAGAAAAATCAGAAAAATTTGAAATAATAAAGAAAAATGCCCAAAACTGTGTCGTTTTAGTCTCGGTTCAAACCCGAGTGGGTTTGGGCCGGCTCTTCGGGTTTGTGAGTTGGGTCGAACCGACCCGATCCGAAAAATGAATAGAAAAAAAGTAAAAAAAAAAAAGTAAAAAGAAAATTGGAAAACAAATAAAATCAAAATAATAATAATAAGAATCTCAAAAATTAGGATTTGGTCAATTAATTGACTAGATCTTATTCTTGATGATTTTGGTTCTTCATTCCTTTCTAAATGACGATTCTACCCCTTATGGGTAAATCGCCTCGGAATCATTTCAAAAAATTTCTAAAAATCACAGAAAATGTGGGAACAACCATATTTAACTAGTCCAACTTATTTCTGTCGATTTCGATTTTTCAAGTCTTCGAAATAGAAAATTGGCTGTGAAACAGCCGCTCATGCCCTAAATCCGTAAATATTTTTAAAGAATACCTAAATTCTTAAATATTTTTGTGACCCTATTTATTTCATTTGTTATATTGATAGTTATAAGGTTAATTTGTCAATGTGTAGGGAAAAATATTTATTAAATTATAGATGGAAAATAATTTGTAATTTTTTCATTTAGTAGAGTGTCTTCTACATCTTTTGCGATTGTGTACAATAGTACGAAATGAATTTAGATATGATTACGAAGGTGGACAATGTGCTATGTTTGAGTTTGGAAACATATCCAGATTTGATGAGTTACGTGCTACGATTGAGCGCGAGTTGAATATAACAGAAAATCAGTATATTTCTAGTATGATGTATAGACAACCGATTCAAGCAACTGGTCGTAGTATGTATCAAATTGTGGAGATGCATCATGATGCCGTAGTTAAGATAATCAAGCAGTTTGCACGTCAATGTGATTTTATGGGGTTTGTACAGTTTTATGCAACTGTAGATGAACACCGACCGATAAATGATTCAACTGGGAAGGTTCCAATATTGGTGAAGATGACGTTGGTGTGGATAATCAGTACGTGGAGTACGATAATAACAATGATAATGAAGAAGAAGAAGATTTATGGTTGGATAGTGATGATGGTGATGAAGAAGATGACGGAGGTGACGATATTGAGGCTTACTACAACGCACGTTGCAGTAATCCCATTTTACCGTTGGTACATCCACCGCCTCATTCAGAGATTAACTATGATATGATGCAAGTAGATACAAGAACCAAGCCGGGCCGTATGGTGTTTGATCCAGCAACAGAATTTCATGTTGGGATGTCATTTCCATCACGAGATGCGGTGCAGTTGGCTGCAAAAGAGTATTCTCTAAGAAGAAATCATCACTTTCGCAGTGATGAGACAAAGAAGAGAAAATATATTATACAGTGCGGGAATCCAAATGAACCGTGTGATTGGCGGTTCCGTGCATTTAATAAACTAGGTGACCTATTTTGAAAAATAACTAAGTATAGTGGGCCACATACATGTTGTAATCTGCAAATGCCAAGGGATCATCGGCAACTTGATCAGAAGTGCCTCTGCAGCCAGATAGAAGCAATGGTTGCTGCCCAACCAGATATCAAAATCAAGCCACTAATGGTCGAGATTAAAGACAAGCTGGGCTTCGAATCTACTTACGTAAAACCTGGGCAGCTAAACAAATGGCGATTGCCAAAACTTTTGGAGGATGAGATGAGTCATTTGGTCAGTTGAGAAAGTATATGAATATGATGAAGTCAATGAATCCAAGTTCTCATTTTGTGATCGATGATTGCATGAGCCAAGATCATAGTTGTTGATTCAACCGGATGTTCTGGACTTTCAAGCAGACAATTGAAGACTTCCAAAGTTGTCGTCTTGTGATATTTGTTGATGGAACTTTTTTGTACGGAAAATCCCGAGGAACGCTCCTTTGTGCAGCCTCATTTGATGGCAACAATCATATATTTATGTTGGCATTTGCTGTGGTTGATCGGGGGAATGGCGATAATTGGACTTGGTTTATGGATCTATTGCGGAGATATGTCACTAATGACCGAGAAAATATTTGTGTAATATCAGACAGGTATAAGGGGATTCTGAAAGCAATGGAGATAAAAGGGTGGCGTTCTCCACTTGGCCACCATAGATATTACATTCGGCATGTTGTCAGCAATTACAATAAGCAATTCAAAAATGCCGAAGGGAAAAGAGCTGTTCAGACGGCAGGTAAATTTTTAAATTTACGTTATTTGAGGAAAAACGTGTTCATAAATTTGTGTGACAAGTATTTATTATTATTGTAATGTACAGCTTACGAGAATAAAAAACGGAAGTTCTTACACACCATGAGCTGAATAAGTGAGTTGCATCTAGAAATAGCTAAATGGTGTGAGCAGATTCCAAGGGAGAAATGAATGAAGACTTATGATGAAGGAAGGAGATATAGATCGATGACAACAAATTTAGTTGAATCGGTTAATGGGATGCTGAAAGATTTTTGTGCTCTGCCAATAACAGCTATGGTGAATAAGATATTTTATCAGTTGACCTACTATTTTGACACCAGAAGAACGACATACATGGCGCAGAAGGTAGAGGGATGGGTATATACTCAATTTGCGCGTAACATGCTTGAGGAAAGTCCAGCTAAATCGGCGAACGTGCACATGTGAAAATTTCAAGAGATGACAATCCCATGTTCCCATGTAAATATAACATGTCAAAAATATGCAATTGATTACCATGCGTTCGTAGATGAATTCTATACGTTGGATCAGTGGTATCAGTACATGTTTCATCCATTGGGGCATCCGGATTACTGGCCTGAATTTGACGAGCTGCTATTAGTGCCAGACCCGAATCGTATTAGGGAGAAAGGAAGGCCATGTGCATCACTGATACATAATGAGATGGACTGGAGTACGCCGAGTAGTAGCACTTCGCGTAACGCTTGCACCAACTATGAAAAATTAGGGCACAATAGGTAAACTTGTGCATACAGATTGGCCCAGGAATAAAATTTAGATAGTGTGTGAACATTGAATGTAATATATCTGATTTCCATACTCAATTTAGTTGTGTGAATTATGTAAATTAGATATATGAATTTTTTGTAATGTTATAATATCACAATTGTGCGATATTTAGTAAGTTCTTCTGTTCCATTTGTAAACATGGCACAAAGGAATTACATTCAGCCGGGACCTCGGGACGATTCATTACTTACAGAGCAGGCCCGACACAGATCCCATTCCATATGGAACGCTTAGGTAATTAATAAATTTAGCAGTTGATCTATCATTTTGTATCAGTTGTATCGTAATGAAATTGCTACTAACGGTTAATGTAACATTTTACAAATAGATGAGAATCAACCTCTTAGATGTCAGCGAGATGAATCGACGCTACACGAAGATTTTTTTAGCTCATGGATTGTTAGACACGTTCATTTAATCTAGAATATTTTACCAATTTTATTTTATGAATATTTTTTGTCAATTATTTACATACTAAATAAATTAATTACATAAATACTAAATATTTATTAATTATATATCTTAATAAATTTTTCAATTAATTATTGATGCTCTGATTAAATTTTTCAAGTGCGAATAGATTGGTGCTCTGATTAAATCAAGGGAGACTGACCATACCGTAGGAAACTAGGTATAATCTAGTTTCCAAAACAATCAACGGCTCAGAAGATGATCAACCGAGCGAGTCATAACAGTGTCGTGAATGTGCTTGGGTGCAAGCTCAAACTTAGAAAAATTCCCCACGCGTTCAGATCAGACTTTTATTTTATGAACTGTTCCCAACACTTGGACAGAAATTTGCATTTCAGATCAGACTAACAGAGCCACTTGACGATATCATATCCCACTCTACAAGATGAATCTACAACGAATATGCATACCTACGATTTCTACTACATGAAGGGAACACAATGGGTTCAAGATTAAGAGAACGTGTCTAAGATTCCATGAGCTAAAAAAATCTACCAAATCAAAATTTTAATAATACATAACAATCATCAACCCTAATTACATTTAATGATGATGTTGTCCTCCTACGCGGCCTCCTGTTCCGCAATCAGGTTGTCTTCGTTCTTCGGCACGCCTAGTATTGTACTGACGATGGCGTTCTGGATGAGTAGATGACGAAGGCATGTCATGTGGTATGAAGCGTGACTGTGATGTGGATGCATCATGAAAGTCAGGAAATATGCAATTCTCTGATGATACATATCCTACTATAGACGGGTGTGGGAAGAACTCGGATCCATAGGCACTCGGAGAGTTAGTTGGAGTGAAGGCGAAATCGGATCCCTTATGAAATGGACTGGCAAACTGGCTAAACCCTGTATTTAACCCCGGCGTGAAATCTGTCGTATGATAGGTGAAGGGGTAGGAGATGGCGTCATCAACTGGATGAGCTCGAGTGGGCCTCCGGGTCGACTGAACAGTCTCAGGTGGGTCATCCTCGTCCGGTCCAATGGGTGCTGCTGTAGGTGCTGATTGGGGTGGTAGAATCATTGTCAACCGCCTCTCCTCATTGAAGGCGCATAGCATTACCTTAGATATCTTATCTATATGCCGTATGTTCTCCCGAGATATAGTGGAAACCAATCGTACGATTTGTTCCACACCATCACACTGTTCATGAAATCAAAGTCAACATAAGTTATCAAATGCTAATAACTTATGTTACTAAAAAAATAATTAATTAAGTAAATTAAATGTGCTTGCACTAACCGCTCCACCTACTGCACCTCCCGTGTAAGAAATTCACATCCATGTGTGTTTGCGGTACCACTTCATATATTCTAAATGATAGTGAAATAGCTCCATTGCAGGAGCATAATTGACTATGTGCTCAAGACGATTGTTCCATATACCAATCCACTCTCCGTGAGAATCGACCCAATTCCTTGTAATTGCCTTTAATTGAATATTATGAAAACCTGTATGATTACTAGGAGGAATAGGTATTGGCTGCTGCATACCAAACTGACGAAATACTCGGTCTAGATAATGCCACTCAACGACGTGGAAATAGATGAGTGGGACACAAGCCTTCCAAATGTGTTCTCCCTACAGGCATTAATCCGGTAGACTCTGGAGAATGTCATCGGTGTAGGGCTCCCAAGTAATCTGTTATCGTATTAAAACATATCAAATTAAACGAAGAATTAATTTAAAAGGTAACATTACATTGAACTCGTTGGTTGCTATCATGACTTATATCTACGGTTGCCATTCTATCAAATTGGTAGCGCAGATATCGCAAGGTATGTGTGGGGACCATTGTTGTCTGTAGGGGTTGAGTCCAGCTGCATAAACAAAAAATAAGAATATTTACATATATTATACGCACTGAAATAAATTTATGACTCACGAACTGAAAAAGCAATAAATCACATACTGACTACCAAGAGGTACATTTGGTAAAGGATCACGGCTTTTGTTGGATAGGGTGACACAACTGAAGTGATCCCACGCCCAAATCTGCAATACATGTAGGGCACCACTGATTTGGTGCGCTGATGAATTAGTCGCATTGCATAGCTCCTGATGCAACCACGCAAGTGCTGCTGAACCCCAACTATACGGCGTAGGATCCTCGAGGTGCTCTAGTAGTGGAAGAAAAATCAAACTACCCTTAGCACCTGATTTGTCTGAAAAGATAGATCCACCCAATTAGAGAATCAATGCCCTAGCATGCTGTAGTATGGTAACCTCACCGGCATCGTCAGAAATTACACCAAAGAGTCTTCTCAGCAAGGCTATCTTTACCATCGAACCGGATATTTGACTGGCTGGGGGGCGGTGACCAAGTAGATTCTCACAAAGATCGAGCCAACTCCTACTAGTGGGGTAAGTAACTGCAAGTCCATCAATGGGAAGCCCTGTTAGCACTGCGATATCCTGCAATGTGATCGTACATTCACCTTCCGGCATATGGAATGTGTGAGTCTCGAGCCTCCATCGCTCGACCAAAGCTATAATCAAATGGTGATCAATTTGCCAAAATCCCATTTTCCAAACTCCGTAAAATCCCGAAGCTCGAACATACGGTTCCATGCTTTCATCAAGTTCAGCTTCGTGTAGCATCGATCCATCTCGCTGACATCTAAGACATTGATCCTCATCTATCTGTAAAATGTTACATTAACCATTAGTAGCAATTTTATTACGATACAGTTGTTTCAAATTACAGATCAACTGATAAATTTCTTAATTACCTGAGCGTTCCATATAACATGTGATCTGTGTCGGGCCTACTCTATAAGTAGTGAATCATCTCGAGGTCTCGGCTGAATGTAAATCCTCTGTGCCATGTCTACAAATGGAACAGAGGAACTTAATAAATATCGCACAATTGTTATTATTTTTTATTTTATTTGTTTTCTAATTTTATTTTTTTAAAATAAATATCACCATGTCCCGACTGATTTTTTTTTATTTTCTGCATTTTTAATTTATTTTTAATATTTTTCTAGCTGGGTCAACTAGACCCAGGCGCCCAGCCTGGGTCAAACCCCCTTGGGGTTGACCCAAAACAATCGTGCCGTTCCCATTTTTATATATATATATATATTTATTTTTTTTTCTAATTTTCGTTTTCCTTTTTTTAAATTTACTATAATTAATTTTTTTTACAAATTTTCTGGATTTTTCCAATTTTTTTTTAGAAATTTCTTATGATTTTTTAGTGATTTTTTTTTAGTGATTTTCTGATTTTTTATTTTCTGCATTATTTATTTATTTTTTATATTTTTTTGGCCGGGTCAAACCCCCTCGGGGTTGACCCAAAAAACTGCGTCGTTCCCACTTTTTTTTTTTTTTTTTTTTTATATTTTCCAAATTTTTCTATTTTCTGGAAATTTTTATTATTACAGATAGATCCTACGATTCAAGTTTGCCCACGTGGCTATCCCACGTCCGTTGGATTAGGCTCCTAAAACCAACGGCTCAAATCTAACCGAAGATCAAATCTACACCGCCCGATCTAATTACCACATCCTACGGTCCAAATTTAACTAGGAGACCTAATCTAAACAGTGAAACAGCTCAAAAAATGAACAATAAAACGTATCATCACATGCTTGAATCGACTCTAGAAAGGATATTTGTGTTACCTTGATCCGTAAAGTGAGATCCGAGCTGGTTTGAGGTAGGAACTCCACTGGACAGCACCTCCACAGTGGGCTAGACGAACAGGGCGAGTATGGCAGCACACGGTGGAACGGCGCGGGACTACTTGCGGCGGATGACGGCGGAGCACGGGTTTCGACCGTGTGCTCTTTCTCCTCCACACTCTTTTCCTCTTTTTATTGCCTTCAGGCAATAAAGGGAACTGCAGGCGCCTGCAGGCTTCACGTGAAGTGTGAAGTAAAGGTGCAGCTTTAGCAGTGTTTGGCAGCTTGACTGCCGAACGGAACCCCTTCTGGTAAATAAAAAAAAATTAGACCCAATTATATTTTTTTTTTTTCAGATCCATTTTTGAAAAAAGCCCATGTTGCAGGACCTACTTTCTCTTTTTTTATAGCGATAGAGGAGAAGCAAAGGCGTCTCTCGATGCCTATCCAATCCAAGAACTTAAGGTCGTTAATCAATCCTGGTGACCTTTGCGTGCATGAGAGCATTCACTCCGTGAATTTTGCTGATAGATGTGTGGAAAAATTCAGGCTAAACATGACATATCAACGGCAATAAAGAGATGTCAATACATCGTGAGAACTTGAAATCTTTGATTAATAATCGAGTTTATGGTTACATTAAATGCTAATTATAATAGGAAAAACCATAGGCGAATTTTCAGTTGCTTCCTCAAGATAAAGTTGATTTCCTTAAAACTTTGGGTCGTGCAGGCAGATGAAGATTTGTTGGGTAGCTTTACTTGAAGGGTTGGGAAAATTACCAAAAGAAGTCCTAAACCTATTGCAATTGTGTCAATGCAGTCTTAAACTTGTTTTTTTTTTTTTTGTCAATTTAGTCCTAAACCTTTTGCATTTGTGCCAATTCAGTCCATCTGTCCAATTTTGGCCAGAAGTCGCGGACGTGGACACCGGCCGTCCTACGTGGCATGACCAGCTCTGATGTGAACATTTTTTAGTTATATTTTGAATATTTTTTTATCCTTTTTTATTTTTTGTTGGACTTAGGGTCGGCAAGGGCTCGCGGCCCCTTGACAAATCTATCTAGGTGAGGGTGCCGCGGCCCTTGCTGGGTTTGGGCAAGGGCCACGGCGACCTCGCTCGTCCCGAGATTGGCGACCGTCGCCGGCCCTAAGCCAGGGAAAAAGAAAAATTAAAGAAAAGAAAAGAAAAAACTATAAAGAAATTCAAAGTATTATTAAAATTTGTTTATGTCAACGTTGACCGTGCCATGTAGGACAGCTGGTGTTTACGTTATTAGGATTCGGCGCACAATCACAATGAAGTAAAGCGCAAAAAGAAAGAAAGAGAAATCGAGACATGAGATTTTATCCTGGTTCACCCTTAAACTAGGGCTACATCTAGCAAAGGATCAACGCTTTCCTGTCGTTGGGGAGTATGAACCACACTCCAACACACGTCAGCTATTTTCAATTAAAATTGGATGGACATACTCAATTGGCAGAATGTGAAAAAGGTTTAGACTGATTGGGCAAAAACAAAAGGATTGAGGCTGAATTGGCATAATTACAATAAATTTATAACTTTTTTGGTAATTTTCCATGAAACATTTGAGTGGAAATCAATAAAACTCTAATGAATGAACTACACAGATCTCCACCACTTCATTTTCCTTTCACAGGAAAATCTTTCCATGGACTAGGTGAAGAGAATTTCTTCACCTTGTACGTCGAACCACCGTCAAGCTTTCCTAGCTTAATACTAATATGTAGTTATTACTCAAAAGGTTGAGCAAAACAGTTTAGCCTATGTCCTTACTATACGATTCATGCAACAATGAAATAAAATCGAAGCTAAGCTATGAAAACTAAAAATGGTCGACAAACTAAGTTTACAAACTAGCATTACGAAAAAAGGAGTTTAAATAAGGGAATAGACTGCTATGCTCTAGTGTGAAATTTAGTGGAACCACTGTCAGCTATTCTAAAAACTTAAGTTAATAGATGAAGGCGTGATTAATCAAATATTATATCACCTCCCCACATACTTAGTCTAATCTTTTTTCTTTGTCTAAGAAAATGTTTCATTAGGGAGGCAAATCGGTACTTAGAAAGATATGAACTTAGGACCTCTTGCTCTAATACCATTTGTTATGGGCCTATAGATTCTTGGCTGCGAAATAGCCCGTGTGGCGCCTGGTGAGCCGAGAACATTAGGTTGGCCTTCCTTTGGTGTGGCAAATTACATCCCCATCAAACAAGATTATACGATGCCCAGTTTAGCTCGGGCATCTAGTACATTGAGCGAGATACACAGAACACTTTAGTAAAATAACTGTTTCGGCCTGCCATGGCCTCATCAGGAGAGCGCCATCAACTCCTGATTAGTTTGTACACAAGAGGCTGACCTCGCCTTTAGAGCTCCTCAGAGTATAACCCGTTCTATTCTAAAACTCCTAGCACAAACGCCATGATGACACTCCCACGAACCAATTGTATTATCCCTTATGCATCACTCACTCTTCACCCTAATGCCACGAAGCTCAACTCTTCAGCTCACTAGAATACGAGATAATTCGGTCTGTGACATTCTCCCCTACCCAATTTCGCAACGCCCTTATCGCGGGCTGCTCTATCGCTCCCATGTGTTCCTCAACCATCAATGACACTCCCTCGGGACTTACATGAATGGCAACGCTCGCCCAATATAACAGGCAACTGCACTCCATCGCTGGCTTGCCCCAATCAGAGTTGTTCTTGCATCTCCGGTCACTTGCATTGTTCTTTACAAGTGTAGCATCCCGAGCCTACTATACTCCCTCGACATCCTATTCTTTCGCGTACTAAGCTTCTCTTGATCTCAGTGGACCAATGAAGGTTACTCTCCTTGTTGGAAACGTGGTAGCAGACCTCCTCATGAGATTCACCCATTGATCCAAGAATGTTTTTCCTATTCAGTGAGCAAATTCAATTCATTCATGACCCCTCATTGCCATCCTAGAAGTTAGATGTGAGCCGCAGCTTATCCTAGCTCTCTTTAGCCCCGGCGGTCACTCCTCGCCCCCATAGATCGAGTAGACTACAGGCTTTCCCCAAGCCTCCTACCTATTGGAGGGATCCTATTCTGATATCATTTGAGAGTATTTGGGATCATCGTCAACTATTCCAAAAGTTTAAAATTTTGGATGGATGCGTGATTTTTAAGGTCCTGCATGGCAACGATTCTGATCCGAAAAAGTGATTCTGATTAGAATTGATTTTTCTGATTCTGTTTCCTGAATGAGTTTTAGAGAATCAGAATGTGTTTGGTAACTGCATAAATTTTTGTTCCTGAAACATAAACGAGTTTGGTAACTGCACAAAATTTTTGTTCTTGAAAATAAATTCTCTTCCCAAATTTTGTCATTTAAGTAAAATAATTACGTAGTTACTTTGTGAAATTTCATCATACATTTCGAATTAATTGAAGGTTAATTCATATTGATTGTCTTATATAACATATTGCATATAACATTTTTTCGTGCTATTCCGTCTAATTGTCGTGTCATAACGAGTCATTTTAAGCTTAAAAAGAGAGAGACCGTGTTAGGTTAGTGTGTGATTTCAGATTAACTCGGGCCCTCCCAAGCCTATATTAAATCGCAACGAGAAAATATCAAATTCGATCTTAGTGTGATGGGTGGCATGTGTATGTGTACATGAAAATGGAGTCGCCACCTGTCTTTGAGGAAGGTAGACTAGAACCTTATCGAATTGTCGGGAGAAACCGTTTGATTCATCGCAACCAGAGAAATCTAGGGTCTGGGGACTTGGTTAAGTCGGTGTTTCCACCGACGCCCTTTGGGCACTAAAGTTGAGTGTTTTCTAAACGCGTTTCATGCAAATTTTCAATTTATTTTCAAGCCTATGAGATAAGCCAATGCTAAGTATTCATGCAGATTGTTTTTGTCTTTTTCCAAATTTTCTAAAACTAGACTAAATCTAAAGTACCTAAACCTAGGGAAATCATAACCAATGAAATCAGATGCGCAATCAAGGAATCATGGCAATGATATATCACATCATAAAACCCTAATGAAGCCCTAAGGCCTTAAAGAAATGTGGTTCGGGTTTAATTTCAAAAGTGTTTATGATTTTTCTAAAAAAGAGCAAAATCTATGAAATCTAGGGAACTAGGCCAAAATTTATGAAAATGAGGTCAAACTAGCCTAATCTAAGCTTCTTCTATTTTTAGGATTTTCTGAAATTTTTCTGATTTTTTAGAATTTTTCCAAAAAAATTTAGAATTTTTTTATTTTTTATTTTTTATTATCTTATGTATTTTTCTTTGAAAATGAGAACTCGTTCTGTTTTAGGTCAAGGAAAAGTGATGAGAGAGCTGAAGATGTGGAACTTCATTCTGTCTTATTATTCTCAAAAGTGATTTTTTTTTCCAAAATCAACTTTTTTTTTGTTCTTGTTTTTGCTCCAAAACTGTTCCCGGGAACAGAATCAGAATCAGAATCAGAATCATTTGCGTTACCAAACATGATTCTCATCTTTTTTTGTTCCGGGAAACAGAATCAGAATCGTTGCCATGCAGGCCGTAAATGTTCCATCACCTAGAACATCGCGACCTTAATATTTTGTAACCATTGGAACATCATGCCCTCAATATTGACGATCCAAAGTGATTGTCGCAAATCTTTTCAGACTCTCCTTGTTTGGGACTTTTCGGACCTTCTTCGTAGTTAATGAAAATCTTTTTCGATAAAAAAAAAGAAAAAGAGATTGTCGCAAATCATAATTTTGTGATGCCCATTGGGCATAGTAGTCTATCCCAATATTCAAAGAGAGTGATTTTCGATCTCAATAAAAAAAATCCAACGCATGACGACGCTCGTCCAAAAATCACATGGATTTTCCTTCTGTACTTGTTATCAACCTCGCTACAATCTCAAGCTCTATGTTTCGACCAAAAAAATAAAAAGCTCTATGTCAATTTTTTTTAATGATTTTGTGGACCTCACCTAATCAAATAGTAAATACTGCCCCAATAATGGAAAACCTAAAAACGAAAACAGAAAAGGCAAAAAAATAAAATAAAAGTAGAGACGAAAAACGAAAGAAAACACCACTATCAGTTACACCGCAAATCCCGGACCATCCGACCCTGTAAATCAAGGCTCATGGTGCAGTTCATCTCCGCCGTCCGCCACCTCTTGATCCACCCCACCACCGTCACTCTCCCTCTCATCTTCGCGTAGCTCGTGAGCTTCACCATCCCAGAACCGATGTCGCTGGTCAGGTTCCTTCTTCCATCCGCCGCCAGCTCGCTCGACCTCACCTCCATCTTCACCGTCACCCTCTCCCTCTCCCTCGCCCTCGCTCTCCCTCCGCTGATCTTCCCTCCTCCCAACGCCGTCCCTCCGTAGATCACGCTCACTACCGTGCCGTTCAAGAACTCGAACCTCCCGAAGTTCGTGTTCCTGAGGACAGCCTCACCGACCATTGTGGCGTTCAAGGAAGCCGACGACGAGGTCGTCGCGGCGGTGGAGTAGTTGAGGGTCCTGACGTCGACGCGGCGGAGCCTGAGCTCGGGGGTCTTGACGCGGAGGACGGTGAGGGCAAACCCTAGGAAGGCGGCGCAGAGGATGACGATCAGGGCGAAGGCGTAGACGAAGCACTTGCTGCTGCGCCGCTGGTTGCGGCGAGGAGGCGGCCTGGCAAAGGAGGCGAGCTCCACGTCGTCGCTCCGGAGGTGGGTTCCGGGGAGCACGATCGGGCGGGTCGGGTCTTCTTCAGCCATCGCGAAATTGGAGCTCGGGGCAGTCACTCACGGGGGTAGATGGGTTCCTGCGTCGTTTTGAGGTGTTTTTTTTTTTTTTTGTCGGTGGACGTGTGGATGATCGATGGCAGAATCGGATTGTACGTTACGAATGCATTTATGCGTATATAAAGCAAGAGAGGGAGAAAGGTGACGATCGTGTTTCAACTTTCTGCAACTTTCAACGACCGTGTGAAGCTGAGTTGAGTTGGTCCGTGCTCCGTCGCTGTTGCTATTTGAAACGCCGACGGCGGTGAAATAAAGTAAAAAAGATAAAGAAATTTGAACGGGAGACTCGAGAAATTGGCCTTGCCATTGGATTATAAAAAGGCAATCGTGATTTTCTGTTTCTTTAATCCTTTCCGGTTACGTTGAAAATGAAACGCGGAGGCGTGCGTATAATGTATTTTTACCGGTTCGCGTGGCGGAAGGCGGCGTGGCATCCGACGTGGAAGGCCGCCCGGTCAACAAGCGACCACGTGCTTGGAAAAAAAAAAAAAAGGGTCTCCGTGGTACCTGGTTCACGTGAGCCGGGCTCACATGCACCGTTAGATGAGACTCACGTGATCGAACATGAACATGGCCGTGGACTTGGATAACTTCAATCAGGGTGATTGGTTCCACGTCTGGTCCGATTTCCGGGCAGTCCAATCATTGGACCCGTCGTATTTAAAAAAAATAATTATTTGGTTAGGTTCGAGTAGTTCAGTTGCCCCCTGGTACTGGACCTACTGCAACCGGTTCTAAATTTATGGAACCGAGAATCAGATCGGAGCCCCCGAGAATCGGGCATCAGGAACAATCAGGCTGATTAGGTCCGGTCCGGGCGATTCCAGCTTCGATCGGTTCATTATGCTCAGCTCTAACTTCAATGCATTCATAACATTGCTCTAGGTGTTGGGTATCGTTAACCTCTTCTCTTCTTTGTAGTTCCCTATTATTTTTTTTCCCTTTTGCTATTTTACTTTAGTTTATTGCGCGAGAATCTAATGTATCGAATTACTGTGAAATTACGAAGAATCACGTCAGATCTTTATGTGGCTGGTTTTTTTTTTTTTTTTGGTCGATATGTGGCTGGTTAATTAACTAACTATTTGCGATTATTAATCTTTTGGTTAACGTTTTGAGCAATATGTACTCGATACATTAGCGTGTACGTCACCAGGATGATCATTCCTAGTAGCCACTGTAATCATACGGATCCTGAACATTAGGGGTCTTGATTCATTAAAAAGAGAGATGGGAAAACGTTAAAAAAACAAAAAAGAAACAATTAAAATACAAAGCAATTCATATTAAAAAAAGATATTCAAAAGGCCAAATGCAAAGATTTTTTTTTTTTTTTTGAGAATTGTGCTTTTCGACGCATTTAATATTTATAGAAGAATCGCATGAAATGGTTTCTTCCTCGATGATTCTGTCTGATCAAGGCCGTGATCCCGTCTTTGCTTCTAGCTAGTCTTCCGTTTGAAGAGTTCTTAGAAGATATTTCTCGTAAGTCGTAACCGATCGATTAAATTAATCAAGGGCCGTAACCTCGAATGAGAATGAGCGTGTTCTAAACATGCGGCTATGTCTAAGTAATTGTTATATTGCTATCTACATTAGATGTATATCCTGCATGTGCTGCAATAAAATTAAATTGTAGAAAATGCAAGTGGGGGTAGGTGAATAAATTGACTAATGTAAATAAAATGCAACGCGAGCTGACGTATCAAATATTCTGATTCTGAGCTTTGCTTCAGCGGAAGTCCCCATGACCCGACGATTTCTTGATTGTTTTCTTTGCACTTCTCAGAAACTTTAAACCGCTTGAAGGCTCAATAAACCTTGATCCGGAAAGATTATTATCTCAAATTATGTTGATGCTGTCACGCAGAAAAGAACAAGGGAACACATCAGACTTTGATTTCTTAGTTGTATGTGTCGGGAGCGCGCAACAGAAGTCTGATATCTTCATCAGGGCACCAAGAGAGAGCCCAAGTCCGAGCCTATCAACACATCTGGTTGGACCCATTTTCACTCAAGAGCTTAAGCCAATGAGTTATAAGTCAACGATGATATATTGACTATTTCATCTCACACTAATTCATCGACGTGAAACGTGTGAGCTTAGTGTTAGGTTTACACTCGCTCAATTAAGGTATCCTTTTGCATCAGCATGCCTCAACTTAAATCTCACTCTGTTGCCTTATGAAAGGCGCAATAACTACAATGTCCACCTTCATTCTTGGTCTCTTTCTCCACACCGAATCATGAAGGCCAATGACTACACACAATGACCACCGTTACCCTAGGTCTCTTTTGCTAGACCGAACCACGAAGGGTGCTCGGAAACCGTGTTGATCACAAGATTGACCGTCGGCTCTGATACCATTTGTTTGGAACACGAAGCAGAGACTCGATACATTCACTTGTGGAGATCGCCAAGAGAGAGCCCAAGTACAAGCTCGTCAACATATCCATTTTGACATATCTTCACACACAAAATTAAGCCAATGATTTATGAGTCAATTAAGATATATTAAATAAGCCACACCACACTAATGTTTCGATGTGGGACTTTTCTGACATAAATAACATGTTCATGTCAACAGTATGAGTGAAGAGAAAATTTACGAATAGGAGAAAACAAAGTTAATAATCTTCCTTTTGTGTCGAAAGAAATGCAAATAATAATCGAGTATTTTTACTATTAATATTACTTGAGGGGAAATTGACCAAAAAGTTCTAACCTATTACACTTTTGCTAATTCAAACCTAAACATTTTAATTTTGTCAATTGAGTCCTAAACATTTTCATGTTTTGCCAATTGAGTCCATTAGGTCAATTTTGACCAAAAATCTTTGACCTGTCCTATGTGGCAAGGCCGGCACTGACGTGAACAATTTTTAATAGTATTTTAATATTTTCTTAAATTTTTTTATCAATTTATTTTTATTTTTTTTCCTTAAAGTGGCCAGTGAGATTGGCCTCGCTTAGATTATTGCGGCCTTTGGAAGGACAACATTGAACATTTGTGTCATTATAACTTTTATCAACTATGTATCAAAAGTTCAGAGATCACATTAAAAAAATTAAAAATTTAGGGAAGACATTGTACATTAATATAAAGTTCGGGGACCACATTGAACAAATTTAAAGTTTGAGGATTGCATTTCAAATTGAGTCAACATTTATGGACCATTTTTGTCATTATCCTTTTTATTAACTATTCTCCGGACAAGTGTCACCCATCCATTGGTTCAATAAGTGGGTATAATGCATGATATGAAAACTCTTCATGCAAAAAACCCCCTCTTGGCCGAGCAAGAAAGGGGAGGAACGTGCAATTTTTTTTCAAGAGAACGGCGAAGCTCTCTTCCTCGACAATAGGAAAATTCCAGCGTGCAGTTTCACAAAATATACGAGTGCACATTCGTTTTTTTTTTTTTTTTTTGATGACCGAGCTTCCGCCTTTCCCGCCCTTTCCCCTTCGGGTAATACGAGTGCACATTCGTTAATCGTTGGATCGTGCTTAAATTTTTGGAGGGTCCGATAAGACATTATTCTTGAGTTTGTTTGGTGGGATTGGTGAGAAAATACGTGGAAGCATGTCTTTGACGGAGAAAATCAAACCAGTCAGACTGCTGGATCAAGACAGGATAGTTCAACGTGCGATCTCGTAAAAACAGAGTATGTGTTCGTTCTAGGTAGGAATGCATTGAAATTTTGAGGAGATCTCTACAACACCTCGTTCTGCAACCCCACCAAAGTAATCGAGCATCAAAGATTCAACGACCCAGAGATTCAACCAAGAGCTACGAACTATTACCGAGCCCAATCCTTCATCGTGATTCACAACAATTCCGGTGTTCTTCCGGTCACTGCCGCCGCAGGCAAGCATTCTCACCACCAACTCCCCACACCAGTCACCTTAAATTCCCCTAGTCGCCGATCTCATTAGAGTCAAGGTCCCAATTTAGGTAATTTCTTAAACTAAATCCAATTCAAATATTCGATTACCTAATTTGGATTATTTGATTCTACTTTGATTTTGTGTGAGATTATAGGCACTGCCCAAATAGGAAATTTCATACTTTTTTCGAGTTGTGCATATTAATGTTAATTAGGGTTTCGATCTTTAAAATATAAGACCGGAACCCCGATTACCTTGATTTCCTATTTTGGGTGAGGTGTATATCTAATTATGTGGGTTTATTTTATATAAAAAAAATTGCATTACATTCAGGATAGATTGCATACATATTAGTTTTCTAATTGAAAATTGCATATCTGGGAACCTTGTATTAGGAAATAATTAGGATAAAATATTTCCTAGTTGAAATCACAAAAAAGAACATGCATATATCACATAGAATAACTTGCATCATTGCCATGTCGTCGTTGCCATGTCATCATATCAATGTCATTTAGTTATTGCATGTTCAGGCTCATATAAATTAGATTGCGTGTCATATTAGAATTAAGTTCCATAAAGATTGTATTTAGATAATCCATGTCATGTCATTAGTTAGGTTAGCATCACATAGACAAATGTAGAATTAAATTGCATCTCATGCATTGCATATATAGTTTTAAATTCAAACAAGAAAAATCCAAAAAAAAAAAAAAAAAAAAACAATCCTCACTGCATTTAGAAGTTATGTTTAGGGCATGCATTTTCTTCCATTAACATCTTGCATATATTGAGAAATTGTCATAATGAAGTTATGCTTTGCTTTGCATTGAGGTTATCCCTATTTCTAGCAATTGATTTATTTATTGCTTATTATTTGACTGCACATTCACATGATCACCCATCGCATGTTAGTAGATCAGGCTTACAATTGATCAAGACTGACTGCTAAATAATTTTTAAAAATAAAAAAATATATCGAAATGGCGTTAGATTTCTCTAGCTTAACCAAATATCCGTGTCCATGATAGCTCTGGTGAGCAGAAGTAAAGCGTTCTCTCACACTTACTTAGGTTTCTAATCGACTCGTAATAGATTAGTGGCGACTTCTAATATTGATTTGTATGTTTAATCGACCCGTCCTAAATTTTTGGGCTTAATAAGCCATTAGCTTTTCTTTTGATGGTTCACCTCTAAAAATATCATGAGGGAAAATTACCAAAAAGTCCTAAACTTATTGCAATTGCGCCAATTCAGTCGTAAACTTTTTTTTGGCCAATTTAGTCCTAAACCTTTTGCATTTGTGTCAATCAATCCATCCGGCCAATTTTGATCGGCTGACGCTGACATTGCAATTTTTAATAATATTTTAATATTTTTTAAAATTATTATTTTTTCTTCTTCTTCCTCGGCTGGAGGAAGAAGAAGAATAGAGGGCCGGCGAGGCCAGATCTGGCGTGAGTCTCGCCATGGCCGAGCAAGGCTCGACCTCACTGTCGTAGGGCGAGGTGGAGCTGGTCCAGCGATGGCGAGGTCTCAACCCTCGCCGGCCCTCTGTTCTTCTTCTTCCTCCGGCCGAGGAAGGAGAAGAAGGAAAAAAATAACTCGAAAAAATATTAAAATGTTATTAAAAATTGTCACGTCAACACTGACAGCGCCACATCAGCGTCGGTTGGCGTCCACGTTAGTACTGGCCAGCCAAAGTTGGCCGAATGGACTGAATTGACATAAATGCAAAAAGTTTAGGGCTGATTTGGCACAAATACAAAAGGTTTAGGAATGAATTGATACAATTGCGATATATTTTTGACTTTTTTGGTATTTTTCCAATATCATGACAAATTGGACCAACCATGAAATGGCTAAGCACATCTAGAATCTCATTCGTCATTCTCCACCAATTGGATGACTCTTGCTGAATAATGCTAAGACGCGCTTGTTTGTTTGTTTTTTACTTTTTTTATTTCAAGCAAATTGCCGTTATGGTGGACCCATCGCGTAGAATTCAGTGCAATAATCAATTTTTCAAAGTGATGATTCTTTGACCATTGTGTTCCCTTAACTTTGTAGAATTTGTTTCGCCAATTGTTTGTCCCACAAGGAAAGCATATATTAATGTTTCACATTATGACGACCATCTCGAATATGCACTCGTGGAATAACTTGCCAGTATAGAGGTGAAAAAATGCTGCAATATAACAACTTTGAACGATTCAAAAACGTTTTCATTCGTTCATCATAATTCTCTAGCGTCATGGGATTGGGAAGAACAGTCGCTATCAGTTATGATGAACTTCATGGGAAAGAAAGAGGATATGAAAAAGAATTGGCGACGAAGGTGTATCGACTGAAGTTGATGAGCAGCCAATCCATATAGAAAATCAGGATACCAACACGTGGGATTTATTACATGGAGATTGTCTAAACATATGATCATTCAAATAAAACGTGAGAATCTATAAAGAAATGGTAAAAAGAAAGACAGAAAGAAAGAAAGAAACTTTAGCTTGTACAGATGATCATTTACAAGTCACCGATTCAACGGTTTGTGCAGAGACGTTGATCTTCATGGTGCAATCCATGCTCGTGGACTTCTTCTTCTTGAAGATGAGCATCAACCGGACCTTACCGTTCAGATTCGCCGAGCTCGTCAGCGTCAGGACCCCGGAGCTCAGCTCGGTCCCGAGGCTCGAATTCGAAGTGCTGGACAACGAGTTGGAGCTCAACGTGACCGTGGCGTCGATCTTCTGCGTGGACTTGAAGTCGGCCTTGCTCTTCGGGATTGCGACCCGCCCCACGGTGGCATCGCCGTAGGCGAAGACGACGGTGGTGGAGTCGTACTTGTAAGGGCCGAAGTTGGGGTTCTTGAGCCTGATGGGCGCGAGGATGGTCATGTTGAAGGACGGGGAGTCCGACCCGGTGGCGAGGGCCTGGATGCGGGGTGTCCCGACGCGGAACTTCGGGGTGTGGACCTTCATGATCACAAGGACGAAGACGAGGATGACGATGACCTGGAACACTGCGAAGGCGGCGATGTAGGCGGCCAACTTGAGCCTCTTCTGGCGCCTCTCTTGTTCCATGTGATTGCTCAAGGACTCTTGGTCACTTCTAGGGTTTTGGGCACTTGATGGCGCAAGAGGATTCATTTGCTGGTTCTTCTCCATACTAGGGCGCTCTCTCTCTCTCTCTCTCTCTCTATATATATATATATATATTTGGAGATGTTTTTTGCTTCTTTTTTACGTGTGATTGGACTTGTGGTGGGGGTTTTATGTACGGAGTGTTTGAAAAAACAGATGGGAAATCTTGTGTCGTCTTCGTTTTTTCCAGATGCCAAACGCGTTGTGTAAGGTGGGAGCTTTTGACATTTCTAGATAGTTATGGTGACTTTCCGGGAGTGCTTCTCGCAACATGAAGACTTTGGGATCTAACTTGTCATTAGAAGCTTCCATTTTTCTTTATATATTTCAGGGCTGTCAAAAAGGCTCGCGCCGGCCCTGCCAAAAAATTTAGGAAATTTTCAGGAGAGATCTTGAAAAAATGAATGCGTGTACTGTGCAGAAAGAGCAGTAAAGAACATAATGTGGATTTGAGCATCTACCGGTCAAAATTGATCGGAATGACCAAATTAACAAATCGTCAATAGGTTTATGATTAAATTGGTACAATTAAAATGTTAAAGATTGAATTGGCCGCCGTAACACAAGTTTAAAACTTTTTGGGCGATTTTCCCCACATCGGCTATGACTCTGAGGATGGTGCATAATTTCTCTTTATTACTAATTAATAAGTCAAATTAAAGGCTTCCTTTTCCATCAGAGTTTCTTCGGGATGCGAATGCCTTTATTTTTCCCACCACACACACATTAGGGTGCGTTTGTTTCGCAGAAAACTCCATGAAAAAGAAAAAAAATGATTTCTTTTCTAGGAAAACAATGTTTTCCTTTGTTTGGTGATATGTGACCAACTTGTGTTTGGTTCTCATTTGGAATAAGATTCAATCTCATGACTCTATCTCAAGCAAAAAAATAAAATTCATATTTTTAAATATTTTATTTATTTATTCTTTTCTTTCTTCTTCCTCCATTGCGGCGGCCGGCGGCAGTCACAGGCTAGCTCAAGCTCGTCGACCGAAGACTAGCTCGAGGCTCGCCAAATGCGACAAGCTCGGGCTCGGCTTCGGCCGACAAGCTTGAGCTTGCCTATGGCCCCCGCTGGCCGTTGCGGTAGAGGAAGAAGAAAAGGAAAGAAAAAAAGAAAAAAAAAATAAAAATAAAGTAAAATGTCAAAATATTAAAGTATTAAAAAATCAAAAAGTCTAATATTAAAAAATAAAAAAATTGAGAGGAACAAATTCAGAAAGTGTTTTTACCGCTTTAGATTTAGAAATTCATTTTCCTAATTTTATACAAGAATTTTCGGTTGACCGAAAAATATTTTCTGTTAACTAAGTCATTTTCGGCGATCCAAACTGGTAAAAGTCCGGAAAACTAATTTTCGAAAAACACTTTTGCTGAAACAAATGCACCCTAACTTTTAATCTTTATGAATGTGTCATGTGATTATTGAGGCTTGTGATTTATTATAGGACAATACCACAAAAAGACCACCCTTACCTTCAATACCAGTTTGCATCCTCAACTTTCAAAGTTACATTTTGCATCCTCACTTTACATCACAACTCACAACATACATTTACTCATCATATCGCCATTTCCTTTCCCAATGTCTCCCTACCACTTTCCTATGTACTTCTTCGTACCTAAAAGCCCTACACCAACCCCCCAAAGCAGCTGCAGTAGCCGCCGCTACTGCCCGCCGCCAAGCTGACCTCCGCCGCTCTCTGAGGAGGCTGCTCCACCCCGTCTCCTCCGTGCGTCTCTTGCTCGCCTGTTCTTTTCTCTGTGCCATATCTGTCTTGTGAGACATTTTGAAGGTTGGTTTCAGACGAAGTCAACTTGGTACTGTCCTTGATCCAGGTTAAAAGCAATAGAGGATGCAAAAGTGGTAAAACTACAAAATGTGAGGAGGGTCTTTGGTATTTTCCCTGCAGTAACGAATCTAGTATAAGTACGCCAAAGATAGAGACGAAACATAAGAAAAATCATCAGCAAAACGTCCTAAACAAAGCAAAACTCGTATATGTCACTACAAAGAATGAACAACACAACCAATGAATGACTCAAGAACAATACACGAGGTAAAATTTACAATCCAATATTGTCTAGGAACACCGTATCATCACTTGCACTTAGTAGTCACGGCACGAGTGCCTAAATTCACACTCAACGTACAGTCCATCACGCCGCTCTTCTTCCTCTTCATCACCTTCAGCAACTCGACTTTGCCCCTCACCTTCCCGCGGCCGCTCAGCGTCAAGACCCCCGAGTTCATGTCCGCCCCAAGGCTCGCCGTGCTCGCGAGCCTGCCTGAGGTCACGTCGACCGTCATGTTGAACTTCGCGGTGTCCCTAGCCTTGGCACGACCTTTCACAATAGCGGCATCCCCGACCACCGTGCCGTTGTACGTGAGGCTCATCGTGCCGTTCCCGTACCTGAAGTCGCCAAAGTTTGCGTTCTTGATGGTGACTTGCGCGGTGAGCCTCATGTTGAAGGAAGGAGAAGACGTGTCGTTGCCGGTGCTGAAGCTGTCAACCGTCACCGCGCCAAGGCGTACTTTGGGGCTGCGTATGCGCATCACGGTGAAGGCGAAGATCAAGATGATGGCGGCTTGGAAGATCACAAAGGCTGCGACGTTGGCGAGGCATTTCGTGTTGTTTCGGTTACCCTTCATCGGTGCAACTTGAAGGTGATGTAATGTGTGAAACAAGGAGAGGGTTGAAGAAGAATACGTCGAGTGTAAATGAACACAGGCACGCACGAATATATAGAGGCAACTTAATTGAGGTGTGGACAAGACAACACGGCCTTTCTTTGACCAATTTCGTGAAGTCATAGGAGGAAGCTTCTGCTGGGCGTTTACCTGGGCAATTCACTGGGTCAATGGAACAAGACTCGATAAAACACGTCTTAGAGAGGCCGCTTTCTTCACGCGCAGCACATTAGCGACAACAATCAGCTTCCTTAATTAACTTCACAACATTTTTTATTCGACAGGCTGAAGAGGTGCCCAAGTTAGATTCGAGAATGTTCTTTTAAGGAAAAGAATGCTCTCATTTTGACATGTGCATTGGGAGATCGGCAACGACGCTCGAGAGTGAATCGTTCCTATTTCTATTGTTATGATATACTTCAAGAGTCTAACCAACACAAAATGACAAAAAATTCCAAATAAAGGCTTGAAATACCCTTATCTTCTCAAATAAAAGCGTAAAGTGGATTTTATTTCAAATAAAAGCATAAAGTGATCATGTCAATCTTAAAGAAGGGCTCGACTTCTTTGGCCAACCAAATTTTCCAGCCAATCATGGGCAGTTTCGTTCTTTTCGTTTTCTGTTTTTTTTTTCAATTTTTTCCTTTTCTTCTTTCTTTCTTTTTTTGTTTTTTGTTTTTTTCCTCCCTTTTCGTCGGTGGCCGATTTCAAGCGATGGCCGGCCATCGAAGAGGGCTAGGCGAGGACCGGAGGCGAGGCCACCCAAGGCGAGGGTCGCCGAGTCATCATCAGTCGCAACAAAGAAAAAAAAAGAAATGGAAAAGAAAAAAGAAAATATGGAAAACAATCCAAAAAAATTGAAAGGACGGAAGTGCTTAAGACGAGTTGACGAGGTTAAGCCCTTTTTTGATAATGACATAATCACTTCATATTCTTATTTGAAATAAAGTCTATTTCAAACCTTTATTTGAAAAAATGAGGGTAATTCAAGCACTTGTTTGAAAATTTTCCCAAAATAACGTAATAAAGTGACGTGACAAATTGTAAGTGAACATATTAATTTTGATATACGTCACCCTTGTTCCTCGATATGGTTCGATGAGAAGCTAAAAGGCAGTGGCGATCCTCTCTTCCATGATGGTTTCTTTTTTAAGCAAAGACGCAAAGATCTGTCTCCTGGCAAGGAATTATTTCTCCAACAGTAACCACCGATACTTATCTCCATTTTCAGCTGCATATTGGTGGGAAGAAAGCCGCCGAGGCCATCGGCGGCGTCGTGCACGTGCTGGCTGGGGTGCACGGCAGACTATTTCGCTACTTCCCTCCTTGATGACTCAGAAAGACTGTCCCATCCAAAGTCTGCCTTAGCTTCGTCGCTGACATGATAAGCTGATTTATATACAATTCATTGAGGACAAAGGGCAAAAGAATAGGCACTCCAAATGTTCGTACGACGTTCGCGCAAAAATACAGACTCCTCACTACCAAAAACAACAAACAAAATGCAAACAGAGGACACGGCAAAGAAGTAACACAGTCGGAAAGGGAAGGTATTCGCCATCAATAGACATGATGTGACAATGTTGAATGTGGAAGATGCTCTTGTAAAGCAAATCGTCGAGCATGAAGTTGCAGTCCACCACAGCTGAGTTAGCATTCCCATTTCCTCAGCTCCATACCATCGGGAAGGCTACCTTCTACCTTCTTGTCACCCACTTCCTTCCAGTTTGTAGAGAGGACTGTCCCGTTAGACTCGACCTACATAATGGGTCGAAATTAAGCAAAAATATTGGCATTTTCATGGAACGCCTGACAACACAGGATTGAATACTATGGAGCTCGACAATAAGAAGTCCGACCAACTTATCATCTGCTTTCATGGAACGCCTAATAACACGGTTGAATACTATGGAGCTCGACGATAAGAAGTCCGACGAACTTATCATCTGCTTAACCAACCCCACTTTACCCCATTTCAAAGTGCAGATTAAGGAAAATGCATCTAGTAAGACGAGCATAATCAAGGATCTAACGTGCAGAGAAAGTAAACAAGAGATCTGGAGTCTCTGGAAATATTGCAAGCATGAGAGAAAATGAGAAAATGGCAGGATTCAGTAAAGGATAAAGTTTTGGATCAGGCTAAGGGGGAGAAGCTCCTAAAGAAATGGAGGTTGAGAAATATTATTAAAATGTCTCCACAGAGAGACAATGGAGGGCGACAAATCAATTGTACAGTAGAAATAAAATGTACTAATTTGTAGAACTTCTGAGATGCAGCAGAGAAGTAATGCTCTTACAAATGATTTTGTCATAGCTCTTCTCGCGTCTTCATCTGCATTCTGGAATATATCTCGGAAAAGCTTGTTCAAAGCTGCATCACCGTCAAGCTTCTCATCCTTTTCCTAAAATTATGCAATTATGCAGTTAGCCATTGGATAGAGCAAACAAAGAATAAAACCGTCATGGAGACTAAGAAATCATTAGTAATGTCCGGTACCTCCTGCTTGACTTGGGCTTCCAACTTGTCCCAGTCTGCAGCTCTATTTTTCGAAGACGGGTATGCAGGTCTGTTTGGTCCAACTGCAAAAAAATGAAAATAGCTGATTAACTAGCCAGAGAAGTAGATGGTTTTTCTCTTTCTACAGAAACATGGGACACCAGTTAAATTTGGGTCATCTAATAAATTAAGAAAGGCACCTACCTGATGGCACATTGACTTTCTGGGGAACTGTAGCTTCTTTGCTATATTCAAGAGACCTCCAATATAGGATTGCCTCAGCTTTTGCAAGACGGACCTCAATTTTAGTCGATAATATTTGGTATCTACACTTTTCAGGTATTACCTGATTTGAATCACATCAAGCATCAAACATTAGTCACAGCGAAGTAGGAGCAAAATGTAGGCAAGCCAAAGCTTTCTTTTTCACACTAGAAAGACCAGTAAAAAAAAAAAAAACAGAAAATAAAATACATTTCCATATGCTGACTGAACAAAGTGGAGTTCGGCTCAGAAGAGAAAATCTGATGCAAATAATTCCTGAGGATATCCTCAAACGAAAGATCAAAATATGCACATGCAAAAGCATTTCAAAAGGGCACTTAACCAATCAAACCAAAAGCAAGTGCTATAACAAGCGCTATCATCAGAGAAGCCTAAACCGGATATGCAAAACAAGAAAATGAGCTGCATCCAATTAGAAACCAAAAGAAGCTCTTCAAATTACCTTGCCAAACAATCTAGTTTGAAAGTTATAAGCGTCACTGGGCACATTGATTCTCACACTTAGCTGCAAGATAAATATACTCGCTCATGTCATCTATATAGGGGTAAAATGAAAAACACATTCTACATCCAATAAAAGAAATTCTTTGAGAGATGGAAACATACAATTTGTTCGCCAAACTCAACAAGTACATCCTCTGGTGCGACACCCTTCGCAAATATTGTCACAACAACTTCATCTGGTTTCTGATAAAATTCATGTCTGTTGAACAATGAGTTGTCCAGTCATGCGACTGGAAAAGTACTTTCTGGAAAGTGAACTATGAAAAGCTACTCTAAATATTGACAACCTTACTTATATCATGTAAATTGCTACAGGATGAGGAGGAACAAGTTCTCACAGACAGCAACAAGAAGACCACATTTGCAAGGAGAAAAGCTTCAGACCAACTCCAATTTCTAGTCTAAGTTTACTAGTTATCCAAGTTTGAAAGATAGCTGATCATCATCTTGAATTTATTATTTTGAACGTTCATGTAGTAGGGTCAAAGCAACTAACTTGATTCTTCCTTATGTTCACATGCAAGCTTCAAATCCGCACATCAATGACCAAAACAAGGAAAATATCTTCACTTTCAACTAACAAAGAGAAACTTCACAATCGGCCATGTGGCCACTTAAGAATCACGGTGCCAAGCCAGGTTTTATGTAGACAGCATAGGTAATATTGCAAGAACCTGAATTTGGGCTTGACTGGTTCGATTGCATTAATCTGCTGTGCCATTCCATGCCCTTTGTGAATTTCTTCATCTGCGTCAGCATTTTGATCAGATGGCAGGGCAGTGACAAAGGAAGGTGGGGCACCAACATGTGCCTTCTGATCAGTTACATCCTCTGTGGAAGCACCACAAATCAAAATTCAAGAATATCAACGGAATTAACCTAGTAAGTTAGCTAGCATCTATGACAACTCTTCGACAATAAATATTAAAATGTATAAACAATGGCAAGACAGACATTAAAGGCAGCATGAAAGCAAATGCAACATGCAGCACAGAGAAAAAAATTCACAAAATCCAAGAATGATGCTAAAACAGGGGCAACAGCCTGATTCTGATTCTAAGACCATAAAGGCAGCAAAATTAACCAATTAAATATGTGCAAAATGTTAACAAGTCATGCACATAATGAAGAAAAAAAGCCATCTCATATCATTGCCGATTCTTCTGTTGACCTGGTTAACTGCCAGTACTGTGTTGTTTCAATTAACATTTTATGCTGTTCTTCAACTTTCATCAGTCAAGACTGTCGTGAGACCTAAAAAAAAAATTACATAGATGCCACCATAACACAGTCTGTTTATGTGTACAACAGTACACATCTTTAAGAACTCTCTGAAGTTCCAAACAAGTCATTCTCACCAAAATCTTTTCCATATAACAGGGGCACACGACATTCTGAGCATTCTTATAAGAAGGTTAGAGCCATGTACGAAGGTGCTCTGATTTCCATGTTACCATGCTGGAGTCAAGACTTAACTTAAAGAGATAGGAAGGTATAGCTGATTTGGTCCTGAAAGAAATGATACAGAGCCAGACCATGCATTACTCACCACTTCTACTCTACCCAAGAAAAAAAAATCCTCAAACCTATACAAGCTTCTATTTTCAGAAATACAGTTAAAACTATCTCAGGTACATTTCTATAGTTCAAGGCCCCATTTGTTTGGCGGAAAATGATTAATTTGAAATTTTTTTCCTAAAAACAATCGCTTGTATTGCTTAAAATAATTAGCCAATGGAAAATGTTTTCATTAACGATAACGATTCATGTCTAAATATTTTTGTGGACGATAAAAATGTATTTCGTTCATTCATTCTGTAAGCGATATAAGCGAACTTTTTTAGGAAAATGTTTTCCAAATCATTCATTTACCGCGAAACAAAATGAACCCAAGTCTCCAATGATTCAGCAAAGATTTAAGCCATCATGAGGTCAATGTGCTTTCTTCATGATTAGATAAAGCAAGAAACTCGTAACGAAACACTGAAGACAGAGAAGATCACAATCAGTTCTTTTTCTTTTTTCTTTTTCTGAAAGCCATATTAGGGACGACCAACAAGCTGCACCAGAGTAGGCAAAGACCAGCACGCAAGCACGATGACCACAATGTATAAACAAGTTCCGATCAGTCACTCAATCAGAGAAACCATATATTGATTACTAGAGGTTGTCATGAGTGCAAACCTGCAATGCGCTTCTCACATTCTTCAATTAGCTTGGTGAATCTCAAAGCATCTTGTGACAAAGAATCACCTATTTCAAGAGCTGCCTTGGCAGTATGATATTCTTCAAGGTTACAGGCAGAACTGGAAAGCAAAAAGAAAAAATAAAACAAGTAAGGGACTAAGGTTTTAGCGCTACATCTAAAGAATCTGCATATATGCACTCAGAACTGTTCATTGAGTGCCTCCAAAGCAATATCTAGCGCTAGAAGTAAATCCTAGATCAGCGAATGCAATCTAGCTATCACATTCTGCGCAATGAATAGTGGATCAATAACAACACTGCGATTGAAATACGTTTTATCAGACAAACATACTAGCCATCGTTAAAGCTACATAAAAACAAGCAGACCACCTAAAGTGCATCTTCAAATAATCAACTCCACGAACTTCAGAAAGGAGAAAAGGGAAGCATAAAACTTTATGACTAAATAAACCTGAGTAAAAGAGACAGAATTCAAGCTCAGCCAGGCGAAGCTTACTCACCCTTTTCGCAGGTATGCCTTGGCCAATGAAGGATCCAATTCGATTGCCTTATTTGCATCCGAAATGGCCTCTGATCAAACGAAGATAGCATAAACGATAATCAGAAGCACGTCACCCAGGGCATTGCACGAGAACCACTCCATCAAGAAAACAGAAAACACTTCCGTTCAACAACGGTGATAAAAGATCCAAAGACGATTCGTAGTGTTCCCACCAAAGGTAAAAAGATTTTCTTGGGTCCAAAGTCACAAAGAAGCAGCATTGAGATTATTTAAACTGGACAGCAATGCTGGTAAAGATTGCCTCCACAAAGCGGACGCAATACTTTTTTTCACCTTTTGCGGGGTTAACGAATGGATTAACGATAAACGTGCAAAAAAGAGAAGCGGCAATAAAAGCAGGGAAAGCTCAAACTGCTTTTCCCGGCAAAAACACACAGTTCAATTCGACGCCGTAATCACGAAAAGCACGCACCACGAACGGATAGGCGAACAAAACTATTCAACGAGACCCACGCCAAGATCACGCACACAAGCGACGTCACGCGTCGGCGCGCGAGCGTCCCTTCGCCTACCACGCACAGCACCCGCTACAAGATTCGACAAAGCCAAAACCAAAAGGATCAAACCCCACCTGTGAAGTTGGGGAGCTTGATGTGGGTCTGAGCGCGGTCGGCGTACAGATCGGCGCTCCCGGGGCTCGAGTCAATGGCCTTGGAGTAGAAGTCAACGGCCGACTCGAAGTCGTCGTCCAGGAAGGCCGCCCTCGCCCTGTCCGCCAAATCGCTGGCCGCCGCCATTGCTCCGCCGATGCCGGTCTCTCCGGTCCCCGGTCGCCGCGGAGTCAACGGGGAAGATGGAAGCGACGCGGGATTTGGAAGAGGAAGAGGAAGAGGAAGAGGCAGCAAGTGAAGCGAAAGTGGGAAGAAGGAGAGCGTTTACTGCTCGTATTTAAAATTGAGAGTGGGAGGGATCGAAGCAAGCAAGGAATTCTGGACGCTTCGTCTCTTCTGGGTGCGAATGAAAAAGGTTGGAAAAGAGGAGGGAAAACGAAAGGAATCTTCTTCTTCCATGGACGGTTGAGCCTGGGTTTGGGCTTCGGTTGACCATTGACTTCGCCATTGTTATTCTGCGTTCGTGCTTTTTGTACGTGTGAATACAGAAGCTTCGTTCTTGAGTAAATCTGGAACGCCGGATCTTAACGGTACAACGTAAGCCGTCCGACAAGAAAAAGCCGGGAAGCAACTTATGAAGAGTAAGTTGAACCGGCGGTTAATTGACGTCTCGTCGAGAGAACCGACGGTCGAAACTCACGTATCGACGGGGAAAGCGGCTAAACGAAATTAGGAAAGGAAATATCACATACCGATGTGCGAAATACCTTACTCTTCTAATTTGAAAAATTATCTATCAAATTGGGAAAAATGGTATCCTATTATTTGTACAAGGTCACAAACCATTTTCTATACCAGAAGTACTCTTAACAAGTCGTTTTACAAATAATCCGTCGTGAATTTCTATATCGACTTCCACGTATTTTAATTTTATAATTTGAATCTTCGGAAAATTTCAAACCTCAAACCATTTATACAAGTAAAGTATGTGCGCATCTGTAATTGATAAATTTCTCTCCAATTTTGCTCAGTAGCTTTTCTCATCAATTGATAAGTTTCAATGTCGCGTGTGCAGCAACCACCGGTTTAACCAATTGGCAGATCCATCCGTTCTATCTGATCGGACGGCTTACGTTGTTCCGTTGAAATCCGGCGGTCCAAATCACGTATAAACGAGCTTCCGCATTCCCGGCCGCGGCAGCATAGGATAAAAAACCATCTTACGTAATTCGGTTTTGTCTCGTAATGTACAAACACAAACACAAAATAAAAAGGCCAAAGTCAAAAGTCAACCACAGCCCAAACAAGGCCCAACCTCCGTCGTCGTCGTCGTCGTCGTCGGATATTAGAAAGCTTCCACGTGAAAGAAGACATTGTAGTAAAAGTTACTTGCACGAATGAAGTCATGGTAGGTTGTCCTCTGTACTTGGGTAATAAATATTACCCGATTTTTCAGCACCGACATCATAGTATCGATCATAGGTCTATTCAATTTCACCTCTATAATGGCCAACGTGGGGTGAAGTCGAATATTAGTTTAGAAAAGAGCAGAGTCCAAGTCGGTGTCCATCGAACTTCAACGAATAGCATAAGAGGTGGGCGTGAAATTAATGTAGCTAAGTATGATAGGTAAAGTCGAACTGCAGTTCGAACAAGACGGGAGTCTATTTTCTCGATAAGATCCTACTCGACCTGTCTTGAAATGTGGTCGTCTTGGGTATATACTCAAACCATGTTAACTAATTATTGCCAATTTGCTCTGAATGAATAAACCATGTTGCTAACATTAGGGTGGCACTTTTGTAATAAAGAAATAATCAGGGACATATGTTAAAGCATGATGTTTGAGAAACTTCATCACGTGTTGGATTCCATTTCATTCTAACAAGGCAATTGAATGTATAATTTCTTTACTCTTTTTCTTGCCGTTTTTTCAAAAAAAGAAGAAGAAGAATTTCCATAGTATGTAAAGAACTGTGTCCTTTCCTTGTTTTGATAAGCAAAGAATAAGCCCGAAACTATAAAGTAAATCCTTTGCTTTCAAGCAGATTAAAGCATTCCTCAAGTGACAAAGTCTATGCTTTGTTTATGGACCTGAATTCCTCGCAACACTAGCTATGAATCACGGACACGCCAAGAAGCTCACCGCGTCGGTGTTGGACATGTGTCGGACACCGAAGCGCGTCCGACACGCGTCCGACACGCGGTCAACAGGTGTCGAACATCCGACTCGTGATTATTGACACCTAATTTTTACTTAGTCTTTTTCTTAGAAAAATTATTAAAAATTCATAAAAATTCATAAAATTGCAAAATCAACTTTGAAAGCCTTGGCCAAGCCTAAGGAACCAATTTTGAACATTTTTTTTTTTTGGTATTTTTTGGTATTTTTTAATATTTTTCATATATTAGGAAAATACCCAAAAAAATTACAAAAAATAGAATTCATGGCCACAAAAATATGTAAAAATAGCCAATATTTTTAGTTTTATTCACTTTTCATTTTGGACTTTGAAAATTTGAAAATTCAATTCGGGATCACACGAGTATTCACAAACGTGAACCCAAATTGAGCAAAAAAATTACATTTTTAGCCTTTTCATTCTCTCTTTTTTACATTTCCATGGTAATGAAATTTACCTATAATTCATCATATTGAATTTTAGTCCAATTGTTTGGGAAATTGCTCAATTTTGGCCAAAAGGACCTAATTGCACTTTTATTTTTCAATTTAGTCATTGATTTCACTCCAAGTGCAATTAGTCAAAATCTAGCGATGTTCGTGCAAAACCAAGACCACTCCTCTATAGTTTTCACCATTCTGAATTCATTGGTGGGGTGAATTGGTTCGATTCAACCGTTTAGACTTTGGATTTCTCAAAATTCGTTTTCGGGTCAAACCCAAAATTTGGGATTTTGCACAATTTCGAGCATATTTTTCACAAAAAGCATGTTCTTAGATGCAATTCATATCATAGAACCTAATTCTAACTTCAATTTCAAGAAATCTGGCGTTTTGTAGGTCAATTTGGTGTTTTTTAGGCAGTCGGGTTTGCCGGGTCAGGCGGATCCGACTCGGTAGACCATCTTCTTCCCCAAGAGTCCATTTTCGTGCGCAGGTTCGAGAGGTATATCAAAATGCCAAATTCAAGCATCAAACGGACATGCTGGAGACCCAAGATGAACGTTCGGATCTCGCCCGACACCGACGTGCCTAATGGCACGTGAGGCGGCGTCGTACACATGCATTTGAACGGCCGAGACCACCCCCCGAGTGCACAGATTTTTGGTCACTCGGGTCTAACAGTTTTTTGTTGGTTTTTTGGGGAAAACAGAATCCCCATTCAGTTAGACAACAACAAACTCACACAGACGAGAGAGAGAGGAGAGGGGGATCTCGCAAAACCCTTCTTCGTCTGCCATTGGAGCTTGGAGGTCCAAGAGCCTTGAACTCGGTTTTCAGACGATCCGGCCCACACCGAGAGACGCCACCGGCCCCAGTAGCTCCGCCTCGGTCCAGGGAACACACCGAGCCCACTCGCCTTTGCCGACGATCCCGAAATAGGTAAGTCCCATTGCCGGTCCTGAGTTCGGGCTCCCATGGCAACTCCTTAATTCGATTATTTTTCTGCAAACTTTTTGGTTGATTCGAGTCTCTAGCAAGCCCTAAGCTTAGTTCTATCTTCGTTTTGCATCGATTTTGCCTAAAAACTCATGGTCGGCTCTGTTAAACCCGCGGACACATCACGAGCTCATACGCTCGGTTCGTACGAAACCGAAGCCTCGCGATCGTCAGGTACGTCTCCTTAACTCCTTTGGATACTGCTGGACGGTTTGGTTTGCTAGTTTAACATAGGTTATGAAATTTTCAGATTTGCGGAATTTGTGTTCACGGCCGGTGATCATTAGAGTAGATTTAGGCAATATTTTGGCTCAAAATGAGAGTATGTTGCATGTTTGAGGATGAGGAACAGTTTAGGATTGAAATCGGGGCGTTTCGTGGACGTTTTCACAATGGATTTGGTGCACCGGCGGTTTTGGCCAAATTTGCAGCGGTGCCGTTCGTCTTCCCCAGCAAGGGTTGACTCGGTCAACACTGATGTGGCACCACGTGGCGTCCACGTCAGTGGGAGACGATTAATCAGATTAAAAAAATAAAAATAATAACAAATTCGATCCTACGGTGGAGATGGGTGCCACGTGTCGTGATCGTGTATTTTTGGAAATAAAAAAAATTGATTTTATGAAATTAAAATTGATTTTTGAAATAAAAAATAAAAACCCAAATCCGACGATGGACATTATGCCACGTGTCGAGATCTGGAATTTTTGGATATAAAATTATTTTTCAGATATAAAAATTCATTTTTCGAAAATAAAAATCCTTTTTGTGATCGTGTGGCCCGGGTTTGGCCACGTGTCACGATCTCAGCCGTTCGTCCTATTTTCTGAAAATAAAAATTCTTTTTTTGATCCAACGGGTGAGATCTTGCCACGTGGCCTCTTCTGGAGCGTAGGATTAGATTTTAATAAAAATTCGGAAAATTGAATAAAAAATCGAAAAAAAAAAATCAAAAAATCAAAAATTTTACCTAATGCAACGTCGTTTTGGTCGTAGACCGGCCTGGGACCTGTATGGTCTGGGCCGGGTCAACCCGACCCGGTCTGGATAATTTTTTATTAAAATAAATTCAGAAAATAATAAAAAATAGAAAATGATTAAAAAAAGACAAAAAAACGAAAAATTCATTAAAAATTCAAAAAAAAAAGAGGAAAAAATCCCAAAAATTTCGAAAAATCTGAAAAAATAGTAAATGGGTCATTTTAACTAGCTAGTCCTGTTTTTGCCTCTTATGGAAAATTGTCTAAGAAAATTCCTAAAAATATCAACAAATATCAAAAATTGGGAAATGGGTCCATCAATTGGCCAACCCCCCCCCCTTTTATGATTTTACCTCTCGATTCTTCGTGAAATGATGATTTTGCCCCTCATGGGCAAATCGTTCCAAAAATCGTCAAAAATTCCAAAAAAATCGAAAATTAGGAAATGGGTGATTTCAAATGGCCAATCCTATTTCCGGTGATTATGGTTCCAATTTTTTTTTTCAAAATGACAATTTTGCCCCTTTGGGCAAATTGTTTCCAAACTTTTTCCAGAATGACGATTTTGTCCCTTTGGGCATATTGTCTCCAAATCGTCTCAAACTCCTTCCAAACCCCCAAACACCTCTTCTCTAGCCATTAGGACTATACTACGGATGCCATGTATAGATTTTATATGTTTTATCCGCATATTTTGCATCCTTGGTTGCGCCCTACTTTTACTGGTTGTGATTGCTAGGCTTCCATCTACATGAACTCTTAGGTTCTATAGCTTTTCTTATCTCAAGTCGCCTACATGAAAATCATAGTTAGGAAAATCATTCAACTTAGCTACCGAAAGGGCATTAATGAAAACATTGGCTTAACTAAGTCCTCGTTCCCAAATCTCTGGTTTCGTTTGAGTCGTACGGCCTGACGAGGTTCCCGATCTACCTTCCCCAAAGATCAGTGGCGACTCCGAAGGCATGTACACTTACACACATGCCACCCGACTTTAAATCCCGCCGTCGTGCAAGGTGAGGACTTGGGAGAGCCCAAACCGATCTATGGATCTCCACGGATCCCTAGAATCGGAAACCACCCCTAAATTCCTCCATGCTCCTCGGATGAGGGTTGCGACAGACTTAGCGACTCCACTGGGGACTTTGTTTTAAACCTTTAGTGGACTTGAGCCGATTAAAAAGTTTGGTGACTTTTCTGACTTGGTTTTCTGCAGATACTCTTGAAGGTGAGGTAAGTTCGCTAATCACCGTGACGTCTCGAAATTTCGCGATCTGTAAGATAAATGAATTCGAAGGTTTTAATTACGAGTTTTGGTTTGGGAAATAATATTGGATTTTCGAGGTTTAATGGACAATTATTGGATGAGATTTTATTGATCTGGAAAGGGATTTAGTGTATTCTGAAGCGTCGAACAGAGAAAATCAATCTGGTTTAGTCGAGCCGCAGAACCTAACGTCGAGACCCTTCTCACCCAAACCTGGCCCTGACCGAATCTTTGAAGTGAAATTATCAAAATACCCTCAGTCAGTAGTGCCAAATGACTAACCTACCCATCCCTAGCAAATTACCTTTTTGCCCTTGCTTTATTCATAATAGACAAAAGCATTAATGAGGATTTGACTTTGTGGACCCCACCCCATTAATAACCCATCTAATCATCTCTCTCTCTCTTCCCCTTACCCCCACGGCCGAATACCCCCTTCCCTCTCTCCTCTCTTCTTCTTTCATTTTCATGGATACCATCATCACCATCTCCTTCCCATTTCCTCCATAGCCGCGCCCCCCCTCCGCGTGCCGCCGTGAGCCGAGCTCGAACCGCCGTTCGTCGTTGTCTTCGTAGCCGAGACCGCCGCGACACCCGCGACCGGAGTCGCCGAACGCCACAGCCGTGTCGTCGCCTTCGCCGTCGTCGTCACCGGCCCGTTTGTTTGTGAGTTAACCTCTTAATCCATGATTAAGTTGTTTATTGCGTTTATGGTTAGTTTAGATTATGTTAATTATGGATTAGATGATAATTAACCTTGGTTAGGTTAGTTAATTAACTATGGTTGGGCTAGTTGACCTTGGTTAGGTTAATTAACTATAGTTACTTTATTGTTAACCATAGTTGCTTTTTGGTTAACCATGGTTAGGTTAATTAACTATAGTTACTTTACGGTTTAATCATGGTTAGATTATTAACTATTGTTATTTTAATTAACTATAGTTACTCTAGTTAATCGTGATCGGGTTAATTAATTGAGATTGACTTAATTAATTGATATGGGGTTAGTTAATTGATGTGGGGTTAATTAATTAAGGTCGGGTTAATTAATTAAGATGACCTTAATTAATTGTAATTGGGTTAATTAATTATAGTTAAGTTAATTAACCTTGATCTGGATAATTAATTTTAATTAATTAATTATTATTGGGTGCTGATTGAGTAATTGCTGAGTGCTTTGATTGTATATATATATATAGATATGATAAGTGATCACTCATATTGAAGCACCATGTTTGATAGAAAACGAATGTTCGTGTAATCACATGTGACTTTTCGATTGTGTCTTTTGAGCATGAAAAACGGTTTTAAGCCGAGTTTTGAGCATGATCATGTTTGCATTGGGCTAAATGCGAAAATATGAACTGGCATGATTGTTTGGTGTGCTCGTGTGGTCAAATGATGGAAACCGTCACCCGAGAATACTTGGGGACGATGCCTGATATGTCCGTCTCGGGGGTACTAGAGAATCATACGGCTTATCGATTGCCCGCCAATCTCGCCTGGGGGTACTAGGGTGTAACGCCCCCTTAAATAGTTCTAAATTAATCGGATATAACAGCAATGGATTAGAAAGCTGATTTGGGCGGAACGAACTAGAGCTCGATTTAGATTAAGTCATTGAATTAAATGATGGGCCTAAATGAGAGCGGGCCCAATTGGGAATACATTGAATTCGATATGTTACCAAGAATCCAGTTTGAAGGAATTTTACTTTTCGAGCTCACTAGGGATCACGAAGTATTTGGACTCGAGACAACAGGGCGATGCAGAGGGCTCGGCCCATTTGGGTGGCTGGCCTCTTCACCGTTGTTAGCAGCCCAGCCAGTTTGGTTTTGGGCCGTGAAGTGAGGCCCAATTTACTCCTTTTACGCCATCCACCAGTAAGGGAGAAGTTCTTCAACTTGAAAAGAAGCCCAGCTGGATAACTTAAGCTCCAGCAACAGACCCACGCTTCTTCTTCTTCGTCCCCTCGATGGAATCAACAGCAGACCCACGCCCGACTGCTGGTGCAACTTCCTTCTTCTGGTTAGACGTCCGGTCGCTTCGCGCCAACGCTAGCTAGCTCACTCGGCAAGCACAAGCAAAGGTCGCGGCAAGATCTCAAGCGAGTTATTTTTCTAAACCATTTACTACTCTTTCAATGCGTGGGTGTCGGAACCAGTACCGTGATGGGGTCGGATTGATGGTCCTTCCAGCCTTGAGGTAGCATGTAGTAGTAGGTTGAAGCCGACCTTGTGCGCGCCAAGTAGGGACAGCGGGTGTTCCGGGTTGGGTTTTCCATCACACAAATGTAATGGGGTGGTAAGGAAGTGTAGTCTGAGGTTGTTTTCGCAGATCAAACGGTTAATTACTACTACTCGATGAGCTCTGGATTGTCGGGGATTTGCTTATGGAGGTTGTTGAATTGGGAATGTGGGCGCTGAGTTGTGCTAGCGGCGTTGTATGTGCTCGCGGCGTTGTATGTGCTCTGTACTCTTCGTCGGTTAACCGGAGCTCTATTAGCTAGAGTTGTCTTGATGCATGTCGAGGGTAGACGAATGAGAGGGGTGGGTCGACTGTGAATTGCAAGGAAAGGAGTATTAATCTTGCGGTGGGAGCTGGATTACGGAAAAAGGAATTATAGGTTTTGCTTGGGGAGGCCGCGAAAGCAAAAAAAGGGTAAGAATGAGTGTAGCTAGGTGGTGCAAACTAGAGTGTCACAAGAAGGGATGACCAGCCAAGGGACTTAGGAAGGTGCTGGGTTTAGTAATGAGAACAAATAGAATTCATGGCTGAGCAGTGGTAGTATTCGGGTGCCAAATATACAACAGGTGTTTAGCTTAGTTGCACCAATAAGCATCCTTTGACCTGTGATGCTGGGAAGTCGAGTTCACATTCGCCTGATACATATATTGCATTGCATTTTTAGCCGTAACGTTAGTATCGTGGGACATGGCATAACATAACATAAGGCAAGCATTGATACTAAGCACGGGCATGGCCTTGCATATCTTGATAGTGGACCGACTGCGGTCCATGGAATTGAGCTTCATGCTCGGATGAATTTATACCCCATGGAGCGTATAGGAAGACCTTGCTGTGTGTCTGGGTGGTCCTGCTATGTGATTTGGACCGGTCTCTAAGGCGGTATGAAACAACTTTTGAACTGCATGATCGCATTGCTTGAGTCCCAATAATGACGAGTGATGTACATCACGTGCATTTTGGCTTGCATCCATCTCATTGCATTGTAATGTTTATATATTATTGATTGTATGAATCTCCAGATGAATGCTAATCGTAGGTTACTTAGAGTCCGAATGCCTTTTCGATTACCGTTGCTCGTTCATCTTGTTGGATAGGTTAGTCGGTGGTTTAGAGATTCAACTTGTTGAGATTATTTCTCACTCCGTTGTGTTGATTTTTTTTTTTTAGGTAATCATGGCTAGCCTACCCACCGTATCGTATGGGGTGCCTCTTCCTATGCACTGGAGTTTGGCACCCTTCACCATCCTTGGGTTGTTTGGGTTGGATTTTGTCCGGGTCACTGTCACGTTGTGGGTTCATGGGGGCCTTGACGTGGGGGAAGTCCCTCACCATTTTGTCAAGATATATGGCCGCTTCGAGGATGGCCTGGGGTTCGTGGGCCCCTTGCCGTTCGAAAATGTGGCACCCTAGGAGGCCCATTAGTTATGGTAGTATAGTTGGCTGATGTTGCATGGTGCAGGCCGAGGTTTGACTTTTCTGGATGTCGGGTTTTGGTGTGGGAGTTTTTTGGTACAGTTGTTCTAGCGGCTGTCTTTTTGTATACCGAATAGGGCGACAGACTACTTTTTTATGCCACCCGATGTGTCTCCCAAGTTGTATGTAAGACTGACCCGACCTGGTCGGCCCTTAATAAATAAAGTGTTGTGTTTTTACAATCTTCTTGTGTGATTGTCTTTAATTAATATTTTTAAATCTCGTTAGTCACTTGGTGAGCCTGGGACACCACGGCTCTGACATAGGGGGACTGGACGGATGTCGGTTGCTGCTTGTGTCGGACCGATGCTCCTTACAGGAATGCCTGATATATTCGGTCCGAGGGTACTATGGGGATTATTAGTTGCCGTGCCCGACGGAGCGAGACGACGTTCGGTCGTGTCGGAAGACCACTTAATCACCCTAGGAGTACTAGGGGGTTGTGCTGTGGCCGAGTAGCTGTTAATAATCGGAACACGTATGATGCATTATGCATGTGAGATTGTGATGGGTGTTCTGATTGTGTGCCTTGGCTTGGGTTATTTATATGGTACCTTGATAAATACTGTGCAACTGTGTGTACCAAGACAGGGTAAGTGTGCATGTGGTTGATGGTTGACTGATTGAGTAAAGTACTTGATCACGTAGTAATTAGAGCGTTGTGGAGGTCACACGCTATTAGTTTGCAATCGACATCAATATGCATGTTTAGGCCATCCTGAACAAATCAGCACCCTACTCAAACTTAGGGCATTGACTCACGGAGATTTTATATCTCATCCGTTGTTGTTAACCATTTTTCAGGACCTTAGCGATGGAGAGCTACCAGCTATGAGGAGGGTGTGAACGTCGACTTCTCTTTTTGGAGTAGTTTTGGAGTAGTGTTAACCTCAATCCTGACTCGGTATCTTTTTGTTGGTCATGAAAAGTGGCCTTGAGGTAGGGTTTGTAGATACGTACTTCATAGGGTTAACGGTTAATAAATAAAACGACCTTTTGCTGTTTGATGGTTGTTGATTTCCTTCTGACTATCCCTGTTTTTATAGTTGTCTGGGGAAGTGATTCGTTTTCGCATGCGCTTAATTGAAAGATAAAATAAATGGGTCGACGACGTGCCTGGGACGTCGCCCTTAAATGACCCGAGGTGTTTGGTAGGGTTACAGCGTGCCCGGGGATCAGGGCATAACAACCACTGTGTTAGATGTTTTTGCAGATGGGAGAATAAGGGGTGAAGTCTGTGTTGACCTTGTTTTCTGCAGGTTGGAGTTTGTGATGTATGTTTATTTATGTGCTTATTGAAGAGGTGTTTGATATAAACTGCTATGCCTGCTATTGCATTGTGGCGATCACAACACTTCGCACATACCTGCGGTCAAACCCCGACTGCGATCACCCTTAGGTTTATCTTAGATAGGGAAATGGTACGAAAGGATCTTATGTTCAATTGCACTTGAGACTTTCGTATTCGTTCTCGCTCATGATCAAGATTGGTGATCTCTAACCTTCTTGGGCGAGTACTCTTGGGGGGCGAATCTGCCATACCCAGATCGTGGGAGCCTTGGCCATAGGTTCCATACCCTCGCTTTTGATTTTTAGAGTCTTATCCTCACTTGTTTCGTGCGCATGTTTGTGGACGGTTGGTCTACCTAAAACTAAAAAAAAAAAAAATCTAACGAGTACGGTTAGTAAGACCTTTCCTCTCTCTCAACTCGCTTCTTTTCTATATGTCATTCAAATGTTAAATTGTTCATGGCATTCATATTTCTACCTTTTGAGCATATCATCCATATTCGCATAAATCGTTCAAGTGATTGAGATAAATGTTAGTGCTAGGATAGAATGGCAATGTTTCCTTTGAGTTCGGTGGAGCTGGAGCCGTTCCTCCATGACCGAAGGTGGTTTGGCTCGGATAGCATTCCAGACTTCAATTTACTCGCTTCATGCATGGACGAGAGCTGACTGTACGGAATTTAGGACAACCCGAGGAATGTCACACCCTTTTCCACGTGTGGAATCTTGTGCATAAGCGTGAAATGGATGAGATTCACGAAACCTTTATGGAGACGAAGAGATAACTCCGCAACTAAAAAGCCAAAGAGAGGCGCATCCGCTTGAAGGAGGAACGCCTTGCCAAGGAAAATAGACCGATGCTCATCCCATGGGAGAAGAAATGGCGCCCTGCCATAAAGTCAAGACTGAAGCGCATCACTCTCAAGAAACCTAAGGTCGAAGGGATTGTTGAGACATCACCCGATTGCAAGGAAGACTCTGTGGAAGGACCAATTTTATCTCCCTCCTATCTATTTGGGATCTCCTCTGACGAAGACCCAAATGTGGAGTAATGGATCTCGAAGACTTCGGAGCTCAAATCTTGAAGGCCGAACTTGGAGGGTTCTTTTAGATAGTTGTCACCACATTCCATTGATCTTAGTTTCTGTCTTAGATATCATGTATAGGATTTCCCCACTGCAAACCCTTTCCTATCCTATCTCTTAAGCTTACATGTATTAGGGATCTATTTTAGTTGTATGCACTTCAGTTTAATCTCTTTTTTATACTTCATCAATGGAATGTGACATGGGCTTTTTTCTTAATCACTTGAACATTCCCAATCAATTACATACCTCCTTTGGATGAAATTTAGGTTAGATTTCTTATTAGATCCTTTTGAGTCAAATAAGAGAATCTAACTCTAATTTCACTAAAAAAGATATGGAATTGAATTAGTTCATGCATATCTCACAACATCTGCATCATGCATTTTAAAGTGATCCGTGGAAATTGATTTTTATATATCATCTCTATATCGATGGGGAAATTCGACATCCAAGTATTCACTGTTCCTCGAGCTTGTTGGTGCTAGCGGTGTCACCTAGAGGGGGGTGAATATGTGATCTCAAGGAATTTTCAAATCAATGCGGAAATATAAACGAATAAGCTCGAATCTTATCCCTCAGACGATCAACACAAGTAACATCTGAGATACTCTCAGAATCAACAGCGAGTGCAGTTCTACTATTATAGAATTTAAATTAAGAGATCAAGGGATAGAGAAACTGCACAAGAATTTTTAGTGGTTCGGCTTTGGTTTAAGCCTACGCCCACTTCTTCACGCTGGTAGCCAATCGACTGGATTCCACTAGTAAATGGCTCAGAGGTTACAACTCAGTGACAATTCTTGAGTCGAAAGACTTCCCGCCTAACACTCACACTAGAATGTACACCTCTAAGTAATACAGTGTATGGATCAGGGTGTGTATAGAGTATGGAGCCCTCTTGATCTTTGAATTTAGAATTCTGCTCTTTTGCTCTATCTCTTCAATTATGAGTCTCCTCCTTTTTATACTCCTCCACCTCCAATTACCCATTGCAAGGCGCCCAAGGATCGCTCTTCAAACTTCCCGTTTGAACGAGACTGTATCAAAAAAAAAGATTTCGTAGCCGTTGAGGTTGACAAAGGAAAGAATTCTCTATTGGATCAAATCGCCTATACAATCATGATCCTGTGTTTCCATAGATTGAGTTCTTCATTTGGTAAGTTGTGTTTGTCTCCCTTAATCCTTGTCCTTGATTGATCTTCAAGATTGAGAATCTTCAAGGACGATCTAGCTCGATTTTCTAGCTATTGTGATGATGTAATATGTCGAATAAATCATCTTTAAAACATATCTTGATATTCTGGTCGTTTGCACCTGAGATACTCTCTCAGAGCTTGAGCTTCATTCCAACAATTGAGCTCCCCGCTCAACGTCTGAGCTCCATACAGCGTCTGAGTCCCTCAGAACTCCGTCTGAGCCTTTTCTGCCAGATTAAATCCTGTATTAAATCCTGTGTAACCCACACCTTTGGATAATCTGCAAAACAAGTATTTCATTGCATTAACTCAGATACAAGAGACCATGGATTGCTTTGTCAACTTCAAAATCAACTATGGGTTTTTCCCAACAATCTCCCCCTTTTTTATGACGACAAAACCATCCACACCAATATACCAATTGTTGTGTAAAAGAGGTGAGTAACATAATGATTTGCTACTCAAGAAAATTTTGCTAAACAATTATATATCATATAGTACTTTAGCAAAAAGTTAAGTTCTGAAAAAGATTATTTCATTGTTTTGAATTCGTTCTCAAAGTGTAGTTTGTTTCTCATTCAAAACTTCTGAAACCTGTGTAAAGGTTTATGAGGTCTAAAAGATTTCTCAGATTTTGGAATCAAGACAATCAATTCAAATTCGTTCTGAGAAGCTTAGTAGATCATATCAAAACAATGCTTAACAGAACAATTTAGGCATTGTATATATTCAGATCAAGATAATGAGTAGGTTCAGCTCATTGAGTATAAATGTATAGCAATGTATAGATTCAGAGAGTCAATGTATGTTCAGAGCATAGCGAATATATGTTCAGAGCATGAATGAACATTCAGGGTACAACAATAAAGGTTTAGAGCGAAATCATGTAAGTATGTTGTTACTCAGAACTTGTACGAGAACGACTTGAATCATTCTCAGAATCTGTTCTTGTGATATTTTCAGAACCTGTATCATTCTCGGAACTTGTATGCACAAAACAAGCTGTTCCTATGTCATTTGCAGAACCTGTTCACTTCAGAGTGTAATTTCAATTTTGATGTTCGTTTCTGCAAATCATACTGTTCCTCCTTTTGCAAATTTTGATGCTCGTTCCTGCAAATCATATTGTTCATCCTTTTGCAACAATAGATAATCAAGGGATAATCTCTCCCACTTTTTGTCATTAGCACAAAAGGCATTGATCGAACTGGCAATAATATATTCAATAGAAGGTCCAAGTTCAAACGATATATTGTGCCAATCAAAAAATCATGCAACAAAATCCAAATACGAAATTTAGACATAAGAATACTTAACGCTCAAACACCTCCAAATCTTAAAGCAGAACCAAAATTTGACGAAATAAGTGAGTGAAAAATAAGTTCTATTTTGGAAGATTTGGGGCTGGAGTAAATGTGGAAGAGGCTTGAGTTGATGGTGGCATAATGTCTGAAGGGAGTTGGACCGGAGTGAACTTGGACAGCTGTTTGAGCTTGAGATCAATCGCTTCTTTTATTATGTCCATCTTCTTTCCTCTCTGCTCCATATCAAGAAACATCAAGTGGAATCTTTTGTTCATGTCATCTCGTAGACTCCGAGTCTGCAATCCCAACTGATCTTTCAACTGAAGCACTTGCACATAAAATTAAATTTTCAGTTTCCTCATATTGTCTTTAGACTCCCCTTGTTTGAACAGAATTTCCCATAATGTTTCTGATTCCGAGGATTCCTTTGGATTTCCACCAATCTTGTTTTCAACAGATGACTCCCCCTGAGTCCCGACTTTCTTCTTGTGTTCAATTTCATCGTCTATCTCCTTCTTCATTTGTGCAGACAGTTTTTCCAAGGCATTAATCCCTATTAAGATGTAGCTGGGATCTAGCTTGTTTTCTTCCACTATCATTCTTGCATACTCTGCTTTCGCCATTGCTTGCTCATTTTCTTCACAGTATTTCAGGAGATCTTAAACACAATTCTTCTGAGTCGGAATCATCAGAATTTTGATCTTCTGTACCGTGCACATCCTTTTTTGAGGCAGCTTTTATTTCCTTCTCAGTCATCTTAGATGCAAATTTCAAGGCTTCCTCTTCAGTAACGAATCCATTATTCTTGAGCAAAGTTTTCACGGCATTTTCATGACCTCCTCTTAATCTCATGCCATGAATAGCTGTTAAGATAGCTCTAGCAAGTCTAATTTTTCTTTCTAGATAATAAGCAGCTTGTTTAGCAGAGAAGGAATGTACCAGGTTTGCAAGCTATTCAAACTCTTGTTGCGTTTGATGTGCGAATGTTCGAGCAGTATTGGTGTTCATGTGTCCTTGTGGTTGCTCCCCCTCAAACCGAGCTTTCTCCTGCCTAGTGAACAGATCTCCTATACCATCTTCCCTTTTTTCATTGAGGAAGGCTTGGTACTCATCTATCATTTCTCTATGATAGATGTCTTCTTCTTTTTCTTTTTCTTTAAGCGTCCATTTTTCAAGCTTTGCTAAAGCGGCAGCTTCTCTTTCTTTCTGGATCTTCAGTCAGAATTTCGCAAGAGTGAGATTGTCCTCATCTTCTGAGTCACTTTCAGTAGACTTTAAGTGACTATGGAGATTGTGAGGAGCAGGAGCACTGACTGGAAACTTAGGACCTTGAAAATTCAATTCTCCCAAGTGACAAGTATTAGTCACAGATTTCTTCGTGGTAGAGGGATTTTTGGGTGCCATTGATGGTTTCAGAGTGAGAAGCTTCTTGAGATGAGAGATTTCGAAAAAGGAGTTGTATAGGAAGATTTCGAGAGTAAGGATTTCAAGAAGGATTTCAAGTGTACAGAATGAAGATTTGCTTCTTGCTTAAATAGGCTTAAAGAGAGAGAGAACGGTTTAGTATAAGAAGAATTATTCTTGGAAGAAAAATATTATGAACATCAAAATCAAAGTTGACTTTTGACAAATTATCAAAGATTAGAGATTCGAGTTCCAAAATAAAATATTTGAAAGGATATGATGAATTATTTTTGGAAACATAATATTCAATCAACTCAATCAAGATAAGCACGTCAAACACAATATTTGACAAAATATTTAAAGGATTGAGGTTGCGCATACCTTGTTTCTTGCCAAAAATAGCTACTTACGCGCCAAAAGTTTGAACGATCAAATCTGATGTAGATGTCCTTCAAATGATGAAAATCTCCTCAGATCATCCTTTAGTTCAGAGGTTTCATTTAAGCAATTGCATCCCTTCAGATGATGCTTTTGCTCTCTGAAGCTAATATCATCTTCAGATGTTGTGTAAGTTCTAAGATTTTGCTTTGATCTTTGTTAGATGTTGCACTTTGTTCAGAAGCAGATTTAACCTGTCTTGAAGACAACTCAAACAGGCATAATAGTAATACCCAATTCTTGTCTAATATATTCAAAAGAATTATTTTCTAAGGGCTTCATGAATATATCAGTTAATTGATGCTTAGAATCAACAAATTGAATATTAAAATCACCATTATGCACATAATCACGAATGAAATGATGCTAATTTCAATATGCTTAGCTCGAGAGTGCAGAATTGGATTCTTTTTGAGGTTGATTGCACTGGTATTGTCATACTTGATTTCAACATTTGAATCTTCAACACCAAAACCCCTCAGTTGTTGCTTCATCCACAAGATTTGAGCACAGCAACTTCCAAAGGCGACATATTCAGCTTCTGCGGTTGAGAGTGCCACAGTGTTTTGTTTCTTTGAATGCCAAGACACTAGCATGGATCCCAGAAGTTGACATGTCCCTGAAGTACTTTTCCTGTCTAACTTACATCCTGCAAGATTAGCATAGTTTTCCTAACCAAATTTCTTCACGATTTCCTTGGCATACTTCACTTGATGTATGAAGGTTCCTTGTTCAATTTGATTCGCTTGAAGTCTAAGGAAGAAGGTGAGTTCTCCCATCATGTTCATTTCAGTATGTTTCATTCAATTGAAAAGTTATCTTCTCCGCATTGAGTTAGTTTGCTTTGGTGTAAAAGGACTTTTTCAATGGAAACCCCACATCACAATTTGGTCACTGTCAAGGAATCATGACCATTCAAAGCACTTTGAATTTGTTGGGGAAGTTGTTTCTTGTTTCGACTTGATTTCAGAATCTTCTCTACTCCATGAAATCAAGGATTGCGATGGTTTGGAGCAGGGTGATATACCTAACTCCGAATATGCAAATAGTCTACATGCAGGAGACAATAGCCCTTCACTTAATGATCATATTGTATCTTCTTCCATGGTTATTTCTGGTAATTCATGTGCACCTTATGCTGTTGTGTATTGCCATTGCAGTGGCGACATTGAAATTGTACGATTTGATTTAGTTCATCTGCCGGGTTATCATAGTTAAAGTTCTTCTCCCGAAACAAATTCAGATGTATGTAGGAGATATTTCACAGGGCACACGAGTGCTGTACTTTGTTTGGCAGCTCACCAGATGGCAGGCAATGCGAAAAGGATGGAACTTCTGTAAGGTCTTGGTGTCTGGAAGCAAAGACCGCACCATTCGAATATGGGATCTTGACAATGGCAATCTCATCACTGTAATGCACCATCATGGCCAGCTCATCTATTGTCCAAAGCATCAAGCACTCCATTAAGTGCTCTTGTCCATTCCCTGGGGTAGCAACTCTTTGTTTCGATCTCACATCACTGATGCTTCTTCCCTAGGGGGACGAGTTATGTGGAAGTCAAATTAGGAAAGCCGACTCTGCTTTGAAGAGAAGAAACGTTGCTGAGTATGCAGATACTGGAGCTTGTCCAAACACATCAAACAGTCGCATGGAGTCCCACTGCATTTAAGTCGCTTGAAGAGAGCATTGTGCGGTTTAGCTTGTCGGTTTTGCATTCATGGGGATTAGACAATGGGCTTGATCAATTGCTAGTTACTGACATGAACTTTGTTTTCCTGGTACACGTGCTGTCCTTGAGGTATTTTGATCAACTGTATTGTTTTTTCTCATTGCACTTTTGTAAGTTAATGCTAGACTCAGTTGCCCCGGTGCATTAAACTTTGCTTGGAATCATTCTCTAACCTCATGACCAAACACAGGTACCGATACGATAAGTTTCTTTTTTTTTTTGTTCAAGTAGCATGCCACATGTACCCGGACCGCAAATGTGAAATTTCTGTCCTTTTCAATGAAAACCCAAATTTCCACAGGCGACCTACAAAGGAGAATTCTCATTCAATTGACTTCAAAGCGGGACCTTTCTCGAGACAAAAGCGAGAAAATCTCTTCAACCTTTCTTAACTGTTTGATGAAATGTTTTAAGTGTGTAAGAGCTTTGCATAAACCAAGCCTTCCTGTCCTCTGCAAAACAATGTCAAAACCAGATTGCAATTCCATTAAGGCTCTAAAGCTCACAAGTTTCACCAATCTAATGTGTCAACAAACACGAAGGTTGCCTGTAAGGCCATAAATAGCATATCATCAGCGTCAGACAAGCATGGCGTTGTACTACTTCCTGTGAAACCAAAGGCAAGATCAGCAAAGAAAGCCAGAAATGGCCTCCAAGCTGACGGCATTTGTTCACTTCCTTACAATCAAAGCTAACAACACAAAATTATCATAAAAATCTCTCCTAAAGAAGAAAACAGAACCACGGCTGCTCCTCTTCTCTCTCTCCTATGCCGCCTGCGGAGGGAAAGTGAAGGTATCGTTCCTGCAAATAGATTAACAATAAATAAGAGAAGTACAAAAAAAAAAAGCAAAAACTAGAGAACCGCCATACTCTTCCACGGGTGCGAATCCGCCATTCTCAAGGTACACCCTTATTTCTTCGGTCACGTCCGGGTCTGGGTTCTGAACTGTGATCCTTCGAAGCGAAAAGGGTCGTGTAGCATCTTCAACCGCCTGCATCAAAGCTTCCAATTCATCCATACTATGGACGCCTGCTTTGCATGACCACTCTGGCAACGTCGAAGGAATATGCTTGTTCGGCTAACCTCAACTGCGCTTCCTCTTTTTCAACCGCTCTGACCATCGCACCAAAAAGGGAAAACAAAAAGAAAAAACGAAAATCAGAACAAAAGAAAAGGGCATTGCCAAGTGAAATCATTCCTGTGTACCTCCCCAAATTTTGCATAGAAGCCGTAAGCGCGCGGGTGTAATCAATGCGGCGAAGCCGCCGCTGTTCGTTGGATTGGATGACCCTTTCCAGAAGAGAGTGAAGGGGATCGGCAGCAGCGGGATTGGCAATCAGTTTGTCTTGGTTTCGAAAAGATAAATTTGGAGCGTGATTTTCACTTGACATAGGAAGTGAGTTTAAATAATGCGCTCCGGTGAATTTTGGCCGTTGGATATTCTCGACTGTTTGGGGCCGTCCGTGAAGCCAATGAGCAAGGTGTTGCCATGGCTCGGTCTGCAGTCCTTTCCCTGGCGTGCCTCTGTTTACCTGAAAAGCTTTTAGGTAGAGCATAAGAAAATTCCCGAATTCTACCATCTGCGATCATTGAAAAGCGTGAGTCTTACATGAGTCTCACAGATCTAACTACTCAAATTCAACATAACATTATTGCTCCATCGAAGGTCACACAATTCAATATAATATTGCTCGGTGGTTTTCATGGTTGTCTTAGGGTCCGCATGATAACACTTCAATTTCAGAAGTGAACTCCCGGCAAGAAGTTGATTTTTCTACTTCTGCTCCAGAAATTGATTTTTGATAGAGAAAAGTGTTTGATAACATGACGAAATTTCTGCTTCTGGAACAGAAATTCGTTTGGTAATGGTTGAAAATTTCTACTTATGGAACATTATTAACACAAAAATCTTATGCAAAAAATTATTGATCCTAACCTAAAATGCATGTTATTCGAGAAAAGTGAAATGAAAATGATGACGGCTTTACGTATAATTTATCATTTAATTATTTTATGCAAATGAAGACTAATTTTATGGGGAAAATTGAATTAAGTCTTCTACGAACATTTTTATGGTTTCCTGTGTTGCCAATGTGAGGTGAGATGAAAGTGGTGCTCCATGCGTTGCATTAGTTGTTTAGGTATCTATCATCTTTGTTTAAAATACTGGAGGTAAAATTGAAATAACTGCATATACTATATTCGGTCGGTTCAATTTATTTCATATGAAGGTGAAGTTCAAAGTCTCAGAATGTTCACAAACCTGTCTTTATCCTGCCTTAAGTTGCATACAAGAGCTCTCGGAGTGCAATGTATCCCATCCATTAGTTTACACTTGCAAGTCGTCACATAATTCTATTATGGCGTGGCCGGTTTGAATCACCTCATATGTTTGAAGTGTTTTAACGTCCAGTGAGTGGAAAGTGGGATTTCTAGTCCTAATGTCAATCTTATTGGATGTTTTCCTGCTCCAGGTAATTTGCGGAAGATGTCCGAGACGATGGACCAGTTCGAGAAGCAGTTCGTAAACATGGAGGTCCAGGCGGAGTTCATGGAAAGTGCAATGGCGGGATCGACCTCGCTCTCCACTCCAGAACAATTTAAGAATCAAATGTGTTTATACTTTACTTGTGACAGATATCATTGTCCACGCATGTCAATCTTAGGGCGCGCATGGCAACACTTCTGCTTCATAAATCAATTTCTGGCTAGAAGTTGATTTTTCTACTTCTGCTCCAGAAGTTGATTTCTGATTAGAGAAATTTGTTTGGTAACGGTTGAAAATTTCTACTTCCGAAATATTATTACCCGTGGGGAACAAATTCGGAACTTAATTTGAAAGCCATATTTCGACCCGGACGTTTTCGGGATGCTCCTAATAACCAACGAATGACAAGTGCTTTTCCTTGTGTGGAGAGGTTTTCAAGTCCATGGCCAAGTCCATATTACTTCTTGGGTTCTAATGGCTATCTTATTAGGTTCAGCCAGCATAGCTGTTCGGAATCCACAAACCATTCCGAATGACAGTGAGAATTTCTCCGAATTTGCCCTTGAATTCCCAGTAAAAGAATAAGGTTGTCGAGGACTACCCTAAGCCTACAAGTGGGCAGGACTTTCAGTTACAATGTCTAGGTTGGGAAAGCCTTTCTACAGCCAATCGATTATCGGATTTCACCAACCCAATTACCACTACCGGGGGATTCCTAGATCCGCTATCAAACGGAATGAAAGCAGGAAATTGATTAGCTATAATAGCTGCAAACAAATCTCATGACGGAAGGCATCAGAATAGCACCCGAACTATGCCATTCAAGAGTTTAGTTGGTTCTCAACCACGGCACGCCACGCTAATAAAATATATTTTCATTATCAATAATAATTCATGCCTATATTTTTTCATGGACAATAAAAATATTTTTCGTCCATACGTTTATATGAGCGATACAAGCGATTATGTTTTTCAAACCGTGGAATTTTCGCGAAACAAGCTGACCGTAAATAGTTGACAAACGATGAATCACTCGTGGGAGAGGACTTACTTTTGTGATAGAGAAATTCACTGACAATACCACACATTTTCTTCATATGATAAATGGAAAATTCGTAGGGAAATGATTAACTACGTCTAAGAATTACTGACTAATATATCATTGTTTGAAATGTACTTTTGGACCATAGAAAATCACTATAAGTACGAAGAGATCACTAAGATCTTGCATTCGAAATGATAAAACTAACCAATGAGAAAATTGACATTATCTAATTAAATACAAACTTACTCTTCTAAATGCAAAATTCCTAACAAAAAACTCACTTTCATAACAGAAAAATTCGCTAATTAACGAGGAAAGCTTAAACTCCTATCATATAAGATGCATTTTGCTATTCTATTGAAAAAAGTTATTAATCACGTTTAAAATTTGCTAGCAAATCTGTGATAGCTTTTGGGGCATGCTGGTGCATAAATCATGTCAATACCTGAATCTGTGATCGTGCTTTCGAGGCCTACTCTAGTATTGAGATGAAATCCTAACCCATTGGAGTTGTACATTTTAGGGACTGATGAGTGGCGATGCAACCTTTGCCTAAAAACACATGAGGGCAGACAATCCGATCTGATCCCAGAGAAATTATCAGAAATCGGTGTGATTGGAATGCTAAGGGCGCGCATGACAACCATTCTGTTCCAGGAATTGATTTCTGGCTAGAAATAGATTTTTCTATTTCTGTTTCTGAATGAGTTTCTGAGCAGAAAAACGCGTTTGATAATAATAGTCTATTTCTGTTTCTGGAACATAAATTCGTTTGATAACAACACAGAATTTCTATTTCTGAAACAAAAATTTATTTGTTTTTTGTTTTTTTTTTGTCGAAAGAAACAAAAATTTGTTTGAAAATAGTACAAAATTTCTATTTCCAAAATTTTACTTCCAAAGACCTTTCTTTGAAAAATTCACAATCTCCTAATTTGCATAAACAACGTTAGGCCTCCGTATACTCGCAAGTGGAATCGTGTGCACCTATAAGATGCAAAATGCTGAGGCATACTTCCATGGCTTTCCTCGCGACTCACCGCAAACCAATCCAAAATGGACCGTCCCGTACATGAGAGGAAAATGAACTATGAAATGACGAAACAAAATGCGCTAGATAACCTCACACACATGACACTAGTATACCACAGGACCTCGTAGAGTCCATCGCCGTTCAAGCGAAACCCGCATTGATCAACGTTAGTCACATGTGCCAAGTCAAAGTACATGTATGAACCCAAGTTTTGATATATTGATCAGTTTGTTGGTACTATTTGACGAAGCATTCTTGATATATGGAGAAATATCAATTGGAAGCTTTGAGAAAATTCCAATCTAGAGTTGAGGACAATATAGCAGTCGGGTTCATCTATTGGGTTCATCTCAGACACATGACCTCATGGGTTTGTGTTTCTCAATTCCCCAAAATACAAATGGAAATCCCAAAAAACAACATAACATTACGAGAGCCAAGTTCACATAACATTACGAGACCCAAAATAAAAATGGAAATCCCAAAAAATAACATAACATTATGAGAGCCAAGTTCACATAACATACGAGACCCAAAATAAAAATAGAAATCCCAAAAAACAACATAACATTACGAGAGCCAAGTTCACATAACATTACGAGACCCAAAATACAAATGGAAATCCCAAAAAACAACATAACATTACGATAGCCAAGTTCACATAACATTACGAGACCCAAAATACAAATGGAAAATTCTCCGTACATGTTTGCAATGTCGCAGAACACTGTGCTCCAAATTCACAAGTTTCAGACAAAGGACTCCCTCTTTTCCGTGGAAATAGAATATCAGCTCCAACTCCAAAAAATGGCTCCTGCACAAGTTTCACAAGCTGTCTTAAATAAAAGCATCTTCCAACAAAATAGAAGAATTAAAGGATGAATTGCAATCGATCTAGTAAACAAATCTATGAATACTGGAGAGTTGGATGAAAATGCGTTACAAAAGTTAAGAACACAATTTCAAGAAATCTCCGGCATATTATGATCCCTCGCCATTTGATTGGCAATACCTATCTTAAGCATGTTCATCTCGGTTCCCTCCGCAGTCGATGCATCTGATGTAACCTCATCCTGTGTAGGTTCAAACGAGTACTCCGAATTTCCATATAGTGAAAAGTTCTTATCCCTCATGTCTTGATCACGGATGTAATTATGGATAGCACAACATGCAATTACAACACATGCTTGCTTTCAAATTGCAAATGAAGGCATGTGTCTCAAAATGAAGAAGCGATTTTTTAATGCCGCAAATGATCTCTCAATAACATTCCTTAGTGAAGAATGCCTATAGTTGAACAATTCTCTTGTTGTTCTTGGCCGTCTCGATGTACCCTTGTAATCATTTAGGTGATATCGTTCACCTTTAAAAGGAGTCAAAAATCCCGAAGTTGTTGCATAACCAGAATCTACCACGTAGTATTTGCATATAACAAGATATTCATAAATTGGTCATGATACGCAACCGCAATACAATCACATAAATCAAATTACTCCTTATAGAACACGCAAATACCTGGTGGTGGTCGAGGAAATTCCAAGCGAGGAGTCTCGAGTGCTGCCGAGAGCACCCAACAATCGTTGGCAGATCCTTCCCAACCAGCATACACAAAAGTAAATTTCATATCAAACGAACAAGCACACATCACATTCTGAGTGGTAATTCCTTTCTTGCCTCTAAATGGGATCTGCTTAGCCACAGGTACAGAAGCATGCACATGGGTGCCATCAATAACGCCTATGCAACCCTATCATTTTATCAAAGACTAGCATTACACAAGATTATCAACAAATTAAAACTGATGGTGCAAAGGAATGTATGAAAATCGTACCTTGAAGTAAGGCTCGTGTTGAGGATTCATAAGAATCTCCTCTGGGACGACATCAAAGGAAGGTGGTACGATAATTTCTTTTGCCAGTTTGAGAACTGCATTTAACACTTTAGTGAAGTACTTGCTGATAGTTTATCCCGAACGTTGGAATCTCTCACATAAATCTCTATTGGACTTCTTGTGACAAACCATAGATATGAAGATCGCAACTTGTTCATCTACCTTAATATATCGGCTATCTTCCAACCAACCTCTTTCTATCATCAAACCACGAAAGTTGAGAAAGACATGTCTCTCCATTCTAAAAGCTTCATATACTCTATCTGAATGTCCACAAAGAACCTCCCTTACCCATTCGGGTCCTGACAATACGCTGTCCCTAATTGGTTCTCTTATGTGCATGCCCATATCCACCGCAACAATGCACAACCATGCTATCACTATATCAATATCAAAATCATCAAACTCCTCTTGAACTGATTGAATTGATGTTCCCTGACCATTATTCACGCTACTTCCATCCCCCTCCATATTACCTATGCCCTCCATATTACCTATGCCATCACACGAAAGAAGAATATAAACACAACAGATAAGTAAGGAATTCAATAACATTCAACAATAGCCACAACGTCATGATAATTGCATCATAAGAAAAACCACAGCATCTCAAGTACATAAGTCATAGAGTGAAATTAAGCCAAATACAAATCCACAACATCTCAAATACATAAGTCATAGAGTGAAATTAAGCCAAATACAAATCCATAACATCTCAAGTACATAAGTCTTAGAGTGAAATTAAGCCAAATACAATTCCATAGCATATTTCGCAACATCTACTTAAAGAGATTCAATAAGTCCACGTCTCCTTTCAGGTAGAGATATCATGAAAGCCTCTCTCCAAGTGGCATTAAGGCATGCTTGGTTCACAACTTTGTTGTAAAGATTTTGGTCCAAGTCAGACATGCCATTTAGGACGCCAACCACTACTCCAATGGAGTAGGGGTCTATAGGTGATGGGGCCTGTGAAGTGACGGAGCCACTTGTTGATTGACCCGTCCTTGCTTTGATCATCTCTTGAAGGGCTTTGCAAGTGCCAGAAACATCAAATGTGTTACTCTTTCTCTTCCTCTTGGAATTTGGAGTCCTATCTAACTTGTGCTTGTCACGAACTGAGGTAAAGACGTCCTCATCAATATGTTGTTCATTAAGTTCTTCCGGATCACCTCCTGCATCACTACCACCATTGTCACCACCACCACCACCATTGTCATCTCCCTCCGACAGCACCAAGCCTTCTGCATTTCCTAATGCATAATCCCCAGTAGCATAGGTATCACCAAACAGAATACATAGATCTGGGTACTGAGGAAACCCATGATGCCTGAATCTAGCCCAATCTTTATTTTCCTGCAATTTTCATAATAATGACATACGTCAACAACATAATCAAAGCTTGCATCCACAATAACAACAAAATGACCCAAGTAAAGAGATACCTTGATGTGAGACTCCCATATAGTTGGATCATCCACGACGACCGTTTTGTTTACATTATCCCATCCAAACCCAGATTGTGAGAGAAGCTTCTTAAAACTACTATATTGTGTCCTCAGTTTGTTTGCCCTGTTCTTCAATTGAACTAAAGTCAAGTCGAGTCTTGTCCGTTTATTGAATTCGGCATGTATGTTATTCCATCCTGCTTTGTTGTAGGTAGTGGTGGTGCGATTTCCCCTTTTCATCTCTTCTACCAACAGACTTACAAAAATATTGGTTAAAGGCTCAATCCACTTTACCAAAACAGTCTCTTTTTGGGATTCCATCTAACCTTAACTGATTGAGCATCAAAAGTAGACAGCATCAAAATTGGTTGAGCATTGTTTCGTCTGTGATTCTCAAAATGTTATCCACAAGAATATAGCACAGTAATGAACAATGTAAAGCAAATCCAGCACAGTAAATCAAATTGTTGCTATGTCTTGCCTTACTCAGTAATGAACAATCGTAATCAGGTTAAAAGAGCAATGCAAAGCAATGATAATTTCTCAGCACGTCATAGACAAGAACCTGTGCCCCGCAAAGCAATGAAAAATTTCTAAGGCTAGCAACAAATCCAGCACAGTAATGAACAAATCCAGCCACAAGTCCAACCAAAACCCCCCACTTTTCTTCCTCGACACATTCTCTGCAACGGAATGCAGAATCTCGAGAAGCACATACAAATGAATCATAAAGTTCATGAGGGAGAATGCAGCCAACTAGGTAAAAACAAACATGAAAATTCATTGAAAATACAAACTCCTATCAGACACCCGTTTCTGTACCTCCTTCAGAAATTGGCGAGCGCGAGGGTCCAGAAATTGGCGAGCGCGAGGGCGATGGTAGAGAAACTGACTAGCAGCGAGGGCGGGAACAGGGGCTTCAGAGGCGATCAGCAAGGGCTGGAACAGGGGCTTCAGAGGCGGAGGGAACAGGGGCTTCAGAGGCGAGCAGCGAGGGCGGGAACAGGGGCTTTGGAGGCGAGCAGCGAGGGTCGAGCGGGCACGAGCAGCGAGGGCGAGCGCGAGGGTCGAGTGGTGAGGGTTCAGAAATTGGCGAGCAGCGAGGGCGAGGTCGAGCGACCAGCGACGGGCAGCGAGGGCGAGGTCGAGCGGCGTGGGCGAGGTCGAGCGACGGGCGATGGGAACAGGGGCTTCAGAGGAGAGCGGCGAGGGTCGAGCGGGCACAAGCAACGAGGGCGAGCGCGAGGGTCGAGTGGCGTGGGTCCAGAAATTGGCGAGCAGTGAGGGCGAGGTCGAGCGGCGAGCGGCGAGGGCGAGTTCGAGCGGCGAGCGGCGAGCGCGAAGGTTGAGCGACAAGCGGGCATGAGCAAAGAAAAGAGGTATGACAAGGAGAGGACTTCAAGATGTGTAGTTGAGGTATGAGGATGGACTTCACAAGCAGAGAAAAGAGGGCTTCTCTATTTCTGTTTCTCAAAGAAACAGAAAATTTTTGTTTCTCAAAGAAACAGAAAATTTTTGTTTCTGGATTTGCACCTAAATCTATTTCTGGAACAAATTTTTGTTCCAGAAATAAAAAAATAGAATTGCGTTACCAAACGAATTTCTGTTCCAGAAATAGGTTTGGAACAGAAATTTTGTTTCTGGATGGTTTTCATGCACCCCCTAAAACACCAAATTTCAGATTTGAGTATAGAGAAATTATGTGGCGACTGGATCCCTCCAAAGGGACGAGCTTTAAAGGCAAACTTCGACGCCTCGTACGCAAAAGGATCCTCGTCGGGCTCCATCGCTTGTGTCGTCCGAGACTCGACAAGAACTCTAGTGGACGGAGTGGCGAGCTCGGCTCCTCTAGCGTTGTCGGCTCTTCAAAGCGAAACCCTAGGTCTTCTCACTACCCTCTCTGTCCTAAAAGCAAAGAAGTACGACGAAGTGGAAATTGAGTCAGATCGTCTGACTTTAGTTCAAGCCTTATTTACTTCAGATCTTATCCCATGGGAAGTCTCCGTCCTTATTAGTGACAGTGATGCCCGACGGATCATGGGCCGGTTCAGGCGGATCTCTCTAGCCCATTGCTCTAGAAAAGCCAATAGTGCAGAGATTGGGTATGTAAAGCCCACAGATCTAGTTCTCTTTATTTGCCTTGGATAGCACATGCCCTCAACCCTTTTGCGTTCTTTTGTGTCTTAATGCCCTTCTAACGTCTACTCAACAATTGGTTCTTCCATCACAACTCATCGGTAATCGAATGAGTTTTAGCATCACTCTTATGTAAACTGTCGTGCTCCATAAGAACCTAAAATATTTTGTGATCAGGACGTCACGTGAGGTGAGGTTCCCTCTCGTTTGATCCGGTTGTCCCCTCCCCACGACCTCAAAAATTAGATCCTAAATCTCAATATTTATAGAGAACCTCGGCGAACCGGACGCAACGGCTCGGTTCGGGAGAAAATTGCTGTGGCTTTTTCTTTAGTCAAAGGTTAAAAAATCTTCAAGCCCGAACCGGTCGGTTTTCTGATAGAATTAATACGACCGGATCGGCCCGATAATCACCGGTGGTCGAAGCTCTCGTCGAGTCGTCGTTCGTCGAAAAAGTAGAGAGATGAAAGATCGCCGCTTGCTCTTTCTGAACAAGCACTTCCATGTAGCGCGCTCTCTCTCTCTCTCTCTCTAAGACCATGAAGTGCCGATCCGTGGCGTGCATATGGTCGGCGACGCCTCCTTCTCTCCACCTGGTCACCGCCGCCGTTGTCCTCAATCAGCCTCCGACGCTCTACACTGGCGGAGCCGATGGCTCCGTTTTTTGGTGGAACCTCTCCGGCTCCGAAGCCAATCCGGTGAGTCGAATCACTTCTGTTCGCTCAGCTCTCGTTTGATGTATATGCTCTTAATATGTCCATTCAATGACGCTGTCTCCGAACGAAGTGTGAGAGAAAGCTGTTGGACTTATCTCTTTGTTTATGTGTGTGAATTCGAAAATGTTGTCTTCCAGGTGTTCCACCTTCTGAGATCTCTGTTCGAACTTTGCTTGTATGTGCTGTAATTATGTTAAATTTAGGGAGTGGTACTAACTAAATGGCTCACTTTTCGAGAGAGAAAATCTGTTAGTTATGCATCTTCCGACGATTTCATTACGTTGGATTGTGTTTTCCATGTAATTTCTGTTGAACCTATGCCGAGACAAGAACTATGTAGAATCAAAGCAAATGATATCTCCATGTGGTTTAATGTGTAGGAGATTAAGCCAGTAGCTATGTTGTGTGGCCATGCTTCATCAGTAGCTGATCTAGCCATTTGTTATCCTTCCGTGGTGGTCAGAGATGGAAAGACAGAGAGTTCAAGTTGTGGAGCTCTATTAAGCGTGTGTAAAGATGGTGTTATGTGTGTATGGAGCAGGGGCAGTGGACACTGCAGACGCCGGAGACAACTGCCACCTTGGGCGGGGAGTCCGTCCCATCTATGCACATTGCCATCTAATCAGAGATATGTATGTATTGGTTGTTCGTTTGTTGATGCTAGCCATTGGGTTGAGCATCAGGCTGTTGGATCCACACAGGAAGTTGAACTTTCATTGGACTCAGAGTCTCATCATAAGAGACCTCCCAAGTGCACTGTAGTTATTGTAGATACTTATTCCCTCACCATTGTACAGACAATTTTTCATGGAAATTTATCTACTGGGTTACCGAGGTATCTGACTATATTTTCATCTTCCGAGGACGGGGAGAAATATTCTGCAGTCCTTGTTAATTCACATGGCGGGATGCAACAGGTTCCAATATCAAAAGACTCTCATCCAGATGGGGAGAATAGGGGTGGCTTGCCCAAAAATGGTTCTGAGCATAAGATAATTGATTGTACAAATGGTTTTATGGAGGATGGGGTAGTATTGTCATGTGCCACCACAGGAAACATTATTGCTCTTCTGTTATCTAATCACTGCATCTTCAGGGTAGTGGACACTGCTGTTACTATTGGAGAGGTTTCTCTGTCAGATGATCTTTGTCCTCAGGGCGTTACTGGTCACTTGCATGGTGCTGCAGGATGCATGTTTCTGGAAAGTGGTCACCATGAGATTCTGCCTGGGCAATCCCACAGAATGGTCAATTTTATTATTTGGAACGTCGAAGGTTCTGCAACTCTGTATCTTGTTTCATATACAGATAGTTTATTTGATTGTACGCCTCTCTCTTCAATATCTGCTGCTTCTCATCCAGAGCATTTAAGATTATCAGTTTGTTTCATTCAATTGAAAAATTATCTTCTCCGCATAGAGTCGGTTTGCTTTGGTTTAAAAGAACTTTTTCAGTGGAAACCCCACATTACAATTTGGTCACTGTCAAGGAATCATGACCATTCAAAGCACTTTCAAAAGTGTGAACTTGTTGGGGAAGGTGTTTCTTGTTTCGACTTGATTTCAGAATCTTCTCTACTCCATGAAACCAAGGATTGCGATGGTTTGGAGCAGGGTGATATACTTAATTCCGAACATGCAAATAGTCCACACGCAGGAGACAATAGCCCTTCACTTAATGATCGTATTGTATCTTCTTCCATGGTTATTTCTGATAATTCATGTGCACCTTATGCTGTTGTTTATGGCTATAGCAATGGCGACATTGAAATTGTACGATTTGATTTAGTTCATCTGCCGGGTTATCCTAGTGAAAGTTCTTCTCTCGAAATAAATTCAGATGTATGTAGGAGATATTTCACAGGGCACAGGAGTGCTGTACTATGTTTGGCAGCTCACCAGATGGCTGGCAATGCAAAAGGATGGAACTTCTGTAAGGTCTTGGTGTCTGGAAGCAAAGACTGCACCATTCGAATATGGGATCTTGACAATGGCAATCTCATCACTGTAATGCACCAACACGTGGCTCCTGTCCGCCAAATTATCCTCCCTCCTAATAAGACTGAGCATCCTTGGTGTGATTGCTTTCTCTCTGTTGGAGAGGATTCATGTGTGGCTCTTGCTTCACTTGAAACTCTAAGGGTTGAGAGAATTTTTCCTGGACATCCCTGTTATCCTGATAGGGTTGTTTGGGATGGTGTAAGAGGTTATGTTGCATGTCTTTGCCGAAACTATTTAGGAACATCTGATACTAGTGATGTGTTATATATATGGGACATCAAGAGTGGAGCCAGAGAGCGGATCCTCCGGGGAGTAGCTTCTCATTCAATGTTTGATCATTTCTGTAAGGGCATTAGCATGAAGTCAGTCTCTGGATCTGTGAGGGATGGAAGTACTTCTGTTTCCTCCCTGCTTCTTCCCATTGTCGAGGATATTGGTTTTTCTAAACCTCATATAGAAAACTCAGAAAAGGGATTTTCTTCCGCTGGTGTAATGGCTGCGTCAACTAAAAGAATTGAGTCCTTCACTAATAAAGCCCTCATTAGCAAGGAGAGCTCTACTGAATCCTTTCATGCCAGCTCATCTATTGTCCAAAGCATCAAGCACTCCATTAAGTGCTCTTGTCCATTCCCTGGGGTAGCAACTCTTTGTTTCGATCTCACTTCACTGACGCTTCTTCCTCAGGGGGACGAGTTATGTGGAAGTCAAATTAGGAAAGTTGACTCTCCTTTGAAGAGAAACAATGTTGCTGAGTTTGCAGATAATGGAGCTGGTCCAAACACATCAAACTGTCACGTGGAGTCCGACTGCATTAGGTCGCTTGAAGAGAGCATTGTACGGTTTAGCTTGTCGGTTTTGCATTCATGGGGGGTAGACAATGGGCTTGATCAGTTGCTAATTACTGACATGAAGTTGATAAGACCTGAGAACTTCATTATTGCGCCAGGTTTGCCGGGGGATAAAGGGTCCTTTACAGTGACTTTTCCTGGTACAAGTGCTGTCCTTGAGGTATTTTGATGAACTGTATTTGCTGCCAGGACGAGTTTACTCATTTGCACTATTATAATTGTTCTGAGACACTGAATAAACACATTTCAGCTATGGAAATTGTCCTCCGAGTTTTGTGCAATGAGGTCATTGACCATGGTATCCCTCGCCCAACGCATGGTTAGCCTGTGCCATTCCTGCTCAGTTGCCAGCAGGTATTGGTTATTAAGCATTCCAACCTAATAGTACGTCCTGAAGTTGGCTACATTTCAATAGCAACATTTTATTTGAATGACTGAAATTCGTGATTTTTTTTTTTGGGTTTAAGCATCCAAAAATTTAAGCTTTTGCCTTCAATTGAAGTTTGCTTGATTTGATTTTACCAGTCCGGTCAGTTGATTAACACATTTCTTTAGAACTTTTTGTCATTGGAGTGGTCTATGGAGCTTTACTTTAGTCTGAAACCTAAGTTCATGTTAGTTGTTTTCATCTGTTAGATGAATTTAACGGTATTTAACTACCTGGTTTGCAAAGCAAAAGATAGCTTCTAGTTATACTTATGAAATTTGTATGGTAACTTCATATATAATATTACTAATGGTAGCATTGTGAAAGATCCATAGGCTGTCTACAAAGGTCGATCTAGACTAGTGTCTATTGTCATAGTTTGTCTACAAAGATTGATCTACTGCGATAGTTGTTTTTTCTCAGTTATACAAATCAATAAGGACTTACTGGTGGATGCACCATTATATTTGTAGCATGGGAATACAGTTTCTCGAACAACTCTTTAAAGTTGGGTGCAGTGATGCAGATTCTAGTGGCGAATTTTCTTTGTAAATTTTGTGAATCTACTTTTCAAGGATTTCTCACAATGCATTCAGTATTTTTCTTGAAACATCTGGCATCAAATCATCTTATTTCTTGAATTGTCTATTCTGTTCAGTTTCCATCTTAAATGTTTATTCATAATTGAACGGTCTACCTCTTATTTAATTTGCAGTACCCTGGCGGCATTCTATACTCGGAACTTCGCAGAGAAAGTCCCAGAGATTAAGCCACCTTCCCTCCAGGTTAGACTCTGTTCCACTTTTACTATTATGTTTTACGTCTATCTATAGCAATTTCTGGAATTCCTTAATACCCTTTTTTGTATCTTTTCCAGCAGTTCAGCATAAATGAACTCCGGACTTGTATAAGAACATTTAACAGAGGCAAGATTGTGTAAACTCACTACATCTTTCATAATTGCGCTACCAGCCTCCTACTAGTTTGGGATTTTTTTTTCTTTGGGGTTCTGTCATAGGGAGAAGGGAAGGAGTGGGTTTGATGTGAGGATGAGAATACCCGTAATTACGTGTAAATTTTTTTTTATTAAAAAATTTATGTTGTGTTTTCAACTTGTATCTTGTGCCCTGTAGGCGAAGTCTTTTTTTGGATAAGTAAATACAAGAAGACAAGGTGAATTTACCTTAAGGTGGAAGCCCACACAAGCACTCATATAAACAATGTCGTTTGTTTGGTTATATCATCTTGGAGTAGTATCTAAGAGTAATGCTAGGTATACTACAGCAGCTCTATTAGTTAGATATATTATGTAATGTGGTTCATATTCGAAATGCAATAAAATTCTACCACATCATTTAGTACACCAATTTAGTAAACCATCTTAGTATATCTTTCATTATCCAATCTAATTGATAAAAGAACATATAAACTATGTCAATTTGGGAAATGATACTGATAAATCTGGAAAGAACTGCTACATACAGCATCATTTATCTTGTTCTTGGAATTGTTGGCTATTTCTTGCAGTTTAATACACTTATACTTGATGTCAAATCTCCAGTGAGAGGGATTCAATGTTTTTCTTCTTGTATGATGCATTTATCCTTGAGAATGATTGAAGCCGCTCCGTTACTCTTTGACTGTTAATATAGTATTACACTTTCAAAATGAGTAAGCTCATGAAGGTTAAAGATATAAATGCAACCGATTATGCGGAGGAAACCAAGAGGCTTTAAGTGAGAATGACTTACCGATAATTTATGTCTCCTGCCCAGTATATGGTCTTGCCAAACATTAGTCTTTTAAAAGGCTTCCGGAACTCTCCCCCAAATGTTACATAGCACAAGTATTTGTCCATCATATTGAAATTCTCTCTGTTTATGCAGCTGTTGGTAAGTTTCTGGCAAGATGATAGTGAACATGTAAGGATGGCTGCACGATCTTTGTTCCATTGTGCTGCTTCACGGGCAATACCTCTCCCTTTGTCTAGTCAAGAGGTGACTAATCACATAAAGTTTGTGAGTTCTATGGCGGGGAAAAATGAAGATGAACATGAAAATCCAAAGGAAAAGACGGTATCTGACAGAGCAGATATGGAAGAACAGGAAACACAAGAGATTTTGCTGGTTGAGGAATCCAATATTCTGATATGGCTAGAGTCTTATGAAGTGCAGGATTGGATTTCATGTGTTGGAGGAACAGGGCAAGATGCAATGACATCTCATATTATTGTTGCAGCTGCATTAGCCATTTGGTACCCCAGTCTTGTAAAACCAAGTTTGGCCACGCTGATTGTTCATCATCTAGTGAAATTGGTCATGGCTATGAATGAAAAATATAGTTCCACTGCTGCAGAGCTGTTGGCTGAAGGTATGGCAGACATATGGAAGGCGTGCATTGGATCTGAAATCCCCCGTTTGATTGGAGATATCTTTTTCCAGATTGAGTGTGTAAGCGGTACATCTGCAAGTCCAGCCATACCCAGTAAAATTCGGGAGACTTTGATTGAGATTCTTCTTCCAAGTCTTGCAATGGCTGACATTCATGGCTTTCTTAATGCCATAGAAAGCCAAATCTGGTCTACTGCGTCTGATTCACCAGTTCACTTAGTATCCCTTACTGCACTTATTAGAGTTGTGCGCGGAGCTCCCAAGAATCTGGCTCAATTCCTTGATAAGGTTAGTAAAATGTTCCTTTAAGTTTTGTGTCACAAAAGCAATTCTTTAAGAATTCAAAATGGAGTTGGATCATATATGTATGTCGGCAGACTAGTATCTCACGTCACACTTTTTTTCTTATTTCCAATGTTTTTCCTCTATCCTCGGGGGTGTTTGAACTATTACATAGTTAGCCATTTTATACAGGAATAAAACCTTCCTTGGCTTTTATAAGTAATTCCCACGCTTGCAGTTTACTTAAAAAAATTTCTGCTTGTGCTTATCCAAAGTCCAATAATAGTCGTGCATTTCGGCCACATTTGGTGAGTGCGCACTCTCGCGATTCTTTTTCCATTTCCTCCAAGAGCCCTGTTGCTTCTTCTATATGCTTTTGCCGTCTGGTCTTTTCAGTGGTTTTCCTCATTTTTGGGTTCAAACCATGTTATTCTCTTATTTGTTTCTCAGTTAGTATATACTAGTGTATGAACTGTACCATTTTCTCGTGATTTTGATGTCCTGGACTTGATGAAAATATGAAATCCTTTTTTTGGAATGCCTTTATGTGTCTAAGCATGGTGCTGAATTGCAGGCAATTAACTTTATCTTACAAACCATGGACCCTGGCAACTCAATCATGCGGAAAACTTGCCTTCAGACTTCAATGACAGCTTTGAAGGAAGTTGTTCACGTATTTCCCATGGTAGCACTGAATGACAATTTGACCAGATTAGCGGTTGGTGATGCCATCGGAGAGATTAGCACTGCTAGCATTCGTGTTTATGACATGCAAAGGTATGATGCAACATAATTATGGGACTTCAGATGAAGGGTTTTTTTTTTTTTTTTCTTTATCAATTGCAATTACTAGATATCCTGAGAAAATTTTTAGTTAATGGATGAAAATATGGAGTAACACTATGTAAGAGAACTTGTTTGTCAACAATGACATCTCGGTAGCAAATGAAGGTAAAAAAAGGGTATAAGATGCCATTTTTCTCTTGGGACTTCATAACCATCTATATGTGATCTTCACTCTCCATGTTTGTGATTGGATGAACTTTTTCTCTGAATATTATATTTGTGCACTGTACTAACTAGATCATTATGGCTGACAATGGTTGTTCCCAATCAGGTATTATTTCTTTCTGTAGCAATCTTAATTTAATGAACCAATTAACACTGATGCTTTTCGATAGAGTTACATACATCAATTAGCTGTTCATCTCTACTATGGAAGTTCACAAAACATGCATGGAAGTACAAAAATAATAAATGAATATGCCTCTGAAAATACTCCTAATGTTAATGGTTATTCACTTTTATTCATCATTTTTCTTTGCCTGCTCTTTGTCTAAACAGTGTGACGAAAATCAAGGTTCTGGATGCAAGTGCACCTCCTGGACTACCGAGTTTTCTTGCAGGATCTTCGGGGATGGCTGTATCGACTGTGATTTCTGCGTTGAGTTTTTCTCCAGATGGAGAGGTAACATAATTTAACATTTGAACCTTACGATACTGTCAACGGGCTTAACTATTCTTAATTCATGTCCTCCTCCTAGGTGTCCTAAATGGGTTTTCACTCTTATTTACCATTTCTCTTGAGCTTTCAATTGCAGGGTTTAGTTGCTTTCTCTGAGCATGGGTTGATGATAAGATGGTGGTCATTAGGATCAGTTTGGTGGGAGAAACTCAGCCGCAACTATGTTCCCGTCCAATGCACCAAATTGATTTTCGTTCCTCCTTGGGAAGGATTTTCACCTAAAACTGCTCAGAGAAGTGTGATGGCGAGCATAATGGGACCTGGTGGGCAATCCAGTCCACAGGTAACGTTTTAATTTCGTGGTGATATGATCTCGTGCTCTTTTGGCCTTGCTTACATGCTTTCACTTTTGCTGCTGCTTGTAGTGTGCCCTGATCATGGTAGCATGTCGGTACTAGTGGCCTGGGCATGAATTGCATGGGTTTGGATGCATATGTATTACTATTTTTCTGTAATAAGGTGGATTTCTTAGTGAAAAGCTTTCTTTGTCTTGGAAATAAACAATTTTATGATATAGAAATCTAAAGGAGCGGCCAACTACTATTTGAAGTTCTAGGCTTCATTATGATAATCTAATTGGTAAGTTCTTGATCTAAAGAGTTCTTGAACAAAAGAAAACTCTATTTGACATGTGTTTAAGCAAAAGTCAAAATAAGTTCTTGGGCTAATATTAATTTTATTTTTGTTCTAAGGATTCTCCCATTAATTGACTCTACTATTAACAAGACTCTAGCTTGTAAAATTTTAACAATTCTCTCTCTGTATCTCTCATTAATGCCCCATTAGTAATCAATTCATTCGATTTTTTCTTGATGAGGAATTTTGAGGGAATACCCCGAAATTGACAGACTTTGCACAACTTCATTAAATGGCCATGGTTAGCATAGTTTTCATAGATATAAACTTATAGATATGAGAGTAAGCTGACCTATACGAGATATGGGAGTAATTTTCATGAAACGAGATGAATTTGAATGTTTTTCATGTTAAACTAGACATTGAGTTGTATGAGATTTATGAGGGTACTGTCTAGTGGAATTGTTCCGCACGAGATTTAAAAGGAAATGTCAAGTTTAACAGCCTGAAATGATTTTGCAGTTTACACAGATTACAAAGGGGTAAATGTAATTTAAAAGAGAGGTCTCTCAAATTTTGGGTCTTTTAAGGATAATGTTAATATTACTGTTTTTAGAGGATAATTCGTCTCCACTTTGTATTCTGCCGAAACTTTAACTCAAGTATGGTGTATCCTGCTCCTGGCTTAGACTCAGCTTTTAAGTCCTAGCACACAGCAATCTAGCTAGTACAAGTGGCAGGTCACATGTTACGCATGTGGCATGGCTTTAACATATGAATCTTGGAACCACGTGGCATACCACACTTTGTAGAGGGTTAGCTTATTTCATGTTGTGTCAAATGCACCTATACGATCACATCATTTCATTGTTAGGATTCCGTGCAACATGAAGTTGTTACTTAGATTTGTAAAGAATAGCAGTAACAACAACAAAGGTACAATTTATGGATTGTTGTTCCATTCTGACCTGAAACTTCTAATGTAGGAAAAGTTAAAGGGTGCAGGCGAGGACAGTTTGAACATTTTGATTCACAATCTCGACCTCTCCTATGGCTTAGAGTGGGCCGGTGAGAGAAAAGTTCTTCTCACAAGGCATGGCCATGAGCTGGGAACTTTTCCATTATGAAATTGCTAGTACATCATATCGTGCCCAAGCTTGTGCATTTAAGAAGCCTGCTCGTGCTGCTTTTGATGAAAATGGAATCCGAATGGTTCTAGCATTGTCATCAGGCAGTGTCTGGATGGGTTTCTTAAATCAGGTGTAGAGAACTTCCCCTGCATCAGTGTGGCATCATCAGTTAAATGCTCAAGGTTTTTTCGAAGTTGGGCAGAACAGGATCTCTGTACAGGTGGTCAACGGTGATTATACGTTCATTTAATTTTTTCAGGCACATGAAAATAGGCTTGAGGAGGAACAATATCAACTACATCTCTTGAGCTGGGGACTTGGCAGGCTGATAGATGCCATTGATCAAAAGATACCTTACTATAAGCACGTCTTGTACAAATTTGTTTCTTTTCTTGTGCGTTGTCGTCTTCTTTACTTCAGTATAAATGTTGTAATGGCACATCGCCGACTTGATAATGTTTACAGGTATTTTGTGAGACTAATAGTCTTTTGCAAGTATAAATTTCAGTTTCTTTCCAATGTCAATCTTCAACTTTGATGGTATACCTGCTCTGACAGTCTGCAATATTTACTAATGTTGTACAATAAGCTGAGATAATAACATTCTTTTCACATACCCACCAGTCGAGTGGTATTACATTGCCTGGAAAGGCAGATTGGCTTGCAAGCTTATTCTGTTCTTTACCAACAATTACCAAGGTTTTTTCCTGCATCTTGTCAGTCTTCATCTTAGGACATTCGATCCACACAATTTCTCCCCACATTCTGCTAATCCGTTGCCCTCTGGATACCGATGAACTGGAACTAGAAACCAGAGAGCAGTTGCAGTTGCCGCAGAAGAGGGGTCAGGGTCTCCATCAATTTTTCGCAGGGATGGTTGTGAATACCTTCATACGTCGTTACAACGACGCTTGAGTCTGTCGAGAGTCGCTGGATTTGCTTCTTCACAGTGCATGTGTGGTGAGTGCAACGGTAGTAGCTCCTTGTTCATGTCGAGTAAAAATAAACTGTGAGAAGCTTGTGTTGAAATTGTGGCTAACTTAAGACTTCAACAACCCATAAATCCAAAATGGTTTGGGATAATCTTGATGGAATATGCAGTTATTGATCCTAAAATTGCTACGAATCACGTACAAAAGATGGAATGCGACCTGTTTATATGCCCCTGGTATTTATGGACTGGATACGCTAAATTCTCAAGTGTGAACCGAATTGCATCTCAGGGACATTTTCCAGGTAAAAAAGATGAGGCACCTCCTTGGATGACTACCACTAATGCTTTTAGGGTCGCCAGCTTGAAGCTTGACAAAGAGCATTTTCATTGTTCTAGTTGACATGGTTGCTACTAGAAGTATCATGTTGAGGCTCTTTTGAAACTCTACGAATCAAGCAAAAGTTTTCGAATACGGGGAGGTTAGTCTCACCTTGGATGGCCACTGTTCTTCACCGCTTTCTGGCCGTACTTGCGCCACCTGTAACCATCGTCAAGAATGTCGTCGGCGCTCTTCGTGTGGAATGCAACCCTCGGCGGAATCGCTTTCCTGGTCTTACCAACTTTCTTATTGCAGCTTCTTCCTCCAATCTTCACTTCTTCACCTCCATTATTATCACCTCTAATGCTTGAGGATGCATTTGTTGGTGAAGGGTGGTGCTCCACAAATTTATCAGACCCAGACAGGAGGCTAAACCAGTCCATTTCCATGGCAAACTGTTGAGGGTCTAAGGATTGCGGCATTAGCGCAGGAGGGTGCAATAACGGGGTTGATGGGAGCAAGTGCGGGTTGAAAAATGGAAGCATATTTTCAGCCGGACCCAGCGGCGGCAGCGGCGTTGGTGGGAGTCTTCCATCCATGCGGCTCCACTAAGAAAATGGAAAGGCAAAGGAAGGTTTTGATGAGTAGATGATGGGATTCTAGAGGTGTTGGGATGCAAGTAAAAATAGGTTGGAATAACCTCTCCCGTTCAGACAACCCTCTTGAGCTTTTAGGGTGGCCCCGATTACCTTAAATCCACGAAAGAGACAAGTGGCATTCAACTACCTCAACTGTCTGAATTGGCTGTTGGTAAGACACTTGGACAAAGAACTCTTCCTCACTCTTGAGAATATTCTAAGCTCTCCTAAATGAAAGAGAGAATGAGAGGGTTACAAGCACGTCTCGTTACTGGGTCTGGAATGTCTTGAAGTACAGAGGCTTACGTTTTGTTAAACAACTGATCCGATAAGGATTAAACTACGAGAGACACCAATATGATGCGGTTGTGGTGGGTTAGAATAAGGGCGTCGATTTCCAAGCATCAAGAGAGACCGACCCTAGATACAGAATCACATCATTTGTAACACGTTTCGAAAGTTTTCGCAACACTCCGACGATAGTTTGCCACGTCATTTTGTAAAACCCATCTCATATCAAATTACAGCTTCTTACCTCCTCGAATTAGGAATAGTAACACGTTTTTATCTCGTCTCTCGGGCTATATTTTCCTGCGTAGTCGCTATCGTCTTCCGCTGTTTTAACTTGTTCTCTCGGATAAGGAAACTCGATTTGGTGCTCATCATTAGTGGTATTGCCACACCTTGAGACGTGTTTACGAGATAAAAGAGAAACCACGGACCGATACAGACGAAACGAGAGAGAGTGATGCAGGTTGTCCATTGTAAAACCACGTGAATGGAAGCGAGTTTGTGTGTAAGGGAAACATAATCCTCAACTTGCACCAGAATATAATTAATGGTGTGAGTGCAACGCTTATATGACAAAAAGTTATCATTCTTAGCTAATTGTCCAAAGAAGCTTCCTGCAAAGTTACAAGCTAGCGTGTACCGAAAAAACTAAAGCTACGGCTTACTTAATAATCACGTCTCTCTCTTTCTCTGCATGTATGTAGTTTCCAGAGTGCCCTTTGAAAGTGGTGAAGAAATTTCAAAAGATTGTGTGGTCATGTACGATTCCTATAGGCCGTAGTGTTTGATAATGCAGAGACAAAGTTCATAGTTTTAGAGCGCATACGCAAGGATCTTACTTTCTAAAAGCCCATGATACAACCTATAAGTGCGAATTGATTAAGTTCGGGCTTTTGACCTATGCACGCGACCTTGATCGAGAGCCGATTGCTCGTAATTTGTGGAATTTGAATATGTGACGTCCGGTCCCTGAACTGAATTTCCTAGCGCCCTAACTGGTTACGCCAACTCAGGAGTGACGACATCAAGTCTTTGTTTGTGCATCCCATTGTTTGTGTGAGCATTTCATTTTATGTGAGACTAATCATAGCCAAAACTTGTATGACATTGATGATAGCAAGAGAAGGTTACATATAATTTAGTTTAAAAAATTCGCAAGTTGTCTATATTAATTCCTCGCAAAAAAAGCAATATCCGATGTAACCCCGGCTTAAACTCATCCTCGTCCTCTCCGCACATATACTCTTCCGTCTAATACCACTCTACAAGCTTAGAAAAGCTTGAAAAACTTGAACTCGTTCTCAATGGCGAGAAGTGACCCGCACGCTGTACCTTGTTGAATCGACAACACAAGAGGGGAGACCACCTAATGATCTAGTTCTAGGTTTGATTCGATTGATCAGGTCTCTTCAAGCGATTGAATTTGCAAATGCGGTCCGTCAAAAGGATAGTGAGAGGTTGTAGATACGAGAGGAATCGCGTATAAAGGCACGCCGAACACAAGCGAATTAGAAACGACAACGGAGAGAGTAAATATACAATAAAGAGAAGAACACTGAGACATATTTACATGATTTGGCAATTGAGAAGAGTAGTTGTTTCTGCGAGATTTGTGGGACACTTCATATTGCGCATAGGTTGAGTACCATGTGAGATTTTATGGGATCACTACCAATTGATCGAGATTAATCACAAGTGAGAATGAAAACTAAGCTCTCGCTGTCGAGAACCCTGTATTGCAATATCCATGAAAAACCCACGCATATTGAGAGGAAACAGAGGTGGCTTTCAAGGATTTTACAGAATAGGGATGTTTAACATCCTCAACAAGAACAAGAATTCTTTCTCTTCTTCAAAATCCGATTTCTGCCATTGCTACGATCTCTCCTTTTGCAGAGGTTTTTCTGCAATTTAGCTGTAACGCTTTCTTCATATCAAATCACAATGTTCATGTTACACTTGAATGGAGGGACTTTGCAGCAGAAACGGGAAAATTATCAAAAAAATCCTAAATTTATTACAATTGTGTCAGTTCAATCCTAAACATTTTTTTTTCTTTTTTGTCAATTGAGTTCTAAACATTTTGCATTTGTGCCAATTCAGTCATTTTGGCCGACCGGCACTGACATAAATAATTTTTAATAATATTTTAATAAATTTTTGATTATTTTATTTTATTTCTAATCTTTCTCTTACTGTTTGTTTTTTTCTTCCCACTGGCCTGCGAGCTCCGGCCACAACTCCGCCGACCATAGTGGGTTACAAGAACAGAAAAGAACTCGCAGGCCAATGGAAAGAAAAAAAAAACAAACAGAAAAAGAAAGAAAAGAAAAAATAAAATAAAATAAAAAATAATCAAAAATATATTTAAAGTATTATTGAAATTTGTCCACACCAGTGCCGGCCGGCCGAAAGAATTGAACTAGCACAAATGCAAACGGTTAGGACTCAATTGGTAACAAAAAAAAGTTTTAGGACTGAATTGATACAATTATAATAGGTTTAGGACTTTTTTGGTAATTTTGCCTAGTAGAAACTATTGCATGTCAAGTTCTTCTCCAATTGGTCCCAGAAACAAGCCAACTGTTAGGTATGAAATTGATATCTGTTATTTTATCTTTTGTTGAAGTTTTCGTGTAGAAAGTCCGTATATTTCGCCCTCTTAAAACTTAGATCTTTCCCCAATCTTTTTGGTCACCCTCCCCTGGTTAAAACTCTACATCCATCACTAGGATTTGGAAAGTTTTGTAAGTCACACAAAAGAGGCTGACAAATTCATATATTAATCGGTAGATTAAGGCTGTTGATACGAAAATTTAAATAAAAGGTGGTACTCGGTAAACGTAAAAAATAGTGTTTTTTTTTGGTCTGAGATAAGAGAATTTTGTGACTTTAACAAATCAAATAAACAGTGGTAGCAAACTCAAATAAGAGTTGGCAATGTAATGGTAATTATTATAGGGTAAATATTGCGAAAAACTTCAAGGTGGTACACATATGACAAATTTACCCAAATTAATTTTTGACTACCCCAAAATCCCAAACTAGTACAACGGTGACAAACAGATGTTAAAAATCCCAAACTGGTACACCCGTCAACTGCCACATATATGGTAAAATTTAACGAAAATTAATAGATGGTAAAATTATCACAGGTGCACCGATTTTGAGTTTTTGGTGGTCAAAAAATTAGTTTGGGGTAAATTTATCATAAGTGTACTAATTTGGGGTTTTTCGTGGTATTAACCCATTATTATAAAGTGGGTAATCACTCTAATTGAGGTTGACCTATTTTAAAAATAGTTGGTACATTTGAACGGTTGGAAAGCAAGTCAAGTAAAGTAGCAATTCAATAATAAAAAAAAGTTGGTAAATATAACAGACAACAAATCAGTTAGAGAAAATTATGAGAGTTGGTTACTCAAAACTAATTGGCAACTTAATTAGAGAAAATTTAATAAGTCACAAATATATATATATATTAACTTGATAAATTTTTGTTGTTGATAAGAAATGTAAATAAAAGGTGGTAAATGATAGGACAAATGTTTTGTTTGTATGGAATAAGGGAAGTTGGTATGTCAAAAATAATTCAAATAGACATTAGTAAATAAGAGTTGGTAACTTAGTCTGAGAAAAGTTATTAATTACTCCACGTGTGGTTGACAATTTAACCCCCCCCCCCCCCCCCCAAAAAAAAAAAGCTGGTAGATTCTAAAAAAATTAAGGCAAATAAAAGTGGTAACTCAACAGAAAAGTTGGTGAATGAAAAAAAAAATCCCAAAAATAATGGTAATCAACTCGAATGAGACTTGGTAAATTAAAACTAGTTGGTAGATTAATAAGAGAAAAAATTGTAAGTTACCCAAATAAAGATTGGTAAGTTCGAATAAGTTGATAAATGGAAACATCAAATAAATATGGATAAGTAACTGATTGGTAACCTAAAACAAGATGGTAATTTCATCGGTAAAATGTCGATAAAAAATTATCAAAGTTTACTTACTTTAAATTTAACAAAAGATTAGAAAATTAAATTACCATTTGGAGAAGCATAAGTTTTGCGTAGGAAACTGGCATTTTTCTTCTTCTTCTTTCCCATTCTAACCTGCTTCTATGTAAAAGCAGCAGTATTCAATGCGATGAGTTCATGAATATGGAATGGATGAGAATCTTTCAGGTATGTGAAAAAGTCCGGTTAAGCTTTGGAGTCGACAACTAAAACACGAAACCAAGGAGTGAATTTGGAGAAGTTTGCTAGAAAATGGTTTAAAAATTGTGGATCTTACATAGCCAAAAACAGAGAAATTATTGGAAGCTGAATGCTCATGCCCACGTTGAGGAATGGGAGGTTAGAATCTTATCTTCATCATCTCCTTCCTACACAATCCTTCCTAAGACACTTCACGCAATGTCCACTCCGCTACATCATTCCCACATTTAACACACCTGCATAGTTCGGTCCGAATCGACCATATCGTGCGATTTCGTGGAAACACTATCAATCGTTCTAAAAACTTAAACTGTTAGATGAATGTGTGGTTTAATATTTAGATATGCCAAGAGCCTGTTTATTAACGTTTTCTGATTCTCTCATGTTTGGTAACTTACAGAAATCTGGCCAGGGGCTATCCATGGTGGCGCCTTCTTCTGCTCAGAAACTCGTCCCATCCAGAGAATAGAAAAAGAAACTATTACTGAAAAGAAATTGTTCTCGAGAACAAAAGTTTTACCATACGGCCTGGAAGATTCGAACTCAAGACCTCCTTGCTTTGGTACCAAGTGAGATTTCGTGGAACCGCTGCCAACCGTTCTAAAAGTTTAAGCTATTAGATGAATGCAACGCATCTTGAGAAGTTAGGCGGTTTTTTTTTTCCTAACATCTTAAGATCGCATACATTTTTGGTAATGTGCTTCTTCTATATATGGAGTCGGACCTGTCCACATTCCTTCCAATTGATCAAGCTTCTCTAGCGGGAGAGAAAACCATGGGTCAGCGGCATTGTGGGATGATGTTGCTCTTGATATTGTTCTGCTGGTGCGTAATGGCGAGTCGCGAAGAATTGGCTCGAGCCGAGGCGGACCAAGGGTCATGCCTCAGACATTTTGACTATGGTGACGTGCTCGGCAAGGCCATTCTATTCTTCGAAGGCCAGCGGTCGGGGAAGTTGCCGGCGGGCCAGCGAGTCAAATGGAGGGGTGACTCTGCGCTCTCGGACGGCAGGCCTGAGAATGTAATATACTTCCGGAATCATTGTTTTATGCCCGACACGTCAATTACTCATATCATCTGCACGGAAGATCCTCAGTTTCTGTCTTGAAGTTTATTATTATCGAGTTAGAGCATTGTCCTATGTTGCTGACGACCGTAATAGGCATACATTTCCTTATCATTGTCTCGGAAATTTGTCCAAATTAGAGACATGATGGTGCTTTTTCGGCAGGTGAACTTGGTTGGAGGATACTATGACGCCGGCGACAACGTCAAGTTCGGTTGGCCGATGGCATTCACTGTCACCCTGTTGAGCTGGACTGCTACAGAGTACCAGAGGGAGATCTCCGCAACCAACCAGCTCCGGTATTTGCGAAGCGCAATCAAATGGGGGACCGACTTCCTATTACGAGCTCACGCTTCGCCTACCACACTATATACGCAGGTGCGGTGCTGTCTCGTTCTACATCAGATGTATAACCTACTAATTTGCTTTACCATCTGAATTAGGACTTGTACATATATTTTTTGCTGATCTGGATCATTGTAAGAGTCGCGGTCTAATGTTGCACGTCACTTTCACAGGTGGGAGACGGAAACTCGGATCACCAATGCTGGGAACGCCCCGAAGACATGGACACGGCCAGGACGCTCTATAAGATCACCTCTAGTTCACCAGGAACCGAAGTGGCAGCTGAAGCGGCCGCCGCTCTATCTGCAGCTTCAATTGTTTTTAAGTCCGTCGACTCCAACTACTCCACGCTGCTTCTGAGTAAATCGAAATCCGTAAGAGCCGAGAATCCATGTAAATATAGATTCCTCGTACCTCATAAATTATAATGTCACACTGAGGCACGAACACTGTCACTGTTTCAGCTGTTTGAATTGGCAGACAAGTATAGAGGATCTTACCAGGGCTCATGCCCTTTCTACTGCTCTTACTCAGGCTACCAGGTAAATCCCACAAAGTCGTTGGTTCTTTTCCTGAAATCATTGAGTAAAGTCAAGTTCTTGCAGGATGAGCTTTTATGGGCTAGTGTTTGGCTATACAAGGCAAGTGGAGACAGCAACTACTTGAACTATGTATTGAGCAACCAGGGCTGGAGCCAGGCGGTTTCCGAATTCAGCTGGGACAACAAATTTGCTGGCGCGCAAGTGCTCTTGGCCGAGGTAACATCCTTGGTCGATCGAAAACACTATTACCGTCTTCTGAAGCTGAAACATCCAATTATCTCCGGCGGAAATGTATCCACTTATCCAGTTCCTTTGATCAGGAGTTCCACGGTGGCAAGAACAGTTTGGCCAAGTTCAACAATGATGCGGTATCATTCGTGTGTGCTTTGATGCCCGGAAGTAGCTCTGTCCAGATCAAGACGACGCCCGGTACACACTTTTGGATCTCCTACTCAATTGGGATTTTTCAAATTTTCATTCTGGTGATCGGCGAGCCGCTCAGGGAAAGAGAGTGAATAGCTCAGATGCATCACGTTTGCAGGTGGTCTGCTGTATACTCGAGACAGTTCGAATCTGCAGTACGCGACGAGCGCGTCCATGTTGCTCCTGATACACTCGAAGACGTTGAGCGAGGGTCACGTCGACGGAGTCCAGTGCGGGTCCGCGCATTTCTCTGCCTCCCAAATTAGAGAGTTCGCGAAATCACAGGTTAAACCCTACGTTCCTCCTCAGACAAAGACAGAGATCCTAGTCATATTACACGTATCGAGATCATTCGAACAGGAACATACCATCGAATCGACAAACCAAGCAGGCGATGGATCAATGTTAAATCCAGATTGAAACGTGTTCGTGAACTTCAGTCACCCAAAAATTAAGAACGTAGGGAACATTTTTGTGATCATGGTATGTAAATGTTTCTCAGGTGGACTACATATTGGGGAAGAATCCTATGAACATGTCATACATGGTGGGCTGGGGCTCCAAATACCCGAGGCAGCTGCACCACCGTGGCGCCTCGATCCCGTCCATCCACGTCCACCCTGCTAAGGTCGGCTGCGATGACGGTCTCACCACGTACTATTCATCAACCAATCCGAACCCGAACACGCACGCGGGGGCGATCGTGGGCGGGCCCGACTCAAACGACCGGTTCAGTGATTTAAGATCGGACTACTCGCACTTGGAGGCCGCGACGTACACGAACGCGGCCTTCGTGGGGGCGGTGGCTGCTTTGGTTTCTGGAACCCAAGAAGAGTGAGTGGGGACGAAGGAGACGGAGATTCGTTCGCTGTAATAAGATAGAAACATATATTCGCTCAAAATCAAGTGCTCTTAAGTGAGAATGACTCCGAAGAACAGTGGGATGACCACGAATGCATTTGTCACAAATTCATACCAATCCGCAGAATTATTTGAATTCTGATGTAAAAGGTTTAGAGACATTTATGTCTTTCTTGGTCTACTAATAGAAGCATATAGCATGATGTCACGCCTAATGACACGAAATCAATGGGAAATTTACGTTAAAATCATAGGAACCTGTGAGATATAATTACTGCTAAGACTTTGGTTAACTCCAATAACCATTGAATGAAAGCACAGAAATCTTGTGAAAAAATTTACTGAAAGAAATACATTTTCACATCATCTTAAAATTTGTATAGACTATAAGGTACGTTTGTTTCGCAAAAAATGAATGGTTTGAAAAATATTTTTCGAAAAATAATCGCTTACAAAAATGAATGAACGCAAAAAAAAAAAAAAAAAAAAAAATCATCGTCTGCGACAATATTTAGACATCAATTGTTATCCACGATGAAATATTATTTATTTATCAATTATTTCAAGCGATATAAGCGTTTGCAGGACAAACGATTTTTTTAGGAATGGGTAAACAAAAGAAAAGAAAATGAAAAGGAAGAGAAATGTGAAAAGGAACCTAATGAACTTTTGGTCCATTTTGACTCTTATCTTTGCTTATCCTCTTTTTATGCTTTTTTGCCATCGTTTTCCTATTAATCAATAGGGAAGAGGATGGGGGCGGTGCTTTGGTCACCCGGTTGACAAAACGCTCCAAAACGTGCACAAGTTGATTGCATATCTAGAAAAAATAAAAGTTTATGTCAAAGTCTCTCAATTATTGAAACACATGCATTTGACGTTCCATGATCCTTGCAGATATTAAATTACGAAATACTTTTTTTGATTCTTCATTACATCTCCGGGAAATTCGGACAAAGTCTTATTACTGCCTTCGGTCTTGCGCTTGCGTCACTCGGACATATTCATGTTAAGATTTAGTTCCACACGGGAATTTGCAAAAGACATTATCTATGCACCTCACTTTGTAATTTGTGTAATTAGCTGATACTTAGCTGATCAAAACCCAGCCAATCCTTTATTTAAATTCCCTAATTAAAGCAGTCTTATCCAGTGAGCCAAAACTAATGGCGCTATTGAAATTTCTATACCGTATTCTTCCATGCATGTCATAAGTTATGGATCTTCTATTTCCTTTTCGATCTTTACAATTGAGAAGCAAACTTAAAAAAAAAACCATCATCACTTGGACAAGAATACTACAAGATGTGATTCATTAATCTCGTCTTCGTGTGGTGATTTTAGCTGCAGCCGGCGAGGCCTAGATCCATAACCATCTCGTTCAACTCCTCGAACCCCATGAATATTTCATCGCCAAAGAACGACGTCGGGTCGACGTTGTTCTCGTCGCTCCCTCCCGATAACCCGCTCCCGTAGCTGGACAATTGCTCCTTGTCTTCTTCAGAAAGAGTTGCAACGAGTGGAGGAGTCGTTGGAGACCGAGCGGCAGTTGAGCCTGGAGAGTCGCATGCGCTGTTGGCTAGAGTCGCGCCCCTGTTGCCTTTAACTATGGCGGATTGCTTTGCTTTAGGGGGAGCGAACTTGTTCCTGGTGCTGCCAGCGAGCGCGTTCCGGCGAGTCGGGTGGGTGTGGCTGTGCTCGCCGGTGTAGCTCACGACAAAGACCCCGGGATCTGAGCTGCTCCGCTCGACCTGTTTCCTTGCCAAACAACCCTTTGAGCTGCTGCACCTATAGTAGCTCCTGTTATGCACAAGTTTTTCCAACCCAAGCAACACATTCAGTTAGGTCAACTGAAATAATGTGTGTCCGAGAGAAAAAAAAAATTGAAATGTTGCCGAGCAAAATTTGTGGAACTGAGATTGATTTAAACACGGCCATTCAGTGCAAATTGAAGCTCAAGTGGCATCTTTCGGACCGACCTGGGATAGGGCGAACCCTTGATCGGTTTCTGGCCGTACTTGCGCCAAGCCCACATGTCCGACGAGATCCCGTCCGCCGTCACATGGTGCACCTCCCTCTTCTGCTGATTCTTCCTAATTATCCAATTAAACCTAATCAATCTTTTGATGAACATCAACTCGCAAGCCAATTCTCATAATAAGAAGACCTATTTCTCTTACCTCCTCCTTTGTTTAGCCCCATCATAATGGACTGCCTGGCTCGCCGTCGAAGCATCCGTCAACGGCTCTTCTTCCGTCAGCTTATCCTCGGCCTCTTTGATCACTTCGTCGGATTTCGACGCCGCGTCGCGAACGGACGGCGGCGCCAGATAGAACGGCTTGTAGAGCTGCTCCAAATCATCTAAGAGCGCCGACGTCTCGGCAAACTCGGGAAACCCGCCGAAGAGAAACTCTTCCTGTCGCGGGTCGGCGACAGACCGCCATGCCGCACAATCCGTGACGTCGTAACAAGTCTTGCCGGCGCCGCACCACCCCCGGACGACGGCCTGCAGATCCCAATCATCGACAACGCACGCGGGATTCATTGCACCGTAGGAGATTATCTCAGATCAAAGGTTTGATAAGAAGAAGGTAAGGGAGGAGGATGTTTATATATTGGGAGAGATTTCGGGTCACGAATTCAAAAGCTGCGAGCTTGAAGTCTCCAGTTTCGCCTCAACCCCGGAGTTCTTTGCATCCATATTCTGGGTTTGACTTTGCGGAAAAAGTCAGACTATTAAACATAATAGGGCATTGAATGAATGGATGCATGAATCAGCAGAAGATATAGTAGTACTTCCTATATACAAGTTGCAGGAGGCGCCGAGACTTTCTTTGGATCTATTTGTGGTTGTGGCTAAAGTTGATTCTCTATCTTTTTCATTGCACTTCCTTCACTTTCGTGGATGACTTTGAACTTTTGGCATTCATGAAAACCTCCAATTTTTATTTTTATTTTCTTTTTTTGGACTGTTTACAAGTCGGCTGTGGACTTGGGAAATTGGGGGAGATCTTGCTGGAAAACTTCTGTCTTTCTTTTCGGGTCAGTCTACAATATGGGAAGAAGAAGAAAAAGAAATGAACAATCTAGGAAATTTCCCCCGTAGGGTTATACTATTGTTCATAAAGTAAGCCACACAAAGATTTTAGATCTTTAATAGGATAAGAGTCGTTTCATAAAAATGTCAAACTTGAAAGTTTGAAAATGGCTGCCATATGGAGAAAGTCAAAGGGAAAAATAAATGAATAAACACATACAGAGTTGCTAGTGGGATTGGTGCAAATTTTATTGGAATTATTGCATGGGTATGCGACTATATATCCATAAACAAAATAATCCTCTAACGTTTGTGGGACGGTGGTAATGATTGACACGAATTTCACGACATTGCAAAAGCTCGCACACAAGTGCAAAGGATCGCTTGAAACGCCAGTGTAAAAAATATATATATATATTTTCACTAGAAGAAGTCTTAAAATTTATCACCAAAGTTTAATCGAGTACTAAAACTTTCAAAAAGTGCAATCAATTCATGAAAATTGATTTACAAAAAAACAACTGGTATAATAGAGTCCTTCCGTTAATTCCGTCCAATTTGGCTAACGAAAAATGCCGACGTTGTATTTTTTATTACTTTCTCTCTCCTACTTGGTGCTGTCATGGCTGAAACAAAAACGATAAATCCGAAACGACGTCGTTTTGGTCCAAATTTGATTTTTAATATAAATATTAATTTAAAAAAAAAAAAAAAGCAAAACCAGCAAGGGCCCCTATTGGCCCTCGCCGCTGCTACCCCCCACCATCGCCGGAAGGGCCAGCGATGGTGGGGCAAGGGTCGTTGGGTCTTTGGTGACTCAGTTACACTTTGGTGACAAGTTTTAGGATTATTAATTAACATATCCCTAGTACCGATAACCAGTTTTAGGACTTAATTTCACTTTCGCGACAAATTTAGGATTTCTAATGCACGTATCCCTAAATACTAACACAACCCTAGACCTAGGAAAACAGAGGATTTTGAGGCCGAAGAAAACCCTAAATAGGTATCCCGATCACAGAAAAAAAAAAAAAAAAAACCAACCTCAAACGACTCCGGATGGCGATTGCCGAAGTCAATAGATGGAGAGGGAGGAAGGAGAGGAAGCCGGGCTTGTGGCGACCGCGATGGAGGCTCGGCTAGTTGGGGGCATTGTCGGCTGGTTGACCCGGCGACCTTTCGATCGAGATGGTGGTGCGATGAGGAGGGGTATAAAGAAAATGGACATGTAATATGATCTCGTGAATGGGACATCAGATGAATCCATTGTAGGGGGGGCAGCGGATCTTCGCCTTTTTGGATCCCATTCGATCACTTGGAAATACATTACTTTATAAGAAATTAAAAAGATTGGCGTGACCATTAATTCTTCTGCATTTCTTTTATATTAGTCCTTCAATTATTCAGTTCAAGTGAACATATACCTTATAACTTCTTTTTCTCGTCATTAGTTCTTAGATAGGCTCCATATTGCCACATCAGCACCGGCCGGTCAAATGGATTGAATTGACACAATTGCAAAAGGTTTAGAACGCAATTGATTAAAAAAAAGGGCTTAGGACTAAATTGGCACAATTACAATAGGTTTATGACTTTTTTGGTAATTTTTCATGCTTATCGGTTTACCTAAAAAAAGAAGGTATAAGTTAGTCGATTTCTTTGAACATTCTTCTTAATAAGTCAAAACTTTTATAATGATGAAATAAAAAACGATTAGAGAGGGCTGAAGATTGTCTCCGTCTATGATTGCCGAAGGCCCTTTCTGATTGCGAACCAACTATGTGCTGAAAAGATTGACCACAATCCGGATAAAGAGTCAAGCAGATAGAGGCCATGTCTTTTCAGATTTGAGTTCACACTAAAGTTTACAATCTTGAAATTGATTAAATCACAAGTTATGTCGTCCCCATAAGTAGAGACCACCTATGTTCTTGCGCCGCGGCCGTATTGCCCTATAGGCCTTATTTCTAGGCCATGCCCGGAGATATCTTGCGTCAACTTTCGACAAATTTGAGAACAGTACCTATTGCGATGGCACCAATTCAGTCAAAATCATTTCAATTGGACCAATTTAGTCCTAAACCTTTTTACGTTGATATCAATTCAATCCATCCGGCCAATTTATGCTGATGGTGACGTGGACATATTCTTATAATTTCTTCGGATTTTATTTTCCTTAATTTTTTTTCTTCCTCTTCTCTTTTGCCGGTGGCCAGCCTTGCCTGGACGAGGGTGAGCGCCGGCATGGCCCCCCTCGCCAGATTTGGCTAGGCCGACCATCACGTCGACCGATCACGTCAGCGTCGGTGTGGCTCTCCTCGCTAGATTTGGTTAAGCCGACCCTCATGCCGACCAATCACATTAGCACCGGTGGTGCCACGTTGGACGGCCGGCGTCCACATTGGTGGTTTTCGGCCTAGATTGGCCGAATATATTGAATTGATACCAATGCAAACAAAAAAAAATTAGAACTAAATTGGTCCAATGAAAAGGTTTAGGACTGAATTGGTACCGATGCCGTAGGTTTAGAACATTTTTGGTACTTTTCCCCACAAATTTCCTTGATCGAATTGCGAGAAACAAGACCATACAAGCGAACATTAGAAGATTCAACCAGGCCCTTAAAAGATTTCGATGAGCTAATTTACCGTGCTGATGCAATGCGACCCGTGTTAATGATTGAACAAGGGGACTTTCAGATTGAATTGAGCCGGGTAAGGTTGAACGAAACAGAGAGGATCTTACTCATTTCGGACCTATTTCCTATGCAACTATGTACGTACACGACTGACGTGCGCCTGCCATGCACGAGCAACAGTACAATAACTTCTTTAAAACCTCAAGAAAATCACAAGGATGAAGAGAGCGGTGGTCATTCAATGGGCGGTCCCCCCCCCCCCCCCCCCCCCCCCCCCCCCCCGTCGTCCACGCGCAAGTTGGCCGTAGCTTTAGCTTCGAGGTTCGTCCGACTCCAAAGTTTGGTACGTTCGAAATACAAGTTGTCTAAATCTTACGCGCGAGAAGATTAAACAAAGGAATGGAGAAAAAGTCCACCCCCCCTAAGCGTGTTTGGAGGAGATAGTTGAACCGCCTCGGCGTCCCCGCTGGGATCTCGCCCGGAGTCAACAAGAGCGGCACCGAATTATTCCCCAATTTGAACCCTAAATGAGCACTTTAGTGTAAGGAAAATAGTACCAAAAACCGAAGATATTGGCCACGGCGACAGTTTAGGGACGAGGCGACCGGCATGTTTCACCGACCCTAGCGCCGGGCGGGAACATCCTCCTCGACGATGGAGAGAACAACAAGGAATCGCTACAATTAATTTCAATGAATCTAGATCCGATAGTATTCAAGTAATAGCAAAGAAGATCTCCATCGTAACATTCATAGTTCTTGTGCTGTGATTACTCGTATAAGGCGTAGAAGAAAGGACTTATTGACCCGCCAACTAATAGGTCCATCGAAACTCCGCGGTTTTTGCCGTTGTGAGCCGGTTAAGAAAGTCAACGATTCAAATGAACCATTCGCGCGCCATCTCTATCCGGCATACAACGACGTGCGTGAACATCATCGATCAACTTCACTTCGGGCAGTACAAAGAGATTCATGAATCCCCCCATATAGTTGAGGGACATGAAGGGGAAAAAAAGAAAAAAAGACAAAGGGGAAGTAATGGCTGGACATTACCCTAAACCCAAGGGAAAGTAAATTGAATCGAGAAGGTATGTAGCTGGGTCCAGTATGGGGCACTATCATTATCTCTTTCATGATCTTTGCGCAATGTCAATACATGCTCCTCTCTTTTCCTTTGGCCATCACCATCACGATGTAGATAGTGATTTTTAGATCTTTTGGGCTATGTATTAGGGAATAATATTAGAGTGGCGACTGCTATTCCTAGCTAGAGTGAGATTTTTAGGAAGATCTACTCATAAAAGAAGGTAAAAGTTGGAAAGGTATTGATTGTGAAGTTGGATTGGTGGTGGAGTGGGGGGTTGCACTTGCATTGCATGGACCCAAATCTTGAGTTTTGTAGGTTTCTTTAAAACTTGGTGGGTTGGGGGGAAGCTTCTTTAGTTCGTTTAGTTATGTGTGAAAAGCAAATGTTGTTCATGAGGTTTGTTAGGTTCTCTCTCTCCGAGAGAGAATCGACACGGATATCGTTCGATGAATGTGTGTGTAAAGATCCGATTATACAACTCAATGACTCCGTGTTGTGCACTAACCGCATCTATACACTCCGCAACTTGGGTTGAAAGGAGCTCAACACTTCACTGAGAGCGAGTAAAGATCGTCGGAGATCTCACTAATCAAACGGGGATTAAGTATGGACACAGTTAATGTCAAGAACTTATAAATCAGATGTGATGGCTTATGAAGTCAGATGAACATATTCTAAAGGGAAATATATTGCCCTCAAGCTCGCGGCATCTCTAAGTCCCCTTGAATGGACTCCTCACTAATTAGTGCTTGTGTGGTGTAAACAGTTCTTTCACCATTTAGATCAAACGGATTCCAATATCAGGAGCTGCCCACATATATCATTCTCTCAAACCCTAGATGAACCTTAATTGACTTGGGAACGAGTTGCATATATGAGTAGAATTTACCAGTCTCTCTCCGTCGACGGAAGGCCATTTGAAGCCGTCGAGAATCGCAAAATAGTGTCCTCGGTGGAGAGAGGAGCACGGGGACGAAGCAAATGAGTTGGTGGGATAGTAGGAAAAGAGTGGAGAGAGATTAGTCCCACATGAACAAAAAATGAAAAGATGCATTCACATTTTAGTTCGAATTAGCACTGTAGCAGCTTCATTGAGGACTAATGGAAGCAGAAGCAGAGTATGGCATCCTCATTTGTCATTCCCAAGAATCAGTCACCGCATAAATAATGCTAGTGTCAAATTACAATGATAGGAGTCTTCCAAAATGTGCCAAAACAAACAAATCCTCCTCTCAAAGAACTACAACACCAACTCTTTCCAAGCCCTCTCGCTACTCGATGATCCCCTCCGGTATATCTTCGATCCAAACATCTCAACATCGTCACAACGCTAAAAGAGACAATAGAAAACATATATCTCGTTAAGAGAAAACAATAACCTTGTCCCAGCTGACCCGGCAAAAAAGCTAGTGATTATACAGCCGCCTCCCTCTCCTCTAAAACTCAGCTGCAATATACCTATTGGTGCACGCAACTAAATCTCTACAAAACTTTTCAGCATTTCCCGGACATGAGGCTCACCCTCTTCCCCTCCACAGAGAATTTCCTACTGCTTCCCAGCTGCAGCAACAATCAAAAACTTGTTCAAATTTGCTCAAAGACCAACTTGCAAATCGTAGCAAATCAATAGTCCCAAAAGACATCAAGCAGCAGCAGCACCAAGAGAAACTATTAAATTCATCATGAGGGCACAAGTTTTGTTCTTATGGCAAAATCAAGTAATCAATGTTGGACTACTTTTAGGAATTCTTGCAAGAATAGGTTAAAAGGTTTACTAGAAATCCCATGTTACAAAATCTCCAAGAGGTCATAAATACCTTCCCTTTCAAGTGAACAATTGCATCTTTCTTGGAAGAAAGGTTTGAAAAAGCAGAAGATGACTGTTCCTCGACAAGGACTTTCAGCTTCTTTAACTTGAGTGAATTCCCAGGGACCTGGACCGCATCAAGTTGATAATTAATAAACCTTACATTGTGCCCTTAAAAGCTAAAAACATATCCTAATTTGGGAAAACTTGCCTGACGAAGAAGTTGCTTACACAACTTTTTCAGATTCAATTTTTGCTCGCTTGCCTTACCCCTCTCTAGCATGTCATCACATTTTCGCTTTAATGAACCTGAATTTGAGGAATCATCATCGCTACTGTCGTCAAATGACGTCTTTTTCCCTTGAAAATAGCAACCAGCCACTTTCTTCGGCCTGTCCTTAATCCCAAGTCCTTGCTTTCCAGAAGTTGCCTTGTCCTGAGACGTTAATATATTAATGGTGATAACTCATTGATTACCTCCACCCAACACAACCAATGCCAAAAATTTTGACGTTTGTTTAGCGAAAAATGAACATTTTGGAAAACAAATTCCTAAAAATGATTGCTTGTATCGCTTATGAAAAAATAAACGGAAAATATGTTTATCGTCCACGAAATTGTTTAGACATAAATTATTGCCGATAATGAAAAACATTTTCATTAACTAATAATTTCAAGCAATGAATTTCAGGAAATTGTTTCCCAAATCAAATATTTTCCGCAAAACAAACGGATTCTAACTTAAGATCCTTATCTCTACTCTGCACTACTCAAATATAACATTCTTAACCCATACAGTAGAGATGATAAAACAAAGTATCAGGCATACACTAACAATCCAGGACCCAAAAAAAAAACGAACCGAATGTGTTGCATCTTCTACAAACAACACCAATCCCAAAATTCATGACTAAACAGATATGAAATAATTTTTATTTATATATAAAGTACTGGCCTATGTGAATTTCACGAACTAAATTCACCTAGCAATACAAACAGAGTGGCCAAAAAAACCATACGGACAAGAGAGTTTGGCAAGATAAAAAATCAAGCACCTGGACTAGCTTGTAGAGATTCTCTTGATCCTCTTCAAAAAATGCAGTTCTTTCATTAATTTTCCCAGCATCCTTGCTGCCAACTATTCTTTTTCGAGTAGATCTTGCTCCAAGAAAACCTCCAGAGACAAAACCATATTTGGAGCCCCACCACTCTGGCGAATTCTCATCTAGCTTTCCTGTAAAAAGAAGCTAACATCAAATCCACGGAAGCAAGTTCAGGCCACAATATGGAAGCAATTTTCTTTCTCTAAAGGAAAACCACCATGTGCATAAAAGAAAAGCAGGAAAGCTGGTACAACTGTTGAAAGGCTAAAAACCATTATCATATTAGATGCACAAGTTAGGGTCTAATTATCCAACAGTTAAGATCAATAATGAAGTAGATATTCTCAGTTGATCTGGAATGAGTATGATAAAGACAAGACAGGAGTACCAATAACCAGTTGCCTAAGGAACAGATATGCTAGACAAGTGCCAGGCAGCTAGTGTTATGTCCCGAAAAGTGTGACTATTTTCTAATAACGCTATTGACTATTTTCAATTGGTACAATTTCTTCTATTCTCTAGGTGGAACTATACACGTAACAAAGAACTGCAACAGAAAAGGGTGAGATGCAGGTGGCCATTTTGCATTTGGTGGTTTAGTGCTTGCATACACTGAAGACGTGACTTAAAAATGCCATAGCCATAACCGTAACTTGAGCCCTCAATCAAGTTGGGCAGTCCTAACGTGCTTTGTACAGTGATAAAATCCAATAATCAAGATGCCTCTCTAACCTTTTCAAGATTTTACTTGATCTCCTACCTTAAAAAGGACCTCAATTACTTGTTCCTGGAAAATTACCTTCAGTGGCAAGGACAGGGCTTTCGAATGCATCCATGAGATAACCTTCCTCGATGGGATCCAGATCTTCTTGTGGCAACTCCTCTACCTTTTTCACCTGTATAAATATTACCAAGTAAAATGAGAAAATAGAGAACTCATATAAAAAGTATAGCTACTAGCCGACTTCCAACAGGGAACCAAAAAATACTAAGGGTCTCTAAGAAAATGTTCTTGAATCTGAGGTAGCACTTGTAGATTCCTCCTCTAACAAAAGTACCATGAACATCAAAATATGGGTCATCAAATAAAAGGACAGCCATCCGACCAAAAAAAATAAAATAAAATAAACGGAACACCAAATCTTAAATATCACACATTGACTGTGTCGATATTTTTATTGACTAACAGACTTAAATAATTCCCCACCCAGTAAGTATCTTCCATTTATTATAGCCATACTTGTAATTTGACAACAAAAAAAACTGAGAATCAAAAACAGATTGGAAAGACGGCATGTTACATCTCACAGTCTTTGTCCAAAATAAAATGATAAAAGTTTGTTGTTGACAGAAGGAGCATGTGCTCGTCCTTTGTTGTACACAGGAACTCAAACCGAATGGCAATTAATTGAACCTTATGAACAATTCATGATAACAGATCAACAAAAATTTGACAAAAGGCAGCTACAGCTATCAACGTACAAGAATTCCTTCAAGATCTTGTGATGAATAGGCATGGACAAGCTTCCCCCTTTCTCTCTTCTTATACCTATTTATCAAGATATAGCAGAATAGCCGAAATTACTAAAAAGAGAGTTCACTTCATATGCACAAACAGATGCAGACACTGCAAAGTAATCCTGCAGTATTGTCAAAACTACACACCTTCCCCTTGCTCGAGGAGCCTTAGGAACCGGGGCCTGAGCATCATTAGAGTCATTTTTATCATCTTCCACTTCAGTTCTCTTCTCAGTAGCTGCCAGGAAAAAGTTAACACAGAACTATGACAACCTTGCATTGCTTCTCAGATCGAGACCCAAAAAACAATCGAGCGAAACATACACAACAAAAACTTATGTCATATATTTACGAAACATAGTTACTGAGAAAAAATTCAAAGATGACGATGTCATATCTTACCTTCATCACTGGGTTTCGCTCCTTGCTGCAAACCACCATGCAACAGCACGAAATCCAATTAGAAACATTAAAAAAAAAAATAATACTAAAGACTGCAAGAAGCGGAACACAAATTGCCTACATGAAAAAGCAGAAAAATAGCATTACCACTTTCAATCTCTTCAGAATACTGTCGAACTGAGCCGTGTCGAACGCCCATTCGTTCGGTTTCTCAATACCAACCCCTATCGACGTCACCAACGAGCAAATTAACCACACACACACACACACACACACACAAATAAGAACAACAACAGAAAACCTCGATCACCGTCAATTAGAAGTGAAATGAAGCACGAGAATCAGGCACGGACCTGTAGTGTCCTGCTTGTTCTTGACCCTAACATAGCCTTTGATACCTTGCTTGTCCTTGCCTAGACCTTCTCCTTCTTCCCACCCCTATCAACACCGCACCGAACAATCAAAGACGCGCCACGAAACACATCCAAAAACTACCAAAAATTCCTCCTTTAGGACTGCCAAGCCTCATATTGATTCATGTGCAACGAAAAGATTAAAAAAGAGCGCGCGCACCCACACCAACACCCAGCGTACCATTTGCTTCATGAGGCGAAAAGCAGGAGATTGGCGGGCGACGCCGACGTAGCAGAGGGGAGCTTCTGGTGCCGCCATGGATTCTTCTCCGTCTCTCTGCTTCGGCGGGCGATCCAGAGCCGTCTCTGGGCGTATGCTTATGAGTCCGCAGGAAGTTTGGAGAGAGGGCACTCTTCCTAACCTAAGAGAAGCAGAGTGAATTTCGCATGCGGCGGAGTGTATTGCTGCTCTGTGGGTGTGCGGTCACAACCGGTTGAGATTCGATCTTTGATATTTAGATGGAACCGAACTCGGTACGAGGGTCCACGTGTTTTCGTCAGAAATTTTTTTTTTCCTACTTTTTCTTTAAGGCAAAAATCTCAAATTATGACATATTTACCCAAACTTTGGTTATAACACTAAAAATCTTAAACTTATACCCTCATGACACATTTACTCTATATTTATATCTATTTTACACATTTACCCTAATTTATTTATTTTTACACAAAATCCCCAGACTTCTATTTAAGTGACAGATTTATCTAAAAAATTTCATGACATAAAAAACTTCAAACTTAGACTCGCGCAACACATTTATCATCTTCAGTTTTTTTCCTTCCTCCTTTGTCTTCATCACTGCCCTTGCCTCCATTGCCGCCCCCTCCCCATCCTCACCGTCGTTGAATCAAGGAAGAGAACGAAGGAGGAAGTTAAAAAAAATAAAAAGAAAAAAGAAACGAGAAAATAAACATACAATAGTTGGCATATTTTTGTCATGTAAGCGCCTCGTCAGCACGGTTTGGTTTCCGTCATCCGTATAAGCATGCACATAATATTTTTAGCAGCGTTCGTTAATGGAATGACGAAGGGTAATTGTGTCACACCGGGACAAATTTAGGGTAAATGTGTCGCACTGTACTAGTTTTCGATTTTTGGCATCAATTAAGATTTTTTTTTTTTTTTGGGAAAAGCATGTCACACATGTATAAGTTTTGGGTTTACGGTATCACGAAAAAAGGTTTAGGGCAAATGTATCATAGTTAGCACAGTTTGAAGTTTTTTGTGACTTTTTTCCTTTTCTTTATTTATGAGGTTTTTCTTTTGTATTGTATTTACCTTGTTTCGATTGTTAATATATTTATACCAAACTAATTTTCGTTCTATAAGGGCATGTTTGGTAATTTGTATATTTTTCTATTTTTCTGTTCTTTAGTTTCCTAGAATAGAAAAAGAATAGAAATATGTTTGAGTTCGTCAGTTAATTTTTCTATTCTCCAGAATAGATTAGTGGCTAGGGAACAGGTTTGGAACTGAAACAAGAAGTTAAAAAAAAAATCTACTTTTTTGTTCCCTAGAACAAAAAGAGAAACAATGTCATTTTAATTAATTTTTCTTTTCTTTTCTTTTTTTCTTTCGTCTTTGCTTTTTGTTTGTGGCCAACGAGGTCGCGGCCTTGCGTGCCTCGCCCAGTGGCCGGCAAGCTCTAGCGACCCTCGTCGACCACAAACAGAAAGTAAAGAAGGAAGGAAAAAAAAGATAAATAAAAAATTATTTAAAAATTCCACCTCAAGGTTGGATGTGCCACATTAGTGTTGGCCTTCCAAAATTGGTTGGATGGATTGAATTGACACAAATGCAAAATATTTATGACTGAATTGACAAAAAAAAAGGTGTAAAGTTGAATTAGCACAATTGCAATAAGTTTATGACTGTCTTGGTAATTTTTATCGTCTTTACATAATAGAAACAAAATGAGAGAATATGTCTTTTTCATAAGCAGAGCGTGGGCATGACTGAGATTAACACTCTTCTTCACCACGATCATCGAATAAAGCTTCAACTACGTGAGTGTTACTTCGAGGTGAGTGAAATTGCAGATATGCCGACTCGCAAAACGGGGAGGGCTGCCCTCTCCGATCTGCACAAGAAGTGGCTGGGACTTTTCAATTTTCAAACATGATTTGACTGAAATCACTTCCTTGCTTTGGCGAATCTCCGATCCGGATTTTCATCTTCATCTTCTTATAGAGAAATGTGAGTTAATGTCAACTGTGACCGACGTTAGCTCTATTAATCCGATAAAATCGTGCTTGCTACTTTATTACGTTCTGTTATGATGAAGAATAAATATGCTTGTTGTTGTCCAGAATAAATCGGGCATATGAATTTTTAGGGTCGTACCAAACGTATTTATGTTCTTTTTATATTTCGAGAATAGAAATTTGTGCAGTTACCAAACATGTTTTTCTCAAAAACTCATCTAGAGAATAGAAATAGAAAAAACTATTTCTAAATAAAAATTATTCTTAGGAACAGAAATGTTACGCACCCTAAGAATCCCAAACTATTATCCATGACACATTTACGAAAAACCAATCTTTATCTCTCAAAAATTTTGAAATCGGTACTTCATAACACATTTACCTCAAAGTAATTTTCATCTCAAAAGAGAACCCAAACTTGTATCATTGACTCAAATCTACCTTTTGTTATCATTTTACACAATATTTCGTTAAAATTTATACCGGTTAATTCACGTGGTAGACGGCTACAAGAATGATATTACGTGGAAAATCCATCCGTGCTGACACGCACGAACTTTAAGGAATGAGATATTTGAATTTTTTTTTTGACACCACAATTAAATTGAAATAAATGTATCATAAGGGTATAAGAATTAAGTTTGGGTAAATGTGTCATGTTGTACCAATAATATTTTGTAAAAAAAATATATGAATTTTGAGTAAAAGTGTCATGAGATTCTAGTTTAGGATTTTTAATGGTATTAACATTTCTACCGACATAAAAAAATTGAAATATGTGGAGTTTTGAAGTTTTCTTTTCCCTTCCGACCAAAAAAAAAAATGTTTTCTTTTCCCTTCTTTCATTTTCACTTATAACAAAATGGGGAGTATAGCTACCATCACTTTCCACAATTTTTGAGGTATTTTATTATGCTACCGGTTAATTACTAAGCTGCGTTTGTTTCACGGAAAACTCAAAATTTGAAAAAAAAAAATTCTGAATATATCGCTTAAAAGAATTAGTTAACGGAAAATATTTTCATTATTGACAACAATTTATGACTAACAATTATCGTGGGTGATGAAAAAAAAAATAATTCATTCATTTTTGTAAGCGATACAAGCGATCATTTTTCGGAAAATGTTTTTCAAATCTTGAGTTTTCCGTGAAATAAACACACCCTAAGTGTTAATATTGCATGTTACGAACTCTATAGATAAATAATTGTGCATAAAGATAATTGTTAGTTACAAGTTACAACAATTACAGGTGAATTACATCCATATTGTCATACATTTTTTTTACATGAACTTTTTATGTTACTTTTTAAGCAAACACAGCATAGTTACTTGTAATTTTATTTGGCATAGAAATATCCGTTGCAACCGTTAAACGTAATTAATTATTTTCTACAGTCACCTGTAAGTTATATTTATCTTTTAGCAACGGAGAGTTGATGGGATGAAGGTGAGTTGGGGTTCGAGCTGAGACTGCCGAAGAGGTTTGAGGTTTTGGCAGTACGGAATGGCTCGCTGTTAGCGAAGGAGAAGGGATGTCATTGAGGTGGATGATGCTGCAGATCATGAGGACATCATTGTCTCGGCTGGACATGGAACTCGAGATATCCGAGCGATTAGTAGATCCATCAAACGGGTGGATCAGATCTAATCGAAAATAATCCGACCTTAATAAATCCATTTAATTAGTTTTGAGCTAATTCCATGCAATGCAAACTTAATTTCTCATACCCACCAAATACTAACTTGACCCTACCTATATTCCTAAACTGGGATGTAATCTAGGAATACTCATATCCAAACTGAAATGTAGTGAGCGCGAGATCGAGTGAGGGCGAGAGAGAATGAAGAGAGAGTCACAGAAATGGGTTGAGTTTAAGTAAGTTATAAACCTAATTATGACTCATTTAACACACATATTATTATATTGAATATTATTAAATATATAACAACTCAGCCCATCATTTATAGATTTATAACCCATTTTGACGGGTTTGCCAACAAGCCATTAGAGATGAACATAAGCATTTCCAAGACCTGCAATTTAAGTTTCAATCCATTTTCTATGCACGCTTGTTGGTCACTTCTGTTTTAGGGGGAAAACGCCCCGTCAACTTGTATGACTAACATCAACTTTAGATAAATTACGACAAATTCAAGAAATCTACGGCTTGAAATCGGATTTTGTACTTCCGGGTCTGTAGAAGTATCCCATTCGCCATTGATGGTTCTAACATAGCTGCACGAGGGTACGAGCTGCTATTTCCTAACGCAATGTCATGAATTTGAACCCCGCTGGTCATCTTGATGCATGCATCTCGCTTTGATATATGAATTTCCGGGCCTGTAAATTTCTTGATGAGGCTACGGTGACCGGCGTCGCTCAGCTTAACAAGAAAATTATGCGCGGCATCAAGTGTCTAACCTCTCCGCCATTTAAACCCCAAACGTCCCATAAAATGACGTGAAACCTCCACGATAACGCTTAGAAAAGGCAGACGCACCAGTTCTCCCACCTTGGGCATTTGTTAAAGATAAAGAGGTATGATCGATAAGGTGGATTCTTTGTGAAGTTGGCAAAAGAATCAAAAAGCATAACCTGCAAGGTATCCCATGTGTGTGTACATCGGCTATTCAGATCTCTCATATTTTCCCAAGGATCACAAGATCATGAACAGGACGAACACGAACATCTGCGGGAACTACGCCTCGTGTGAAGACAGTGTTTTGCCTACCGACCCACGTCGGCAGCATTACAACGTTGTATTCGCCCTTTCTGAAGTTCCTTCGGTTCTATCTCAAGAGTCGTCGATAAGTACTGACTATGACTCAAACCTTTCACAATCTATATGTCCGGGAGATTCTTAAATGCTGTAAGAAAACTACGATGAAATGTAACTACACGACAGACATGATCCTCAAAGACCTGAAGATTTCTCCAAGTATTTGATGGGGCTACAGTCATAGGCTTGCACCTTTCCGAAATCTCGGAAATTAACATTTTGTGAAGGATGGGGATAAGAAGATCTCGAGCCGATCGCTAAACCTAAAAAAAGAAGTCAAACAAAAGACATAAATGCAGAAGATTAGAATTCGTTTACTTCCCCTATCCATTGCATTGCTAGAAATAAAATCAAACCAAATAATTTACATTTTCAAACAGAGATTTTGCATAGGTTGGTGAAATAGGCGTAGTTAACTTGAGACAAACCGATCATGGACAAGCTAATCTGAAGCACTCATTTAGCGGATGAGCGTAGTTGAGACTTGAAAAAAGAGCAGCATGTATGAACTGGAAGGAGATGACATGGAGCCATTAGTCAAGCACGCCTTTGATGCAAACACTAATACATAATCTAATTGGCAGATTAGACACAGTGACATGAGAGCTATTCTTCAAGCAGCAAAAAATATCAACAAAGAAATTAGCCATGAAAAAAGAAAACGGATTACTTTTTCTACTGCGTCAAAAGGCGGTAGGAATGTACGAATATGACTACTTTTTTGTGATAATGACTTTACCCTAGGATTTTGTACGCTCAGTCGGTAATTGGAACATTTTTAGTGAGATCATAAAAATCAGGGATAAATTATTTCCAAAATGACGTTCTCTTCACAGAAAGCCAACTAGCATCACCAAATAACAGACACAAGATCAGCAACGGCATACCAATAATAGGCAGATGCGAAGCCTACAGACCAGTCTGATATTACAGCGGTATATCCACACTTAATGAGTGGAGACTCCTGAACTTCTCATGTCGCAAACCCCGATGCACAAGCTCATTATGGAGTATCTGAGGTGGTCATGGAAGCCCTCGGTTGCTTGCATCCTGATTCTTGTGTAAGAAATTCAGAGGCAGCTCGTTTTGGTCTCATCTGATATTGACAAAAACTAATCAGCAATGGAAAGCATCTCTCTCTCTCTCTCTCTCTGAGGCAGACATACAGCCATGAAGACTGCAAATGCATGCGAACATTCATCCATGTAGGATGTGTAGTCTACGGATGCGAAATGCAAAGGATGAGTGACAGAGGCACATGCTGTAGGTTATCAAAATTCTGGTTTCATCTGAATGACTGACCTTTTCTTCGGCACGCCGATAGAAATTTCTTATCAGAATATTTTTGGCTTCAGTAGTTATCACTGGAAGGAGTTGCAACCAAGTCAGGGTGATCGCAATAAGAGGATGAAAACCACATCTCCAAAAACTGAAATGGAAAAACTGCTTATCTTCCACATAAAAGTGACATTCTCTTCACAATCAGTTAAAGAGCTCAAGAGCCACATCAACGTCGACATTAACCCAATGAGCGAAAAGTGCTGAAGATGCATATCTAATTCGTTATTACCTTGATCAGGTGGTGGTACAGTCCTGCTGTGGGTGGGATGATAGGTCGTAGGCGTCATTTTCTACACATAACATTTGAAAAATGTCAGTAAAGCTATGTACGAATCATCTTATCTCGGGTCCATGCCATTTCTTGTTCCAATCAAAAAGTAACAAGACAGTGTTTCTGCAACAGCACATTGTTTATAAAGCAAAGAGTTCATTGTCATCCGCAAGGCGATTTGACCAAATTTAGCTTCCTCGACCAAGGAGGAATTGAAGAGAGCTCACTTTATTCACCAATCACCAGACATAATCTGTGTCATTTGTTGGACCCCACAGCAACTGCACGTGAAGTGTTATTTCTTGGTTTTGTCTGGTCGTTAATAACTTGAAATCTTAGATCCAAACACTATGTATGGTCCCTTAATTTTGATAGGTGTAGCTTAGACCAGTAGATATCCTGATATAACCCCCATAATCTTGAAAAGAACTACCATAAGAATCCTCTAAATCAAGAAGGAATCTTATTCAAAAGACCGTAAACTTGTTATGCAATTAAAGTTTCTCAAATTACAATAGGAATCCTGCACAATCACAACTAATTTGCCGGAATTTCAAAGTAGAAGTTACTCTGCATCTCCTCAAGAACAAATCATCCATACAAACTTTAAAACACCATGCTTTAAACCAGTCACTGAGATGCAGCTCTGTGCGCCCATCTGGCCGAACCACAATGGCTCATTAGATAAAAGCTAATTGTGCTAAAGACTTCTTGTGACCGCTCTAATTCCCAGTGTTTCTCAGGTTTTAGAACTACCACTTGAGCAGGGCAGAGCCAAGAAAACAAGAAAAATCTCATCCAAAGATAGATAGATGTGGTAAGCCATGGCAAGGCAACATATTCTCATTCATATCTCAGAACAAGCATTGCTGTCCCGACCAGTCTGAATCGTAGCCCTGGCTAAAATGAAATAGGACAATTAAGACATAAGATAAGCACTCATTCAGATGGAATAAAGTTGTAATTTTGCCCCATTGAAGCCACAAAACGCGCAGAACCCAAGTCCATCAAACTATCTCTACTGCTAAAAAACCCCTCAGTTCGGACATGGAAGCTGAAGACACTTCACTTCTCCAAAGCAATTCTTCATTATCTTTATCACCACCTTAAAATAGACTGAGAACAGAGACAAGAAAAGAATCATACGCATCGATAGCAGAAATTGAGGAACTAAAATGAAGCACACACCCCCAAATAAGAAAGAACAAGGTGAAGGCCGAGAGAAGAGTGAAACTCACAGAAGGGTTGGAGGGATCGGAGGGCCTGAAATGGCTGAAGTTGTGAGGATCGAACGACGGCAAGTCGCCGAGGATAGACCCCATGAATGAGAATGCAGACCTCTGCACAGTGCACCCCTCAAATCTAGAGAGAGAGAGAGAGAGAGAGAGACGATGGCCTCAAATTCTAGAATCAGCCTCGCTGCTGGAGTTACCTGGAAACAGGATGGTCGTGTGATTTATGCCGAAAACTCTTTAATTTGATATCCCCCCTCATGAAACAGCAGCTATAGACAAATGATGCATTTCTCGTGCTTTTTATTTCGCATTATTCTTTTGAAATTATTTATTTATACATTTATAAAAATAAATAAACGAAAATTTTCTGGAAATATTTAGATTATAGATTAGTGCCGATAATGAAAATATTTTTCATCGATTAATTTTTTCGAGTGATCCTTTTTCGAAAATTAATTTTCAAATCATCATTTTTCGCATAAAAACGGAGCCTAAAAAGATAAATTCCACCGAGCCCCTGTATTAAGTAATGTGATGATCTTTTCATTTAGGGTTGAAACAATTTGAAAGTCTGTGGGTTTCTGTCTAGGCACCCCGAAAATCTTCCCAATGCGCTATAAAAAAGGTTTTGCTGTTTGGTAAATTTTTTTAAGTGAACCTAACATCATTGTCGGCAGCAGCTTGATACAACGGGACACGAAATCATCGACATCGAAGCCGGCATAAGCGACGAAAAAATTTCGATCACAGTCATAGTCTTGGCAAAAAAAAAAATGAAATGACACAAATAATTAACATTAAGATGATGACGGAATAGAAATTGTCAATCCTAACTATCACATATGAGTACGGAATTGAATATAGGGAAAACAAATAAAGGCTAAAAGAAATTCTTTGTTTTTGCAATTTGACCACTTTGCAACTTGCATTTTCGGGGAAGAGTTCAAGACTAAACAGGCTCATTCGCCTTTTCCGGAGAAACACACTTGAAATCCCCAAATCTCCCACAAACTTAAGTCCCAATTGAAAATATGTCTAGAATTTAAACCTGAAGAGTTGGTTCTAGTTTAAGTGTTTTCCTTGTTTGAAAAGAGTTTCTAATTTGGGGTAATCCTATTTTGGATCCGACTATTTTCTATATAAGAATTGGGTCTTCTTTATGAAGAGTGTCGAAGAGGTTGCTTCTTCGTGAATTACACCTAGAAGTAATCCGAGAGTGTTGAAGCCAATAAATATGCGATTTTGGTTCGTGAGTGTTGAGCATTTCCTGTTTTGCTTTCGATTTTCAAGGGGTTTTGGTATGTCAAGCGACGGTGGTCTCAACACTTCAGTGCATGGGTTTGCTGTCGAGCAACGAGCTGGAGATCAATGGCTCATCGGTTGTCAATTTCAGCACTGGCTGCGGAAGGAGCCCTAAGAGCGAGGGCAAGTAGCAGGGGGCTAGGTCTAAGAGCGAGCCGGAGTGTGATTCGCCAATGCTGGGGGCACAGAGGAGCCCCATATCTTATTATTATTATTATTATTATTTTCCCTTTTTTGCTGCTTCTATCTAGGCTTGAAGGAAAAATGACATAAATAGTCCATAAACTTTGGTCCAATGTGCAATGTGGTCTCTGAACTTGTAACTTAATCACTATGGTCCTTGAACTTTAGCCCAATGTGCAGTGTGGTCCTTGAACTTTCAATTTGGTTAATGAGGTTCCCGAACTTTTGGAACATGTTCAACTGAGTCCCTGAACTATAAGAAAATGTCCAATGTCATCCCTGAACTTCAATTAATGGAAGGACTACATTTAGGGGTGTGCAAACTGGACCGGATCGGCCCAGACCAGGCGGGTTGGTTCGGTCCTTGAGGAGGGCGATCCGGTCCTCGGTCCCAATAAATGGGACCAGTGGCCGGGCGGTCCCGGTCCCTAGTTCCATGGTGGATGGGACCGGACCGCAAAAAAATAATAATAATATATATAAGGATCTCTTGATATGTAAGGCTTTTGACATCATCAAAATCTCTATTTCATTGTCCGAAACTTCAGTCAACTTTCCAAGCGTTGGAGAGTCTGATCACTTCAAGATTGACTTTATTTGGATCGTCGATGAGTCTATATTTCTTCTTCTGAAGATAACTCATATTCATTTTCGACAAAATACTCAAGCTCTTCAATAGGCATAAGGTTTAGGTAGTCAATGGCATTTACCATGTCTGTCTTACTCTTAAATATTTTTGAAGAACTAGTGTTAGCGGTCCCATTGGGACCTGACCGGGACCGGTCTTGGGCCAGTCCTGTCCCAGTCCTGAAAATTTGGGGACCGGGACTATCGGTCCGGTCCCCGATTCCATACCGAGACCGGATCGGCCCGGACCATGCATACCCCTAACTACATTAAACATCTTTCTATAGTTCAGGGACAGAGTTGAACATGTTCCAAAAGGTCAGGGACCATATTGGTCAAATTAAAAGTTCATGAATCACATTGCACACTGGGCCAAAGTTCATGGACCATTTGTGTCATTATCCTAGGTTTGAACTTTGAACTAAGGATTAGGGCGTCTCCACCTCCACCCTCCCAACCACTAGGCCGGATGCCTCATTGGCTATCTTTTTAAGGGAACCCATTAATCAAATGAGCAAGAGAGAGCTTGTCAATTAACGTGAAATAAGAGAAAGCATGAATTACAAAATTTTTGAAATGCTTTTCCACGACAATCTCGACACGCCAAAGTTTACTAACAAAGAAATGGAATGACCTGCGTTATATCAAGATCAAACCATCGTAGAGAGGGTATTTTTCGAAAAGGGGTTCTAAAAAATAATAATTTACCGATTTGGGGTCATTTTTAACAAATTTACCGATTTGGGGTCGGTTCGGTAGTCTTAGTGCCGAACGGACGCTAGTCGGTGCTCAACCTGCCGAACTACCCAGTTCGGCAATCCAACTATAGGCCTGGGGTTTCGTTCGGCACTTGGGCTGCCGCACGGCCCGCACGGCAATTAAAATGCCGAACCGGGGCAGGGGCGGAACGGGGGGCCCCCAGCAGGCCGCCCAGTTCGGGGGAACAGGGGGGCCCCGGCAGGTCACCCAGTTCGGCATTCCAAATGCCGAACTGGGGACGCTGGGGCCATCCAGTTCGGCATTTGGAATGCCGAACTGGAGGCCCACTCACACCCAGTTCGGCATTTCAAATGCCGAACTGGGTGTCTTCTTCCAAAAGGAGGGGGACCCCTCACCGCCCTCACACTAGGTGTGCGGCTTTGAATAAGGGGACCCCCCTCCACCGCCCTCACGCGAGTCGCCTGCAGGGCTTTTTCCTGCCCTCACGCCCTAGCATTTGCAGGCCTAGCGTCCTGCCCTCACACCAGACACCTACAGACCTAGCGTCACGGGAGGTAAGGCGCCTGCAGGCAGGCTTGTAACATCACGCGAAGCTGCCTCTAGGCTTCTGATAAAGGCGCATTGAAGCACCATATAGTTATCAGAATCTAAAAGTTACGAAGAAGATAAGAAAAGAGAGAGAATCGAGAGAGAACCGAAAGAGAACACAGAGAGAAAAGAGAGATTTGGAGGTCGCTCGTAGATTCCCGGCATCTCCGTATCCCCGTTATTGATTCCACGACATTTGCTCGCCATCGAATCAGGTAACGATTCACTTTATAATTTGTTTTCTTCTACCCTTCACGTTTTTCCGTTCATTACATGTCATGTTATTTTTTTATACACGGCAGAGAAGTTAGAGGAGAAGAGCAGAGAAGTTAGAGGAGACCAAGCATCTTTTTCCCCCGTCTCGACGCACGCACGCTTTTCCTGCCGTGCCACCGTGCTGTCCCGTTCGAGAAAGGTGTTGACCAGCATAGTTTAAGCCCGGATCTTGCCCGACAATACAAGGTAATGCCTATATCTTTGTTATGGTTAATTTGAGCACGTTTTAGTGTGAAAAATATGATGTTTTAGTGCTGTGTAGTCATTGTTTCGCTGTTGTTTTGTGCTATTTTGCATGCTGTTTGATCCGAAAAATATCTCGTTCTTGCACTGTACTACATATCTCTGTTTTGCATGTCGCTACATGTCTCGCGAAAAATTTTGTGCATATTAAACCATATTGTCATCATTATGTTCAAAATTTTGGAGGGTTAATTGGATATGATTTTCACAATACTAAAATAATAACTGAATCTACATGTCTCACAAAAAATTTTGTGCATATTAAACCATGGTTAGATCTGGACCGGAGGATGTGGTAAAAATTTTCCAGAAAATAGAAAAATTCAAAAAATTCAAAAAAAAAATCAAAGCCGAGTGGGTTTGGGCCGGCTCTTCTGGTTTGTGGGTTGGATCGAACCGACCCGGTCCGAAAAATGAATAAAAAAAAGGAAAAAAAATTAGAAAAAAAAAGAATAATAGAAAATTTAAAAAAATGGGCGCCCGGGGTTTGGTTGATCGGGTTGACCAGTCTAGCAAAATATAAAAAAAATAAATAAAAAAATCCAGAAAAAAATTAGAAAATCACTAAAAAAAATCATAAAAAATCATAAAAAATTTCTAAAAAAAATGGAAAAATTCCAGAAAAATTCTAAAAACAATTCAGAAAAATCTCAAAAATCATAAGAAAATGACTAGATCTTATTCTTGATGATTTTAGTCCTTCCTTTCTAAATGACGATTCTACCCCTTATGGGTAAATCGCCTCAGAAAAATTCCAAAAAATCTCCAAAAATCACAGAAAATGGGGGAACGACCACATTCAACTGGTCCAACCCATTTCTGTTGAGTTCGCTTTTCCGAGCATTTGAAATAGAAAACTGGCTACTAAAACAGCCGCACATGCCCTAAATCCATAAATATTTTTAAAGAATACCTAAATTCATAAATATTTTTTACCCTATTTGCATTTGTTTTATTATTATTATTTATTTTGTTATGAAATTTATTTCATTTGTTATATTGATAGTTATAATGTTAATGTATGGGAAAATATTTATTAAATTTTAGATGCGAAATAATTTGTAATTTCTTTATTTAGCAGAATGTCGTCTAGATCTTTTGCGACTGTGCACTGGGGAGGTAGAATAGTACGAAATGAATCTGGACATGATTACAAAGGTGGATAATCTACTAAGTTTGAGTTTGGAAACATATCCACATTTGATGAGTTACGTGCTACGATTGAGCGCAAGTTGAATATAACAGAAAACCAGTACATTCATAGTTTGATGTATAGACAACCGATTCTAACACCCGGTTGTATTATATATGACATTATGGAGGTGCATAATGATGCTGCAGTTCAGATAATCCAGCAGTTTGCACGTCAGTGTGGTTCTATGTGGTTTTTACAATTTTATGCAACTGTAGATGAACACCAAGTGATAAATGATTCAGCTGGGGGAGGTTCCAATGTTGGTGAAGATGACGTTGGTGTGGATAATCAATACGTGGAGTACGATGATAATGATGATAATGATAGTGATGAAGAAGATGATTTATGGGTCGGTAGTGATGACATTGATGAAGAAGATGACGGAGGTGACGATACGGGGGATTACTACAACACCCATTGCAGTAATCCCATTTTACCGTTGGTACATCCATCGCCCTATTCAGAGATTAACTTTGATATGATGCAAGTAGATACAAGAGCCAAGCCAGGCCATATGTTGTTTGATGCATCAAAAGAATTTCATGTTGGGATGTTATTTCCATCACGGGATGCAGTGCAGTTGGCTGCGAAAGAGTATTCTCTGAGAAGAAATCATCACTTTCGCAGTGGGGAGACAAAGAAGCTAACATATGTGATAAAATGTGGTAATCCAAATGAACCGTGTGGTTGGAGGCTCCGTGCAACTACTAAAGAGAGTGACCTGTTTTGGAAAATAATTAAGTACAGTGGGCCACATACGTGTAGTAATCCTCAAATGTGAAGGGATCATCGGCAACTTGATCAGAAGTACCTCTGCAGCCAGATAGAAGCAATGGTTGCCGCCCAACCAGATATCAAAATCAAGCCACTAATGGCCGAGATTAAAAACAAGCTGGGCTTCGAACTTACTTATCGTAAAACCTGGGCAGCTAAACAAATGGCGATTGCCAAAACTTTTGGAGGATGGGATGAGTCGTATGGTCAGTTAAGAAGGTATATGAATGTAATGGAGTTAATGAATCCAGGTTCTCATTTTGTGATCGATGATTACATAAACCAAGATCAAAATTGCAAGGTTTTCAACCGTATGTTCTGGACTTTCAAGCAGACGATTGAAGGCTTCAAAAGTTGTCGTTCCGTGATATTTGTTGATGGAACTTTTTTGTACGGGAAATACCGAGAAACGCTCCTTTGTGCAGCCTCATTTGATGGCAACAATCATATATTTTTGTTGGCATTTGCTGTGGTCGATCGGGAGAATGTTGACAATTGGACTTGGTTTATGGATCTATTGCGGAGATATGTCACTAGTAGAGAAAATATTTGTGTAATATCAGACAAGCATATCGGGATTCAGAGAGCAATGGAGACAGAAGGGTGGCGTCCTCCACATGGCTACCATAGATATTGCATTCGGCATGTTGTCAGCAACTACAATAAACATTTCAAAAATGCCGATGGGAAAAGACTTGTTCAGATGGCAGGTAAATTTTCAAATTTACGTAATTTGAAGAAAAGACGTGTTCATAAATTTATGTGACAAGTACTTATTATTGTTGTAATGTACAGCTTACGAGAATCAACGACGGAAGTTCTTACACTTGATGAACCGAATTAGGAAGTGGGATCCACAAACAGCTGAATGGTGTGACTAGATTCCAACGGAGAAATGGACGAAGGCTTATGATGAAGGAAAGAGATATGGATCGATGACAACGAATTTAATTGAATCGGTTAATGGGATGCTGAAGGATTTTCGTGCTCTACCAATAACAGCTATGGTGAATAAAATATTCTATCAGCTAGTCAACTATTTTGACACCAGAAGAACGACATATAGGGGGCAGAAGGACCACGAATGGGTATATACTCAATTTGCGGGTGGCGAGCTCGAGCGAAATAGTCAAAAAGCAAATAGACATGATGTGACACGGTTCGACTCTGATAGAGGGGTTTTTGAAGTTAAAACTGGACATAATAGATCCAGAGGAACAGGGGGCCATAAACACACAGTACGCCTAAACCTGCGAACGTGCACATGTGGGAAATTTCAAGAGATGAAAATCTCATGTTCCCACGTAATTGCAGCATGTCAAAAACATGCAATTGATTACCATGCGTTCGTAGATGAATTCTATACGTTGGATAGAACACTTCAGTGCTATCGGTACATGTTTCATCCATTGGGGAATCCTACTTACTGGCCTGAACTTGACAATCTGCCATTAGTGCCAGACCCGAACCGTATTAGGAAGAAAGGAAGACCCCGTGCATCACGGATACATAACGAGATGGACTGGAGTACGCCGAGTAGTAGCACACCCCATAACCATTGCACCAATTGTGGAAAATCAGGGCACAACAGGCGAACTTGTGCATACAGATCGACCCAGGAATAAAATTTAGATAGTGTGTGAATATTGAATGTAATACATCTGATTTGCATACTCAATTTAGTTGTGTGAATTATGTAAATTAGATATATAAATTTTTTTTGTAATGTTATAATATCACAATTGTGCGATATTTATTAAGTTCCTCTGTTCCATTTGTAGACATGGCACAGAGGAATTACATTCAGCCGGGACCTGAGGATGATTCACTACTTACACAGTAGGCCCGACATAGATCACAGGCCATCTGGAACGCTGAGGTAATTATGAAATTTAGCAGTTGATCTATCATTTGTAACAGCTGTATCGTAATAAAATTGCTGCTAACGGTTAATGTAACATTTTACAGATAGATGAGAATCAAGCTCTTAGATGTCAGCGAGATGGATCGACGCTACACGAACCTGAACTTGATGATCGCATGGTACCGTATCTTCGAGCTTCGGGATTTTACGGAGTTTGGAAAATGGGATTTTGGCAAGTTGATTGGCATTTGATTACAGCTTTGATTGAGCGGTGGAGACCCGAGACTCACACCTTCCATATGCCGGAAGGTGAATGCACGATCACGCTGCAGGATATCACAGTTCTAACAGGGCTTCCCATAGATGGAGATGCAGTCACTGGCCCCACTAATATGAATTGGGGCACTCTTTGTGAGAATCTACTGGGTGAGCGCCCCCCAAACAGTCAAATACGTGGTTCAATGGTAAAGATAAGCTAGCTGAGAGGACGCTTTGGTGTAATTCTTGACGATGCCGATGAGGTTACCATACAGCAGCATGCTAGGGCATTCATTCTCCAGTTGGTTGGAGGATCTATCTTTTTAGACAAATCAGGTGCCAGGGTTAGTTTGATTTTTCTTCCATTACTAGAGCACCTCGAGAATCCTACGCAGTATAGTTGGGATTCAGCAGCACTTGCGTGGTTGTATCGGGAGCTATGTAATGCGACCGATCCATCAGCTCACTAAATCAGTGGTGCCCTACAAGTATTGCAGATTTGGGTGTGGGATCGCTTCAGTTCTATCTCCCCATCCATTAGAAATCGTGATCCTTTACCAGATGCACCTCTTGGTAGTCGGTATGTGATCTATTGCTTTTTCTATTCGTGAGTCATAATTTTTTTTTCAGTGCATATAATATATGTAATTGTTCTTGTTTTTTTTTGTTTATGCAGTTGGAGTCAAGCCCTACAGATAACAAAGGTCCCCACACATACTTTGCCACATCTGCGCTACCAATTTGATAGAATGGCATCTGCAGATGTAAGTCATCCCAGCAACCAACGAGTTCAATGTAATGTTAGCTTTTAAATTAATTCTTCGTTTAATTTGATATGTTTTAATACGATAACAGATTACTTGGGAGCCCTACACCGATGACATTCTCCAGACTTTACCAGATTACTGCCTGCGGGGACAACACATTTGGAGGGCTCGTGTCCCACTCATTTATTTTCACATAGTTGAGTGGCATTATCCAGACCGAGTACTTCGTCAGTTTGGTATGCAGCAGCCAATACCTTCTCCTCCTCTTGATCATAAACCCTTTCATGATATTGAATTAAGGCCAATTACAAAGAATTGGATCGAAAAACACGGACAGTGGATTGATATATGGAACAATCGTATTGACTATATAGTCCATATTGATCCTGCAACGGAGCCACTTCACTATCATTCAGAATATATGGAGTGGTACCGTGCACACACACGGAGGTGGATTTCTAACACGGGAGGTGCAATAGGTGCAGCGGTTCGTACAAACAATTTTAATTTACTTCATTAATTATTTTTTTTAGTAACATACATTATTGGCATTTGATAACTTCCGTTGACTTTGATTTCATGAATAGGGTGATGGCGTGGAATAAATCTTACAATTAAGTTCCGCTACATATCGGGAGAACATACGGGAGAACATGCGAAAGATAGCGAGGATATCTAGGTCAATGCTATACGCCTTCAATGAGGAGAGACGGCTGACAATGATTCCACCACCCCAACCAGCACCTACAGCGGCACCCATTGGGCCGCACGAGGATGACTCACCTGAGACTGTTCAGTCGACTCGGAGGACCACTCGAGCTCATCAAGATAATGATGCCGTCCCCTACCCCTTGGCCTATCATACGACAGATTTCACTCCGGGGTTCACTCCAGGGTTTAGCCAGACAGATTTCATTCCGGGGTTCAGCCAGTTTGCGGGCTCATTTCATGAGGGATACCGTCGCCAGACTCCCGCTAATTCTCCGATTTCTGGAGGATTTGACTTCTCTCCTTTTTTCTAATACCCTTCTACAGGATATGTATCGTCTGAGCGTGGGATATTTGCTCAATTTGATGATGCATCCACTTCACAGCCATGCTTCTCACAACAGGATATGCCTTTATCATCTACAAATCCTACTCATCCGGAATCTCGTCCTCGGTACAATACTAGACGTGCCGAACACCGGAGACGACCTGATTGCGGAACAGGAGGCCGCATAGGAGGACCACATCATCAGTGAATTGAATTAGGGTTGAGGATTGTTATGTATTTATAATTTTGATTTGCTGGATTTTTTTAGCTCATGGATTGTTTAGCCATGTTCTTTTAATCTAGATATGTCATCTTCATATCTTAATTATTATTAATTATTTGTTGGAATAGAAGGTCACGTTCTTTCACTAAATTATTTATTAATTATATATCTTAATAAAATTTTCAACTAATTATGTTATAAAAATAAGCTTTAAAGATGAAAATTATATTTTACTAAATGTTATATATATAAAATAATTAAACACATGTAAAAAAAAATATGAAATTTAAAAAAAAAAAAGGGCCTCGCTTCGGCAGTGGGCTGCCGAACTGGGGAAGGCCCAGTTCGGCAGTTGGGCTACCGAACAGAGCCATTCGGCAGCCCAGATGCCGAACGGGACTCTGTTCGGCAGTCCCACTGCCGAACGGGATCCCGTCGGCCGGCCAACTGCCGAGCCGGGTCCGTTCGGCACTAAGACTGCCGAACCGACCCCTAATTGGTAAATTTGTTAAAAATGGCCTCAAATCGGTAAATTATTATTTTTTATACCCCTTTTGGAAAAATGCCCTCGTAGAGATCGAAGTGTGAATTGTCCTAACAAATCATGATTTTGATTCTTGTTTGGGCCGAGAGTTCGTGAATGATCCGAACTTCTCCACCCTCCACGTGCACGAGTCCTCGTTCCACCCCTGACTTTGACGCAAATCGCAACTTAAAGAACGTAGCTCGACCGGTCAAATGGGCGCCTCCGGAGACCAGACATGAACCGACCACGAGATGAGACCTTGACTTAGAAAATCTATGTTTTGATGGAGCTTTCGTCATGTTTTTTGGGCCTCTCACATGGTCCAAAGTTTTACCTTCGTGCGCAGACATGTTAGGCATGATGGGTCGAAGAAGTCCTCTGGACATGCAACGAGACGAATCTCGAAGTATAAAGATTTGACCGATTATAACTCGAGATTGTGAGTATAGACCTTTGAATTTCTGGTCTCCCATCGTTTTGATTATGTATACTTTGATTTCATGCACGCGTTACATGTGTGTAATTGCAAGAAAGCTATGATATATTCGCCAAATTTGCTTAATCCGTGAAACTTGTTATGCTAACAAACACCCTAGTAAAGGAGGTGGGCACGTAGGTGTGTGCTAGATAAATTACAGTTGACGAAGTACCGAAATACTCTTGGTCGTTCATGGAAGAGATCATATCAAGATAGATGCCGGTGTTTTTGTCCGAAATTTAAAATCGTCCATCCACTTTTCTTTGTTTTTTTAATTCAAAATAATCGTCTTACTTTTTGAAAAGATCTCCCTACCCTCCTCAGGTTGTCCAGACAGTGGATTGGGATTAGCTAACGAAGATACTTGATTGCACTAACTGAAAATGTTTAAGGACTTGGTCACGCTATACGAGAATTCAGGACTCAATTGCCCTTGGCGATTAATTTTAGGAACTTTTATATTCTTGTAACAAAAAAGAAAGTATAAAATTGCCATGAATCCAAAGCCATAAGGACAAAATATCAAATGTCTATATTCAGTCAATCCTTTTCCACACTCATTTCAACCAGTGATCGTTACCTTTTTTTCAAAAAGTGTGATGCACACGAGAATCTCTGTGCATCGTGGTACATAAGAACAATGTGTCGATTTGTTCCGCCTAGTAAAGGAAATGGAAGCCAAATTTGATACGACCACCAAATGGTAATTTTCTCGCGCTGGATAATTTCGCATTTCCATATGAAAGGATCCCTACTCCAAACATGCATCGTTAGTGTAAGGAAAAACACTCTCAGCAAAATTATGTGATAAGCAGGTCCTATTCAGTTCCCCGCCACATGAGCGATTTCCGACGTGAAAATTGACCGGCATGACTATATGAAATTTCATACGAAGATTTATGATTAAATTGACAAAATTGAACAGGTTATGACTGAATCTGCACCAATATAGTAAGTTTAGAAATGATTACGTAATTTTCACTATAATTATCAAAAAGACCTATCACTGAAAAAAAAAATGGAAAATAAAGACAGTAAATTTTTTCAAAAGGGTCCACTTGTTAGGAAAATATAGGCTGCTCAAACGTACTTTTCTCATTTTTTTACTATTTTTCAACGTTTAAAAAATAAATGAACTAAAAAACACTTTCAATTAAAGCTTAAGTTTAAGATTCGTAAAGCTTCATGATAATTGGAATTCGTTTACCAAATTTGAACTTAATCTTCACCACTATCCTCGACTTCTAGTTGCCTAGACCTAAAAACCCATACATTAGGGTCCATTAAATTAGGGTCGCACCGGGTTCTTGAGCTCGTTCACCAAGGTCTCCAGTTCAGGTATAGCTTTCGAGACTAGACTGTAAGGACCTGGGTTTGTCCCTCAGGGTCTTGTGCAAGGTCCCTAATCGGGGCGTCGTGGTCCCAGGGTTTTGTGTTAGATTTGGATTTGTTTGTCAAAAAGTACTGTAGTAAGTTTTTTCGACATCAACAATTGAAAATTGATTTCTCGCTCATTTGATAGGTCTATCCAAAATATAGGAGAATAAAACCATCATCTCTTAAATTGTATTTCTCCGAAAAAAACATTTCCCTCTAATATCCAATTTTCAGGAAGTAAACGAACCCTAGAGTCAATCATTGGAATGAAAAAAGAAGGAAAAAATAGCTAACTATTGTGGATATGATGTTAACAAGTGTGCTTAGGCTACCTAGTAAGCTTATTTAAAGCATTAATCACACATAACACAATAACATGCAGAAATGAACTGGTTTTCTCATTGGACCAAGTCCAAGGCCGTGTTCAAAGACCTCGATCGTGCGTGGAAATTCCGGGTCGAGACCCAAGAAACCACAACATCCATCCAACCCATCTCCCGAGCGCCCACCACTCGTCGGCGGGGAGTTGAATCAAACCAAAATTTCTCTTAATTTCCAAGAACCTTCCCTCACTACTTAAATCGAGCCCAACACTGTATGTGCGTGGGTATATATATACTCCATTTCCGAGCATGAATCGCTCAACTTCCTCTCTTGCTCGTCTCCACAACAGTCTCGTAATCTTTTCCCGCAAACTTTTCCTTCATCTGTGTCCATCTTTCTTGCTTGATCAGTAAGTTACCAAGTTAAAAACTCGAAAAGCTTTCGTCCTTTGAAGACAATGAGTCACATTTCAAGCAACAGGAAGCCATTGTTGTCCCAAATAGCCACCAACGATGGCCATGCCGAGAACTCTCCGTATTTCGACGGATGGAAGGCTTACGACAGTGACCCATTTCATCCAACACAGAATCCCAATGGAGTCATCCAAATGGGTCTTGCAGAACATCAGGTAAAAGAAAGAACGGAAAGGTTAAAAAAAGGAAAGAACTTTGGTCGTAGTTCCTCTTTTCCGAAGAAAGGGTCTTCTACTGAAAGCTCAAAAAGTGAACTTTTTGCTCCAATGTGCAGCTCTGTTTCGATTTGGTTCGAGAATGGCTTGTGAACAACCCAGAAGCCTCCATCTGCACCGAGGAAGGAGTGGACAAGTTCAGGGACATTGCCATCTTTCAGGACTATCATGGCTTGCCCGAGTTCAGAAACGTATGTTTGGGCGAATCAAACCAGTCTCTCTCCTTTTTCCAGTACCAAATCTGTGCATTACACCATTAATCAATGCGTGAAAGAAATTTGAGACCATGATTTTTTGCAGGCTGTGGCCAAGTTTATGGGGAGAGTGAGAGGGGACAAGGTCAGGTTTGAGCCTGACCGGATTGTCATGAGCGGGGGAGCCACAGGAGCTCAAGAGCTGATCACATTTTGCCTGGCTGATCCTGGTGATGCATTCCTGGTGCCAACCCCATATTACCCAGGGTAAGATTTCGCATTATTTTCTGTTCTCCAATCTGATATAAGGGCTTAGTTAAAATATGATAATGCCAAGCCGATGTGATTAGGTGGGCTTCAAGAGTTCACGCTACGGCATAAAGGACCTGCCGTTCTTGTGAATAGTCACCTCTGGTTCTTGACAATAATTGAAATCGGGTACTATTTTGAGAGTATTCTACTCAATGTCCCGACAAAAAGAGATGAGGCCATTTTTTTGAGGCTACTCTTCCCTGAACAGTGAAGGCCTTTCTTCAATGTGGTTCTTGGATACATCTTCCAGGTGACAAATTAGGGCCTTTAGCTATCTCAACTCCTGCAAAAACAAAATGCTCAATTCAACTGCTTTTTGGTGGTCGTCTTAAGACTGATTATGACTTTTGTTCTGTTCAAAGTTAATCTAACCTGTCCTAGAATGACCTGGTGAGTGAATTGGGTGAATTTGAAGAACGAAAGCACGCTTTCGCTCGTATAAGGTTCAGTTTTCATTCGCTAGAGAGTGTTGGGCACGTTTAATACTCAATATGGCATCTCTGTTAACAAGCTTTTGGGATGAGGAATCAAAGTTTCACATGACTGTTATGTAGAACCAAGAAGAGTTTTCATGGCCGAGTTTGAACATGAATGGTGAAACAGAACCTCTTTGCTTATGAATGACAACTTGTTTCTTATCAAGTCAATTGACAAAGAAAAAAACGTTATCTTTTTGCAGATTTGATCGAGATTTGTGTTGGAGGACCGGAGTGCGACTTCTTCCCGTGGTCTGTCACAGCTCTAACAATTTCAAGGTCACCAGGAAGGCTTTGGAAGATGCATACGCAAAAGCTGTTGAGGCCAACATCAGAGTAAAAGGGTTGCTCATAACCAATCCATCAAACCCACTAGGAACCATCTTAGACCGAGACACGTTGAGAGAACTCATGAGCTTCATCAACGAGAAGAACATCCACCTAGTTTGTGATGAGATATATGCTGCCACGGTCTTTCGTCAGCCCAATTTCGTAAGCATCTCAGAGATAATCGAGGAAGATCAAGAATACAATCGCGACCTCGTGCATATAATTTATAGCCTCTCAAAAGATATGGGCCTCCCTGGTTTCAGGGTCGGGATTGTGTACTCATACAATGATGCCGTGGTAGAGTGCGGCCGGAAGATGTCCAGCTTCGGTCTAGTATCCTCCCAAACTCAGTACCTAATTGCATCCATCTTATCAGACGATCAGTTCATCGGGAATTTCCTTTTAGAGAGTTCGGGGAGGTTAGCCACGAGGCATAAGGTTTTCACTCACGGACTTCGTCAAGTAGGCATCAAGTTCTTGAACAGCAATGCGGGTCTCTTCTTATGGATGGATTTGAGGGGGCTCCTGAGGGAGAGCACCGTAGAGGCAGAGATGGATCTGTGGCGGGTCATAATTAACGATGTCAAGCTCAATGTCTCGCCAGGTTCTTCGTTTCAATGTTCAGAGCCAGGATGGTTCAGAGTTTGCATTGCCAACATGAATGAGGAGACAATGAAGGTCGCTTTAACACGAATCCAAGAGTTTGTGCTGAGGAATCGCGATAAGCTGGACAGGAAGGAAAAGTGCTGGCAGAGCAACCTAAGACTCAGCTTCTCGTTCCGAAGAATGGACGATGGGGTGAGGATGCCCTGCATTATGTCCCCTCACTCACCCATGCCTCAATCACCACTGGTTCAAGCCCGAACTTGAAGATGAAAATCCTACAAAAGGGAAAATTAAATGCACTTCTACTGTGAAATTCAACGCTGCCCAAATGTAAAATGGGGCATTGGAGTCCTTATGTGCTTAGTAGACAGGATCAAACATTCGTTTGGTAGGAAAATCAAAACTAGAAAAGGTCAAAATTAGGTCAGGACTATTACCTCGTAACTGGGTGCACAATGCATCCCACGAAAAGTTAATTTGTTCATTCTTTCATTTCATTTTTTTATCAAGCACGGCGTCTTAAGTCTTCCCTAATCCAGTACCCTTCCTGCATCATCCCTAAGATAGCCCCAAGTTGCACAATGGAGTATAAGCTCCTAACCAGTCAGGATTTGTTCAACAAATCTTCAGACTGTTCTGCTGGTTTCTGGAGGAGGATATCTGAGTTCTTGTGCATCACACAGTTTGGAAGGCTTAGCAATAGTCTCTGTGGCCTTCTCAGCTTATCCATTGTGTTTTTCTCAAATGAGTTTGTGCTATGTTTATTGTTCGCTTCCCTTCTCGATAGATGTTAGCTGAGAAAAGGAAAGGGAACGATACAGAAGCAACGTGACAAAAAGTACTTAAGTTAGCCTTTCAAGCTGCTCTTGTTGTTCAATGTTCAGAGGCATTAAACTTGTTTATCTTGGCCTCTGGTTCACTTTCTGGAAGCTGCAACTACCAAAAATGAGGAAACTGAGACCAATCTTTGTCAAGATAACTAAATTAATTCAGTAGGTAAGGAATCAATGTCATCCCATCTTTCTAGTTAAATACGATAAGCAATCTGACTTTTCGTTCTTTCTTTTTTGGCTGCCATCAAAGAGTTGAGATTGATGCTTTTTGAATTGAATTTGGCTGCTCAGCTTAAACAATCCAAAGTTAGTTATGGAACTGGTAGACAAAATCCGCTTGCGGGATAAAGCCGATGATGTCACATTGTACTCCATTAGGGCAACCTAAGCATATCAATTGATTGCAGCACAAGTCAAGACCCAACAGAAAAAAGAAGAAGAAGAAGCTAACGCCACAGGTTTTGGCCTTTTTGAGACTAATCTTATGGTGCCAAGAATTGGCCAAATTGGTGGTTACAGTCTTACACTCTTTCTCACAGTAACATAACCGACTCGCGGCTGCTCGGCTTTCGACTCTGACCGTGTTTAGTCGAGATCTGAATCTTAGCCGTGACTTCGACTCGCTCGAGTCTAGAAGTCATAGTCCAAAATTCTTAAAACTTTTGAACATGTTAAACTGTAAAAAAAAAAAAAAAAGCTTCAACTTCATCAGTTCTTCATTCACCACCCAACTTCGGAACTTGATCTGTAACTGTTGTAACCTTCATTTCACTCAACCACAAGATTAAAGCCATGCATGATATGGAGTAAACGATAGAAGCTTCTGCAGGACTCGGCCGCCCCGGCTTGGGGGTAATATCGTCGTCGCCGTCCTTCAAGGGAAAGTTAATGTCCGAGGCAACGATATGAACATTGATGATTGTCGCTTTCTTTTCATCCTATGGTCCGGCGAGCATAAATTAAACTGGGACATAGGCTCCATTTCGTTACGTAAGAGTCAACGCCCGCCAATTAGAACCACTGGTTGCAGAAAGAAAAAAAAAACAATATCGGCAGAGGTTGGCAATGTCGGTTGGGACATGGGATGTGGACATAAAAATTATCCTTGGTCATGATCAAGAGAAAAACTGATGGAGAAAGGGCGTTCCTTCCGGTCATTAGATGGTACTGCACTACTGTTAGTCTCCGAATATAGTTAATTTCCATTCTAAGAATATGGTCCCAGAAAAATCTTTATATCCATAGGATAGCAAGATGAGAGCATATTTACTGAACTAACTCATCTCATAAGATCAAAGTCGTCATTTTGACTTCAAATGTCACCGGGCTTAGAGGAGAAAGGTTTAGAAGAGTGTTTGAGAGAACATAGTGGAATTTTGGGAACTTCTCTCTTCTCCCAACTCCATTTCTTATCCAAACATCACATTGCCGTTATATGACTAAGGTTAAGGTATTATAGACATTATCTACTACCGGTATGGCCGACAAAGTATATTACAGACTGTCAGGATTATTACAGAGTTGTTAGATTGACAAAAGCTGAAGAAGTTCGGTGCAGACAAAACAGCACAACGGAGCTTCCAATTTTTTACTTTAGTAAAGTAGTCACTTGAACTCTAAAAGATTCCCTCGGGTTCGTATTCTAGGTCGATTAGGATCTTTATCAAAGCTAACATCTAGTTGCTGCGTTAGGTCTTGAAAAATCTATTGGTTCTAGCTTATTCGGCTATAGTACTCATTTTATGTCTAGTGAATAACATCTCTCGTGGCATAATTAGCATGGGAATAACCACATGGCATTTCCTCCTGATAAGTACTAGACTATAGAATCTTCGGACTAGTTTTAATTTCTTTGCACGGGATCCTCCAAAGTTCTCAATATTCTCTATGAATTTCTCTGAAACTGCGTCCAAAAGATTTGTACCATTAATAGCTAAAAGACAATTGGTTTGTCCTACTTCCTTGTAAAGTTTTAGTTCTCTGTTGAAGAAAATAGTTGTAAGGACTTTAAAGTTTGGAGCTCTGTCTTGAGATGCACGTATAAATTGTGTTAGAAAAGTCTCACATCGGAGAATTGATGCAGTGTGGATTAGTTGGTATATCGTAGTTGGTTCATTATCATTGGCTTACTTTTTGAAGTGAATGTGCGTCAATTGGATATGTTGATAAGCTTGACTTGGACTCTCTCTTGGTGATCTACTTGGGTAACGGTACCATGTTTCTGTCGCGTGCTTCCAATCAAATGGTATCAGCGTCGATGGTTGATTGGTGGCCCACTCCTAATCTGTTATGATGTTTAATGAATATCTCAAAAAGGAAATTTCATGAGCAACGCGATAAAGGTTCAGCCTAGAGAAAGAGATCAAGAATGAAGGTGTGCAATGTTGTTGTTGTCATCTTCACATCTAACAAAATGGAGATTCAAGTTGAGACATGTTGATGCAAACGGATACCTAAGTTAATGGAGAACAGACTTAACACTAAGCTCACATGTAAATGGAAGATTGTTCAGATGTACGTGTAAGTTGTGTTAGAAAAATCATACATCGAGAATACATGTGGTGTACAGTATTTAATACATTCTACTTGGCCAAATGGCCGTTTGCTTAAATTTTTTAGTTCAACTGGATATGTTGACAAAATTGGACTTGGACTCACTCTTTATGACACCCTGGATGAAGATATTTAGTTTCTGCTGCGCACTCCCAATCACTCCGCACTTCTGTGAAAGATAGATTCTGCGAATAACGCAGCAAAGGGTTAAACCATTCCATAACCTCTGCAAAATGCTTAAGGTGAAATTAAAAAATCCTTCAGCAAGAAAGACGAGAATGATTATATGGACAGTGGCTGTAGGGAAAACATTTACAATTGTGTTGTTGTAAAATATATACCAATATAACCAGTTTACTTCCACTAGAAAATTGGCGATGTGGAATGTGAAGGCTTGGATAAACGGGTAATGTGGAGCCCAAATGCTCTCAGATTTGACCTGTCATATTGGCCCTGTTTGGTTCAGCGTTTCAAATGAGCTTTGGGGCTCTAAACTCCCTTGGGCAAATGCAAATGTTGTTTGACTACTTTTTTTGACTCGCTTTGGGGAGATGCAATTGCATCTCAAATGCTCTCCAAAGACTTTTAGCTCAAAGTACCTTCAGAAGTACATTGGGAAGTTGCATTTCGAAAATGCAACTACAATTTTTTTTTCTTTTTTCCTTTTTCTCCGCCTTCCTTTGCCGGCCGCCGGTCGCCACCAACGATTGTTTTTTTTTTTCCTAATTTTAAACAAATTAAAAGTTTAAAATTTTTAAATTAGGACACCAAATATTAAAAGTTTACCAAACAGCATTTTCTCCAAAGTTGCATCCAAATGCACTTTTCAATTACAGTTTACCAAACAGTACTTGCATTTCACCAAACCCCTTTAGCTCAAAGGTATTTGCATTTTCCCAAAGTCCCTTGGCCAAATGCTGAACCAAACATGCCTATTATCTGAACATCATCAATTGCTAATCCCAAACGAGAGGTTGGTATCTCTTGAGAAATTGACCATAAATGACAAGCTCAGAGTTTTAGGGCGTGTATGGTAACACTTCTGAAAATGAATTTTGGAGCAGAAATCCGTTTGGTAATGCAACTTCTGAAGTAGAAATCCATTTGGTTACACAACATTATATTTCTACTTCCAAAACAAATTTCTATTTCTGAAGTTATTTTTGAGCCAATTCCAGAAGTTAAAAAAAGTTACTTCTCTTTCACAAGTAAAAATCTCTCAACTTCAATATCTCTCACTTCGACCTCTTTTCATTTTCAGCACTTCTCTCTCCCAACCACGCCTCTACCGTCGCCGACCTTCGCCGACCGCTGTCGACCACCGCCCGCTGCTGCCCCCCGTCAACTGCAGCCGCGCCCTGCTGACCGCCGCCGCCATCCGCCGACCACCAGCGGCCGCCGCCACCGAGTCACCGTCTCCGACCGCCTGAGTAAAAAATAAATAATAATTTTTTATTTTTAAAAAGTAAATAATATTTTTTAATAATAAAAATTATTTTTAAATAAATTTAAAAAAATTAAAAATGAAGTAGAAAATTTTCGGCCGTCGACAATAATTTTAAGTAGAAGATTTTGTGTTAATAATGTTCTATAAGTAGAAATTTTCAGCCGTTACCAAACCAATTTCTCTAATCAGAATTAATTTCTGGAGCAGAAGTAGAAAAATCAACTTCTACTTCTGAGTAAAAGTAGAAAAATCAACTTCTGACCAGAAGTTGATTTCTGAAGCAGAAGTGTTGCCATGCACACCCTTAGTAGATCTAAGGCCATCCGCCAATAGCTTGATGTACCAATGCTGATGAGAGCATGTACGAGGATGACAATTCTTTAGATCTTGCAAGAATATCTGCAAAAACATTTTTCTCACTTTTGATATGCTTGGTTTCAAGAGAGTATTTTGAAAACCATCCTACGCAATCAATCATGAGTGACTGGCTCTGTTGATGTTGATATCCTCATTTTTTTTTAAAGGAAGATGAACCAAGAGATCAAAATTTTTCCATAGAGGGTTAGAAAACCTTTGAAGAAACTTATTGGATTGTGATTCATATGCCTCATCGACAGGAAAGCATGAGGATCCTGCTCTCAAGTGAGCAGGTGAGGATCCAGGGGGCCGCCCTGATGGGTTGCAGGGAGCAATGCCCTGACACGTCAGAATGATTTTATAGTTTAAGCCCATATTTTATTGATAGTTTGGGTTTGAGCCCATTACTCTTATATATTATCTCTTTCTATTGAAAATGAGAGTTGTAACAGAGAGGTGAGAAGTATTAATTATAGTGGAATCCTCTACTGAATGTAGCCCTAGTTTAAGGGTGAATCGAGATAAATCTTGTGTTTTGATTTTTCTTTCTCGAATTCACTCTCTATTTCGTTGTTTTGTGCGCCTGATCCTAACAAAACTCTGCATGAGATTTAGCACTAGCACCCATTAAATTTGAACAACAAGGTCTAGTTAATGTCAGCTTATGGTGAATTGTCCATTGGGAAGCTGGGGTGAAGAAAAAGAACCGTCATTGGCATCTCAGAGCAGTCAGACAGGGTCACTAGTTTTTACAGCCCTTGGATGACACAAATAATGTTTGGAGTGGGTTCAGTCATGTTGTTGTGTATCTCTACGCAACTGATGTGTTGTGGGTATAGAACTATAACATTGACCTGATGATAATGAACACAAAACAAACAAAAAGGCTCCAATATCATGAGGTGATCAAAAGAAAGAGAAATGGAGATTCGAGACAGGTATGGGGTGTGTAAAAAGGAATCCGCCTTCATTCAAGAGACTTCGACTTTGCAAAGGTCATCCTTCGAGTCATTCTGCAGCACAAAGCTGCGATTGATCTACTGTCGTGTAGAACAGCACGCGCGAATATCAGCAAGCATTTGTTGAACAATCGAAGAAAGCTAAATACCACGAATGTTTTGTACATCGACCGACCCAGCTAAGTGCAGATGCTACAGATCATTTCAATGAACTGTGCACAGATGTCTGTCCACTGCCAGTGATCTTTAGACATGCAGTTTTTTCGAACACGAAGAGTTTCTGGTGCACAAATTTGTTAAATCTGCGCATACCCGAAAGCCAACTTATCTGATTTATATGGGGCTGATGCCCTGATCATTGTCTAGCAAAGTAAAATATCTGGTTTGCAAGAACATCATGCTCAAATACTTCTCAAGGTACAGTCAATAACAAAACAAGGAGGCATAAAAGCACATGGGTTATTCAAGAGATGCCAAGAAAAGAAATCTGTACATTTATTTCCTCTCCCTACCAAAAATGTGTTCAATGGTTTATTACTTCTCTCTGTATATCTATACATACTCTCATCAACAGTGTGAATTGCAAAAGCCAAGATGACAAATCGATCCCTTTGAAGTACGAACTTCCGAAAAAGAGGCCCAGGCTTTCAGGTACATCTTGGAGGCTTGCTCATCAGGAACATCAACCAAGCCATGAGTTACCAACATCTCAATCGCCACTATTGGCTCTCTCAAATCTCAAAGATGATTCAAATTTGATTTCAACATATGACACAAGAATTCGGGTTCTCTTCCATGCTGACCGCGTGGTAATATCTGGTGAGGTGTGCATTATAGGCTTCGTAGGCCTTGACAAGCTCTGCAATCTGCTGCTCTTCCTTCTTCTTGCCTTCCTCTTTCTTGGACTCTTCCTTTTTGGGCTCGTCCTTCTTCTTCTCGGGTTCCTTTGCCGGCCCGACCGTCAGAATCTCGGTGTACCATTTCTTCTTCAGCTTGCTCACCACCTCGACCGGGTCAACAGCCCCGATGACCGTCAGTTTCTTCTCCTTCATGTCCATGGCTATAGAATCAATTCCTGGGATGCCGAAGAAAAAAGAATTAGAGGCCTGTCTGAGCGACCAAAAGACATTGAATGAATTCTCTTACGACCCATCAAAAGGAATTAAGGAAATGTTCGTGCTAATTCTCATATTTGTGATTAAACGGCTTCACCATTATCGGAGCCCATTACAGATAGTTTCTTATAAGAAGTTGGTAATCTTAAGTACTTATTTCCCATGAGCCAAAGAGAAAGGAGGGAAGTTCTGTTATTACCAGAAAGGCCAGAAACTGCTTTCATGGCCTTCTGCTTCGCTTTGTCATCGTGCAAATCCAATCTCAAGACCACCTTCTGCACAACGACAAGAAGATCATTAATATCCAAACAACAGCAAGAAAAAACCTGTAAAGGTCACAAGACAGTAAACTGAACTGATTCAGGAAAAGTCAAAACACTTCCAAAACTCTGAAAGGAACGGAGGTAAATCATATCAAAGATCCAAAATTGATGAAAATTTTGGAAAAGAAGGAAACGCATGCATTTTTTTTACACAGATGAACACTGAACAAGCAAACTCAAGCGTCTTCTACGAAACTCATCATGATCAGATCATCGGACTGAATTAACAAAAGGGTAAAGTCCCAAGTCTCACCTTCATTTCTGTAGTGTACAGAGCAGTGACCTGGAATTTGCAGGGGACTTTAATATACAATAAAGACGAGGAAGACAGAGAAGGATTAACCAGACCCGGGGAAATGAAGAAGCAAAGATTACAGGAGGAGGAGAAGAGGACAGTGGAGAGATTATCAAAGATGACAGAACAGAGGAAGATGGATGGATGGATGGACCTATAAAAGCCACTGGTCTCTGGTTTTTTTTTTTTTTATTCGATAATTTAAACAAGACAATAATGATGACAAGAAGAGTCGAACAAAACAAATGAAAGGTGGAAAGAGCAATAGGCGTATGGAACAAGGAAATGGAAATGGACTCATCGTAAACAGAATGCAACTTTAGACTCGGTCGAGGTCGTTGACACTTGACCGGTTCATTTCATTTCCTTTGGGATTATATCCACATAAAAGCGAGGGAAGAAAAAAGAATGAAAAATAAATTATCGGAATTTTTGTCTTTTTGCCTCCTAAATTCAAGTTTTCTTTTTCCTTTTTGGTAATCGAGGTGTCCGGGCTAGTTTGCGCGCACCTCGACTATTCCTTTGGGGAGACTAACACAGCAACTCATCGCCATGGCCCCCCACTTAAATCACAGGTGCTCAGCTGGGGAATCGAACCTGGGACCAGTGCGCCTAACCACACAATCCTAAGTACGCCCTAACCAACTGAGCGACACATGGGTGAGTTTTCTTTTTCCTCTTTATGTTCAATTTTTGGAAAATTAAGGGTTTCATGCATGTTTTTGAGTTTCCCCGCGATTTTCGAGTTTTCTTTTACAAGAGTTGATGTAATTTCTGACTATTTCGATCATTTGTTTTTATTTTTTCTTACCCTTTGTTTATTATGACTGCCAAACTTTCTTGCGTGGACTAGGATCAAGTATCAACGTTCAACCAGATCTAGAAGGTCCCTCCTTTGAAGATACGAGTCCCCGCCAAGGGTCAATCCCCACAAGGGAAAGAAAAACTAGTGCACTTACGATTACGGTTGACTTGTTCCAACAACATCAAACTTTGCAATTAAGCTCTGTTTATTTCGGGTAAAAAGAACGATTTTAAAAACTATTTTTCTAAGGATAGTCGCTTGTAGTTAATGAAAGATATTTTCATCATGGAAGATAATCTATGTTCAAACATTTTTGTGGACGATGAAATTTTTTTCGTTTATTCACTTTTGTTAGAAATACAAGCAATCAGTTTTAAGAAAATATTTTTCAAATCACCCATTTTTCGCAAAATAAACGGAGCATTAGAATGACTATATTTTTGGCGTGGTTGGCTCTATATAAAATCAAGGGTGTCAATGGGCCGGGCTGAGTCGTTGGGTCTCATATAGGCCCGACCCGGCCCTAAACCAAACAGCGCCAAGCTCTGCCCGGCCCGAGCCGACCCCATACCCAAATCATATACGTTCAAGATATTCGTGTCGGGTCTGGTCGGGCCGGTTTTGGTTTTTTTTTTTTTTTTTAAATTTTGAATTTTGAATCAAACTCCAAAAAAGTGGCTTTGTCGACTTGTTCCTCAGATTTTGAATGGCAATAACTAATAAAAAAAATGATATCGAGAGTCGAAGGTTGATTCTTATTTTCTGTAAAGACTAGCCCATGCCGATAATTTCATCGAAACTCATGTGAATTTACTATTTGAATCAACACGGAGACATTACACGCGATGCAACCAAGTATGATGCAAATCTGATCAATAAAATCATTTTATTATGATTGATCAATTCCTTGTATTGAGTACAAATGATTTCATTACATCATTTGCTCTCTTTTGGGGAAACAAAATATGTCGGCAAAGTTCCTCGCTGCTTCGATCAAGGTAGCTTGATGTTCAGATTATCTGCAAAAGAATAATCGTGGACGAGATTTAAAGTGAGAACATGAAAGGGATAATGTGTATTAGTTGTGGCGCAACGTACCGGCGATTTCCTTGGCCAAGCAATCAGTGTCGCACCTCATCTCGCAGACGGTTGAGCCATTGCCCTCGGCTTTGCACTCACTCTCGCACGTGTTGAAGCAGAACTTGAACTTCTAGTCGGCAGTGGCTTCCGCCGTGCTCGTGCTCTTGAATTATCTAAATATAATCCGAAATTAAATAAAAGACTAAAAGAGCCAAATATGTGCTATAACATATTTTGCAAGATTGACTTCTTCTCATACTTAATTTTAAAATATATATTTTTAGAAAATTTCTCTAGCACGAGATGGACGAAACTATCATGAGAATCCACTAACAATGGGGATGTTGCCATCAGCTAGAAATCGGAGGAAAATATTGTGTAGGAAGACGGACCACCCTATACATATATAGTTCTGCTAGATCCAACAAAAAAGAAATTCCGACAAAAAAACAAAAAAAAATAAGAAAAATAAATTGAATTAAAAATAGAAAATTTCAAGGGCACGAACTGGAGCTATTAGCCCTTCGATGCTTCTCAAATTCGCATGCATGCAAGCCTTCAACCATAACAAAAATTAAAAAAGAAAAAAGAAACAAAAGGAAGGGTTTCACCGTTTCAATGCATGAATGGAGGGGATCAGTGCCGGCCCATTATTGAAACAGTACCGGTCCTGTACTGAAATAGTACCAAGATCCGGTCAGAAAATTCCCTAAATTTTATGTACAGGCCTTTTTGACAGCCTTATATATAATTCCTTTCTTTGTTTTTCCTCTTTGTTTTAGCGAAAAACCTTCGCATTTTTTTTTTATGACAGAAAAGTTCGATTAAGCGTGTAATTCTAGAGCTAGGTGTTTCCTTTCTCCTAAGACAATTTTTTGGTACTCCAAAGCCAAGCGTACTCTGAAATCCTCTAGTTGTTGTAGAGAGATATATGCATATCCGATCAAACTTGTAAGTTTTGATTCTAAAGTACCATTGGAAAAGCGTTGTCATTGTATAAAATGTTATTTTTGGGATAATAAAAGTGCCATTCAAATTGCACGAAATAATATCTTTCACGAACGCACTTAACATGTTGAGAACGACAGACACTTCATGTGGTAACCTTGTTCTAGGGACTCTTGATCTTGTCCATGTCTCTTTTGCCGATCAAACAGCGGGCGGTTTTACTGCCGCTGTTTATCCGACACCATTCTCAAGTTTCACGTCCAAACTTCAATTGGTCTTTTTATAATCGGCTTGAGTTTATGGGAGATGTTAGACATTGTTGCACATAGCAAATAAATATTTTTAGCGATTGCCGAGATATCTTTGGATATGGATGTTACCGTGCATTCTCTCGAATTGTGCAACTCAAACAACCCACGATGTCTTTACCTTTGGATGACTTGAAGATGGTACATGATAATTTCAAGGTTGTATAATCGATATAACCTCAGTAATTGTATTTGAAACAAGCTGCCAGTCCCCTTCCTTTTCTCCTCTCCACACAACTTCCTTCTTCAACCTTTATAGAGGGGAGGGTATGAGCTAGATCTCTCCCTCTACTCCCATTTTCCTTCTCTTTTTTTTTTGGTCGAACCTCCCATCTTCCTTAACTTATTTAGTTTTTTGTTTTCTTTCTATTGCTTTCCTCCCGTTTAGGAGCCTTTCTCTTCCGATCTAGTCTAGATCTGGAAGCTTCATTCTCCCATTTTTGGGAGATTTTTATCCCGATCTAGTCTAGATTTTGGGGTTTTTTTGCGGTATGTTTCTGGTTTCGTGGGTGTACAAGTCCAATTTCGAAGGAAATCGGAGGAGCTTCGTGAAGGTTTCGCTCTCAATATCAGATCTGTGTTTGTTCAACCTTTTTATTCTGCATAGCAATGGTGTTGAGGAAGTCAAACTTAGGCGCGTACCGCCGAAAGGCAAAGCCGAAGCAATAGATGAAGATCTCGATGTGTGCTCATTACTGAAGATGGATTCGGTAATCGCCCCGTCGATTTAGGGTTGAAGAGTCACATATTTACTCTTTGAGCATGTCCCTATCCCTGTTCTGATGATTTATCTTGGTATCTGGAGTTTGGTTTGTTTTGAAGTTAGTTTGGAAATGAATTTGTTTTGAAGTTGGTTTGGAAAGTAATGAGATATTGCTTTGATAAAAAATAAAATCTCCCATGACAGTACATCAAAATCCCAATCTTCGTACATTGTTTCCCACCTAAAAAGAAAAAGAAAAAAAGGGAGGCGCTATTTCCATCCCCATTTTGGCTAAACCACTCCTTTTTTTAATTAACAGACCGAAATACCCTTCTCTCTCTTCAATTTTTTTTTTTTTTATCAACCGAACCAACATAACAGCATTTATTTCTATTTTCTCTCTTAAATTATTAATTCCACATATAACTGTCAAACTACACCTAATAAAATATCAATTTATCATGCATCATGTTTTCACTTTGCCTAGAGAAGGTTGTTATTTTTAATTTAGGATCTAATTTTTTAATTACAAAAGTTATATAAATGTTAGAAATTTGAAGTTATGACGGCTTATGAACACATAATTAACTGCCTATATTTTATGATATAATTTTGAGGGGAAATTTATTTAAAAGTTGAAAATTAAAATTCAACTTAATTTTCTAGTAGATTTTGACCTTGTGGGTGATTTTCCGGAATAAATTTGTAGGCTTCTAAAGTTAAACATAGCTGATTTGTGCTTTCTTTTGAGCTTTTTACAATTTAATGTGAATTGCAAGATGGGGTTGAAATTTTATTTACACATTCAGTAGTGTCAAACTCGCGTTAGATTTTCTCAGGGGAAATTTTTAAGCATATTTTAAAGTTTTGATCCACTTTCTATGAGATTGAATTTACAACCTATATTAATTACTTTCTTCGTAGCATGAGTTAACAGAAAAAAAAATTCACATTTTTTTTCCTTTTATATGTTTATTCTTTGATCATATTTAGATATGATCTAAATATAAATACGTTTGACATTTGATCAACCTTTTTTCATATTTTGATCAATTTGTTTTTCCATTTTTTAGCATGATCAGCTAAATAATTAAATTGAATTTTAATTTTCGACTTTGAAATATAGTTCCACTCACACTATTAGGAAAAAAGGCAATTAATTGTGTGTTCATAAACTATCATAAATACAATTTCTCTTTTGTGAACGAAAATATGAGACCATAAATTAAAATTGACAACAATCTCTAGGCAAAATAATAATAAGATATGATAAATTGATATATTGATGGGTGTAAGGAGCATTTGTATTTTGAAATTAATGAAAGAGATGATAGAAATAAAGGTAGTTTTGCGGATTAGCTAATAAAAAAATAAACAATAAATTGAAGAGAGAGGGAGGTATTTCGACAAGTTAACTGGAAAAAAAGAGTGTCTTAGCCAAATTGGAGGTGGAAATAGTGCCACCCTTAACATATATCCTAATTGGTAAAACTAGGGGTGATTGGTTCCACGATGGGTAGGTTCCAGACCTGGAACCTGGAACATACTATGTTATAATCAATTCCCAATTTTTGAAACTTGGAACCTACCCTGTTTTTCCGATCCGGTTTCAGGGTTTAGCCGAGAATCTATTTTTTCTTTTTTTATTTCATTTTTTTACAACAAAATAATATGAGCAACAAAACGATTCAAAATAAAAATGAACAAGATAAATCCCTATTCGCCAAATATAATATTCCATAAGATGAACAACATAAATCCCTATCCGTCAAACATGTAGTCTCGGTACAATTATAAACGATGAAAAGTTCAAGCACATAAACATAAATTATAAAACTCCATTCCCCATTCATATATACAAATATTGCTCCAAAGAGTAGATGGAGATGCGACAAAGAATGAACAAGAAACAAATGAGGCAAGGATGAGTTAGACTCAAGTTAGAAAAATTAGGGTTTTTTTTATAGCTAAAATCCGATTCCAAAATCGGTCCGTTTCCTGGGTGGGCCTTCACTTGGAACCGGGAACTGGACTGATTTTTCGGGCGGTCCGATCCGGCTCCCGGTTCCTGATTCTATCCGGTCCAAGTGCACACCCCTAGAAAAAAACTATGTCAATGCTTCGGTACATGCTAGAGATGAGCATTCTTTGGAGCTAGGCAAGCATTTCATCAACCTTGATAAGTAATTCGCCACTTTAGCTAACAACATGCATGCATTACTAGATGTTGCATCATAGTGGTAGGCGACTCATGGCTTAGTTTTATAAAATTCACAAACTAAGATTTACATAGTATACTCTCCTTAAAAGTAATATAATAATGAGCATTGCTAGCCTAATAATACAGTTAGGTAACGGTGCAATTCGGATCGCAAATTGGGGAAGAATTGATTTTTATTTGAAGAAACAAATCTACTCATATCATTCAAGGGGAAGAATTGAAGGTGGAGAAGCCACCGTTCCATTTGGAAAACTTACGGCATCGTTAGCTCACCATTTCCCTATAATAATAGAATGACAAACTAGGATTTAATGGTAGCACATCCTGCCGGGGCGAAAGGCTACTTCCAGTACCGGACTAATGATTTGAGTGATATATCCCAGGTTCTTTTTATTTAAGTGAGGATACCGATAATCTTCATCAAAACAAATCTTTGGACTGCAAAAATTGCCAATCCAAATTTATATTTTATGGTTAAATTCACGGTTTGAGACGTTACAATTTAAGAAATAGACGAACATGTAAACCAAAAGTTGCCACCCTCTGTCTTAATTGTTCTTGCACCCCGAGATTGCCCATACACAATTTGAAGAAGGGTTGTACTATAAAACTCAATTTTCATGAAGTTTTGACAAATCATAAACTGTTATCAACAATTAACAATCAGTCTCCTTTTGTCTTTTGCTTCTTGCATTGGCTCGTCCAATGAATTGATTCATCACGTCAAATGGGAGGCAATCGATCACCGAAATAGCTCAGCAATAACCCATAATTGGTGGGTACAGATTTCCGTGTCGTACTTGTCGAATCCGCACAAGAATCAGGAATCGAAATTTGGGATTGGGAATCCAATCAAATCGTAAGATCCGGCCTAATGCTTCAAAATTCCATTTTCTTAACGTACAAGTACTTAAAAAAGTCCAAGAAAGTTTGCATATATTCTTTAACTAAGCCAAAATCAGGAACTTTCACACCACATCATATACTCCACTCCATGAGATTCAATAAAAGCACGAAATAGCAAAAAATTCTCAGTCTTTTAGTCTTAACCCATGAAGAGGGAAAGCCCTAATGTTTTCCTAAGATGACTTATTCAAAGTCCCCCCCATGGAGTCCAACCTGGTTGCTTAAAGATTAATCCAATTTGACTATGAAGGAATGTGGCCCACAGCAGTTCAATGTCAGCTCAATCTTCAAGTTTTGAACCACATCAAAAGGATTCCTTTTGGGCTGCGCTTTTTCCACTCCTCTTTGGGCTTTAACACTCCTTATTTCAATGTTTTGACGATATTATCCCTTGCGTAATCCACCACTTCAATTATAATTCAAGAAATGTGATCCCCTTATTTCATTTGGTCAAATCTTTTTTATTTTGTTTCTTCTTTTTCCCTTGCGGGTCCCACTTTTCTTCTTCTTATTATTGGCATCATTTATTTTCCTTCTCCACGCTTTCTCCTTCTTGGCTTTTCATATCTCTCTTCTGAAGAATATGTCGGTAGCAAGACTCCCTTGCTTGCCCTAACATGGATCTGACCATTCATGCTAAAACATAGCAAGGGCCTGGCAGACAGTCGCCACTGCCTTCGTTACTCCCTTAATGTCTATGTAAACTACTATCACAGGTTGGTAAGCCCGCCTCGATTTAAACCTATCAAAAGAAGGGTGTTTCACAGCTCAATATTTGGAGGATTGCTGTGGTCTCCCTCCTCTTTCTTCGCTCCTGCCGCGGCATCGGTTGTTCCACCAAGACGATCCATGGATCTTGGCCAACACCGATCTTGCGAAATCACAAGACGGGACCCCGACAAGCACAACCCCACCAAGCACCCGATCGTACTCCCCTCTGTTTCTCTCATCAATCCATCAATTCCCCTATTCCCATATTATTTGGGGGTAATGCAGATATGGAAACCTGTATAAAAGACACCATTGAGATTCGAACAACCTCAAGCAAACATGAGGGAAGTACGTAGTTTAAGGGTCATTCAAGATCACGACGACTTATCAATTACAACAAAAACATAAAAATGAGCAAGAAATGATCTAACACAGAGAGAAAGAGAGAGTACATCGGGAAGATCAGCCGAGTGAAAATAGATTCTGAGCATGTAATTGAACTCGGAGCCGGTCAATGGGAGCATGGATGATGGACGACGAATCACTTCCCCTCCTCCTCGCATTTTGCACACTCGGACGATAAGGGAATAGGGAATAGGAGGACGATGAGGTTGGCATCATTGATATTCACCTTCTCAATGCCCTGCGACTTGAGGAGTAGGAAGGCATGGGGAGAAGATAAGGGCCGGCAAGAGAAAACAAAGAGACGACAATGATCTTGCAATAGCTGAGAACATCAAAGGCTGGGAAAGAAGAAGATGGAAAGTAGGACCCGTAAGGAAAAAAAGAAGAAACAAAATAAAAAAGATTTGATCAAATAAAATAAGGGAATTACTTTTGCAGAATTATAATAGAAGTAGTGGGCCGCACAAGGGATAATATCGTCAAAACATTAAAATATGGAGTGTCAAAGCCAAAAGAGGAGTGGAAAAAGTGCCGCCTTATGTTAAATACTTCACATTACACCACATTCTCGATGTGGGACTCCTTTTACCTAACACCGGCACACGTGCATCTTAACAATATTTAGGACTCAAATGAGCAAAATAAAAGTGTCAGGACTCAGATGCTTTTAGACATTTACCCGCACGGAACTATTTGAATCATTACAAAAAGAAATCAAAGTTTGGCCTCCTCCGGTAGATGTGTAGATCGTGGACAATCAGTCCCGTCACGACCCAATGAGGATAGGGACTCATCGCTCGGGACAAGAGGGCTCGGATAGGATACGGCTCTACTCGATTTCTAGGAGGGCGGAGGAGGCAAAATTCACGAACACACATCAAAGAATGAGAAATATTGTTACCGATATGGGCCAACACCGACGAGAATGCATGTTTTTTAAAGTAGAGGAATTTGACTCGACCAAAAAAAAAGGTAGAGGAATTTGTGACGTCCCAAAGTCCTATATCGGATGGAAGTATTATATTGAGTGATTTATAAGTAAACACACTGCAATTGTACATCACTTTATGTGATTACACTAAGAAGCTCCGATACGCTTTACCTATTCTCATTTTGACCATAACTGGGGAGTAAGTCAAAATGGAAAAAAAAAACTCGCGTTGATTTCGAAGATAATATACTCCTTTTGAAGGCTATATTCAACGAATGATTCACTTGAAAAAAAAAAAAAAAAGTAATTTCACTTCATAAAGCTGTAGCGATAGGATCTTAGACAAGTAAGAAAATACCCAAGAGTTCTGGGAAGAAAAGGAGCAGAAATCAAAGTCCAGACATCATGGGGTCTTGAATCTAGATAAGGCAGACCTAATAGGGATTTGATTCTCATCAGAAGCAAAAGTTTTTGCACCCTGTTTTGGAGACAACAGAGCAACACCAACAAAGCAACCTGTCCCAAGACTCCAAAAACCAATTTTGCCAAAAATGCAACCCAAAGCTCAAATCTCAAGCCAATCAAAACTCTTCCCCTGAGAAACAAAAATCAAATCACACACCAAACAACAATCTGATAACCCAGAAGTAGAAGAAACCATCTTTCCAGGAAGTGAGGGGAAGAAAATTAATCACAGTTCTATGGACACCATACCCATAATCAGAATTATATATACACGTTTGTATTACACCATGACAAACTTCTACACACCAAGAAATGACCCTCAACATCAAGACAACTCATAGAAAATTTCAAAAGAAGAAGAAGAAATTGGGCTTGCTTGCACCACAATTTTACATCTTTTGAGGGTGAAGCCATATGTCCTCTAAACTCCTAACGATGACCTAAAGATCGATCCTCCCTCGGCTCAATTGTCAAATTAATTTGGGTTTAATCCGCTAAAGAAGTTAATTAGAACCTTGGCCAGGGCCGCAACGTTTTACAGGGTCGGAGCGGACAGTTTACCAGCCTGGTCCAGCACGTCCAGCACCTCGCTCCTGCTCCTCACTATCCTGTGGAACACCTCCCTGATCTGCATCTGCAGCGGCACCAGCCCCTCCTCCATCCTCCGGCACGTCTCCGCCAGCTCCCCCGCCCTCGCCGCCGCCTCCTCCGCCCTCTCCCCCTCCGCCGGGAACTGGAATGGGTCCGCGAACTCGGCCAGCGCCTGCCCCAGCCGCTCCATCCGCTGCAGCTCGTCCATCAGCCCCGCCGTCCCCCGCTTCTCCTTCCTCTTCCACTCCTCCCCGATCTTCTCCGCCAGCGCGGTCATCGGCTGCGCCCACCCGAACTGCTTCGGCACCTGCAGGTGCATCGCCAGCCCGCTCCTCTCCTGGCACGGGATCGCCGCCACCAGCGCCGACATCACGAAGACCGTGATCGTGCCCATGATGTACACCGGCAGGGCCAGCCCGGATGCCTCCGCGCCTCGCGGCACTACCAAGTTCGCTGACATAGCCTGAATTCAAACGATTCGGAGATCAATCATCAGCCAATATATTTGCAGTGATCGGAGATCGCATTCGACTTGAGGAATAACCAATCTAGTGCTTGATATACGAGTCAATGTGAATCGGTTTCAGATTAAACGATCTCAAAAGTATCCAATTTGTTTTTCAGTGTCAAAAAACGTACTTGAATTTGCTTCGATGCGGACCAATTCTTCGACACGCCCCACGTGAGCGTCCGGAACTGCGCAGCTGCCGATCGATCCTTATTCGTGACGGCGCTGCCGCCTCTCCGCCCGAAAGACCAAGTCCTCTCCGTTGACTTGTGGCCGCTGCTCTCCTTATCCTCGGCGGCCAGCAGGGCAATCATCGACCCGAGCGCCTTCTTCGCCCGCCGGGCCTGGCCCTCCCCGATCGGCTGCTGCTCGAGGGCGGCGACCGCGATCTCGGAGAGCTTCTGGCAGTGCCTGACCGCGTCGACACCGTGCATGACGGCGTTGCAGACGTCGAGGGCCTTGACCGCGCGGTCGAGGAGCTCGGGAAGGAGGCGGTCGAGGGGGGGCTTGGCGATGACGGAGGGGTCGCGCTCGCGGCCCATGATGAGGAAGGCCTTGAACTCCGCCTCGCAGCAGAGGAAGACGTCGAGGAGCTTCCGGAGCCACGCGACGGAGAGGAAGGGGGCGTCGGCGGAGGCGGAGGCGGAGGAGTCGCCGCCGCCGCCGCAGTCTCCGCCGTCGGTAGGGGGAGGGGGAGGAGGGGAGGATAGGAGCTCGGAGAAGCGATCGGCGATGTTGCGCTGGAAGAGGTCGAGGTCCTCAAGCTCCTGCTCGTGGGGGCCGTCCATGGAGACGACCTGGTTGCGGCGGATGCTGATGCGGCCCAGGAAGGAGCCCTGGTACTCGGTGGCAGGCATGGCTTTGTTTCTTTTCTCTTGTTTCTTTTGCAGATGTCTGAAAGGATGATTGACAAGGAAGAAGGAGAAGAGAGAGAAAGAGGAAAGAGATGGATTAAAATAAGGGTTACGACGGGGCGGTTGGGGCGGTTATAATACGAGAGAGAGAGATGGAGAGAGGGAGAGATCGGTGGTGGGAGAGGCTTGAGGACGAGACCGTTTCTTCATCTTCATCTTCTTCTTCTTCTTCTTTGCTTTCCTTTTCTTTCTCGCTACATATGTTTGTATTTCTTACCCAAAAAAAAACAAAAACAAAAACATATGTGGTGGTTGTTCAAACTTTATTCCCAATCTGCCCCTTCATGTGCACCTTAATTATTGAAGGCCCTTTTTGTTAGGGTATTTATGGTGGTTGTCTTGTGGTGGTGTTTGGGGGATGTTTTGCACATGAACATCATGTGAAAGGAATTTTGGACTAGGGTCATCCCAATGCATGTGACATATGGTGGGAATAAAGGAGATGGTTTGTCTTGGAAAAGAGAATTAGGAGAGATTGTGTTTCCACAATTGAAGAAAGAGAGCAAAAGGGGTCGTTTCTCTGTTGGTCACCAGGGTGAGTTTCGCGCGGTAACCTCTTTCGCATTTCGGCATACATCGATCTGACCTCTTGGCACGGATTACAAGTCCACCCTACGTGAATGGCGATGCGAAGCAGAGAGAAGAGAACGCGCGACGAAAATGGTCAGATTGCCGACGGATTTTGCTTTTTGGCCGAAAGACGTGAGCGAATTAAAGGTAGAAATGCCTGTCGAGCACTTCTACCATGTGGGAGCCTTGGTCAACTTGGTTTGAGAATGAGAGCGTTACTTTGATGTTTAGCACTAGTGAATATCGACTTTGGTCTTAAATGGTATCATGGACACTCTCCCGATGGAAGAGGCCAAGTGACATTGGAAAAATAATGAGATGCATCCAATTTCTATGAGTCGAGTGCGTTATGATGTTTGATTTTATTATGTTGCACGTGAAATTCACATTGTTGAACAACCGCGATGTATCGGATTTACGTGATCTTGATCACATAATAGATGGTTTCATACATTTTATAGATGATATTCATTTATTAAGTAATTTCTTCACCCCAAATATGGAGAGTTGCCAATTTTTTTCATCAAATTCCGAACTCATAACTAAATAAATTAGGTAGCCGAAGAATTCACATAGTGTCTTATGGTCTTGCGACCTCTAAAGATCCAAACAGTCATTCAATCGAGTCATGTTCATTAAGATACTAAAGCAGAAGGAATACTGCTAGCTGTTCTCCGGCATGTGCCAAGTGAAGAGAACATTTTTTATGCAACACATGTGCATCACGCAACAATGATGGCATGGCGTAGCCGATCAATCACCATGATTCGCGCGTTATGAATCTCATCTTACTCGATCTGTGTTTTGTGTGCATGCATCTTACTTTTGATCGATCGGTTACACGGAGGGTATGTGATTGGAATAGTGGCATAGACTTGGTTGGATGATAAGGATATGTTAGAAACATATCCTTATCTTTGTGTCTTTTGGGTCAAATTAAAAATAAAAAGACCGTGGCTGAGAAACAGGAACTTCCGGAGAGTTACCGGCGAGTGGCATTATGATGGTTATACTTGCCCGGGGGGGCTTCACTCGTCAATACGCCTATCCGCATCCCACGTCACGAACGAGTTGCTGAGTCAGCGAGCCCCTCTCTCCGACCCGCCGAACGCGTTGTCCGAAGCCACGTGGACGGTGCTGGGCCCCAACATCGCGAGGAATCGTTTGACTTGGTCGTCCCCTCTCGATTCCCTACAACGCGACCGCACGACCCATTTTGCAGCTTCACACCCCAACATCTCTCTCTCTGACCACGCCTTTTGCCTTTCCGTCCAGGATGTCTGCCAGAGAATATATATATATATATCGTCGAGCTTTGTTTTTTTTTTTTTCTAATGAGCATGATTATTCATTAATCAAAGTCAGTGATAACTTGAAAAAATAAATCAAACAAGATATTTTCGTTTTTCGCTAGACAAACGAGTTATTTTGAGAAAGATTTCACGATAAAGAAAAACGCTTTTTGAAAATCAGTTTTTGGGATATTTATTTTGTTCACTTTAACCATGCATATTCTGTTTTTGATCATAAATGGTTTTCGATTGACTGATTATTTTCAATAATACAAACGTGTGAAAATTTAAAAAAATTAACAATCCAAATTTTCTTTCATTCAAAAAAAAAAAAAACTTATGCATGAAATTTTTATTTGACAGTTCTCTTCATTGGAGTGAGGAAATGAATCGATATCGGTCGCTGGACTTTTTAGGCTCGTGATTGAAACGAAACATCACATCCATCGGAAAAGATGATCACTCGCTGCGTGCGTGGGCCACGCTGACCAACGGCCCAGATTGGATCTGCAGAATCTCGGCCTTTTTCGTTCGAGGGCCCCCCCAAAAAAAGTTAATGAAACTTATGTCTGAAATAAATTATTTTTTTGGTCGAGCCATGTGTCTGAATTGACCTTTTCCAAAAGGGTCGAAAAAAAAAAGTATTTCTTAATTTCCAGTCGAAATTTTTCAAAGTAATAGAAAATTCAGGAAAACATCTTACAAAACGTCAGACGTTTGTCTTTCGTCGGAAACTTCACATGACGTTGAATGCCCTGAGTAAAAAAATTATTTATCACTTTGACTAAAAAAAAGCAGCAAATGAAAATTATTAAAAGTGAAAGAATGCAGAGAAATCAAAGGTGAAAACCGCTCCAAAGACACTCGTCTGTGCAAAGGCTATATTTATCACTTTGCCCCATTATATGGAATAAAACTTTATTTGTCAGCCCCGCATAGTTTCTACAATAGCTGAAAAAAAGTCGCCCTGAATTTCATGGACGGTCCCAAAAAAAACACCCCAGGTGACTGGGAAATAAAGAAGTATGAAAAAATAGAATCATCCAAAAAGTCAATAAACTTATTGTACGACGGCCAATTCTATTCTAAAATTTTCAATTTGGTTAATTTAGTCTTAAATATTTTGGCGAATGCAGTTCTTCCGGTCAATCTTGGCAAATTGCAAAAACCGTCCACGCCAGCTTCGGCTATGCCACATATGATGATCAACGTCCGAGTCAGCAATTTTTTAGCCAAAATAGGCCGGAAACAGTGCATGGGCAAATCGTCAAATTTTTCATGACTAAATTGGTCAAATTGAAAAGTTTAGGATCGAATTGGTTGCCATTAGACCAGTCAAACTGACAGGTCGGATTTGAGTTGAGACGAAAATGCTCCAACCCAGATTGACCCATTTAACTCGTTTTGACTCATTTCTTATACAATGCAAATTAGTGACCAATGCCCGACCCAACACATAGCAAACGCATACCCAACTCGCCCCATAATGCTAAAACACTTATATATTCAACTAAATCTAGGAAAACTCATACCCAAATTGAGGTGAGAGCGAGGGTGAGTGAGCGCAGTTCAAGAGAGAGAGAGAGAGAGAGAGAGAGAGGTGAAGAGAGAGTCATAGATATGGGTTGGGTCTAAATAAGCTGTGAATGCATTTTCCATCCATTTTATTTTAGACTTTAGCATTCTAAACCATTTATGACCCACTGAGTGAATATAGCTAACACATATACCAACTCAACCTATCAAAAATGAGTTAAGAAATATATTTATTAGGGGTGTCAATGGTTCAGTTCGGTTTAGAAACCAAACCGAACTAAACCATTAGGGTGTAAACTTAAACCGAACTGAATTTCACCTTGAACCGAATATGAACTGAAACAAAAATTTCTGTTCGGTTCAGTTCAATTCAATTTTTGATTTTTCTTTTTTGATTTTTGTTTATATTTATATTTATATTTTTCCTTTTTCTTTTCTTTTCTTTTTTCTTTTTTGGTTCAAATCCGGCGTAGCCGTCGGCCAATGGCTGATGGACGGCGACCCCCGCCGGCCCTTTGCCCTAAAAAATAAAAAAAAATAAAAAAATAAAAAGAAATAGTTATTTTGAAAAAATTTAATGCGTTTTGGTTAATCGAACCGAATAAAAAAAAAGAATGGCTATTTTCCAATTACTTGAACCGAAAATAGAACCGAACTGAAATGCACAAATTTTCAGTTCAGTTTGGTTCGGTTCGCGATTCAGTTCAGTTTTGACACCCTTGATATTTATGACTCATTTCGATAGGTCTAATTACCAACAATAGGTATATAATTTGCTGGACAAAAAGAATCCCGCAGAAAACCCTTGAAACACATGTCATGGCTGAGAGAAGTCAAAAAGTCTTGAACGACCGAGAGGATGCCAATGCAAATGGACACTGTTTGTGTGTGAGGCTGTGAGTTGCAAGAGGAAGGGTGGAGAAACAAAGAAGAGGTCGAGAAATTAGCATGGCTTGTAAGCTGCTAATAACCTTAGGCGGTAAGCCTAGGATCACCATATCTAGAAATAGAACGCTGTAAGGAGAAAAATAAGAGTTTGTGCACTTGTTTTGGAATCCATCGTCCTTTAAGCGGAATAACGACGATCCGAGCACCAGATCTTCTCCTCTATACCCTCTGTATGACTAGCTTGATGAGTCACCCCTCACTTTCTCTGAAAACCTTATATGAGGTGAGTTCTGAATCCTTAGGGTTAGAGGAGGGATTGGAGTGCTATTTATAGAGTTTTTAGTTGGGCCCTTTCATCACGGGCCGGGCCGAACTCGGCCCACACTATGCCTGGCCCATATCTAACTGGTTAATAATCCTTATATTTTACATTATTAGACCAACTTCGTAAATGGTAAATAATCCCGTAAAACGGTAATTATAATCTCAATTACTATAAGCCCATATTAGGAAAACCTTACATTCTCCCACTTGGGTGAATATTAATTGAAACTGTATTGTATATGCACATCTCTATGCTGGTCTAGAGATTACTCTTAACAGTCAATCCGATCCCATAAAGTTTCAAACATCGAATCATGGTAGTAATTGCATCAGCAAACACAGAGCCATCCATGGTCACGAGTGCTCTTAACTCTACTGATATGAATTTAATATGGTGGTGTGGCAAATGGATAACACCTCATAAAGAGATATACTATCTGTGTTATCCCCTTCGTTAGTCACCATTCTCTCTCCTTACATGTCACAAAGCCTGATGTGTCACTAGAGAATATCCATATGGTTCCAATGAACCCACATATGTCTTTTCTTTATAGTTAACTTCACTTTATGTGTAACAAGACATATTTATACGGCTAATATCCTAATGCCCATAGCCATTACTTAAGATTTACACACACCTCAAGATTTTCATCAAATATATGTATTTTCATGAACACTTTAATACATATCAAAATGTTACAAAATGTAACAAACACAGATGTAATCTTTATTAGAGCAAAACAAAATGGCTCCCACTAAACAACAGCATCCAATGATGCCTCTAAGCCCATGCTAATGACATGTCATTCAAATACACAAGAGCGAAGACCTTTAGTCAATGGGTCTGCAACGATATCATCTGTAGAAATATGCTCTACTGCAATGTCACCTTTCTGCACGGATTCCTTTATGGTCAAAAACTTGACCTCCATGTGCTTAGACCCCTCGAGACATCTGTTGTTGTTAATGAACAACACTGTAGAGTTATTGTCACAATATAACTGTATGAGCCTATCAACAAAATCAAATACGGTCAACTCCCTAATGAGGTTCTGGAGCCAAATAGCCTGAGTAGCAACCAAAAAACATGCTATAAACTCCGCCTGCATGGTAGAGGATGATATCGATTTCTGTTTCTCACTTTTTCATGATACTGCATCGCCTGCCAACATAAATATGTATCTTGTTATTGACTTCTTGTCATCCTGACAGCCAACAAAATTTGAATTTGAGTATCCAATTAGCTGCAGGTCCTGAATATGTTTGTAAGTCAACATATAGTCTTTTGTCTTCTTTAAGTACCTTAAAACTTTCTTAGCAGCAACCCAGTGATCGTGTCCTGGATTTGCCTGATATCTTCCAAGAAGTCCTGTTGCAAAAGCAATGTCTGGTCCAGTGCAAACTTGAGCATACATGATACTTTCAAGTGCACTAGCATAAGGTGCATTCTTCATTTGGGATTTCTCAACATCCGAACGAGGACACCGTGATAGATTCAGTTTATCACCCTTAACGACAGGAGCAATTCCTGGCTTGCAATGCTGCATACTGAATCTTTCTAAAATTCGATCAACATAGGCCCTCTAAGATAAACCCAATATCCGGCGAGAACGATCCCTATGGATCTCAATGCCTAATACAAAAGACACCTCACCAAGGTCCTTCATGTCAAAGTTCCTTGACAACATCTACTTTGTCTCATGTAGTAATTCAGTATCACTGCTCGTTAGCAAGATGTCATCTACATAAAGAACGAGAAAAATAAATTTCCTCACACAACCTTGCAGTATATACACTAATCCAATCTATTCTCGACAAAACAAAATGAAGTGACAACACTATGAAACTTCAAATACCATTGTCTAGAAGCTTTCTTGAGACCATAAATAGACTTCTTCAGTTTATACACAAGCTCACCTGAATCATCAGTTGCAAAACCTTCGGGTTGTACCATATAGACTTCCTCATCAAGGTCTCCATTTAGAAAGGCAGTTTTAACATCTATCTAGTGTAACTCCATATCAAACTGAGCTACTAATGCCATGATCACTCTGAAAGAATCTTTAGAAGAGACTGGAGAAAAAGTTACTTCATAGTCTACTACTCCTTCTCTCTAAGTGAAACCTTTGGCTACTAGTCGGGCTTTAAACTTTTCTATTTTGCCCTTGGAGTCTCTTTTTGTCTTGTACACTCATTTACAGCAGATGACCTTGTATCCCTCAGGCAATTCATTAAGCTCCCAAACATCATTATGTCTCATAGACTGCATCTCATCTTTCATTACATCCAACCATAGATCTGATTGAGGACAAGAAATAGCATCTGTATAAGTGACTGGATCAACCACACTGTCTATATCGTAGTCCTGTTCTCCCAGATTGACTATATAGTTCGGTGGAATAGCTGATCGTTTCTGCCTGATGGACCTCCTAAGTGGAGCTACTACAACTTGATCCTGCACATGTGGGGCTTGAGTAACTTCATTATGAACTATTTCAATAATAGGATCCTGAAGCTTGACAAGCTCAGTCTGTGGTATGGGAGGCTCCATAATAGTCTGTATTGGTAGAGAAAATGATATAGTAGTTCCTACCATACTGTTATCTTCAATAGTCTATGAACAGCTACCCTTTTCGGCCACATCAAATTTCAAAAATTTTACTGTCTGTGATTTCACAATTCTTGTGTCTCCATTAGGGTTATAAAATCGATATCCCTTCGAATGATCTGGATAAGATACGAAGAAGCACTAAGTAGTTCTTGAGTCAAACTTACTCAATGTTGGATCATATAACTTCACTTCTGCAAGACAACCCCAAACTCTCAGATGGTTTAAGCTGAGTTTACGTCCAGTCCATAACTCAAAAGGAGTCAATGGAATAGCTTTGCTTGGAACCCGGTTCAAAACATAAATGGCTATTTTCAAAGTCTCAACCCACAAAAAACAAGCAAGCTGGTTCTACTGATCATACTCCTCATTATCTCTATAAGGGTGCGATTACGCCTTTCGACTACATCATTCTGTTCACGACTCCCAAGCATAGTAAACTGAGCTATTATCCCAGAATCCTTCAAGTATTTGACAAATGGCCCTTTAAGCTATCCAGCATTGCCATGTTTGCCGTAATACTCACTACCTCGGTCAGATCTGACAACCTTTATGACTTTCCTCAATTGTTTCTCGACTTCAGTCTGAAATATCTTGAATTTGTCAAGAGACTCAGATGTTTCTTTGATCAAGTACAGATAACCATATCGGGAATAGTCATCAATAAATGTGATGAAATAAAATTTCTACATAAGGTTGCAGTATAGGGTCCACTAATATTAGTGTGAATGACCTCTAACAGGTCAGAACTACGGACTGTAGTTTTCTTCTTTATTTTAGTCATCTTACCTCTACTGCAGTCTGTGCAAGTTTTCAGGTCACTTGTAAGAGTAGGCAGGATGTCGGCCTTTATCAGCATTTCCACTTTTTTCCTAGAAATGTGACCAAGACGTTTATGCCACAATGCGTAAGACTGTTCCTTAGGTAGAGTTCTTTTGGAGATAATCTTTTCAGCTGTATAAGCGACGTATATATCATTGGGAGTTAAACGCAGTCTGTACAATCCATTGGACATATTGCAGCACCCAACCTTATTTGAATTAAACAATATGGAAACCATACTGTTTTTTATTTCAAAAGAGTAACCACACATGTCCAAACATGATACGAAAACTAAAGGAAGGTACATAGAAAGTGTTCTTTAACATCAAATTAAAAAAAGATTCTAAAATCAAAATGACGTCTCCCACGAACTCAACATCGACTTTATTGTTATCTCCCACTACGAGCTTTGATTCATCATGATTTGGCTTCTTCAGGTTTATGAACTCCTGTATGGTGAATGCAACATGATTAGTTGCACCACTATCTAGCCACCATGAGCTGGATGGGGCTTCTGATAGGTTGGATTCACAAACAAATGCCAATGAATCAATACCTTCAAGCTCAAGTTTAGACAACCAATTCTTATATTTGGTGCAGTCCTTCTTCATGTGACCTCTCTCCTTACAAAAGAAGCAGCGGTCACTATCCCGTTTAAAGGATACTTTCTTACGACCCGAATTGTTAGGACTAGTGGTCAGATGAGTTCCTTTATGAGTACGACGTTTAAATCCCTTACCTTTCTTAATGCTGGAACTGGAGGCAACCAGGGCAAAATGCCATTCATCCTTTTTTTAGCTTTTCTTCCTCTGCCACCACTTTGACAATCATATCGTTGATAGACCAAGTCTCATCCTGAGTGTTGAAACTGGTCTTGATCATCCCAAATTCAAGGGGAAGGATGTTCAGGGCTTGATGTATCACAATGGTATCAAGAATTACAATACCGAGAACCTTGAGTTTTGTTTGCGAATCCAGCATTCTCATGATGTAATCCCTAACTCCTCCCATGCCCATATACTTCATGTTGAAAAGTTCCTGGACGAGTGTCCCAACCTCAACATTGGATGATACTCGATTTCTGGCCATTAAAGATTCCATCATTTCTTTCACGGTGCAGTTAATTGACAGGCTACTCTTTAAATGGTCTTGTAAGGATCGCTTCATAGACAACATGCAGATCCTATTGCTCTTTTCCCAAGCAGCAAAACGTGCCATCTCGGGTGTTGTACTGGTCTCAATGAGATCAGCTGGCTTATCTTCATAAAAAGCCACATGAACATCTGCCAGCTCCATAGTAAACAGAAAATCCTCTTTCCATTTCTTAAAATTTAAACAAGTAACAACCTCTATCGTAATAGAGTTGCCGTTCACAGAGAATGTTACTGTTTTGATAAGGAATGTATTTAATCAGCATCAAGTGAGTATTGTGTAATTTTTAAAACTGTATAAGTACACAATTGGAGAGTTACATGCACCATCATACAATCACCTTTGGGTAGAATATATAATGTGCAGTTGTAAGCTTTCCACATGATAGTGGTTATCAGAATATATTCCAACCTTCGTGAATCACCACCTTTGGGTGTGTGAACCACTAGAGTTAGTCAATCCTTAACCATATGCTGTACATGTATTCCTCCATGAATCAATACACAATCACCTCCTTTGAAAGTATGATCACGCATTAGAACAAGAGACATCCCTTACAAAGTGAGACAGATGTTTCTCAAACCCAATCAAGTGTGCCACTTTGGCGGTCATAACCCAACCGAATCTTTGAAACTCTCTCACACCAAGGATATAATCTTTATGTCTCACATTTACCATATACATGCAATTTTAGACTTGAAGACATGGGCAGTTGTTACTAAAATCACAAATGATGCTAATAACATTGCTTCGTTCATTGTTTCATGATAAACCTTATACATGCATACACTTAATGATACTCTATACATCTTGTATGTGGTCATATACATGTGAGTTTGCCTTAGTATTTCCAAAACCATATGAAAATACAAGAAAAATGCTCAAAATTACCATTAAAAGTACACGTATATAAGGATTTTATGCATTTTACAATCTTTATAAAACTCAAACATGCAAACTAAATATACCATAATGTAGAGAATCTTCATACGAGCACGTCGGTACCAAGAACACTCCTAACGGAGCCCAAACGCACCCCCACGCACCGTCTGAAGTGTCGGCGTGTGGGCTTCACGCGCCGCACGTGGGCTTCATGCGCCGTACGTGCCAGGCACGTGCTGGCGCCTCAGTCGGCCCAATGGCCGGTTCGACCGGTTCGGTCCAACGACCGACCCGGTCCAACCGCCAACCGATTGGACTGGTCAAATCGGGTCGGGTCAAAACCCGAGTCGGTCAACGGGTCAGGCTGACCCAATCAATCCGAGTCGGGTCGACCTGGCCTAGATACCCGAACTGCTGACACGTGGCGCACAACCATTGTGCCACGTGTGCGGTGGCGGTGTCGGCAGCCGCTACTCCACCCAGATGGTGACACGTGTCAACACGCTGGGCCCGCGCGAGCGTCGACAGAGGCTGACGCCAGCCTGCCATGCGTGGCGCGCGGGGAGGATCGCCTCGCTCTAGTGCCGGCCCGTGCGCACGCGTAGCGCGACGAGTCGTCGCCTTGCTGGCGCGTGCGGCCTCCAACGGATGATCGCCACCCACCAAAACGCTCGTATCGACGAGCACAACCCGAATATGTGATCAAAATCAATTTTCATCGGATAAAAATTCGGTAAACGGGCAAAAATCGAAAGTTCTATATCTAGACTATGGAAAGCTCTGATACCACATGTAAGCCGCTAATAACCTTAGGCGGTAAGCCCAGGATCACCATATCTAGAAATAAAACGTTGTAAGGAGAAAAACAAGAGTTTGTGCCCCTGTTTTGGAATCCATCGTCCTTTAAGCGGAAAAACGACAATCCGAGCATCAGATCTTCTTCTATATACCCTCTGTATGATTGGCCTGATGAGTCGCCCTTCACTTTCTCTGAAAACCTTATGTGATGTGAGTTCTGAATCCTCGGAGTTAAATGAGGGATTGAGCGCTATTTATAGAGTTTTCAGCTGGACCCTCTCATCATGGCGGGGCCGAACTCGGCCCACACTATGCCAGGCCCATATTTGACTAGTTAATACTCCTTATATCTTACCTTATTAGACCAACCTCATAAACGGTAAATAATTCCGTAAAACGATAATTACAATCTTAACTACTATAAGCTCATATTAGAAAAACCTTACATGGCTGGCCTGCATTCAAGGCACGTTTGGAGGGTGGGAGATGGAATTTTTGCAGAATTCGATTCGGATCATCGTTGTCGTCGTCGTCATCGTCATCCCATCTGCGCATCACGCGTCCCAATTGATTCGAAGCGTTGATCGTGCCGTGAAATTAGATTGAGCACAAGCAAAAAGGTCCATGGAAATAGTCAAATGATCAAATTTGGTCCCCAACTTTAGTGGGTCGATATCATCACCCCCCTTTTCCGTTCTTTGCTGTGGCCATCGGTGTCCCGAGGATACCTTCCTCCTTGTGGATAAACTTTGATGATGGTTTCTCTTTCTTCAATAATTTCGCTTTTCCCCCTTTTCGCGCATAGGATTGAGAAATTAATCGTCCGACGATTTATGTAGTGAAACGATGAGAAAACGGAAGCCAGTCGATGCGTCTGCATGCTCCTCGAAAGTAGATAGATGATCGACGAGAAACCCATGTCAATTCTTGCGATGTTCTCGTCGAAGGGAAATTAGACGAAACCCCTTGTCTCGACACTTTGAACGGTGAAGTTTAGGTTTATTTATCCTTCGCAGGGTTGTCTGATAACGAAAGATAACAATCTCTCTAACTCTGCCCAAAGCGTACGACAAGTTCTCTTTCTATTAAGTAGGGTCTAGTCTACGAGACGGATTTTGGACGGACATCGTGGACGTCGGCACACCGTCCACCTCGAGAACATTCTGATAATTCGATTTTCCCGAAATTTGTAGATCTTCTAAAAGAAAGGGTAAACTCATTTAGTCAATACATATTACGTAAATGCATCTCAATCAATGTTCCTAAACGTAAGAGTAAAAGAAATCCTTGCTTGTTTTAACATTGGGTGTTTTCTTTTTTCTTTTTTCCTTCTTTTTGGGTAGGGCAAACCTGATTATTATATTAGTGTCCTTCTGCTTATTCCTAGAGAGATTGTAGGGTTGGTTTCAAAAAGAGAATCCGGGAGTTAAAAATTCTACGGGCCAGACAATAGATCAGTCGGTTATGGGTCGTTGTCTTTCTTTTTTTTAGAGGTCAAGAACATAATTAAAAGGACAGAATTAAAAAGAAAACAGTACCCAAAAAATCCTTTATTTATTGCATTGGTACCAATTCAGTCTTAAACCTTTCAATTGGACCAATTTAATCCTAAGCCTTTTTACATTGATATCAATTAAGTCCATCCGGTCAATTTAGTCAGGAAATTGCTGACATGTACGCTGGCTGTCCTACGTGGCACGACCGGCGCTGACATGCACTTTTTAAATAATTTTTAAATAATTTCTTTTATTTTTGTGTTTCATATTTTCCATGGCCCGTGCTGGCAAGCGAGGCTCGGCGAGGCCAACCAATGCCAGACGAGGTCGCCTGATCTTGCGCGAGGGTCTGCCGAGCCAAATCTGGTGAGGGCAAGCCTCGTCAGTGCTCGCCCTCACCTAGGAAAGGCCAACCCTCGCCTGTGGCGGCGAGGGCGACCCTCGCTCAAGTGAGGCCAGCCCTTGTCGGCTGTCACAGGCCATGGAAGAAAAAGAAAGAAAAAGAAAAGATAGAAGAAAAAAGAAAAAAAAGTTATAAAAGTTATAAAAATATTCAAGTCAGCGCTAGCCAAGATAGGCATTCATGTCAGCAATTTCTGGCCTAAATTCGCCGCATGGACTCAATTGATACCAATGTGAAAATGTTTATGACTAAATGAGTCAAATTGAAAGGTTTATAATTAAATCAGTATCAATGCAATAAGTTTAAGACTTTTTTGCTACTTGTCCCCGTCGGTCATGGGTCGTTGTCTTCCTTTCTTACAGGTCAAGGATAGAATCAAGATGGAGCTAGTCGATGGAGCTTCATCAATGGCGACTCTCCTTTATCTTGTCGGGGCTTAAGAAAAAGTAAGATTGGGGAGAGACTCAATCATAGGACTCGATGTGGAAAGGAAGGGAGAATGTGGCCTCCTCTGTGTCATATACGAGCAAACATCACATGGATTGGCATGTGATTGATCGCAGTAGTCCAATTTTAGCATTGAAGGCAAATGCAAATCGATCGATGAACCGCTCACTTTGAAGAGGCCAAAGCAAGATTTCTTGGGTGGACACCTGGTCTATTGTGGAGCTCATACGATGGCGGTTGTTGGACGGCTCGGGGGCATGTCCTATGTAATTACCGGGGCGACCGTTCGTCTCACGATGTATCGTGCCTAGATAATAGATCTTAAAAGCACCCGTCGATTTTCACCAGAAAGACAAAAGTATCTCGGCTTTTTGTTTGATTTTCACACGTCACGTTCGTGACATGGGGCACGTGTCAACCCATCACGCGTGAATTAATCTTAGTTCTTCCCATGTTTTTCCAAACGTAATACGTGGAGGTAATGTCCTTCAACTTTTCGAACGGTCGTTGTATCGTACGATTCATCATGAAATTATTGAAGGACCATAACGAGTTGCTACATGTCCAAAAAGTGGGGAGAAATTTCCTAACAAAACCTAGGGGAGTGAAGTACACTTGCACTTACCAGACCAACAAAAAAGTACACTTGCACTTATGTTTATGTACATACATACGAGGAAAAACATAGATAGGTACTAGTTGTGTCAAAGACACTATTGTGGGAAGTGATAGATTCCATTGCCGCGTGAATTGGAGGTCTTCTTCGCACGACGACTTTCGTGCAATAGTATTTTCCCATTTAAAAGCTAAGTTTTCCTATTCCACCAAATTATAGTGACCAACGTTCAAGGGCTTTTATTAAACGATGAAAGAGATCCATCAAGGCAAAATTACTATGCATATGACGTAATACGTAAGTTGAAGGACATGCATGTTTACGATCCCTAGAATAATACCCTTAAATAAAGATTACTAGGATCAATTACATATAATTCCTAAGATTAATGATGAATTTTCAGATAATCAAACGCACAAATTGCTAATCAATGTAATTATGTTACTGTCGTCACATCGCAAAGTCCCGTGTCGTCACTTGAAGGGCAGCTAGAGCCGGGGACTGTATATTTTAATTTCAACATGCGACTGCTTTAAGACATTTGGTAAAGTTATTCTTGGAAAAGCAAATATCGTTCTAACAGACAAGTGCAAGAGGACGAATGTGAACTTGGGAAGTCGGCATTCTGATGGAGTTATGGGTCCAATCCATCATCCATTTGCAAATTTGTAATCAAGTATGATAAGTCTATGTTTTCAAAACTTCTGAAATAAGTATTGTGTGGTGATTTCACACCTAAGATATTAAAGCACTCTAAGACTCACCTTCTACATTTTCAAAAGGCAATGAAATCCAACTTAGGTTCCGCCTGTTTCACGAAAAACTTTTTCTCGAGAATCATTTCCCCCATTTGCCGGCGTTTGAATCGCTTAAGAGAATGAGTTAATGAAAAATCTTCTCTTACTTAACGGAAAACCTACGCTTAAATACAAGAAAATTATTTTCTCTTTCAAAAATTAAAAATCATTTCCCAAAATATAAGAAGACATTGCACTTGGACTAGAGACTCTACACTTGGCCACAAGAACCCCAATGCCCATTTGCGGGCCCGCCCTCAATAGACATGAGGCCAGGCACTAGTGACCCGATCACAAGCACTACTTGTCGAAACGCTAGGGAGCCAAGCACGAGCATCACGGTCTCGGGCCCAACTTCTGTGGACCTCAATGCCCGTGCCCAAGTCACTAGCGCCCGAATTGTTCACGTCATTAAGAAAACATACTTTCCCTTTTCAAACGACGAAATTTGTTTGCAGTTTTTTTTTTTCAAATTTCAGCTAAATATCGAAAAATATTATCAATTTTCTGGAATTGCCTTCTTGGAGATTATGTTCCTAAAATATTAAATTTTCAACAAAACAAACAGATCCTTAATCAATATTGTAAGGCATATAACAACAAAATCCTTATTATAATTAACGATTCAATTCAAGCCTTCCAAACTGGCGCAAGTTGTCGTAGTACATATCCTCTCACTACGGTTTTGTTTGTTTCGCGAAAAATTAATGATTTGAAAAATAATTTCCTAAAAAAATTGTTTGCACCACTTAAAGTAATTAGTCAATAAAAAATATTTTCATTATCGACAATAACTTATCTCTAAATATTTTCGTGAACGATGAAAGAAGCTTTCGTTCATTCATTTTTTAAGCGACATAAGCAATCGTTTTCAGGAAAATGTTATCCAAATCATTCATTTTTCACGAAACAAACGAAGCCTACGTATCCTTAGCACTACCATCTATACACATTATATTAGAATGATTTTTTTACATTAAATGCACTATATATACTTGGAATGAGTACTTTCGTTGTTTAAAGAATATTTACGAATTTTTCCAAGAAAGCGATATTAAAGAAAACATTTTAAAATCTCAGTGTACATAAAAATATTTCATAATGTCTCAATTCTAATGTATGCAATAAAATTCACTAGGCATCATACATACAAAACAGAGAGATATTTTAATATGTCTAGCCATATCATGAGTATTATAAACATCATAAAATTGATCGGGCTACACCCTACACACTAGAATATAAACTGACCGAGAGATACTTTAAAATGTTTAGCACTACAATTTAAGTTTAAATTGTCAAAGCATTGGTTCAGCTTAGACCTGATCATGGACTTGACACCATACGGGCCCGCTCAAGCCCCATGTGACCAAAGGACACTTTTGGGCGGGCTTGGACAAAGCTAATTTATAAAGATCAGCCCGGCCCGAGAATTTTGATAAATTTATTTTAGGCAGGCTTGAGTATTAGGATTGGCTAGGCCCAATTAAAAATAAATGGATCAAGTTTGATGGGCTTGAGAAATGGCCCACATAGGAGCTCCACCCAGCCCGGCTGGACTTTACATTTATATATTCGATGCTTTCTACACCTTAGGGCCACTATTAGGCCTGACTTGACCATTTGGCGATTAAATTTCCACGACCCACGAATCGACCTTGCCTCTAGTTCCACTAACCTAATCAATGTAGAACAAAATAAGAAAGTCCAAAATATACCACCAAAATGATTAAACAAGGCTCCGTTTATTTCACGGAAAACACCTTTCAGGAAAAAGTTTTTCGTACTTTTCGGCATTTGGTTAATAGAAAATAAACTAGTGAAGGAAAATATTTTCCGTCAATAGAAAAAACACCTTTAAAAGTGGGTAAAATCACTTTTTGAAAAGAGGAAATTATATTCTTTCCTCTTTCATCCTTGTACTCCTTCACCTTCCATTTTTTAATTATTATTTATTTTTCTTTATTTTTATTTTTCTTTTCTCCTTCTTCATCGGCCAGTGACTAGCTACAGGCGAGGGATGAGCTCACCTATGGATGGCAAGGTTAAGCCTTGCCAGCCTCAAGCTAGGGTCCACCTCATCGGATCTGGCAAGGTCGAGCTCACCTGAGCCGAGCGAGATTGGTCTCTTGAGCAACGAGGTTCAGTGATCGGAGGAGGAGTTGCTCGCACTCTGCCATCGTGAGCTTCGTTTAGGCATCAATGAGCATTTTGATTGTCGTAACCTCCGACTCTGATTTTCCCTGTTCAATCACCATGAGAATTGAATCCAAGCGATGGCGATCGCTCTTTACAATTGCACTCGTGAAGCTCTCGCGGTTATCGAGCCTACTTGATACCATTCACAAAACCCTAACCACGAGCTCGAGTGACCTCTCTCTCCTCTCCGATTCGTCTTCGTTGAAATCGAGGTAGAGCCTCCTCGAGGTCGGCGAGGCTCGAGCTCACCGACCTTAGGCGAGCTCATCCCTCACTTGTGGCCGGTCAATGGCCGTTACTGTGGTCGGTCGATGGCCGTTGCCGTGGTCGGTCGATGGCCGTTGCCGTGGTCGGTAAGCTCGAGCCTCGCCAGCCTCAAGCGAGTGTCCACCTCGCCGAATCTGGCGAGGTCGAGCTCGCCTGAGTCGGGCGAGATTGGTCTCTCGAGCGACCAGGTTTGTTGAGGTGTGATTAATACTCCCATGCAATAGGAAAGTACGTGGGTCTCACTCCACATTGAGCGGACGGTGGTCCAGGGGAGCCACCCCGACGGGGGTCTTAAGGGGGGTAGAGCCCCTTGAACACCAGAGAGCTTTTATGATTTAAGCCCATATTTTTTCATTGGTAGTTTGAGCTTGTGCTCATGAATAACTACTGCTTTATATACTCTTTTTCGCTTGTAATTGAGTGATGTAATGAGAGGTGCGAGGTACTAATTATAGTGGAATCATATGCTGGACGTAGCCCTAGTTTAAGGGTGAACCAAGATAAAATTTCGTGTCTCGATTTCTCTTTCTCGCTTTACGTTTTACTTTGACTTGATTATACGCCGAATCCCAACAAGGTTCAGCGGTCGAAGGAGGAGTTGCTCGCACTCCGCCATCGTGAGCTTTGTTTCGGCATCATTGGCAGCCCATTTGAGGATTCTGACTGCCGTAACCGTCGACTCTGATTTTCCCGTTCGATCACACGTGCCATGTCATCATATGTGTGCCACATCATCGCCATGTCAATTTTTTTTATCATGTCATTAATTCCACATCATTTTGCATGTCATTTAGATCACATATTAGAATATTTAGTTAAATGGCGTGTCATTCAGTTGTTGCATGTTAGTTTAATTCAATTTGCATGTCATGGAGTTTAGTGCATCAATTTTTTGCCCATCATTATAATTAGGACGCGTTTTCCACGTCATCTAGAAATAGCTTGCATTTGCACATAAATTTAGCTTTTGCATTTTATGGCATTGGATATGGTCTAGCTTTGCATTAATAAAGAGAAAATCCTAAAAGGATTAATCTCATTTATACAGAATCTTCGCGGTAATTTTCTCACCGCTAGCCTTGAGTGGTGGCCGCTTTCCTTTATCGTCCCGCCGTCGGTCCAATTTGGAAGCAGATCGCCCGAGTTACGTAATTTTCTCGAACCGAATTTGATTATATTGTGTTGCCTAAGTTGGATTATTTGATATTAATCTTGATTTGCTTTTTTAGATGTTTTAGGCATTATCTTGTATTAAAAATCATTGTAATCACTAATTTGAGCTGTAGAGACTTCGGAATTTTTTTTTTTTTTGAAAAGCTAAGGTAATCTTAATTTAGTCGTATTATTTTTTGAATTATCTTAACCATGTGATCTCTTGGATTTCGATGATATCTTGAGTGGATTGGACACGCCTCTTCTCTTTAATTTAGATGACTTTTCCTAATTTGAAAGTATAAAAAAATGTTGCATCTCATCTAGATTAGGATAGTTTTTTCAGACAGGATTTCATGCATAGACATTATCTAGAGATTTCGGATAAGTTTACAACTTTAGCTATGATTTAATTAGCTTGTTTCCTAATTTTTGAATTGGATAGGATCTTGCATTAGGTAATTTATTTCCATTAATTTTACATATCTTCATAAACATAAAAAATCACATGCATATCATATAGATTAGGATTGTATCTTGTCATATCATGCACGCCACATCATCCTTCCTACGTCACATTGTCATGTCACGTTGTCGTGCATACACATTTTCTCGATCTTGCCTTGTCATTATGCTTTGTCATTTTTCCATGTAGATTAACATGTCGTCTTGCCATGTCATTGCGTGATTTCCACGTCATCACTCATCGTGCATGTCATCTCACGTTGCCATGTCATCCATTTATGCCATGTCCTATTCCCACGTCATTATGCCATCTCACATGTGTCATGTCATCATACGTGTGCCACATCATCGCCATGTCATTAATTCCACATCATTTTGCATGTCATTTAGATGGCATAATAGAATATTTAGTTAAATGGCGTGTCATTTAGTTGTTGCATGTTAGTTTAATTCAATTTGCATGTCATGTAGTTTAGTGCATCATTTTTTGGCCCATCATTATTATTAGGACGCATTTTCCACGTCATCTGGAAATAGCTTGCATTTGCACATAAATTTAGCTTTTGCATTTTATGGCATTGAATATGGTCTATTTTTGAAAACAAAAGTGAAAATTTACTGAAAGGGCGTTAGAGTAATATAGCGTAATCAAGTTCTTGAACTTAAATTCTATGGTTTGTAGGAGTAAAATAATTCTCCCATTATTTTGTGATGAAATCCTTTGCATGTGAACTATTTGAACCTAAGTTGCGAATTGGCAAGAGCTTGGGAGACCTCGAAGTAGATTTAACAATTTAGTAATCCATTTGCCTAATTTTTTTTTTCCTTTTTCTTTTTGGTGCGATGGTAAGAGAGATTCAAAGAGAGGAAACAGCGTTTGAGGTTAGCCAAAGAACCATAGTCGGCTGACGTTGTCAGACAGAGTGGTCTTCCAAAACAGGTTATACGTCCATAATATGGAAGAGTCGGAAGTTTTGATGCAGTTGTTGGAAGATGCTACACCGCCCTATTCGCTTCAAAGGGTCACGGTTCGTAACCCGGACCCGGATGTGGCTGAAGAATTGAGGGTGTACCTCGAGAATGGCGGGTTCTCTAGTTTTTGTTTTGTTTTGTTTTGTTTTGTTTTTGCCATTTTTTTTTTGTTCTTCTCTTATTTATTTTCAATCTATTTTTGCAGGAACGATACCTACACTATTCCTCCGCAGTTGGCATAGGAGAGAAGAGAAGAGAAGAGAAGAGAAGAGCAGCCATGATTCTGTCTTGTTCTTTAGGAAGTGAACAAATGCCGTCGCTTGGAGGCCATTTCTGGCTTCTTCTTTGCTGATCTTGTCTTTGGTTTCACATAGGATTAGGAAGTAGTACAACGCCATTAGATTGGTGTAACTTGTGTGCTTAGCCTTAATGGGAGTTGCAATCTAGTAGTAATAGCGTCGGTTCAGCTTGAATTTTAAAGATTTGTTTCAACCAATTAGGGCGATCTAAGACTGTGTATGGTAATGTTTCTGTTCCCGGAACAACTTTTGGAACAGAAACACTTTTTTCTGTTCTCGGCAACGATTTCTGGGAACAGAAACGTGCTTGGTAATTGCAAAAAAATTCTATTCCTGGAACAAAAAAAGAATAGAAACGTATTTGGTAACTGCATAAAGTTTATGTTCCCTGACAATGGCCCAAATCTAGGCGGGGCTTAGCCTTGCGCAGCGAGCGCGAGGCCGACCCTCGCCATTGTCGGCCGAGGTCGAAGCTCGGTCGGTGATGGTGAGGTTCGACTCTTGTGAGCCCGCCCAAGCGAGCCTTGCCCAGATCTGGGAGGGGGTTTGGCTCGCGCTTGCCGCATGAGGCCGAGCCTCGCCCAGATTTGAGTGGGCTCGCGCGAGCTCGCTTGTAGTGTCAGGTACTGGTCGGTTGCTGAGAAGAGGAAGAAGAAGAGGAGGAACCGGCGGAAACTCACCGGAGGAGCGGCGACATCGGCTGGTCGAGGAACACAGAAGGAGAAGAGGGAGGAGCTGCTCGTGTAAGAACAAAAGAGAAGAGTGTGTTCAAGAACATAACTGTTCCCAATTATTTTTAAAAAATGTTCCAAATGTGTTTCTAAAAAGTGTTCTGAGAACACAAGCAAGTTTTTTTTTTCTTGTTTCTGCTCCAAAAGTGTTTCTATTTGTCAAAAGTGTTTCCGAAACACTTTTGGAACACTTTTTTACCACACGTGTTTCTGTTCCCAAAGTGTTCCGGAAATATTTTGGGAACATAAACACTTTTTTTTTTAGCGATACCATACGCAGCCTAAATGGCCGGCTAGGCTGGCCCAAACCAACCTATTGTTGATCACCTCTAGTTCAAACCTAGTCTTAATCATGCCACTTCGATTGGAGGGCAGGCTTGAGTATTAGGCTCGGCTGGGCCCGATTAAGAATAAATGGATCAAGTTTGACAGGCTTGCGAAATGGTTCATTTAGGAGCTCCACCCAGCCCGACCAGACCCACCCAAACCCTTTTGTTTCACATTTATATCCTCGATGCGCTCTGCACCTTAGGGCCACTATTGGGCCTGACTTGACCATTTGGCCATTAAATTTCCACGACCCGCTTTAGGCAATGATCCAATCAGAGGAAATAATTTCTTCTAAAATAAATTTTCTAGAATTTCAATCTTCGAGTTAAGGGTTTGAGAGATCTAAAACTCGAAAGAAATTTTTTAATCAACGCTTTCCAAGGGGTCTTTCGCGACTCCAATCATCCCCGATCGAAATGCATCCATTTGTCATGTATCTAGCAACCGGAATTTCTCTCTCTTTTTTTCCTACCAGATTATCGAGCAAGATTTGATAGGTAACAGTCAACTAATCGGAATTCATTTTATCAACAGAACGGAACGACCTTGTCTAAACTACTTGTCAAGTGGTCACCTCTAGTTCGACTAACTTAATCTATGTAGAACAAAAAACAGAAAGTCCAAAACGTACCATCAAAATGTTTACACATAAAGTGATTGGCAAATTAATCGATAATGAGGAGAAAGATCTGAAGCATGATATATTGGCCTGCCAATTGAAATCCGGCCGCACACAGTTTCCGGCGATACCAACATCAGATTGCAATCTACAACAAAATCCAATTTCAATCATTCCACATTTTCACAAAAGCACAATTAGGTTAAAGTGATTAGCCAGATTCCGCCTGTTACTCATCATCTCTCCTTTGTGCGTGAGAGAGAGAGATATTTTTGAATAGTTTTGAGGCCAAACTTCCAACTAAGGAAGATGAAAAAATTACCCCCAAAAGTCATAAGCTAATTACACTTTTGCTAATTCAGTCCAAAATCTTTTAATTTTTCCAATTAGGTCATAATGTTTTCATGTTTTGCCAATCGAGTCTATCCGGCTAATTTTGATCAGAAATCATTGACGTGAGCTCCATTCATCCTACGTCACAACCAGTGCTGACGTTGATAATTTTAATCAATAGTATGATATTTTTTTGAATTTTTATTATTTTATTCCTCCTTTACTTTTTACTCTCTCTCTCTCTCTCTCTCTCTCTCTCTCTCTCTCTCTCTCTCTCTCTCTCTCTCTCTCTCTCTCTCTCTCTCTCTCTTCTTTTCTATTTTCCCTTTTTCCCTCCGCTGTCCACCGAAGAGCCTTGTCGTTGGTCGACGGAGGTCTTCGGCCTCGGGCGAGGACTGTCCTCGCTTGAGGCCAACGAGGGATGCTCGAGCATAGGCTGGCGAGGGCCGCCCTAGCCTAGGCAGCCCTTCGCCAGATCGACGAGGGCGGTCCTCTCCAAGCCAGCGAGGGCGACCCTTGCCTGAGGCTGGTGACGTTCGCCGATCATCGACGAAGTGCCATGTGGAACAACTGGAGTCCACGTTAGCGATTTCTAGTCAAAATTGGATAGATGAACTCAATTGACCAAAAAGTGAAAATATTTAGCACTCAATTAGCAAAATTAAAATGTTTAGAACCGAATTGGCAAGTGTAATAGGTCTAAGAATTTATTTTTATTTTTTCCAAAGAAAATGGGGTCCATGGGAGAATTTATGGTGGGGACGAGAAAGATCGCCTCATATAAAGGAAGCAAAAGAAAAGGTTAAAGGGTCCATGTGAAGATTCATGGTGGGGTACAACTAAGGGGGCCAGGATTAAAATCATTATTAATCATGGTGATGTAGCACAATATTATTAAAATTTGGATAGAAGCACGGCCAGCCTAAAATTTGGATAGAAGCAGGACCACGAGGACCACATTAAATTTTGATTTTAAACATAATCTAATCCTAATTGGACAAAGCTCCCAAAGCAGTGACATTACATCCATGACTTAATCACTTAACCAACCATGCTTTAAAAGGCCAAGCCCCCATTGCTTCTCTCCCTATTCAGCAATTAAAACTTGCCCTCCCCCTCTTGTCGATGTGTATGTGTTGTGGTAGGGCCCCATCCCTTGGCCACTCCATTTGCTCCTCCTTAAAGCTAAGTTATAATGATAATCATCGAATCCTTCCTCTCTTTATTAAATGATAATCGCATTACTTTCAAAGCTTGGCTTGCGATTTATCCAAGCAAAAGTCACTTCTTGGATCTTCGCTATCATCGTGTGGTGAATGATTCGCATCAATCAACAGACCCCCTCGCTTTCAACACCTCTCTCTCTCCATCCATATTTGGAAAAGACATCTACGTATATGCACGTTTGATATGGCTTAAGGATGAGGCATTCTTGGAAATACATCGTGTTCCGTGTCATGACAGATTCTTGATTTACGTGATTAAATAGGGTTAGGGTTGTTAGGATTATGCGCACAAACACAACGAAATAAAGAGTAAAGACGAGAAAAGAGAGATCGAGATACAAGGTTTATCATTGTTTATTCTTTAACTAAGGCTACATCCAACAGATGATTTCGCTATAATTAGCACCTCCAACCTCTATGTTATGATCATCAATTACAAAAGAAAGAGATCATATATACTATTTATGAGCTCAAGCCCAAGTTACTAATAAAATACAAACCCAAATTATAAAAGCTCTCTGGCGGCCGCGTGCGTTGCCTCCTGTCATTCACCTGAGAGCGAGACTACCGTGTCTTCCTATCGATGGGAAGTAAGAATCGTAGCGGAACAAGGGTCATGGTCATCTTCTTTCCTTTGGCACGCATGCGTGCATATCATAAAGAAGTGCTTTTGGTGGTCTTTAAATATGCTGATAGTCATCTCAATATGGTTGTGTACGTGCCAAGGCTTTGAAAAGCAACAATCGAAAGGATGGTTCCCTAAAATGTGCCAAACCACTTAGTAAAATATGGATTATGGTTCTCTTTATCTTCGCGGATCCATGTTATTAACTAAAGAGAAATGCTTCGGTGCTTCTCAAATGTCTTGTGTACCGGCATGTCGATGGACATGAATTTTTTTTCTCTCTTTTGCAAAACAGAAGGTTAGGTTTCATATCCCTTAGGCCTTGTCGGATGGCGGGACCATTACGTGAGACAATGACGCGGTGCTCTAAGAGATGCCACACGCGAAAAAATGATGAGAGTTCTTCTCATAATCGAGAGGAAAAAATCAGTATAAAACATGCGAAACTTTGTTGCGAATGGGGGAATCATAGAAATACAAATGCTTGACGGATTGGTATCATTGATCTCGAAGAAACTCGAGATTTCGAGTTCAAATTAACTAGGGTAAAAACCTTTGTGAATCAAGTTATGACGCACTAATTCTTCGAAATTGTTCTGCTCCAGCATTGTTAACGTTTCATTCACCGACCAAGGGAGTCGATTTAATCTGAACCAGCAACACTAATTTTGGACAATCACTTAACCCTTCTAAAAGAAAAAAGAAGAAAGAGAACCGCCGAGAAAAGAAGGGGTATGTATGATGGAAGGAGACATAATTTTGCATATAAGCTGTTTCTAAGCTGATAGACGACACCCAATACAAGAGCTAAAAAGCTCTGGAAATTGAAGATATGAAGATTTACATAGAGAAAGCTACAAATATTGCAACCCAAGTATGTATATTTTTCTGATAAGCCTTAAATACAATCTTGAATAGTCCACTTTGCACGAAATAATTCCTTCATCAGGAGAGATGCAGGACAGCCGCCAGGTACCCATTAGCAGATACTTTATGTTTCATTAGCGCAACCAATCAGCAATATTGCGAGGGATGGCAATATTTCAAAAGATAAATCACGCCTAGGGGCAGCAATTCGTGTTTTCGTGTTACACTCGTGTCGATTATTCGCGTCATTTCAATACGACTGCAAAGTAATTTTCATTAAAAGATCGATGAAAATGTGTCAATTCATGTCGATTTCGAGCCAGATTATATCTTGCCGTGTCGAGCTCGGGTCTCTCTCAATAAATTGGCGTCGTGTTTGGGTTGTGTATCACGTCACGTGCCAAGAATTGTTGGTCATAAATTAGACTTCAAGATCTCCTCTTTCTAAGGTAGTTGTCACAAATTATCGCCGTCTGAGCAGCTATTTAGACGAGGTAAAAATGTACAAGAAGTTAGTTATAAAAAATCGGAGTATAATAGAATATGAGAGGACATGACATGGATAACAATGAATAGAATTCTGTTATGAATAACATATATAGAACGTTAACTGTAACAAGTGTAATGTCTTCTAGAGGGAATTCCACCTATCAATGGAGTAGTTGCAATTACTAAAATTGGAAAAAGAAGAAGTTGCACGTGTCATGTCGTGGAAACAATGTTGAATTCGAATTTTCATTAGACAAGCGTTCCCCCTAAATTAATACAAATAGGGTAAACATAAGAACCGAAATTACACGAATTCAATAGAAATTGGTTCTCAAGATGCTGTGAATTTAGCTGCTTAATCATCCACCCAATTGAAAAACTTCATCTTCATCTAAAATCAAGCCAGTTGAAACAAAATAAAAAGCATCATATTGGAGGGGGTCGCAATCGTATCAAGACATGACGTAATCAGCCAGCCAATTGGAATAAGTGACGTCAAACCATGCTACGTACGTAGGGGGAATTGGTGGAGGCGTTTGTCTTCTCCTACCACGAAATGGCCTAATCTCTTTTAAATCAAGCAAAACTAAAAGGACGTAATAAGTCAAAACTAATTGAAAGCAATAATAGACTTTTCTTTTTTATATTCTAATCTACAGCTTTTTTGAATGTTTGAAGGTACATTATTTTGCCCAAGTCATCTTTTTTTTCCTTTCTATTTCTTTATTGTTGTATGAAGCTAAATTTAATGTTGGCCACGAGGAAGAGGGTCATGCAATTCGAAGATGACTCTTTTATGATATCGTCAGATGGAATATTGCATGTGAGAAAAATGAATCATAATAGCTTATAGACATGCTTAGATTCCTAAGTTAAGAAAGTAGTAGCAGTTATTATTTTTCAGGAAATACCCTTTTCATCGCCCGTGTGTGTTTTGTTGGGTAAATTGAATCCATGTCGTCTTTAGGGCAAGAGAAATTAATTTCTTTCTTATATTATATTCTCGATGTGGATGATGTGTCATTGAGTGGATCTGATACTAAAATCCCGTTTGGGGCTGTATGCCCTTTGTGCTGATAAGTTGCCATTATAATGAAGTGTACTATAGTTATGGATGGATCTAATATTTAGTTGACAAGTAATGGTATTCCAATCCACATCGATAAATTGATAAATTGAATGTCAAGTTATATGCTAGTTTTTACTTTTTGTGGTATTTAAAGTTAACCAAAATCGAAGAAGACATTTACATTTAAAATATAGAGTAAGAAAAGTTATAATAGATATTGAAAAGACAGAAAGATTGTAGAAAGAGTTGCAAATGATATCGCCAATCAATGAAGCTTAGCTCCAGGAAAAAAAACCCATCCAATCCTGCTAAACTCTAGAAGACCATATCACAAACATCATCATGGGTTGATATTGAGATCTTGTTGTCGCAAACTGCCTTATAAATACAGAAGAAGGCGATGGGCGAATTTGGTGAAGATATTCTCACTGAACCACACCATGGTTTTTCTACTTTTGGTGAGGGCATCCCTCAAATTCCTTCGCAGACAGGTAAGGTCTCTTTCGATAAGCAGCGAAGGAGGCTGCGTTTGATCATCTAAATTCCGACATGGTAGGATAGGACGAGAAATTCCCTATTATGCATCGAAGATTTTATTTCGAAAGCTGGATACAACCATGGATTATCCTAGCGTTGTCTGGTGCGTTGGAAAGAACAAGAAAAAAGCAAACAAACTTGAATAAGAAAACTCTAGAGCGAGAGAGAGGTGGGGCCGAGGTTCATGGAACAACATGGAATGGCATGAGAGAGCCAGGAATGACGTACGTGGAGTTGGTAACAATGATACGAGTGTACGTAGAAAAAAGTGACCACACACGGACACACTTGATCGATCCTGAGGGGAAATGGGAAGAGTTTGATGGCAGGTCGTTTTAGGGTTAGATGGAAACATGGGCCCCGCTCTTGAGCATCTCATCCGGTGCAAATGTCGGCTCACTTCCTTCTTGTACTTGTGTCTCGTCTCTCTGTTCCTCTCTCTCTCTCTCTCTCTCTCTCTCTCTCTCTCTCTCGTCGTTCTTTAAAACCCTAGACACAGGAGAGAGAAGAGAGAGTGAGTTGAGTTGAGTTGAGTTCATTTATATATAACCCCCCTCATTTAATTCTGTGCAAACAAAATCAAAGCACCACCTTCAATACAGAAGAGAGAGAGAGAGAGAGAGAGAGAGAGAGAGAGAGAGTGTGTGTGTGTGTGAAAGCTTTAACAGACTTAGAGTTAGCGAAAATATTTAACATGGGTCACCACTCATGCTGCAACCAGCAGAAGGTGAAGAGGGGGCTCTGGTCTCCTGAGGAAGACGAGAAGCTCATCAGATACATCACCACTCATGGCTATGGCTGTTGGAGCGAAGTCCCAGAGAAAGCTGGTCAGGGTTTGCTATCTCTCTCCCTCTCGATCTCTCTCGAGTTTTTTCTTCTCTAATGTTGAGCTTCATCGAACATGAACTTCTGGGTCTCGTTCATCTCGTTTTAGGGCTTCAAAGATGTGGGAAGAGTTGCAGGTTGAGGTGGATAAATTATTTGAGGCCTGACATCAGGAGAGGCAGGTTCACTCCTGAGGAGGAGAAGTTGATCATCAGCCTCCATGGGGTCGTAGGCAACAGGTTCACCAATTTCCTTCATCAACATCACCTTCATCATCTCTAAGATTCCTATCCAGTTGTTTCCAAAACAATATTTCAAATCAGTGGAGGATCACACCAGAAAGAAGATAGCAAACCCTAACATCGTCCCCGCCGAATTTACATCTTGAAGATGCAAGCATATTGGGATTTAATTTGGGAACTTTTCATGAATCTGGAAATGGACAATCCTTTTCCTCATCACAGTACAGTAGTGGAGTCCTTGGAAACTTCCAAGGAAATTGACTTGCCACTGAACTTTTTTAATGCAAGCTTTTAATTTAAGTTTCCGTATTATATGTTGATTATACCTAGAAGCAAGCCCAGAGTCAAATTTGTTCCTAATAGCCCCTATCACCTCCATTGTATGGGAGGCGTTAGAAGGACATATTCATAGGTTGAGACATATGTTTCAGTCACATTTCGGCCCCATTAATTAAATTTTCTTCTCTCCTTGTAATTCTCATCTACGTATAACAACACCATTCAAATAATGAAAGAATTACAAGAAGAATTGACTATGATGGTTTATGTTTTTCTCTCACTTCATGTTGCAGATGGGCTCATATTGCGAGCCACTTGCCGGGAAGAACAGACAATGAGATCAAAAACTACTGGAATTCATGGATCAAAAAGAAAATTCGGAAGCCTTCACCGGCTTCTCTGACACATGTTCCTCCAAGTACGTCTTCCGAGAACTCCCTTTCGAACCACAGCTCAACCCAACTCAGCTGCGCAATGCCGGATTTAATGGCAGCGAAGATGCCTGTGCAGGAAACCCTATTCTCTTCCCCTTGCCCTCTATTTATGTTCGATACCGCCTCGCTCGAAGGGCTCGCGGAGAATAACGAACAACAAGACCTTTTCACTGAGGCGGTCACGGTGAATTCCGCCGGCGCCTGGAACTTGAATCACCAGCAATTTCACACCACACTCCCGCTGCCTCCCCCGCCTTATACAAGCGGAAGCGCGGATGCTAATTATTTGCCGCCGTTGATAGAGAATGTTGAGAACATGTTGAACATCGGAGTACAATCTAGTAACATCGATGAGGAAGGCGATCGGATAGCCCTAGAATGCTTTCAGCGGCAGGAGTTGAACGAATGGGTTGAATCCCACCAGTGCCCAAATTTTCTCTTGTGGGATAACGTGGAAGGGCCTTTTGGCGGGGAAGACATTGCGCCGGCTTCGTCGACTGCGGGAGCTTCAACTATGTCTTCCTTCCCTTCGTCTCTCTAATCTCTCTTTCTCTCTCTCTCTCTCACACGAAGAGTCCCCAAAAATGATGCTTGAGGCTTGAATTGAGTTTGGCTTTTAACTATTTGTTCTTCATTTTCTTGATTTCTTTCATGTCTGTTCAAACTGGAGACGAATGTTTGTGAACTTGTGAATGATGAGGAGGGCATGCGACAAATGCATGCAATGTTTTGGACACTGAAAGAAGAGAACAATAAAAGCAACGCAACAGCGGCGGTTTGACCATGATTTTGGTAAATGGTTGATTCTTTCTCATGCTTTGCGATTGGTTTTGAGTGGTGCTCATTACTTGCTTTGTTTTGCACTGGTTTTCATAATGCAATTCCGATGGGGTTTAATTGATAGATATTTGTATGTACGTTAATTATGCAAAGAAACGATGGAAAACATACAGCCTTTGTAATTGTCGATGGGGTTTGATATGCTCTAAAGTATGTATCAGATAATTTTCAAAGTTAAAATTCATTGAGTCGAGATTTCCCTCATGTCGGATAGCTTTTGTTGATAATTTTAGTGGTCAAAATAACAATCTGACTTATCGGTGTTTAAATTGGGCACTGAGATAAGTCATTAGTTAATAGGATTAAACCACATTGAACACGCTGAGGTCATCAGCCATCACGTTTCGACAACCTCACAATTATGCATAACGATTACAGTTTTTCATGGGATGAACAATGAGCTGCTTCAAATAAGTGATCGTGTGCTACAATAATCTGGAAAATCTATCTCGACTTTGAGTGGCGTTATCGGAATATAACCGACGCATCTAGTGTTTCTTGTCGACTGAAAATTACTTGTTTCGTTAGCAGCGAAATCATCGATCATGTACTCCAAAATCAATCATATTCATGCTGCAATAAATTTCATGTGAATCACACTCATGTTGAATCGCACCATGCAGCATAACAGGAGAGATTGCACCTCAAAGGACATTCTCTCTTTTAACTACCATCAAATACTAAGTTATTAAGATGTTTTCAATGGAGAGCAATTCCAATCCTTCCTGATCCACACGATCCAAGTGTAGGGAGTGTCTTGTGCTCTCAACCCCGAGCAATCATTTTAGTTACCGCCGTCTTTCGAATGCCCTTTCAAGTTTCCGACTCTTTACATATTCGGAATCGAACCGTTATCTGTTCTAAACTATAACTAGCAAAAGCTCTTATATAAAGAGCTCAATAACTCGAAACTTTGATGCGCCATGATTTCTCCACAATACGCTATTGTTCCATGATCTAGCATAGTGGTTGTTTGCCCTTTAAAGTAACAATTTCCAGGGTGAATCACTTCTCACGTTTCTTGGCTCTGGCACTCCTAGTCAAGTCAGGGGACGCAACTAGTTCCACATGTTATGCTTGAAGGATAAGATAAATATGTGGAAGCACTCTTTTGAAGTATCCGGACACTTCGAGTCCAGGAAATATTCTCTGCGAAGCATGCATTATCAATTTGACCAAAAAAACATGTTTTTTTTTTTTTTTTTTTTTATCTAGATGTCTGGCTCACGTTTTAATAGTGCACAGATTTTCAGACAATGTCGGAGTTGTGTTTGTGAAGTAATGCGCACGTACTTGGCTTGATCCCGGATGCATTAAGTAACCCTTTAAACTTACGAAATTGAGTAATCGATGTTTGTTATATGATCCTTTTTTTACCTTTTGCTATTATTTGTTGTGATATTAATATTTTTCTAGACAAATTATTTTCCTCGTTTTCTCTATTTTGTTTCATTTTCTTTGCCCAGGTTAAGGATAAAATAGACATTTCCATCAATATAATCAAATGAAAATGTAAATGGATTAATATCACGAAAAAAAATCACAAACTGGTACACTTGTGTTACGCGTATGCCAATTTCAGGTTCTTGATGATCTGAAAATTAATTTGAGGTAAATTTGTCACATGTGGACAGGTTTGGGGTTTCTATTGACCTAAAAGTTATTTTTGGGTAAAAAATTAAATGGTCACTGAACTTTGATCTAATGTTGAATGTGGTCCCTGAACTTTTAATTTGATCAATATGATCCCTGAACTTTAGCCCATTGTGCAATGTTGTCCCTTAACTTTTAATTTGACTAATATGATTCTTGAACTTTTGAAACATGTTCAACTTAGTCCTTGAATTATAGGAAGATGTTCAACGTAGTCCTTATTTAATTCACTTTCAGGGACGACTTTGAACATTTTCTTATAGTTCAGAGACTAAGTTGAACATTTTTCAAAAGTTCATGGACCATATTAAACAAATTGAAAGTTCAGAGATCACTTTGCACATTGAACCAAAGTTCAGAGATCATATTGGTCAAATTAAAAGTTTAGTGACTATATTACATATTAAGTCAAAGTTAGGGACCATTTGAGTCATCTTCCTTTTAAGAGTTGTACTACTGCAGAATTCGGAAATTTTTTGAGTAGTCTTCCCTGTAATAAAATAAAATAAAGAAAGAAAACTCCTTAGGAGTAGTGAAGCCCGGGCATCCGACCAAAAAAAAAAAAGAAAGCCCAGGCAATAACTATACTACCCTCACCCTAAAACCCCCCACCCGACCCGAACCGACCCGACCCGACCGGACCAATGTGACCATCGGTTTCCTTCCTTGATGATTAATTTAGGGTTTTCCTGCAACAGTTGCACCCATATCTGCCGAAGAGCTCCTGGTCTTGGCTCACTGCCGCCGTCACTTTCTCTTTGGTCTGTGCTCTGCTCACAGCGAACATGGTACTCTTTCTAACCTTATTTCTGTGGAGAATGGTTCATCCATGAGGGATTCCTGGGTTTATTGGATTGAAGCCTGTTTCTGATTTAGGAGCTACCTGGAAATTATAGAACATTAGATTGCTCGTGCCCCCTTGTTTTCTTGGCTTCTTACGATGAATTGTGAATTCTCACCCTTTTCTTTTCTTGTCGTTCTTTCGTGAATTCCTATTCAGATTATTCCTGAGAAGAACCGCCGTGAGATCTCAAAGTACCTCTTCCAAGGTACGTTACTCAGCGGCACGTGGTTATTTTGTGAGTAGGATGATGTCTGCTAAGTGTCACACGCCGTCGTCGATCATCTGTGTTGCGTAGATCTTGCTTTCCGTTTGAAATTTGCTTGATTTTAGCTGAGTCTGGGGGAATGTAGCCATGTGATCCATATGTAGTTGCCCGTTCTGTTGCTCCATAGTTTCAACTCCTTTCTAGTTAGCGGAAAGCGGCTGGCCTCCTAATTGGCATTTAACTGGATGGCGGCGTGGTGACTTTTACCAAGTTGCTTGATGTAGCCTTGGGATCTCATACTTATGCGTTTGTGTGGATATATGTATGTGGCGATTAGATTAGTGGGTTTGTCACGGGTGTATGATTGTTTGTATGATGTGGAAATTGGGTTTCTGATTTGTCCTTTTGTAAGTGGATTATACATCTTGATGCGTTCCTTTTTTTTCCATTATAGAGGGAGTTTGCTATGCGAAGAAGGACTTCAATCTCGCAAAGCACCCAGATATAGATGTCCCAAACCTGCAGGTGATAAAGCTTATGCAGAGCTTCAAATCGAAAGAGTATGTGAGAGAGACGTTCGCTTGGATGCATTATTATTGGTATCTCACCAATGATGGAATTGAGTTTCTGAGAACCTACCTCAACCTCCCTTCTGAAATTGTCCCCGCCACCCTGAAGAAGCAAGCTAAGCCACTTGGTCGGCCCATGGGTGGTCCACCTGGTGATCGTCCCCGGTACGTATACTACACAGTAAGGTTGTTAATATAATCTTTCAATAGTTTTGTCACTAAAGAGTCGATGGTGGACACTTAGTAAATATAGTACTAGAACTGAATGTATTTGAGGGAAAGTCGGTGTGGTTTTCGTTGAGGACAAGGCAGTTTCATAAGGTGGTTTGGACGCATGACTTGACTACCCTTAGATGTTCAGCTATGGAGATATGATGTTAGAATGGAAATGTAGGGTTGAAGGATCTAATTTGCTGCACAGTTAATTGAAGAAGGCTTAGTGATCGTTATTGTTGTTGGAAAGTTGTATGTGTAGTCATGCTTTTAGTTACTGCATCTGTGGTGTCTCTAAAATCCTTGACCAATCAGACTTCTGTAAAGAGTGAACTGTGAAATCTGCTCCATAAGTTTCAAATAATGAGATTTGCTCACTCCTATGCTTCATTTTTTGCTGATTGATAACAGTGGCCCACCAAGATTTGAGGGAGAACGGCGATTTGGTGACCGTGAAGGTTATCGTGGAGGTCCTAGAGGACCTGGTGGTGAGTTCGGTGACAAGAGTGGAGCACCCGCTGACTACCGCCCTTCATTTGGGGTGAGATATTTCTTAAAGGCGACAATGATATATTTCTTTTTCAGATTTCGCATATTATTATTATTACACGAACATTGGTGCTTCTTGCGGATTTTGGTTGCTGAGTAGAAGAGTTTGGCTAGGGACTCTTAACGACGTAGATCTACCGAATGCTTTTTGTGATGATAAGACTTTTAGCCCATTGAGAATGTATAATGATATTTTGTGTCCCCTTGTTTTATTACGTTGAGAGTCCATGCAAAAGAGGTCACCTTTTGACTGAAACTCTCTTGCCTAACTTTATTTGTCCATGTAATCTAATTAGGTTTGATGGGCTATATACTTAATCAATATATCTCTATGTACGTATATTCAAAGTAAGGAACAACAAGACATTCATACTTCATACTAGATCTTCTGGTTTTGGCACACAACAAGACATTCATAGTTCATACTAGATCTTCTGGTTTTGGCACGCTATTACCAACAGGACTGCTGACTTTTCCCTGTTTGTTCTGCTTTCATCATTTTGATGTTGAGATGGGAACTCATGAACGACCGTTTGTATTAGGAGGAAGTACTGGCGTTTTTATAAGTTAGGAATTTGTCTTCCATGTTGGCCGTTCACGGAGAAACTTATGTTGTTTTTAAATTGCAGGGACCTGGTGGAAGACCAGGCTTCGGTCGCGGAGGCGGTGGATATGGTGCTGCATCAGCTAGCTCAGATCTTGCTTGAATGGTTGACAAGCTTCACAGCCATTAATTTTGTAGGGTGGTAATAGGAAGGGGACTGAGTCAATGCGGTTGCTTTTCTTTATAGTTTCAAATTAGGCGTCTTTGAAGAGATTTTATAGTTCTGTCTTTTTTGGCTACTATACTGGCTCAGCTAAGCTTTTGTCTTTATAATCGTTGTTAAGGGCTTGTTTGCGACAAAGAAGTGAATAATGTATCCTGTTCAGTGCAGAAGTAGAATCATCATGCTGCCTAATTTTCTTTTAGCTTACGCCCTCTCCGGCTTTTTACCGCCTTGTGATATGATCCATGTTTGAGTTTTTGAGACCCCTCACTTCATAACCGAGGATTTGAATGTGACTTACTTATGTGATTTTAGCTGTCATGCCCACATTGTGGATGATAGTTTGTATCATCCAGTGTCATTGTTAAATTAACTGAATTCTTTCATCGTTGTAACGGACATCCATTGTCGAATTCATGTTTTGTAAGACAAAACACATGGACTCGCGCACATGCGCACACAAGAGATTCGACTTAGAGTTGTCGTTTCTGTAAGTTGATTTAGCATTGCTCTAGCGGAGCTTAATAACATTTTTAGTAATCAGTTCCTCTAGCATTTGAAGTTTGATCAATAAAAAGGCATAATTTCCACACGGTATGGATAATCTCGACTGTCACCAGTGCTTCCTTTTGTAAGAGCACATTTGAGCTTCAACCCCATCAATGGACAGGCTCTCCTCCGGAAAATTACAAGCCGGAAGCTTCTGTGGCCCCTGATCTGGCAACGCAGCGCACGGCGGAGGTACCACGTTGCTGGAAATTCCGGTCACATCGGTGCAATTCCACTGGAGTTTCTTCGGCTTCTCCACCAAACCGATCGTCACATTCGATATACAAATCCCGGTGAATGGGTCCCCTGGGATCCCCTCCAACCGAGCTGCCATTGTGACATTCTCGGCGACCATGTCGCGGTAGTTGATGTTCTGAATTAGTGGAAGCGCGTTAGGATCGTAGTTGTTGTCGGCGTGTGAGCCGTAGTTTCCCGTCATCCAAAATACCCACTTCATGGTTTTCATGGTCATTCCTTTCACATATATGTCCTTCACATACCCTCCTCTTCCGATGGCGGTCTTGATTCTCACCCCAGACTCCGAATTAATCGCCAGGATATCTTCCGCCCGGACGTCTTCGATCCCTCCTGACATTTCGCTTCCCAACGCGATCACTGCGCTGGTCGGGGAAATGCACGTGAGCCGTCTGATCACAAGCTGCTTCGTCGGCATCCCGTATGCGATGCCATACTCGTCCCAACCGCTCTTGACGGCGACACAGTCATCACCGGACACTATGTAACAGTCTTCTATTTTGGTGTTTGTGCAGGAGTCTGCATCATATGCGAACAGTTCGGCGTAAGTGAAATGATGATTGTGAATGCTAACGACTTCTTTCCCAATTTTCGAATGCTTACCCGGGTTGATCCCATCGGTGTTCGGCGAATCTGTCGGGGCCAGGATGGTGATGCCTTGAACAATCACATTGCTGCGCATCGCATCGCAAATAACAGATAAGCAAAAATCACAAGCCTTAGTTTCACAAATGCCAAAGGGGACTGATGGTTTCCAATAGAGAACCTGCTATAAACAGGGTGAACATTCCATGATGGAGAGTTGAGCAAAGTAAGATTGGAGATCTGAACTTTATCGGAGTACATGATCTCGACGAGGTAAGGCCTTGTGTAATTGAGCTGTCCACTGCGAAACTTCTGCCACCAGAGCTTGCCCTGACCATCGATCGTGCCATTATCCCCTAACGAAAGCGAAACAGATCAGAGACACTACTGCGTGTCGTGTGCCGTGCTATGTATGATCATCCAACAAGAGGTTTATGTTCTGTTCTGTACCTGTTATTACCACGTCGGTGAGATTGGTTCCGAACACCAGACTGCTATACCTTCCGCCTTCCGCGTCCCTTCCTCGCCCATAGGACGGCAATGGATCTATCAGCGGCCAATCGCTCTCATCCTACATGACCATGAAGCTTCCGGTGAGCTACAGAACAACACAGCCACAAGACCAATCTCACTCAAACTATTAATGGTCCTTCACTTTCTTATCAGTTCATTACAGACACTACTGTTCTAAGTCAAAATGGATGGGCTATTCAGAAGAATTGCTTCCCATCAAACCCTATTCGTGCTCTCTCCAATCTCACTTGGTGCGCGAAGATGAAGCGGCCGGCGCTTGACCCACATGACAGAATCAATAGTCTTCGGATTCCTTAACCTTTGATTTGGACTGTGAACTAAGCAGTTTGCCAAAGAACGAAAGAAGCCAAAACAACTTTCGCATGGCCAAAAAAGGTACAGGAAGGAACATTTGTGTGTGGCTGAGAATCAAAAACCAACCCGTGAACTAATTTTCAATATTTAATCACAATAGGACTCTGGTTTGTGGAGGTTCGGTAGCATCCAATCGGTGCACTTTTTTGGGTCACAGAAGAAGAAAAGTGAAGTGCTTGTTGGGGTCTGGCCTAATTTTCATCCCTACCTAACTTGGATGGTCCATATCCACCTTATCAAACCAAGTTTCCAACTTCTTGCACGCCTACTCTTTACCTGCATTTTCAGCCTTTTCTGGGTTCATCTACTGTTTCATTCTTTTCTTCTGTGATATTTAGAACTCATTATCCGAAAGGGAAAAATAAGTTCTATTCATTTTCATTTGTCATTATGATCGATTTGTTTATGTAGAAGTAACAAAAATGGTGAAGTTTAGATAGGTTGTAAGCGAATTCACCAATGTTCGGCTTTGCCGCCGTAATGATAACGACGATATTGATAATAGCAAAACTCGGATCTCTTCGGGATTATAACATCAAAATCCCTATCCTATGAACATTGACAATTCCGATTCAATTTTCGTTCAAGAATTTTTGTCGGCGAGAGAGTTTTCTGACCTGAGAAGCAAGAAGAACGGCATCCCTGTGGAGGTAGAGAGTGAAATGGCTGGTGAGGTTGAAGCTCCCAGTCAGCCATCTTCCTGGAGGGACAAAGAGCTGAGACCCACCCTGGGCCTGGAACTGGCTCAGGTAATTGATGGCAGCCTGAAAGGCCATGGTGTTCAGCGTGATCCCATCTCCAACTCCTCCAAACTCTGTCACCGAGGCGCTGTATGCTCTGCAACTTATGGCGCTGTAGCTGATCATGTCCGGGTGTCCTTTTCTCCTGCTCTCACCTCCAATGGCGAACATCATCACCACAAGAATCACAAGAGCCAGCGCCCTCTTCAGACCCTGAAATGCGTGACAGATCATGTTAGGCCCAAGAATTGATCGATGCGTTCTGGACCAAGAAACCAGATTGCTATAGATTTCTCTGTTTTGCGCTTTCATACGAGATGGTTTACCTCAACTTTTGTGCAGGGGTTAGGCGAGAACTCCATTTTCATGGAGGAGGGCAGGTTCAAGTTTGGTTCTGGTTTGTGCTTTGAATATTTTCATGTGAACTCGTGAGCACGATACTTATAGAGGAGCTGCAGATGAAGATGACGAGGTATTTTCTAAAAACTGCTTCTTGCTTGTGTCATCAATGGGGACAAGAAGGAAAATCTTACGTCATATTCAAAAAATTTCCAGCTTGGTTGCGAGAGAAACTATTTTATTTCTTCTGCTGCAAATTGTTTAATAATTTCTTTGTTTTATTCAGGGACTCCTTTCTTTTTTGGGTCGGCATGAACTCCTTTCTAAGAGTTCAGAGGATGAACAGAGGAGCTGGTGTGGTGAAGATTCGTTAGTTCCATCTCTTAAGCTTTTATTAAAAAAACAAGGTATGGAAGAAAACAGAGGGCAGGCGCCTGGTTGAGGGGAGGAGTGACTTTTAAGAGAAACATCCCCAAATTTGTGAGACAGAGATGAAACAAGCAAAGACAATTTCAGAGGAGCACTCAACCTTTCGAATACGTTTGGTAGTCACGATAAAATTCAGGATATGATATATTTATTTTCTGCCCAAGATAGAATAAAGTCGGATATAAGACGAATATATACCGGATAAAATAATCTCATTAGGGTAAAGCAAATAAAAAAGAAAAGAAAAGAAAGCAAAAGAAAAGTGAGGGAAAAATACTAGAAAATAAACGAATAAAAAATGTGAGAGATTCTTACCATATTCATTTGTACAATTTTTAGTTTCATTTATACTAATATGCCGCTCATACCAAACAATGAACATGATATGATATGAAAGCATTCGACTTTATCACTACAATTCACCAAACAGTGGATATGCTAAATTTCATGTCACAGAAATCCATACGATCAAACGCAACCTTACCGGGTCATGTGAAACTCCATTCATGCACATCCCAAATACGAAATTCCTTTCTAGGATGCCCTTTTCTTTCCTATGATTAAAAGATCAGACGATCAGTGAGAGTAGCTTCACAAGCTCGTGTCCCTGTTTTAATTGCACATTTACACTCTCCGGTCCATCTCCATGATAGCTATGTCTACCAGCTCGGTCGAACTCAGAGATCTAAGTCAACAGTAGCTTTCAAACCACAGTCATGGTAATGGAGAGTGCACGTATCACGGATTACAAATGTGTGAGCTCAATATGATACGGATCACGGTGACCCATGCTGGATATCAACTTCAAGATTTGATGTATATATCACATGCTATATAGATGCGTGTACATACTCATTCCATATACCAATCATCCACATGAATGATAATGGGTAATCACAGAGCAATCGTTACTTAAGTGTTTCGATTCTTCAAATCGGTCGAACTACCTGGTTAAATATGCAGGCGAATAATGTTCGAGGACATGTTGGTTGAGCTCAAATTAGAATTTAGGGTTTCAAGTTTGGTAATTCTTGTAAAAAAGAAGAAGAGAAGTAAACAAGTTGGATAAAGGATAAAAGATGTCCAAATCCGCATGAGTGAGTTGAAGCTTGAAGATAAGATATCCCAAGAGGAAGATCCAATGCATAGATAGTGCAATGTGCACTAGATAAGTAGTGCAACGAGGAAATAGTCAATTACTATATTGCCAATGGAGGATATAATAAGAAACCAAGTTTGAGATAACCTCTAGTGACCTCTCATCACCAAAATTTGTGTGAATTAGGTCTACTTTGATGTTTTGACTAGAACTATCACCTAGAGGGGGTGAATAGGTGAATATAATCAAACTTGATAAAATAATGCGGAATTAAAAACTTCAAGTTTGATAGGAGCGGATGGAGTTAACAGAACCATGTAGTGCTTCTACCAGACAGTAAATAGAGGCAAGTAGAGAGTAGAAGACAATGCACAAGAGATTATAGTGGTTTGACTTTTGGTAAGCCTACGTCCACTCTCCCACACTAATAACTTACTGGCTGGATTCCACTAAGTTATCAAATGAGAGATTACAGAAAGATGTAATTGCTTGAACACAAGCACTTCCAACAGAAGCGAGCTCTGCCTCTACCAAGGCTATCCCACTCTACACACTTTACTCTGTATTACACCTCCCACAAGATCTCACTTTAAGCACAAGTAGATAATTGAAACAGATGAAGCTCTCTTGAGATATGGATATTGATCTCTTGATCTCTCTCACTGGTCTTCGAACTTGGTGCTCCTTATATACTCATCGTCTTCCAAGCTTCCCACTAGACAGAACCACTCCGACTTGTTCGGGGCCGGTTGACGGTGGGCGACGGTTCACAGGTAGTGGCGAGCAGTGGTGGTCAGGTCCTAGCCAAGGCACAACCGGCTCCTCCTTCTTGTGCCTGAAGACTCTCTCGATCTCCCTCTACTCTGCCTCCCCTTCCTCCTTTCTTTTTTTCTCTTCTACCTCCCGTTTGCCTCCCTTTCTTGCCCTCCCCCTGCTCCTCTACCTGCTCATATCTCTTCCTCCACCTGCCCCTGTCCCCTCCTCCACCTGCTCTGCTGTTACTGTTGAGAAAGCCTTTCTTCTGAATGTTTTGATTCTGAAAAAACTATCCTTCTTGTGAGAGAATCTAGTTAATGCAAATGAACTTTTATTGCAAGAATGAGCATGTGAACAAAAGCTTTTAATGCTCCAAAACTTGCGTTCAGACTCAGGATATAGTCGTCGCGTTTTTGCTTCTGAATAGTTGAAGTCAAGTATTCAGATGGAGAAATGGGTTGCCTCTGAAGACTTCCGATTGAGGATTGTGTTGCCTCTGAAGACCTAGTCTCAAGAAGACTTATGTGACATGTCAGTAAGGATTTCACGAAAGCTCGGAGTCACTGTTCTAATCTGTTCAGATTCAGAGAGTCTTTCTACTTCAGAAGATTGCTTCTGAACTACGTTCAGATTCTACAATATATCTCTACTAGATTCTGAAGACCCACGTTTAGCAGGTTTCCGGTTTGGCCGCAACTTATTATGGAAGTTTGTAAGGTTTGATTGACAAGATTATTTTCCAATCAAATCAGGAGAATATCCCCAATTAGATATTACCTTCCATGGACAAGATATCTTGGAGATTTGGATGAACTCTACTTATGGAAATTGAAGATTTGGTTGGATAGGCGATTGAATCTGAATGGTTCAAACTCTACTTCAACGGCTACTAGATCTTCCCATATACAGTCTCATTCAATCAGGATTGATGACGTCTGATCAGAGATTGAGGAGCGATCCTTGAAAGACCTTGGTAACGGCTAGTTCAAGGTCGAAGGAGTATAAAAGAAGATCAATGGTGATTGTTGCATAGGAGAGACAAGAATTTAAAATTCCAAAGTCTTGAGTTATTCAGATATACATTCTCTTGTTCTTGTGAGCTTCAAAATTCATATCCTTGAGAGGTTCTTTTGTAAGAGTTTTTAGAGTGATAACTCTTGTAACCTTTCATCGATTCATAGTGGAATCCAGCCAATCGGTTGTCATCGTGGGAGAGTAGACCTAGGCTTGCTAAAGCCGAACCACTATAAGCATTGCGTGCAAATTCTCTTATCCCTAAATTTCTCTTGTTATATTTAGTTTGTCTGCACGATATTGTACCGATCTAACTTAGCTTGTATTTTTGAATCTATCATATTCCGCATTTAGATTCAAAACTGAACAGAAGCACCTTTTCACCCCCTATAGGTGATATTGCTAGATTCAACAATTGGTATCAGAGCTTGGTTGCTTATTATTTTGAAGTGTTTTACTTCAGAACTAACGATCTATCATGTTTAGCAATAATTTCACAGGAGCAAGTGATGCACATTTCAGCAACAAATCACCTTATTTTGACGGAAAAGATTACAATATGTGGTGCAACAAAATGAAGTGGTTCTTCAAGGTATCATATGATCTAATGTGGGATGTTGTTGTCAATGGAGTAGTTCCTGTTCTAACAGCAACTTCTTCCACTAGAAATGAAGGAAACAACAATACAAATATTACTGCAACATTGTCAAACACTGAAAGAGCAAAAAGACAAGGACTCGATTCTAAAGCAGTGCACGCACTTTTCTGTGCATTTTCCATTCCCCTATATAATCGAGTTACAGAAGAAGATTCAACAAAAGCTATATGGGACAGACTTCATGTCACATATCAAGGAACTGACAGAGTGAAAGAAACCAATCTTAGCATTCTACTAAGTGATTACGAAGCCTTCAAAATGAAGCTCGATGAATCAATTGCTGAAATGATTGACAAGTTTCAAATACTAGTAAGTGATCTTGTAAGGCAAGGTGCTCCTGTAGCAGAACCGATGCAAGTCAGAAAGATCCTTCGAGGACTTACAGATGAATGGAATTACATCAAGCCATCAATACAAGAATGTCAAACAATCAGACCTCTATCTATTAATGAGCTAGTTGGAACTTTGCAGTCATATGAGACTGAGCGTGCCAACAAAATAAGAGATTCAAAAGGTAAGAAGTCCATTGCTTTAAAATCTGAAATTGATTTTGAAGTGCCAGATTTAGAAGATGAAGATGAAGACGACGAAGAACTTACACTCATGGTGAAGACATCCATAAAGATGGCTCGAAGAGGTAGAAACTTCAAAGGGAAGAAATCATTCAAAAAGAATAATCAAAGACAATCGAGCAATGACAAACAGGAAGGCAAAGATGTAATATGCTTCCATTGTAAGAAAGCAGGATACATCAAACCTAACTGCCCGCTTCTAAAGAAAGGCAAGATCAAGTATGAGAAATACAAGAAAGCATTGAAGGCAAAAACTCTAAGTGATTCTGAAGATAGTGAGGATGATTACGCAAACATATGTCTCATGGAAAAGTCAGACTCAGATTCAGATTCAGATGTTGAGGTATATCATTCTGAAATACCAAATGAAGTTTCTGAATACATTGATGAGTTATGCTCGAACTACAAAGAAGCTCTCAAAAAGGTTTTCATTTTGAAAAAGGAAGTTTCCTCTTTGAAACAATAAAATGATTCTCAAAAAGACAAGATTGGGTTTTTGCAAAGGGAATTTCATCAAATCAAGGAAAATCGTGATTTGATCTTGAAAGAAAATGATTCTTTGAAAACCGAGATTGAAGATACTTCAAAATTTTTTTTCCCAAAGTTCAAAAAACTTGGAAAATATTATTTCCAGACAAGTTCCTTATGGAGACAAGTCTGGGCTTGGTTTCAAAAAGGAAAATAATTTCAAAAAAAAAATTTCGGAAACAAATGATAGGATTTCCCATAAATCTTCCAAATATGCATATCAACGGCATTTCCAAAAGCAGTTTACAAAATCTTTTTATCCAATGCATTGTGAAAACTGTGGTGCTAGAAATCATGTTAGAAATAATTGCATGATGGTGTGGAGACCTATTAATAGAAAGATATCAATTGTGACTAACTCAGATGGACCCAAGAAAATCTGGATACCAAAGAAATAGTAAGTTACTTTCTACTTGCAAGTACCAAGGAAGAGAAAAGATAAATGATTTATGGATAGTGGATGTTCAAGTCACATGACTGGTGATCCAGAAAACTTCATTCAACTTTCAGATTACAATGGTAGAAGTGTGTCGTTTGGTAGAAAGAACAAAGGCAAAGTGGTTGGTCAAGGGACTGTAAAAATCGGAAATCTCACGATCAACGATGTCTCTCTTGTCAAAGGATTAAAATATAATTTGATTTCAGTAAGTCAACTCTGTGACTCTAGTTATCAAATTTGCTTTCAAGTCTCAAAATGCTCAGGTGCTAGCAAAGACAAGAAGCAAACCTTCACTGGTCGACGTCATGAAAATATTTACCTTCTGAACGTTGATTCTATAGACATCAAGTGTCTTATTTCTATCAAGGATGAATCTGAACTATGGCACAGAAAGCTAGGCCATATCAGTATCAAACACATCTCAAAGTTATCATCCAAGAAACTGGTTCGAGGTTTACCACAGACAAAATTTGAGAGATCCGAATTATGTTCAACTTGCACACTTGGAAAGCCGGTAAGAAGCTCCTTTAAATCTATTGTTAATCATGTATAAACTGAACATACATTGCAGCTGCTGCACATGGATATCTTTGGTCCTAACAGAACACTAAGTCTTGGAGGTAAGAAATATTGCCTTGTTATAATTGATGATTACTCAAGATTTACATGGGTTTTATTTCTTGCACACAAAAATGATACTTTCTCATCTTTCTCCAAATTCTCTAAAAAGATTCAGAATGAGAAAGGTTACTCTATTTCCTGTATCAAAATTGATCATTGGGGTGAGTTTGAAAACCAAATTTTTTTTTTATTTTTGTGATGAGTTTGGAATTCAGCATAATTTTTTATCTCCTTACACACCTCAAGAAAATGGGGTAGTGGAGAGGAAAAATCGTTCTCTACAAGAAATGGCGAGAACTCTCTTGATCGAAAGTAAAATTGCATCGCATTTTTTGGCAGAAGTTGTGTCAATAGCATGTTACATTTTAAACCGTGTTTCTTTAAGACCAATCATTGAGAAAACCCCTATGAGCTTTTTAAAGATAGAAAACCAGATTTAGCATACTTTCGTGTGTTTGGTTGTAAATGCTTTATTCTGAAGAATGCTAATGATCGAGTTGGTAATTTTGATGAGACGTTAAATGAAGGAATATTCCTGGGGTATTCAACAACGAGCAAAGCATAGACTCTACAACAAAAACTCTCGATTTGTAGAAGAATCAATGAATGTCAAGTTTGATGAGAATATTCAGATTCAGAATGGTCAATCTGAATATGCTCAAGTTCCGTTACTCCATTGAAGTTTAGAACCTGTTGAAGAAACCGAAGAGAATCATGCATCTGAGGAAGTTCAGAATCAAGAAACTAGTCAACAAACTACAGAAGAACCAAGAGAGATACAACCTAAATCTAAAAACTCTAGTAATGTCCAAGACGAGAGATTCAACCGGAACTGGAAACACAAATCCAGTCATCCCAAGGAACTTATAATGGGGAGTTTGGATAAAGGAATCAAAACCAGATCGAAATTCAAGGAAGCAATGAGCAACATAGCATTAGTTTCTGAAATTGAGCCTAAAGGGATTGCAGAAGCTCTTACTGATGAAAATTGGATCAATGCAATGCAAGAAGAACTTCATCAATTTAAGATCAATAACGTCTGGGAGCTCGTTTCTATTGAGAAAACCTTCCATCTGATTATTTTGATTCTGACAAAACTATCCTTCTTGTATAAGAATCTGGTTAATGCAAATATTTTTTAATTGCAGAAATGAGCATGTGAACAAAAGCTTATAATGTTCCAAAACTAACGTTCAGACTCAAGGAGTAGTCGTTGTATACTTGCTTCAGAGATAGTTGAAATCTAGTATTTAGATGGAGAATTGTGTTGCCTCTGAAGGCTTGAGAAGGAGGTTTGTGTTGCCTCTGAGGACTTATCTCGAGAAGATTTATGTGACACGTCAGCAAGGACTTTACAGAAGCTCAGAGTCACTATTCTAATCTATTCAGATTTAGAGTCTTTTTGGTTCAGAAGACTGCTTCTGAACAGTGTTCATATTCTGCAATATCTCTCTGCCAAATTTTGAAGACCCACGTTTGGCAGGTTTTCGATTTGGCCGGGCCTTTTTATGGGAGTTTGTAAGATTTGATTGACATGATTATTTTTCAATCAAATCAGGAGAATATCCTCGATTGGATATTACCTTCCATGGACAAGATATCTTGGAGATTTGAATAAACTCTATTTATGGAAACTGAAGATTTTGGTTGTATGGGCAACTGAATCTGAAGGGTTCAGACTCTACTCCAATGGCTACTAGATCTTCCCATATACAGTCTCCGTGAATCAGGATTGATGACGTCCAATCAGAGATTGAGGAGCGATCCTTTGAAGGACCTTGGTAACGACTAGTTCGAGGTCGAATGAGCATAAAAGAAGATCAATGGTGACTGTTGTGAAGAGAGTTCACGAACTTAAAATTTCAAAGTGCTAAGTTGTTCAGATTCACATTCTCTTATTCTTATGAGCTAAAAATTCTTATTCTTGAGAGGTTCTTTTGTAAGAGTGATCAGAGTGACAACTCTTGTAACCTTTCATCGATTCATAGTGAAATCTAGCCAATCGACTGTCATCGTGGGAGAGTGGACGTAGGCTTGTTAAAGCCGAACCACTATAAACATTGCGTGCAGATTCTCTGTCCCTAAACTTCTCTTGCTACGTTTGGTTTGTCTGCACGTCCTTTTTACTGATCTTATTCAATTTATATTCTGAACCTATTAATTTTCGCATTAAATATCAAAAGTGTTTAGAATCACCTATTCCCCTCCTTTAGGTGATATTGCTAGATACAACAGTTTCAAGACCCAAAAATCATCTTGTAATAGGAACAAAATGGGTGTTCAGAAACAAGATAGACGATAAAGGAAAGGTGGTTAGAAATAAAGCAAGACTTGTGGCAAAAGGATACTCTCAAGAAGAAGGAATAGATTATGATGAAACCTACGCACCAGTTGCCAGGTTAGAGACCATAAGGTTATTTCTTGCTTATGCTTGTTACAATGACTTTAAACTTTTTTGATGGACGTAAAAAGTGTATTCCTGAACGGTTACATCAAAGAAGAAGTCTATGTTGAACAACCACCTGGTTTTGAGGAACCAAGAGGAAAGGATCTTGTGTATTCCCTAAACAAAGCTTTATATGGATTAAAGCAAGCATCTCGTGCTTGGTATGAGAGGTTAAGTAGCTTTCTATCTGAACAAAAGTTCACTAAATGTAATGTTGACACTACTCTCGTTATTCAGAAGCAGGGTAAAGATATTCTTATTGTTCAGATCTACGTTGATGATATTATTTTTGGCTCTTCTAATGAATATCTATGCAAGAATTTCTCTAAAGTAATGCAAGATGAATTCGAAATGAGCATGATGGGAGAATTAAGATTCTTTCTTGGACTTCAGATTCAACAAATCAAGAAAAGAACATTTATTCATCAGGAGAAATATGCTCTTGAGATTGTCAAGAAATTTGGCCTAGAGAATTGCAAGAAGACAGAAACTCCAATGTCTCATACGTCTAAACTCGATAAAGATGAACAAGAAAAGGAAGTTGATCAAAAGTTATATCACAGTATGATTGGGTCGCTTCTATATCTCACTGCATCAAGGCCAGATATTCTTTACAGCGTCTGCTTATGTGCAAGATTTCAGACAAGCCCAAGAGAATCGCATCTTACAGCAATCAAAAGAATCATCAAATATATCGGAACATATCCAGCTTATGGTCTCTAGTATTCAAAAGATTCTGATTTCATTCTGAAGGGATATTCAAATGCAGATCTCGCCGGATGTAAAATTGATAGGAAAAGCACTTCTGGAACCTATCAACTTATGGGAAATATGCTTATTTCTTGGTCTTCCAAAAAGCAAAGCACAGTTGCTTTCAGTACAGCAGAAGCAGAATACGTATCTCTTGAAAGTTGTTGTGCTCAGATCCTATGATTAAAACAACAACTAAGAGATTATGGAGTTGAGGATTCAAATGTGGAGATCAGATGTGACAATACAAGCGCCACAAATTTAACCAAGAATCATATTCTTCATTCAAGGGCGAAGCACATCGAGATCAAACATCATTTTATTCGTGATCATGTTCAGAATGGAAATGTTCACATTCAGTATGTTGATACGAAGAATCAACTCGTAGATATATTTACTAAGCCTCTTGATAAAGAGACTTTCAATTTTATTCGAAACGAATTAGCTATTACTAATCATTTATCTTGAGATGCATTAAGAACAGGTTACTTGCAAATTGTTCAGAAGCATAACTGTTCAGAAGCAAAGTTTAGAAGTAAATTTGCATAACCTATGTTCAGAAGCGCATTTATAGAGAAATCCATCAGAAGCAAGGTCAGTTCGTCGTACACCCTTTTATATTTAGAAATTCTTGGAAATACAAGGATTTAAGGTACGTTTTCTAAACTTCTAAATATATGCCTCACTGATTGTCTGGTGTCTTTGGATTGATTTTTTTTATTATTTTAAATTGATTTCATTTCCAAAAATAATCGCTTTACAGTTTTTCAAAATTCGTTGAGAGGTCACGAATCGTCACCTTTCTTAAAACCTCTATCTATTTCAAAATCTTCTTTCAAACCCTAAATCGTACTCTTCTCTCACCGTTTACACTCTTTCTCGTTCTCTCGAAATCTTTCGCTCCAAACTTCTAAATTTTTCATCCAAGGCTCTGAAATCATCCTCTTTCATTAAGAAAGGAGTAGAAGAAAGTGCAAGTCAGAGAAGAAAATCATCAAGGTTGACAAAGGGCAGAAAAGCTCGCAACACTGAACCTATCGATGTCTCTGGGTCAGAACACGAAGACGAGCGACACATTGCTCAAAGGAAATCAGGTTTGTCGTAGTTTGAGTTTGACGAAAGAGTCGCTCTGACTCTCTCTATCAAACCTTTGTATGATTCGTTTAAGGACCAAGGATCTAGTGATGATATGGTCAAGCTGCTGTTGAACATTCACAAGTTTGTAAGCGAAAAAGATTTTCTCGCTATTTTAGAACTACCTTTGCAAACCGTGACACTGATTGCTACTGTTTCTCCTAAGAATGTTTCTCGAAAAGGAAAAGAAAAAGTTGTGTCGACTGGTATATGGAAACCTAAAAGGTCACATCAAAGGGTATTGTTATCAAAGAAAAAGTAAGGGAAGAAAGTGATACTGAAACCAGAGGAAAACCCGATGATGATGATGATGTGTTGGTCAGAGATTTTAAGAAAATTAGAGGGATTATAAAAGACAAGGATTTTGAGAGCAGACTGTTCTCAAGTCAGAAGTACTGTGAGAAATACGAGTCGTTGAAGGAAAGAGGAGTTATACCTCACTAGGTATTTGATCTTAAATATTTTGATAGGGTTGGTATCCCTATAAAGAATCACTTGGAACAAATGAAGCTGAAAGATTTTGCAACTACTAGAAGATCTATCTTTCCAAACTTAGCAGCTTATTTTTATTCAAGTCTATATTTCATAAATTTTGATTCTCTGTTTTATACTGTTGGAGAAGTTCAATATCATCTGCATGTCAGAGAACTCGTAAAACTAATGGGAGTTGATGAAATGGACTTTGTACCCATTGTTGTACAAGCTGATGCTGCCTATAGTTTTCTTACTGGAAAAGAGAGTTATTCCAGAGACTCAAAGGCACACATTGCTTACAATGACTTCCCACTGAAGCACATTGTAATGCACAAGGTTATGATTGAGAGTTTAAGACCCAAGGCTGCTTCAAAGACAGATATTTCGAAGTATGAAGCCAAGTTGATGTGGGGTCTGTTAAATAATTGCAAACTCTCTCTAGCACACACTGTTCTTCTCCATATGTACATGACTGTGCAGAAGACCAAAGGACAATTACCCTATCGGATCATGTCCTTTCATAATGTCAAGATTCTCGGTGAGCTTATTCAGAATGAAACTGAGGTCATGGTAGCTGGAGAATCCATGATACAGAAAATGAGTTTTAGACTGACTGCTGGTGGATAGTTGAACAAAAACAAAGTGGTTGTTCTGGTCGAATTAGAGGAGAAGAATACAAAGTTTGAAAGATCTACAAAGAGAAGAAAAACAATGGCCAAGAAAGGGAAGCAGACTACTGTTCAGAGCGAGTCTTCAGAATGAGGAGAAGCAGAAGAAGAAGAAAAAAATGTTGAGTCAGAAGCTGGTCAGAAGGATGAAGATGCTGAAACAGCGTATGAGCAGGAGTACCTGTGGACAAAGAAGAAGACCTCCATAAGACTCAAGAGGGTGGACATGTAGAAGCTGATGAAACATCTGAAAAAAAGTAGAGAAAGAAGCTCAACTTGCTACGAAGGAATATGTGGAGATAATGGATGAGCAACTAGATTACAGAACAACCATTGAAGTTCTGGTTGCTCGAGAACTGAAGAAGAAGAAGTCCTCATCATCTGAGGACATAGAGATCGACAAGGCTGATGAATCCCTTGACATAGCTGGAGGATCCACAAGAGTTACTCCTGTTAAAACAATTCAGATTCAGGAGGAGCAACCTCAAGAAACTGCTATTTTGGATGAACAACCCGAGGAAATAACAACAGATGCTATTCAGACTAAAGAAACTCAGACTGAAGCTGTTTAGAAGGATCATGCTGTTGACAAAAAGGAAGAATCCAGAAAACAGGAACAGGGAGAGAAGATCTTTGAGAAGGAAACGAGTACTATTGAGAAGATCACAGAAGAACCACCTGTTGTGATCGAATCAACTAATGCTGAAGCTACAACGATTACTTCAGATGCAGACCCTGCTCAGACTCAGGGGGAGATAAATTTGCAGCATACCTTGGATTCAAGATCAAAAGGTAAGGTTCAGATAGTAGTAGAAGAAGAACAATAGACTCCTGTAAGGACTTCCTCTCCAAAGGATACTTTGGATGATATCATTGAAGAAACAGTGGACACGAAGCTTTTTCAGAAGGAAATAGAGAGGCTTCAATCTGAAGTATTCAAGAGGTTGGATGGTCTAGAAAGAATGGTTTCAAAGAGGATGGATAAATTTGAAGAATCGCTTAATCTATACTGTCATCTTTTCTGTTCTGAGATGGCAAGTTTGGGGACATATACTATGATTCGAGATAAAAGAATTGTTCGGGAGTTCCTTCATCTGTAAGCCCTTCGAGACTATATGCTTACTGTGGCCAGAGATACTGAAGCACAAGCTATAGAAGATAATCAGGATAGTGATCAAGAGAACATGGATGTTCCCTCTTCTTCCACAAAACCACCTCAACCAGCGTCTGTTTAAAATTGATTTTTTAACATCTTTGCTTAAGTTATTTTTGTTGTTGATCTGAATATCCTTGGTTAATTGAAAATTTGACTATCACGTTCTTATTATGGGCTGATAGTTCTGCTATTCAAGTTTTGTGTGTGTGATATAATATTCGTTTATCCCTTTTGCTGATGACAAAAAGGGGAGAAGTATCGAGTATCAAGTCTCTTATTGCAGAACTATAGGATCATTCGCAATTATCATTTTTGGAGGACTATATGCAATGGTGATATGGTGAAGTAACATATAATTTCACATATTCACATGGGGAACAAATGCATTTTATTCAGATGCATATTCAGATGCACTTCCTTTGGAAAAGATTCAATTGAGACAGACATTCATATCTTTTGTAAATTCTTTTCTGCCCTTATATTCATAAATCTTTTTTAAATCTATTATCTTTGAGGAAGTTTTGTCATCATAAAAAAGGGGGAGATTGTTGAGAAAGCCTTCCTTCTGAATGTTTTGATTCTGACAAAACTATCATTCTTGTGAGAGAATCTAGTTAATGCAAATGAACTTTTATTGCAAGAATGAGCATGTGAACAAAAGCTTTTAATGCTCCAAAACTTGCGTTCAGACTCAGGATGTAGTCGTCGCGTTTTTGCTTCTAAGACAGTTGAAGTCAAGTATTCAGATGGAGAAATGGGTTGCCTCTGAAGACTTCAGATGGAGGATCGTGTTGCCTCCAAAAATCTAGTCTCAAGAAGACTTATGTGACATGTCAGCAAGGACTTCACGAAAGCTCAGAGTCACTGTTCTAATCTGTTCAGATTCAGAGAGTCTTTCTACTTCAGAAGATTGCTTCTGAACTACGTTCAGATTCTGCAATATCTCTCTACTAGATTCTGAAGACCCACGTTTGGCAGGTTTTCGGTTTGGCCGCAACTTATTATGGAAGTTTGTAAGATTTGATTGACAGGATTATTTTCCAATCAAATCAGGAGAATATCCCCGATTAGATATTACCTTCCATGGACAAGATATCTTGGAGATTTGGATGAACTCTACTTATGGAAACTGAAGATTTGGTTGTATGGGCGACTGAATCTGAAGGGTTCAAACTCTACTTCAACGGCTACTAGATCTTTCCATATACAGTCTCATTCAATTAGGATTGATGACGTCCAATTAGAGATTGAGCAGCGATCCTTGGAGGACCTTGGTAACGGCTAGTTCAAGGTCGAAGGAGTATAACAGAAGATCAATGGTGACTGTTGCATAGGAGAGACAAGAATTTAAAATTCCAAAGTCTTGAGTTATTCAGATATACATTCTCTTGTTCTTGTGAGCTTCAAAATTCATATCCTTGAGAGGTTCCTTTGTAAGAGTGATTAGAGTGACAACTCTTGTAACCTTTCATCAATTCATAGTGGAATCCAGTCAATCGACTGTCATCGTGAAAAAGTGGACGTAGGCTTGCTAAAGTCGAACCGCTATAAACATTGTGTGCAAATTCTCTTATCCCTAAATTTCTCTTGTTATGTTTAGTTTGTCTGCACAATATTTTACCAATCTTACTTAGCTTGTATTTTTGAATCTATCATATTCCGCATTTCAATTCAAAACTGAACAGAAGCACTTATTCACCCCATCTAGGTGATATTGCTAGATTCAACAGTTACCGTCCTCACCAACGTCCTCACCAAGTCTCCTTGTGTAGCTGTGAAGGAGTCAGCGAGAGAGAGTGATGTACGAGGGGGGAGGGGGGGTTCAGAGAGTGGCATGTGAGTGAGGGTGGTGAGAGAGGGAGTAACCTCAAGGAGTAGGCTCAAGGGGAAAAGAAAAGGGAATTCGAAAATAAAAGGAGAAAATGGGCCATTCACTTGGGCCCATTCGGGAAGAAATAAAGAGGAAGCTGGCCCTGTGCCGCAGGGGCCTGCGGGGATAGAAAAGGGACCGTGGGCTGGGTTTCGCTCCCGTTTTCGGGTCGCCTGATCCGACTTTTATTTATTTTTTTAATTTTCTATTTGGCAACAAAACAAGAAAAAATACATATTCAACATATTCTATTTTATGAAGAAAATAAAATGCGAGATCGCCAAAATTAGGTGTCAACAGATCCGACTTCCATCCGCTCCCCTTGGACTTGGATGAATTACCTTTGGTGAAATCGATGAGTGATTCGACCACGGAGATCGCCTTTGTGATGCTCCAGATGTCCTTTCGCTTGAGCTTAAGTTGTGCCCACGGCTTCAATTCATCCATGAACGCCTCGAGAGCCTCCTCCTCCCCAAGGTTGGGAATTTGGAGCTTGAGCTCGAAGAACTCCTTCGCGTGCTTCGGACCATGCCTTTTTGCCCAAGGCGATGGAGCTTGCTACGGGCTTCTTGGGTAGCGAATTCGAGATAGAATTGATCGCGAAATTCCTTGACGAAGTCGTCCTACGTATCGATGGGATCGGATGCACCTTTCTTTGCTTCATCACAAACAAAGCGCCACCAGAGTATAGCGTTATCGAATAGAAACATAGAAGCATTTCGTACCTTGGCCGTTTCGTCTTGGATGCCAACGGCTGCGAAGTATCGCTCCATGCTCTAAAGGAAGTTGTCCACCTCCATGGTGGATCGTTCACCCTTGAACTCATTAGGCTTCGGCACCTCCAGCTTGGGCACCGCTTAACGGTTACTGCACCATTCGCGATACTAGTCTTACATAGAACTAGCTCGGTCTTTTCGATCTCAGCTTGGTGGGAGTTGTCTCTTTCTTTGACGTCCAGCTTCAAAGCTTCTACCGATGCTTCGAGGGCTTCGTCCTTCAAGTGTAGTGGGGCCACGGCTTCGTTGATGGCGACGGTGAAGTCTTGGTGCAGCGTCTTTTCGACGTTGTGGATACACTCCTTCACATCATTGATGTTGTCAACGAACTCGATCATGGCGTTTCTCATTCTTGTGAGTTTTTTGTCGAGAGCGGACATGGCATCTGACGATGTTTCTCTTCTTTTGGATTTGGATCTCTCACGGGGTCTTCTCCTGCGGGGCCTTCTCGTGGGGAATTTCTCCATCCACGGCAACTTGAACGATGTCAGAATTCAACATTCTCTCGACCAGCTGTTGTGCTCTTTGATCTCACGAATTGCTCGTCTCTATGTTGCTCTGATACCACTTGTCACGGGCCAACTCTTGAGGGTCGATCCGTGCAGCGAATTAGGCTTCCTTCTATCGTTAGAGCACCTAAGTTTAGCCTTTCCCGAGGATCGTTGCTTTGATTCTCCTTGGATCGTAGAGAGAGAAAGCTCTAGAGAGAGAAGTTCTGGGAGAAGAATGCTTTGTGTTTCTTTCTTGGATAATCAAAATGAGGGGGAGGACACCTCTTTATATAGTAGAGGGCCTTAGATTACAACCGTTGATCTAGACTCGATCTAAGGGCAGAGATTGCATCTCCCCATCTAACTAACCACCGACAATAAATAAGAAACTTATGGAACACGGGACAATTATAGTATTGCCCGCCCTTGAGAATATTCTAGAGCACCCTAGAAAACCCTAGGAAAACCTAGATAGCAAGACACTTCGGGTCTTGAGGTTCTTCTCGGCCAGGGGATCGACCAGTTGTTCTAAGAAAACCTTGGCACGTGACACTATATTGCCGTTAATTTTGAGCCATAAACCCTATAAGGTTTGTGGGTTGAACTTCTTTGATCTCTCTCTCTCTCTCTCTCTCTCTCTCTCTCTCTCTCTCTCCAAAAGTGAGCAAGCACAAAGGTGATGTCGAATGTGAGATAGAATGACTCTTACGCTAACCAAGTTGTTGTTAGATATATGCCCTAAATCACCCATGTCATAGTTACATGTTAGGAATTTCAATTGTACTTTCAATTTTTATGATTTCATAAGATCAGTTGTGACCGACCATATTCTTGAGACGTCAAGAATATTTGTGACGGGTTCACAGTTAAACTGTACCTTTTAAATTGTTCCCGGTCGACATATCATTGAATGAATATTAATGATCTTGTTGAGACCGATGTGTTCTTAACTTTACCATTAAGTATTAGATACTTGAGGGAATGACGAGTCACGAGTCATTGGGTATTATGATGCCCGAGTTAGAACATACGTGCTTATACCAGACAAGTTCACAGAACATGACACACATTGAATGATTAGCAACATGAAAGCTTTTAGCGTGGTCAATGACTAATCGTTCATGCTTTGATCTTGTGTAAACAATTTTTAGACCTGAGGCACAGCGTTGACTTGTCTGTTGGATGGTTATGATTCACAGGTGCGCATATTGACAATTCGTTGATCTGTCTCTGTACTTGATGGTCATGGTTTGTTCACATGCGAAGTTACACATGTTCGCAATATGGAATCCGTCTCCTTGTTACATTGCAAGGTACTATAATGTGGCCAGGGTTGTAACTGAGAATGAAATTTTCATGTCTCGTATAAATGCATGTCGAGTATATTTGTGCATACGATTGAATTGGTGATTGAATTGGTGGTTCGACAAATATTCCACGGTCTTTTGCTCGATCTGGACATAGTAAGACAGAGGTTGAATTACACTGTAGCCAAAGCTGATAGGTTCAATATGGTATTAAAATATTTACACTATTTAGGTAGCCAAGACATAATGCTAGATGTCAACAATGGCTTGTAGGACCTGGAGGTTGATTGGGACAATCAATTCTCTTGGATGTACTAATGTGTTAGTACAAGTCTTACTACCAGTTCAGTGATGAACCTAGGAATGTCACACGCCTTAACCTATTCAAGATGAAGTTGAAGGGAAAGACAATATTGCTAATATATTTGTAATCACGGCAATTGAGTTGAGTTGCGCTGTAATTAAATTAAATGTGATTTAATTTAATGTAATTTTTTGTCAGAGGCGCACGTGCTTATGATGTACACGCACGCCCGAAGTGGACACATATTAATGTGCCCAAAAATGCACACATTGATATATATATATAGAAATTAATAAACCCATGCACACGGTCAGCAACTTCTGCTGACCGTGAGCATGTGCACACGCACGATCAGCGGTTGCTGTTCGTGCGTTGTGCACGATCAGTAACCGCCGATCGTGCGGGTTGATCAGCAATGTGCATGTGCACACGCAAAATCGGCGGTTACCGATCATGCGCCAATTAAATGTTATTTGGCAAATATTGCTGAGAAGAAGAGAATGAACGTCAGACAAAGTTCCTAGAGTTCGATCGGTAATTGTTGCCGTGAGCGAATCAAGAGTGCGAAGAATTGTCTCCACGTGATTGCTAGTACAATTAGAATGGTCAACTATCCTCGAGTTCTTTATCCCGTTTGACGTGCGATTGGTGGTGTGTCTGAACTAGAGGTTCGGCGTTTGTGAGGCTCGGTCTGAAGAACATCTTAACCGACTCGTTTCAAGCACACTACGAGCGGTAATCCGTTTAACCTTTTTCGTTTAATTTGATTTTTGATTGAAACGTATGAACAAGTCCTTTGGAGATATAAGTGTGGGTTTTATTTTCGCGGCGTTTTATGTTTTAATTTGCCTATGCATGTTGCGTTTATCCCAACAGTTGCTTCGCCCAAAATCTATACTTAACAAGAGACCGCAACTTTAATCTTTCTAAGGCGTCATTCATTTTATAGTCCAACTTTGTAAATTATTCCTATTCGTACTTAAAACTTTTTTTTTTTTTTTTTGGTCTCATTGACACAAGCACAATCCTACACAAGTTGAATGCTTTTGGGTCCTCCAAATGGCTGGTTAGGACAGGGTAAGGTGATGGTGGGTGGTGGGGTCGAGTCTATCACGGCAGATTGTCGACACATGGATGTCATTTGCCGTCTCGTGAGCCATTTTTGTATTTTAGGGCTCCTCATTTGGCCCCATTTTCATGGACAATTCCTCACGGGACTGAAACTTTCTTGCTATTTCTTATGAGAGCACGCGACTTTGCTTTATCATCGAGTCATCCAAGGGATCGAACATGTTTAGGTAGAGCTACCTCATTCCACTACCCAAGAACCTTTCGTGTTACTTTTAGCAAGTATGGTCCTTCGAAGCATGCGCTTCAATAAAAGAGAGAGCACTAGCTACAAAGCAATATATATGGATTGTTGTCACGGTGAAACTGCTTCATAGGACATGATGAGGTATTTTTGTGTTGTTAGAATAACGCATTTATCAGCAGATCCCTTTTGTTGGACAAAGCACTATTTCAAAACATAATTTAATTAACATAGAGATATGAAATGGCCACGGTATCTAAAATATGTTCCTAATGGGTCGAGCATTATCTGACCATAAAGCGTTTGGCTTTCCTAAAGAAAGTTGTCATATGCCATACCCATTTCCTATCTTTCAAGTTTCAACACATGCTTGCTAAGACACGCTCCTTTAAAGATTATGGTCGAAGTATGACCTTGTAATATTTTAGGAAACACGAGCTCGTCTTGTGTATTAATCCCTCTAGATGAGTCTCTTGGGCTTAACTTGTTCAATTTTGGCGGACTTAGAAGAGTGATACTATGCGGGGATTAGTCTAAGTCCTAAGGGCATCGAGAATCAAGCTTGCCGACTGACTCTAAGTATTGTTCAAGAAATATGGTTGAAGTCTTTTTGGTTCGAGTATATAATGGGAACCTAAACTTTTGAATTCTCTTTTGGACTAACTCTAAGGATTGCTATCAATAGCAATAAGTCCAATTTGAAGAGGCTCATTTATGGAACGTCTCAAAATAATACATGGAGCTGAAGTATTGAATTAATCGAGATTCAAAAGCGTAATTTCACCTCGACCATCAATAGGTTTGGCCACGGCGTTTATAACGCAACCCAAATAAGCCCCGCTCACCGATGTATGGACTTTTTTGTTTATGATTATACATTTGAAAGGGATAATTCTAAATAATCGCCTGAAGTGCTCTCATTTTCTCACATAAGGGCTCAAAGTGGACCTTGTTTCAAATAAGAGACCGAAATGTCATTTTTGTTTCAAAGAATGGCATGACCAAGAGCGTTTATGTCATTTTCATTTTTTTTTCTTTTTTTTCCCATTTCTTTTTTTTTTTCCTTTGTTTTGGCCTTCTAGAGACCCTTGCCCAGATCTGGCGAGGGCTGGCCTTGCTGGGGCCGGCGAGGGCAACCATCGCCAAATCGGGCGAGGGCTAGGCAAGTGACCCTCGCCGGCCGAAACAAAGGAAAAAAAAAGAAAAAGAAATTAAAAAATAAAATGACGAAAATGCCCTTGGTCAGGCCCTTCTTTGAAATAAAAAGGACATTTCAAGCCCTTATTTGAAATAAGTTCCACTTCAGGCTCTTATTTGAAAAAATGAGAACACTTCAAGCCCCTTATTTGAAATTGTCCCTTCTATCAATAATCTCATTCTCAAACGATATGTCGGGATGGGAATGCGAGATCCTACGATCGTTAATCGAGTGCTCAAAGTGCCCTGGACACTCCATGTTAGCCAAAAACGGATTGTAGACTAGACATTAAGTAATCATATTTTTCTACTTTATGGTTTTCATGCTTTCTTCCTTTTAGGGTCTAAATGACGTGCACACTCCAAAGCCCGTAGCTTCTTTTGGGATTTCACTGGGCCTAAGATGCTGTCGTTCTAGAGCAAAAATAGAGACAGTATAAGGTAATGCATCAAAGTCTGAAAAGCACAAGTAGGATTTTGAACTTTCAACTATAGCTACTGATTTTGGTCAGATTTGGTGCTTTCATTGCATATGATGGTGTCATTTGCACTTTCCTTTTTGTGAAAGAGAATTGATTATGTAACAGTCTTTAGGTGACTGTAAGACAACAGTCTATTTTGGGCAAGAAAATAAACAAATAAAAAATAATTAATTAGATATTATTATGGAGTTCACTCTTTTAAGAATTTGTAGCTCACAATATACCGTTATTCTTACAGTCATCCAAAGACCGTTATGCTAACAAAGCTCTTTATAAAAATAGTAGATAGTAGCTAATGTGGGAAGAAGGAATTGGCTTAACGGATCAAATCCTTATCAAGACTCGTGAAAATCTTGGATTTTATTCCATAATTTTTGAAGTAACCTTGAAAATATGTTGGAGGATGATCCTACCATTTAGCTATCTTTTGTAATGTAGCGTGTTATATTCAACTTAACACATGCTTTGGAAGTAAAAATCTCATCATTTATATGTTTATGTTCATGTCAACATATTAAAACACTATAACCAAACAATCCATTAACTCATCTTCTCAATTTATATGTGATATTTTTTTATTTTTTTATTTTCCCTCTTTGTATGTAAACTTTAAGAGTTCATCTTGTGTTGCATATCAAGTTAGAATGAGCGGGAACATAAGCTTAGTGTTGTCAAAGTTCAAAACACCTTATGTTCAACTTAAACATAGACAACAAATGATAGTATAACAAATTAAACATCGTCACATTATATCCCATCCTCTACTTTCTAAATCAAAATTTTGCACTAGGCATTTTGCTATTTGACTTCCAATAGCATTTACCATAGCTTCATATAGCAATTTTACAAATTCAATGTAATTTCTCTTCCAAAAATCACACACACAGAGTTTGGTCTCTCTCCCGCTTAAAGAATAATTAAGATTAAAGCTCACAATTATAAGGGAGGAAGATTGGGATATGAAGATTTCCCCTTTTGGGTAAGTTCAACATAGCAAAATGCCTAGAAATTAGCAAGACTAAGAATGCGTTTGTTTCGCCGAAAATGGATGATTTGAAGAATATTTTTTTAAAAATGATCACTTGTATTGCTTACAAAAATGAATGAACGGAAAATATTTTTATTGTTCACGAAGATATTTAGATATAAATTGTTGTTGACGATGAAAATATCAATCGACTGATTATTTCAAGCGATATGAGCAATCATTTTTATGAAGATATTTTTCAAATCGATCATTTTCCGTGAACAAACGGAGCCTAAAGCTCATGGTCGTAGAAGATGAGGGCTAAGAAAACGGAGAGCTCTAGACGACCTATTCTTTAGGGTTTTCTTGATAATCAAATTGTGCTCGCACAGTTTTAGCCCAACGGACAAATTGCGAATGTTAATAAGAGAATGAAAGGAAGTAGTAGTGCACATCATACACTCGTATGTATGTACTAACATCAACTACCAGTACTAGTAAGTATTCTAAGAGAGGGAGAGAGAGAGATATGCACGTTTGGAATTAGAAGATGGCCATCAACTGCTAGAATACTAGTTTATACTGATACCCACATACCAAAATGAAACACCTGCCTACAGGTAATCTACATTTTGGTTTTCATATTTTCTTTCATTCATTTTTTGCAATTTGGTAAAGAAGGAAGCTTGGAGTCCTTTAGGGTAAAGAAATCACCAGATTGTCAACACAATTAACCATTAGATGGACATAAGAAGTGAGAAATGAGATGAAACTGAAAATCCTAAATGGGGCCAAAAGAATGAAAGAAATGTACATAGGGAGACGACTATGGCTTTTATTCTGCTTCTCATTTTTCATGAGAAGCAGAAGAATGGTGATAATCCAGCTGAAATTTCAATTAACTTGAGAATGAATTTGGATATACTTGTCCATTTTTTTTCTTGCACAAAAAGGAAAGTAAAAACTGGGTTGTGATTATTTCTGTCTGCCAACAACAGACTTAAATATGTCAAATGGAGCATGAAAGCAATAACTATCAGCACCCATGCACGAATCTCCAAAATTCAGAGTGCAATATTTTATGGATGACCATGAAGTAGTACAATAAAAAATTCATCAGCTAGCATACAATTTTATCACCTTCACACAAATCCGGTATTTTCTATTGTGCATAGTAGTACTTGGAGATGAAGGAGCGATGGAGACAAGTTTGAGATAAAACTCATCTTTTAAGACAAATCTCTGGACAATGATCTAAAGAAGAAGATTATTCAAATGAGGTATCTGTACCTTCCTGAATTAAAAACTGAAAGGTGGGGCGTCCAAACTCAGTTTAATTAAAGATGAGTGGTCTTAAAGAGAACACCAATTCGAATAGAAGTGTTGCTTTTAAATTTCCAAATTTGGCATTTGAAAGAAATCAAGATTCAGACACAATCATGCAATCTTACACCCACCATAGACTGAACTGGTTGAGCTTCCCAGGACAAAGCCAAATCATAGTAAAAACAAGCTGAAACACCACATAAAATAGTTCGCTCCTTTCTCTCAAATCCAACCCTTAAAGTTGCTGGATCCCCTTATTGGATTGTGTGGTTTACTACAGAAATCACGGTAGACACCCGCGATATGTTTCGGTTAAGGGAATGAGCATCACTCACTTATCTCCAAATAAGTACCCAAGAGATGAATCTCCTCCAGGAACTGATTTGACCTGTGTCGATGGACGCTCCTGCAAATAGCTTCTCGAGAATGAGAAGAGGATGTACATGAACCAGGGGCAGTACACAGTTGGATGGGTGAAAATCGCTTACCGTGATGAAGTTCCCCGAGTTTTGGCCTTGAGCTCTGTGGTAATTGTTGGATATGTTTGGCTTTCGATCATCAGAAGGAGGAAGGCTGTCTTGATTCTTCTCTGCGATCGTATCGACGCCAAGTGGTGGTGTGTTCGTCGTGATCGGGTCAATTCCATACGGCGGCGGGTTTGCAGTCCGCGGAGTTGGAGGTGGAGGCGTTTGCTCGTCAGATCCGAAAAGGTAGCCTAAGGAACTTTGCCCTCCGCCATAGCTAGTTCCTCTACTCATGGTCGCTCTTTCAGATCTGTTTAGCAAGTTTTATATTAACAAAATGGAAGGAGGGGTGAAAACCCTAATATATATAGACGTATTTAGAGTGAATTTTAATATTTCTCTTTTCGGTATATATATATGCCCTTTTGGTAGTTGAGGAAAATGCAAGCTTTCCGCTCTCATCTCTGATCTATTAGAGCAACAAAATAACACATTATCTACTGATTTACATCAGTAGAAGAGAAAAACTAGCTGAACTTGTTAGGGCAAAAGTGCAAATTTCTTGAGAGAAAGGAGAAATTCTCTTACTGGTGATTTCCTTAGCAAGTTACATGTGTGCCGACCATACATACGATCATAGACCGCATCGGATATGTACAGACAAGTATTTTTCTCTTCCCTAGCATGCATGGAATGAGAACAAACCTCAATTTGATTGCAGAAAAGAGTTTCCACCTTTTTTGGCTTGTGATTTAAATGCAGGAAAATATGGTTTGCCTTCTATATCATGATTACTGTGTTAACTGCATCATGTTTCGTATGTGTTAATCTTAGCAAGTTGTCCGGAATTAATGTAAATTCAAACATGTTCATGCTTCACATAAACTCCATTTCATATTTTTAACAAAAGAAAATGAGCTATGGCCAAAAAAAAAAAAATGAAAAAAAAAATGCAAAAGACAATGAGTTCAATTAGTACTATCAAGGTAAAATTCTTCATTGTTGGTGAAAGCACAAATGAGGGAGGTAACGTTATATCGCCGCTTGAGTAGGCAACTGTCTACTAATCCACACCATAATTAAGAACATAAGCTGTTCCTAACTCCTATTAGCTGGAGCCTGGAAATTATTCTAATTATGTGAGCTTCACTTGCTATTCTCTCTTCAACTTTTGAATAATTTTGATTTAGTTTGAAGAACTTAAGCTAAGCTCTCTCCAAGCATAGCAGGAGGGTCTCGATACAAGAAAGGCTAGGATTCTTATAGAGGTACATGCGCGCGCACACACATATATGTGTGTGTGTATAAAGATTTAGTTCGGTGGGTAGGAATCTGGTAGGGAAAAATGACTCTCTCGCTTACATGCTAAACAGGATCTCAATGATCCTTGATTATGCTCTTGAACAGTTGGTGGCATTTCATCAAAAGTGGTGCTCATTGGAAAGTTAAAGCTCTTAAAAGGGGGAGATGATATTAAACTAAAGAGAATTGATTATGTAATAGTGTTTTGAGTGATTGTAAGATTAACAGTTTATTTTGGGTCACAAAAAAAAATAGCAATTAATTAAAAATTATTGTGGGGTTCACCCTCTTAAGAATTTATGACTCATAATATACTGTTATTTTCATAGTCACCCAAAAACTGTTATGCTAGCAAAACTTTAAACTAAATTAGGTAGAGGCATCTTTTGAGCTCAGATAATGGAAAGTAATTCCATAAACGATCAATTAGCCATGAAACCATAGAGGTCTAGTCAGGTCTTTTAGTGCCCAGACATGCTTGAAGCATTGTGGTTGGGCGATGGGGCAGGAGATATAATTCCTATGGCCCTCAAATGTCGTCTTGGATGTCAAGCTGCTGTCTCTTTGATGGTACTTGAAAACGAAAAAGCAGTGGTAGAGCTTCAACCTTAGGTTTTTCCTCAGCCGGCCTTATAATTGAACCTATCTAAAGATGGATATTCAGTCATTTCAAGAGAACGCCTCCTTGGATTGAACCTCGTTTGGTTTCCATTCATGAAGCCACAATCAGGGCTCGTCAGAAAATGGCGAAAAAACTTTACAGATCCTTTGTTTTATAATAAACGAAAGGAGCGACTGATTAAACAAGAAAAAAATCTTAACAAGTTATGAAGTTTCATCAAGCCCAACTCCTGAATTTTTCCAGTGTAAGGCAGAAATTAGGTTTTTGTCACCCATGAAAAGCAAGTGAGAGCAGAGTACTATAAGATTAATCATTTGGTTGACCATTCTTGAGGAAATTAGTAGGAACACCGGCCAGCATGTGCTCAACTATATATGTTTTGATTCCTACTTGGAGTTGCAGCCATCACTTAGGGCAAAGTCGTGACCGATTGTTTCCTTACGAATCTCGTCGTGCATGACCTATCTTTGATTTGACCGAGCAGGTGACCGCTAGAGGCACGAAAGATGCCTCACGATGCTACTCGCCATTACACTCAAAGATCCTCTATGAGTACATCCATTTGATACCATGGTTACGGAATATTGGTGCGCGAGAGGTGTTGCTCTAGAGAAATCAAGAGATTGAGCAGACCTTTGAAGAAAAATCAAGGATGATGGCCGTTGAATTTCAAAGGGTGTAAAAGAGAAAATAGAAAATTGATCATGAAGGGTGCATTAGTGCAGAAGAGAGATCTCTATTGCTAAACTCTAATATGTAAAGACAGGCACTCGAACTTTTGGCCATTAACAAACTGAAGAAGACCTTTAATGAAAGATGATGGCCCTTCAATTCTAAATTGTTGGATATTATGGGGTGTATGGGAGTACCATGGTCCGCCCATGTATGCTATCCCAGCCCCTCATCCTTTGAGATAACTGCCAAAGGCAGTTACTCCTTTTAAACGTGACAAAGTTCGCGTCAGTTCTTACATTCAAGAATGAACGAGAGAACAGTAAGGGAAAAGGAAAAGGACGACGAATTCCGATTCCACTTCCGAACGTCAAACAAACGAACGATCTCTCGAGGGACTGCAATGTGGACATTTAATCTGTGGAAAACGAGGTATGTCCGTTCTGTGATATACTTCTCCGATCAGTGACTCAGTAAGTATCTGGGCTTGTTAATTCCGTGTAATTCCGCTGCGTATGTATTGGGATTGGTTCCCTTCATTGGTATCAGAGCGTATGTTCTTGTTTCTTGATTGATTGTGAATTTTTGTTCCCGAATTAACCCGAAAACACTATTTTCGACCGTACTGTTCATCGACGTTTGTTTTTGTTCTATTCATCAAAAATGAATTTAGAACACATCAGAGGAACGGGCTCGGCGAGACGAAGATTTGGAGTGGTCAGCCGTCGAGAACCGACGCAGGAAAACGCCGCACGCGCGCCACGCGCCGTGACGGGGCGGGATCCCTCGGGGCCGCGGCGAAACGTCGCCTTTTCGTAAAATTTGGCCAAGTGAAAATAGATTTCAAGTATACCAACAGACTCGTCTTGATCATACGAGCAATTTAAATGGTCGAACGTCGTCAGATACGGCCGGAGCACCCCACACGCGCCGACACGCGCCGGGGAGAACCGCTGCGCGTGGAACTCACGTGCGTGAACCAGCGGAAACCGATCGCTGACGTGGCATGATGACGTCATCTGACCCGGCCCAACCCGAGAACCGGAACCGACCCGACCCGGTACCGACCCGTTGACTGCTTTGATCGTTGACCGTTGACCGTTGACCGTTGACCATCATTGTTGACCGTTGACTAGTCAACTGTTGACCGCTGACCTGCAAAATTACGTTTTTGCCCCCGAACTTTCTGAAAATTGCAATTGGGTCCTGAAACTTTCGGGAAATTTCCTTTTGGTCCCTGAATTTTCCGGAAATTGCAATTTGGTCCCTCAAATTTTTGGAAATTTTGATTTAGTCCCCAAAATTGTTGAAAATTTCGATTTGGTCCTCGATTTTTTTTATAAAAAAAAATTATATTTTGGCCTCCGTTGACCAAACGCGCCGGAGCTTTGACCGGCGCGTGGAGGCGCGTCCAAGCTCCGTTTTGGGCGTACGAGATACCGTTGTGTTCGTCTCAAAATTATCTTCAATTTGATATATTATTTGGACAGGTTTGATGTATTTAAAATTATGAAAATACGTATGAAACCCATGATACATGTATTTTGGGGCGTTTTTCGAGTATTTTGTTTTCTATATTTTTGTAAATATAGAGGATGGCTTACGTGTTCATAATTGCATGCAAATTGTGTAGAGCATGATTGCTAATAGCATATATAAAGTTTAGAGTACTTGCTTTTATATCTTGTATTATGAAATTAGAGTATGATTTGATGCATGAATTATTTGTGTATTAGTTCAAATCATGCCATGCCATGTTATGATTACAAGATATAGGGATCATTGTATGATTTATGATCTTCATTCGAGTGGGGAGTTCTATAAAGTTTTAGTAACTTTAATGAACTCAATTTTACATAAATGATTATGTTAATAATAATTTCAAGCGAGGATTCTTAGACGATGATTGGGAACATAGTGAACTTTCGAATCTGAGACCTTATGTGAAATTATTCATTAATGTAATTAGTTAGTGTAAAATAGATGCATAAATATTAGGCATTAATAGTTCGTGAATACATGTCTATAGAACTTCGTGTTCAGATACAACGGCCATAGCTTCTTAGAATATCGTAGCTAAGCTTAACAAAGGAGAGAATTTGAATGGCGGACATTATGAAAACTGGAATGTGAAAATTCAGTATGTGCTAGAAGAGCAAAAAGCACTAGAAGCTCTTAACCTAGTTATAGAAGAATTTGAAAATGGAAATACTGTACATCATAGAAAGTATAAAGAAGCATTTGCTGCATGGAAAAAGATGAACTCTATTGCTCGCATTATGTTACTGAGTAGCATGGAAAATCGTTTTATGCATGAGTTCAGGCATTTATGAAAATGCCAAAGTCAAGTGGGAAGCATTAAAAACTAAGTTTGGTTAGACATTGGTCACCAAGTTGAGATAGATCACTATAAAGTTTGACACTTATATGATGCCACATGGGCAGAATATAAAACAACATTTTGAGAAGTATGTCAAACATGATAAGTGAATAATAAGATGCAGGCCACATTTTGACTAAGGAGCAGTAAATGCAAGCAGTAATCCATTCTTTGCCTCATAGCTATGTGCATATCAAAAATCCACTTAATCCACAATGAAAAGTAAAGACTTTTGAGGATGCTTTGGGCAGTCTTGAACTAGAGGTGGATCGCCTTCTGGCGGCTAAACCAATAACTGATATTTGTTATGTTGGTTCTAGTTCACATGGAGCTTCGGACTCCAAGCGTAAGCGTCAATGTGGGTTCAAGAAGTGGAAGGGCAAGGGAACGAATTCTTCAAGAAAGAAACTGAAGTTTAACTGACATGGGAAAGGAAAGTGTCCTTTCAAGAATGACATTTCGTAAGTGAAGTGTTTTATTTATGGCAAAAAGGGTCACTTTGCTCACAACTGTGGTGAGTCAAAGAAGTTAGAAACCCTTTGTACACTTTAGAGTGTTGCTTATGTCTCCAATTCAGTTTTTGTAACTGAACCTCATCCTTTGTGGACTGTAGACTCAGGGGCCACAGACCATGTAGTAAAGGACATAGATGCCTTCATGGAATTTTGACAAAATTTCACATGGAGCATAGTAGATAAATGTAAGAAACAATTCCTGAGTGGAAGTCAAAGGAATTGGCACTTGCCAATTGAATATGCGTGGTGGTCACACCATGTTCCTACATAATGTGTTATATGCTCCAAAAACTCGACGGAATTAAGTTTCCGTGTTAGTTTTGGTTAAACTTGATTTCAATTTGAATTTTCATAACGATAGTGATAACTTGTCGTTGGGAACAAGTAAATATAGTTTTGGATGGTTTCATTATGTTGATTGTTGAGTACAATAATGTGAATGTTAGTTATTCCCTATTTACATCTTCTGTAATGATATGAATTATTGCGTGCTAAGCTGGGTCATATTGGCCAATAGCGGATGTTTAGATAAAGCCAAAGAGGGCTTATGTGGCAATATTAAAAAAAAAAACAATTTACCTATTTACGAGCATTGCCAGGCGGGAAAAACAACGAGGAAACCATTTGGAAAAGGAATAAGAGCTGAGTTTCCTTTGCAGTTGATCCATTCGGACATATGTGGTTCAATGAATATGAGAGTAAGGCATGGGGCTGTTTATTTGATCACATTTATTGATGATTACACTCGATTCGGACGTGTTATTTTTTGTTTTTGTTTTTTTTTGTTTTCTCATAAATCTAAGGCATGAGTTGCTTTGAAAATTTTTTGAGGTTTTAGAAAATCAATTTAAAAAAAAATTAAGATCCGATCAAGGTCAAGAAAATCTATCTGATCAGTTCAGATGTTTATGTGATGAAAATGGAATAGATAAAACAGTTGACTATTCCATTGATTCCTCAATAGAATGGAGTTGTAGAGAGAAGAAACATGTCTCAATGAAAATGGTTAAGTCTATGATGGCACAGGCTAATTTGCCTATCACATTTTGGGGTGAAGATTTGTTGAATGCTGTCTAGATATTTAACCGTGTGCCTTCTAAATCAGTTAACTTCACTCCATATGAGTTGTGAACAGGTCGAAAATAAGATTTGAGTTTTCTCAGACCTTGAGGATGTGCTACTTATACACACGAGTCTTTCCACAAGTATGGGAAAATGGGCCATAGAGGCAAAAATAAGTATCTTCATGAGATACTGAGAGCACTCGAAAGGGTATGTGTTTATAGGTGAGCAAGAAAATAGACAGTGTAACTGAATTCGAATCACGAGATGTCACATTCTTAGTGAATGAATTTTAGAAAAAGGCCGAGATAGGTGAAGACCATTCTCTGTTTAAAACCTTGGATAGTGATAATGATTTTATTGAGGCATATCATCCAAGTGGAAGCAATGTGAGAAGTGGGGAATTTGTTTCGAATCAGTCTCAATTGCAACCACTTGATGTGAAGATGTAGTCGTTATCTAATCCGAGTGGGAGCGTAATGGAGATTGACGTACTAAATGTATAATCTCAAATTTGGCGAACAAGTCGCAAAATCGTTCTTCGTCGACTTGTCGACGTTTAGACATTGAAGGTAAAGCTTTCATGGTCGCTCCACAAGAAGAGAATGAGCCAAGGAATGTAAATGAGGCTCCGACTTGCCCCGATAAGAAAAATTGGATACAAGCAATGGAAAAAGAGATGGAGTCAATGAGATCAAACCAAGTTTGAGAACTGGTTGATCTTCTCAACGGATGCAAAGCCATTGGGAACAAGTGGGTTCTCAAAATAAAGCGTAAAGCTGATGGCTCGATTGAGAAATATAAGGCTCGCCTTGTGGTGAAAGGGTATATTCAACAAAAAGGAATTGATTATGAAGAGTTTTTTCTCCTATGGTGAGATTTATTTCAATTCGTCTTATTCTGGCAATAGTGGCTAATATGGATCTTGAATTACATCAAATGGATGTAAAGACTGCAATTCTCAATGAAGAATTAAAAGAAGAAAATTATATGAAACAAACCGCTGGGTTTGTTACAGAAGGCCAAGAACAAAAGGTATGTCAACTTTTAAGATCGATATATGGCCTTAAGCAGTCTTCGAGACAATGGTATATACGTTTTTCATAATGTCATAGTGGCATATATTTTTGTAATGATTGATGAAGATCATTGTGTATATATCAAAAGATCCAAAGATCAATTTGTGATCTTATCATTATATGTTGATGATATACTAATTGCCGAAAGATATATGGAGTTTGTTGATACAGTCAATAATTGGTTATGTTCCAATTTTGAGATAAAAGATATGGGTAAATCTGCATATATTCTTGGAGTTAAGATTTCAAGATATTGTTCAAAGAGATTATGATCTCTTTCACAAGAGACTTATATTGATAAAGTTCTTGAATGATTTTGTATGCAAGACTGTAAACCCAAAAATACTCCTATTGCAAGAAGTGAAGGATTGAGCCGTAGAATGTGTCCTGAGACTCCACAAGAAAAGGAATGAATGGAAGGTGTTCCATATGCTAGTGCTGTTGGAAACTTAATGTATGCTATGGTGTGTACAAGACCTGATATTTGTTATGTAGTTGGAATGGTGAGTAGATACCAATCCAATTCAGGTCAAGCACTTTGAACTGCCGTCAATAGAATCCTGAGGTATCTGAATGGTACTACTAATTATTCGTTGAGTAATCAAGGTAGAGATCTGCGCCTTGAAGGCTATAATGATGTTGATTGAGGAGGAGGTTTAGATGAGAGAAATTCTACCTCTAGATTTGCATTCTTACTTAACAACGGTGCCATATCATGGAGTAGTAAGAAGCAAACGTGTATAGATCGAATTTGTGGCATTATCAGCAGCAGTACGAGAGGGTGTTTGTCTTAAGAGATGTTTGGATCAATGAGGTGTTGCTAAGGATGCTGTAGGTTCAATTATTGGTTAATTGTGATAGCCAAGCAACAAGAGCTTACACTAAGGATCCACTGCAGGACGAAACATATAGACACGAAGTATAATTTTGTGAAAGACATGGTTGTACGAAAAGATGTGAACATACAGTACATATCTACGCATAGAATGATAGCAGATCTAATAACGAAGTCAATTCCTAGAGATGTTTTCCTTGGTCATGTGTTGACAAAAGGATTAGTTCCCTATATTGAAATCTCTGGGACTACGTAGAAGTTGAAGTACTGGATATTTATTTTTCCCAAAGTTCACAGTTAATGGTATGTTCCATTATTATTAATGCTTGAGTTTGTTCGATATTTATGCATATTAATGCTTAGTGCATTATGTTGAGAAGGTATGTCGGACAGATAAGAGATTAGCCCATTCACACGGGTAATCACATTTATTTACTATGTGATAAATAGAGATGAGACAATTTTAAGCTCATTATCTAGGTGATAATTGAGAGCTCGAGCTTAAAGTATAGATGTCGCCTTAACAAAGTGTTAAGATGAGGACATATTATTTATTATGTCCAAAAGTGAAATAGCCCACATATTTCACTTTATCTGTCTTAATGCCAGATGTGAGTTCTGATTGATTCTTTCAAAAGAGTAGATTTGTGAACTCAAGTTAGACATTGGGTATGTCTGAACTATCATCTGTACGATATTAAGTGACAAGACATACGCTCCATGGGAAAGGAGAGAATACCGTAATACGTATTTCATACTACGTATGCATGAGAAGACCAATAAGAGTTGGCAGAAGTTTTGATCTCAACTTTCAAGCCGTGTGAGACTCTTGAGGGTAAAAGTTCCTCAAATTTGTCCCCTCACGACTCTTACTTATTTTCAAGATTTCTATTCAGCGTTCGCTATCTTAGAGTGTTGCCAATGGTCATGAGATTGATTCGATCTAATGGGACATTTCTAGAAAAGCGAGCTGAACTGAAATTGAGAGGTTTAAGGGAAGAGGAAGATCAATTTGTTTTGATGTCACATTCTATCTTTGTATTCACAGGTCGACCAATTATGATTATTTAAGTTTAATCATGATTGTGAATACAATGCATATGAAATGCTTAAAGAGATCAAGAGAGATATGATGTAAATGTGACTGATTGATCTAGGGTACTGCATACTGGATCTACTCTGAGTTAATATGCCCATTTTGAGCTGCTATATACTCCTAACAGATGTATGGCAACGAGCTCTCGTAGTATGCTGGTCGCACGGATTATTTGTTGATATGAACTTTGCAGAAAAGAGAGAAAGTTGTGTTTAACCCTTCGTGGGCAAGTGGGAGTTGTTGACCCTTCGTGGGCAAATGAGAGTTTTGGATAGCCCTTCATGGGCGAGTGGGAGATGTTAGATATTATGGGGTGTATGGGAGTACCATGGTCCGCCCATGTATGCTATTCCAGCCCATCATCCTTTGAGATAACTGCCAAAGGCAGTTACTCCTTTTAAACGTGAAAAAGTTCGCGTCAGTTCTTACATTCAAGAATGAACGAGAGAACAGTAAGGGAAAAGGAAAAGGACGACGAATTCCGATTCCACTTCCGAACGTCAAACAAACGAACGATCTCTCGAGGGACTGCAATGTGGACATTTAATCTGTGGAAAACGAGGTATGTCCGTTCTGTGATATACTTCTCCGATCAGTGACTCAAGTAAGTATCTGGGCTTGTTAATTCCGTGTAATTCCGCTGCGTATGTATTGGGATTGGTTCCCTTCATAAATGAAGGGTACTGAAGGTCGCAAATTGACCACTCTTCAAAACTATAAATTTATTGAAACCATACAAATGGATATCTAAAAACACAAGGAAAATTTTAATTTTGCTTATTTATTATTCATTCTTTTGTCCGAAGTGCCTTATATTAACTTAAAACAAGTAACTTCTTATCTCCGTCCATTGTCTATTGCATCAAATTTAAATCGTTCAATGTGCTCTTCGTCATGAAATCCAAGATGACACTTGTCCCGCTACTATCTGGACTTCCAACTCCATGAATAACCTGCTTGAAATGCACCTACCATTCACTGACTGCCATGTAGGACATGTTACATTAAATAACATGTTACATGATTCCACAACCCAACCATTTTGATTTTTTATTTGTTACTTCAATACCCACAATCACCTCATGAATTACCTGTTCCAAATGCACCTACCATTCACTGACTGCCATGTAGAACGTGTTACATTTAATAACCGACAGCAAAGCATAATCATAGGAAGATCAATCCACAGGATCTGCCACATGTCAATTCCTCAGTGGCCAATGATCTCAGTTGGGGACCCTCATGAACAAGGACGAGACAATTGAAAAGAAGGCGGAGCTAATTGACGTGGATGCCTAGTGAAAACAGGTAGAAAAAGGAAGTGAATAAAAGAGAGAAAGCTGAGATGATCAAGAGAAAGGAGGAGGGCATGACTGGCGAGCAACACAGGAGACCTACGTGCAATCCTCACTTGCTAGTTCCTTTGGTGCGCACACTATTCCGAATTCAAGGGAATAATGCATAAGGGCGCGTCAAATCAGCTGTCAGGATGGGGCAAAAGGAAGAAAAAAGAAGAGAAACTGCCAACCTTCAATCCGTAAAAATGGGGAAGAAGAGCATCAATCTATCTGGTGTTCTTATCAGGTCGGGTGAGAAGAAAGAAGTGATGGAAAACACTGTCTGAGTCCTGGAAATTTGGTTGCGAAGACACGTTCAACTTGATCCCGCGAGTTAATCGTCTCGGGAGGGATTGGTTTTCGTTGATGGCTGATGCTAAGAAATGCTTCCCAGTGTTTTCTAATAAGCCAAGCCAAAAATGCAAAGTGGTTCGTGATTGTATGGGCAGCAGACATATATGTGAACAAAATCCTATCACTGACCCGATAAAAAAATCTCATTCTTACACTGCTCGATAATTGCGTTTGGAATTAGAATGAAACTGAGCCCACGTCACGAATTCTACAGCCGTGTGATGCTAATCGAACTCAAATGAATTGACGAGGGACTGTACTAAACGCATCGGAACGAAGTATCTCGATGGACATTCGATGGCTATTATCACCTAATGTGAAAGAAGACACTAGAAACAATAGAAAGTTGCCCCAAAGAATCCATATTTACTCAGTACGACTCAATAGGGACGAGAGGGCTTGATTTGCTCAAGAGGCCCATAAAGTATGGCTGAATGAAGAAAATTTGAACGTGTGTGTAGGCCGAGGCATGTCACTATCTGTCTAGAATGCATCCTGTTCCTAGCCCACCAAAGCCCGACTAGTTTTTATGTGTACCGGCAAAAGAGCAGAGGATCAATCTATGACCCATGAATTGAAGAATAATCAAGAAAATTTTCCAAATCTTGAAGCTGATGGCAGTGTAGAGGCGGTCATGAAGTAGGTTAGATGATAACGGACCTCACAAAGAATTATACTTGGGCTTATGTACGGGTTATAATATATAGACCTGTCAAAATAGGTCTAAAACTCATTTAATGACCCGAAAGCATCTAAATGGGTCGTACTAGATTTCGGAGGAAATCTTAATGAGTCTACAAAATGAAGAGTCCAAAATAAATGGGTTATAAATGGATCCATTATGAACTCATTTACAACCTAGCCCATTTAAGAAAAGAGGTCTCGCTGAGGCTTTGTTTGTTTTGTGAAAAATATGGCATTTCTGGAAAATATTTTCCAAGAAGTCGGTTTTCAGGAAAATGACTATATTTTTCAATATTTGGCTGAAACCTGAAAACGAACTGGAAAATATTTTCCGCCGTTTAGTAAGAAAAATCAATTTTCACCATATACGTCTTTTAATATTTTCTTTTATTTTTTATTTTTTTTAAAAAAATGATTTTTAATTGATTTTTTAAATATTTTTTCCTTTTTTTTGTTTTTATCTTTTTTTCCCTTTTCCTTTCTTCTTTGGCTGGCGACCGGCCGCCAAGCCTTCAACACCTCGTCTAAAGCCTTGCCTTCCATGGCCATGGACGGCAACCAGTCAAAGAAGAAGGGAAAAGAAAAAAAAAGGAAAAAAAAAGAAAATTTAAAAAATAAAAAGAAAAAGAGAAATTAAAAATAAATAATAAATTTTTTGAATTTTTAAAAATAAATAAATAATGAAAAGAAAGTAAAAATAATAATTAGAAATAAAGAAAATGCGAAAGAGATGATGAACGAAAGATGAGGAAAATATTTTTCTCTTCTCAAAAAGAGGAAAACATTTTCCCCACTTTTGAAGAGTTTTTTTCATGGATGGAAAAATATTTTTCTAGATTAGCTTATTTTCTGTGAACCAAATGCAGGAAAGTTCGGAATTTTTTTTTCCTGAAGTTGTTTTCCGTGAAACAAACCAAGCCTGAGTCGCGAACCAGTTTGTGTGTGAAACCATCCCATCCTCTTTCTTCTACTCCTCTACTTCAGTTTTGGATTTTTTTTTTTCTTTTTTTGTTAATTTCTTTTGACTGATGATTTTCCATTAGTGGTTTGTGAGCTTCTTGGTTCATGGGAATGTTGATATAGCTGGAGAATTTATTCTCGGATTAGCGATTTAATGCCTTTTGATATCATTGATCAACATTTTCTTGGAGCATTATAACGAGGACTTGTACTACTTTACCCGATACGGCTCGGGTTGTTTCTTTTTCACATTTGCTTTTCTTTTTTATGAACTTATTGTTATGATTATTGACTTCATTACTATATATTTATGCAAAGTATGGCTATTAAAACTGCATAATCAGTAATTAAAATAGAAAAACATAGCATCAAATAATATATTATTAAACGGGCATTAGTAGATATATTAAGATCTCGCTTATATTTAACTCAATACAAAACTTGAAATTTGCATTGAGATAAATGGGTCGGGTATGGGTCGAGAAATCTGCATTGAGATAAATGGGTCATAAACGAGTTAAATGGATCATAAAAGATTTAGAACTGAATTGACATCAATACAATAGGTTTATGACTTCTTCTTTTGTGTACACTGTAATCTTCTTTCGCAAGAATATCTTTACCGTATTGACTTGTGCGCTACTCTCGCGATAATCTGTAACTGCTCCTTGATTTCTTACTTACGGTTCTTCCTCGGTGGACGAATCCTCCTCGGCTCAGTCATTCACTTCTCAATCCATGCTTCGAGGTCAATCGATTGCCGCCACGTGTCGTGTACTTCACTTTATCTCCGCCCATTGGAAACCCCGTGATTTATGAGGTCATCAGGCATTTCAATGGTGGGCTTGTGGATCAATTGTATTGCTATGGCTTACGTAACAACGAGCTCACCAGCATTTCCATCGATTGGGTCTTATGGGTTAAATGTTTTGTTATGACCTGATTTGGGCCATTAGCCTCTTCACCTTTGGGCCCACAAATGCATGCACCTTCTGATCGGTGTAATCCTTCCGGCCAAGTGCCGCTAGAAATCGCCGACATGGTGGTCCACGTCGGATGTCGTTTCAAGTAAAGTTGTCCACATCAGCGTGCCACGCAGGTCGCTTGACGATGACCGAACACCGGTAATGTCCTATGGCATGAAAAAATTAAAAAGTCTAGCACTAAATAATCATTTATACAATTTGTCAGCCTTACACTTTTCGGTAATTATCCCCTTTTGCTCTTTTACAAAAGAGATTTGAGCATTGCCAAAGGATAAAAAGGTTTTTCAGTAACTTTGTTCACGACATGGGGTATCCATCCATGTGCAGAGGTATTCACATACCCATTAGAAATAACCAAACGAAAGGAAGCTGGATAAGAGGAGATATAGGATCTCGCTAGCATGACAGTGTGACAGCATGACGGTGGAATACTAGGTAAAAGATCAGAGGTGGGTCCTGCCATGATTGCTAAATTGACAATCATAATACTTGCGATTGAGATTGCACCGTTACACTGTTATATTGTCGGCTTCTCAAATCCCTTTCATTTTTCGACCAAAAAAAAAAAAACAATCCCTTTCATCTATTAACCAGAAAGGGAAAGAACTAGGCACTTGCGAACAAAGGACAAGAGCTGAAAGAAAAGAATCCATGTAGCATTTATTCTCCGCAACCGTCGCTTCAAATCTATCTTGAGTACGATCACCAAATCGCAATCTCTGATGCACCGTATGATTCTTGAGGTTGTCGATGACAAGAAAGGTAAAGAAAACTAATTCTGAACGAGGGATATGTTATTTCCAAATCGAGCGCTCAAAGATTGATTTTTTGCAACCTAAATAATGTGAAGGAATTTTATATAGAATGCCTTCTCAAGCAAGCGAATTCGCATATACTATATAAAAAGAACAAGGCTCCAACGGGAGAACACGTGAAAAGCATTGGTAAACTATGTTAGAAAAACGCGGATGTGTCTGAATACATCTCACTTCTGTTGGTTCCAATCTCTCCACAAACCAAGTCCCAAGACTCGACTCAACTCAACCCATCCCTACCCCTCTCTCACATAAACATATGTTGGCCTAAACTTTCAGTTGGGACATGGAATCGTTCATTTGAAGCTCTTGCTCTGAATTTCGAGCTCTGAGTCAATGGCTGTTGGAATTTCAGCATCCACTTCGTCCACCGCCGTAGCTTTCCTTTCCGGTCAAAGACCTTTCCTCCCTCTTAAACCCAATCGAACCCGAGTAGTCCCTTTCTCTCTCGCAATTCATCTGCGAAAACATGATCACCCCGCGAGAAACAGGAGCCCGAGAAGACTCTGCATGGTGATGAACAGAGAAGCAGGGCAAGCGCCTGCGGAGAACAAGAACCGCGTGATCGTCTCGCGTGTCCCCGAGAAGCTAGCCAGAAAACAGCTCGAAAGGCACACTTACCTCGTCGCAGCGATCATGTCGAGCCTCGGGACAAGCTCGATGGCTGCCACGTCCGTTTATTACCGGTTCTCATGGCAAATGGAGGTGATCATACATAAGATTCCAAGATCCCAAGCAAATAAGATACTCTGTTTTATTTATGCAATTATTTCGTTAGAAGGATGTTCTGAATCATGATATTCCTTTTCCTTTCCGCATAGGGTGGAGAGTTTCCAATTCTGGAAATGTTTGGGACTTTCGCTCTCTCTGTGGGGGCCGCAGTAAGTAGTTGAAACCTTCCCGTTGTTCTTTTTCTGTTGATGCAATAACTATTTTCTCTACATCAGGTGGTAAAATATGTTAGTCATTGTGCTGCAACCAAAATTCGTTTTGGTATAACAAATTCAGGTGGGTATGGAGTTTTGGGCAAGATGGGCACATAGAGAACTGTGGCATGCCTCTCTGTGGCACATGCACAAGGTGGGTCACTTTGGCCATGAGAGTACGAAATATCCAATTTGAAGTTCATTTTGAAGCAGAGTACCCTGTTTTCTTCTGTATTGAACTTGACATTCATCATGGAGCTCGCCCATTTTGTTCTTTTTTCTTTTGTTCCGTTCGGCAGTCTCACCATCGACCAAGAGAAGGTCCTTTCGAGCTCAATGATGTTTTCGTGATCATCAATGCGATTCCTGCAATGGCTCTACTCCTTTATGGATTCTTGAACGGGGGTTTGCTTCCAGGACTCTGTTTTGGTGCTGTAAGTCTCCCCATGTCACTTTCCAAGAACTTCCTTTCGCACCTGAAATTGGTTTGGCCTGTGTGGAGAGGCCATTCGACCATCCGACACATTTAGACCGACTTTGCAATATAACAAATCCGATTTATTCTGACTAGAAAAGCTGCTTTTCCTTTCTTTTCTTTTTTGTGGGTTAGTTCGAAACGGTGGACTTCGAATTTTGCAGGGTCTAGGGATTACAATGTTCGGGATGGCCTACATGTTTGTGCATGATGGATTAGTGCACCGGCGGTTCCCGGTCGGGCCGATTGCAAACGTGCCCTACTTGAGAAAAGTTGCTGCAGCTCACCAAGTAAATTCCATGAAAAATCAGAAAAAAAAAAAAAATCGATTTCTTTGTTCCTAATGAACGGTTGGATAATTTGCTTGATGCTTTCTTACGCTTTTGATTGTTATCGGTAGCTTCATCACTCGGATAAGTTCAATGGGGTGCCGTATGGACTGTTCTTGGGACCGAAGGTAGGCCCTGAGCTTTCTTTGCTTTGCTTGTTGGAGATGCAATCGAGTGAATGAAGTGATTCAAAAGCGCAAACAATCAAAGAAGTAGTAATTTTGTTACCTCTCGTTTGAGCAGGAACTAGAAGAGGTAGGAGGCAGGGAAGAGTTGGAAAAGGAGATGAAGAAGAGGATCAAGATGTCCCACGCTTCCAATAGATCGTAGCATGTATCTATTGTAATTATGTCCATAAAAGAGAAAGGAAAAATAAGAAAAGAAAAGAAAAGGAAAGCACAAAAGAATTTATGCTTCTTTTATAATTTGGGAGCTAGAAGATCATTGTCATGGCATTACTCAATAACTCGCCAACTTTCTTGGGGAGGATCCATATAGAAATTGTTGCATAGAATAAGGTGCATGTGCATCATGCATGTTTATTTTACGTGTTGATTTGACTAATGTGCCCCTTTTGGGGAAAAAAAATGAAAGAAAGACAAAAACAAACTGATGCGATTGGTCAACTACTGCTGGTCATTTATTGTGCATAATTTAATCGCCCTATGTTAACTCTAGCTACTGGACAAAAGACTTGATATCTCTTCCACGTAAATTAAATGTTTGGGAAATGCTTCCCTAACAGTACTGTCATGGACAGTACAATCTCAACCGTAGATTCACATATTATCACCGCGTATTTTACATAAAATACTTATTGATTGAGAGATCGTGTGGTAAAAAAAACTGACAGTATTGTTAGATTGTCAGGCTTGCAGCTTCCTAAGTATTTAATTATGGAAAAGGAATACCAAGACGTCATTATAGCTGATATATGTGCTACCAGTTTGACTTAGTCAATTGCTTTGTCCAAATTATACCAAATTAAGAATTTGTCAATTACTTTGGTAAATTCGATTTTATTAACACACACAAAAAAAAAAAAAGGACCAAACAGCATCCTTGACAAGTTCTTTAAGGACACTAATTAAGATCAGTAATAGTAGTAAGTGTTTTCACGTATCTCAAGAAAGTACAAAGCGCTATTAATGATCCTTGACGCTGTTAATGAGCCTTGACGAGTCTATTGAGCATACTTTTTAACATTTCTCGGCTTAATACCCAAAAAAACCTCTAATTTTAGTATTTATGACAATTATATTCAAAACTTATTTTTGTCTCATAAAAAACCTCAAACTTTTACTTTTGTCTCAATTCTACCGATTTAATACTCAAAAAACCCTCAACTTTAGCATATGTCCCAATTATATTCGAAACTTTATTTATCTCATAAAAAACCCTAAAATTTTACTTTTATCCCAATTCTACCACCGTCAGCCTTTCGTCTATAATCACCGTTACTCATCCTAAATGGCCCGAACTTACCGATGAATCTTCGAAATTTAAAAACAGTGGGTCTAGGGACAACGAGATTTTAGATCGTTCGTCCAAATATCTCCATGTCTAGCCGTTCTTTTGGCTGTTGAGTGCCGAAGAGAATACGAAACGCGTCGTCTTGAGCAATTCTGTATCTCCCAGTAATATGTAGGGAAACAAACAACAAAAGAGAAGTTCAAGGGTTTTTTCATGTCAGCTTTGCTGATGTGTAATTCATGAACGACGTGAAAATGCCTTGTAGGATTAACTAATTGTGATTATGGACGGAAGGCTAATGGTGGTAGAATTGAGACAAAAGTAAAAGTTGAAGATTTTTTATGAGACAAAAAAAAAATTTGGATATAATTGGGACATATGTTAAAGTTGAGGGTTTTTTTTTTGTACTAGGCCAGTAGAATTGGAATAAAAGTAAAAGTTTAGGGTAGAATTGGGACAAAAGTAAAAGTTTGAGGTTTTTTATGAGACAAAAAAAAGTTTTGGATATAATTGTCATAAATGCTAAAGGTAGAGGTTTTTTTGGGTATTGAGCCAACATTTCTCGGTTTAAAAATCCTTTTAAAAACATACACATTCTGACTTTTTTGCATTTTACGTTCATCTTCGAGCGAGAGAGAGAACGCGTGCGCTTGAGATTTGGATCTCTCAACAACTCTCATGAGGGAGACATATGTAAAAGATCAGATTAACTAATTTACCTTATACTCGAATCTCAAAGTATATTAATATGCAAAATTCCCATTGGATTCTATAAATAAATAAAAATGGTGTGTCGGGCTTTCGAAGGAGCAATGCGACGTCTCCAAAATACCTTCTATTAAAGAAAGACGACCAAAAAGAGGCAAAAACAAAACTATCTGGTCAAATCATAGATTTTTTATTTTATTTTTTTGGTTTAGTTCTATCCTATCCTATTCTACTATAAAAGCCACACTGCATGCGTTATATGCAGGTTGCGAAACCCTGCTCTCTCCTCACTCGTTCCCACCCCACTCTCCTTGAAGGTGGGGATTCGAACCCCTCACCCCCCTCTTCCCAAATGAGAAAAGTGGTTACTAAGGCAATTCCTCGTTAGTCGGTCAAATCATAGATTGGTAGGACCTTGGGGGGATGATTCTCAGCTCGCAAATCTTTTGACCTTTGACTTGTGACTATGAATAGTAAAGCAGATCATATGCTTTACTGAACCTTTACTTGAGGAAAGCAGGTGAAGCTACTAAATCTGTCATCACCTTCACAAAACTTCTAACTATTTGATTGATTCCCAGAAATCACAAAGACCTAATCAGCCATCAGCTGTTCGACACGACCGACTGAACCGAACCAATCTCGTCTTGAAGCATGCCACGATCCGCGAAGCGCCCAATAATATAATTCACGCAGAGATGGATCAACGATCAACCCCTTCTGGTGTCTCGTTCGTAAGAAAGCAGAAGAAGCAAATCGAAGGTCCGGCGCAAAAGACCAGAGCGTCATGGGGAACAGATGTCGCGTGCATGCGTTGTGGTTAGATTAGTTTAATGGATCATCCGATTTGGGATTCATGGACCACTAGCATTAGATTTTACGTGTTTTGGCCACGAGTGAATGTGATCTCGAGAGGAATTCGAGAAGAACACGTAGCCAAACGGAAGAGGGCGTGGTCTGGTTGTCGGAAAAGCTCAAAAGAGCGTAAGAGCTTTCGTCATTGGGCAAGGATTTTATAAAAGAACACCTGCCGACTTGCATTAAATGCAAACGCGGTAGAGATGCTAATGACACGATTATTCCTAATCTTATGTGATATTCAAATGTTTCTTTCTTCAATTAATCAGGGCTAGACACCATGCATATTATGTACGGCAGTTAATTCAATTCTAAATCTATCAATTATATCAATTTAGTCTTAAATATTTTGACGATTTACCAATTTAGTCCTAAACCTTATGAAGTTTTGCCAATTTAGACCTAAACCTTTTGAAGTTTTGTCAATTTAGTTATAAACATATATTGGAAAAAAGGACTACATTGACAAATTATCAAAAAGTTTAGAACAAAATCGGCAAATCGTCAAAAGGTTTATGACTAAATAGGCGTGATTGAAAATTTTAGGACTAAATTAGCAAATCGTCAAAAATTTTAGGATTACATTGGCACAGTTGAAAGGTTTATGACTGAATTGGTCACCGTACAATAGGTTTAGGACTTTTTGGACAATCATCCTGTTGTTTGCCTTTCTTTTAGGATTACATTGGCACAGTTGAAAGGTTCATGACTGAATTGGCCACCGTACAATAGGTTTAGGACTTTTTAGACAATCATCCTGTTGTTTGCCTTTCTTTGCGTTGGATGTGTGTATACCTGGTCAAATTGGCACTTTATAGTGTGGGGCAAAATGCCAAAAAAATCTTAAACTTATTGCAATTGTGTCAATTAGTCCTAAACTTTTTTTTTTTTTTATAGATTTAGTCTTAAACATTTTGCAATTGTGTCACTTTAGTCCATCCGACCAATTTTGACCTCTTGGCACTGACGTGGATGCCGGCCGTCCGGCGACATAATATTTTAATATTTTTTGATTTTTTGATGTGTTTATTATTTTATTTTCCCTCTTCTTCCTCCCCCGCCATGGCAAGGCTTGACCTTGCCCAGCGACGATGAGGCTCGCCCTCACTAGTGGCCAGCAAGGTCGACACCTCTGACCGATCACCGAGGTCAAGCGACTTGCTAGAGGAAGAAGAGGGAAGAAAAAGAAAAGAAAAAAAAAAGGAAAAAGGATAAATAAAAAAATCACAAAAATATTAAAGTATTATGTCATTAGATGGCCGGCCAAAATTGGCCAGGTGGACTGAATTGGCACAATTGCAAAAGGTTTAGGACTGAATCTACAAAAAAAAAGTTTATGACTAAATTGGCACAATTGCAATAGGTTTAAGACTTTTTGGCAATTTTCTCCTTTAATGTGCTTAGGACTAAATTGACACAATTGAAAGGTTTAGGATTAAATTAGCAAATCGTCAAAAAATTTTAGAACTAAATTGGTATAATTAAAACGTTTAGGACTAAATTGCCCGTCGTACAATAGGTTTGTGACTTTTTGGACAATTATGCCCTTTAACGTCCGATAACTTTGCTAAGGTTGATCATATATGTACACACACGCATGTACACTAGCTAAATATTTTCTTGGCAAAAAGATTAGTAATTGACCATTTCTACTCATTTGCCATGCTTTGAAGGAGAGGGAAGATGGACTCATTAACGCAAAGGCTTATACTTTGGAGGGGAGAATTATCAAAAAAGTCATAAATCTATTGCAATTGTACTAGTTTAGTCCTAAACAACTTTTTTGTCAATTGAGTCATAAATATTTTGCATTTGTGTCAATTTAGTCCATCCGGCCTGCACTGACATGGACGCCGGCTAACACTAATGTGACAATTTTTAATGACATTTTAATTTGTTATAATTTCTTTTATTTTCTTGTTTTTCCCTTAGACTTTAGGGACGGCTAGCCAACCCTCTCCCGAGGTCGGCGAGGGCATCCCGGCCCTAGCCTGTGGCTGGCGAAGGTAGGTCGGTAGCCCTCGCCGGTCCTAGGGAAGAAAAGAAAAGAAATAGAAAGAAGATAAAAATTAAAAAAAAATTAAAAGTTATTGAAATATTATTAAAAATTGTCCATGTCAGCGTCAACGGTTATCCACGTCTGCGTCTGCCGGCCAAAGTTGGTCGGATGGACTGAATTGATACAAATGCAAAAGGTTAGGGACTGAATTGGCACAATTGCAATAGTTTTAGTATTTTCTTGGTATTTTTCCCTACTTTGAGTATCCCGCATATTTACTTTGATTTAGACATAATACGGTGCATTGACCATGATAATTGATGAGTTGTTTGAGAAAAAAATAGCCCCCGATAGATCAATATCTAGGGGAGCTTTGTCTGAGAAAGCCATATACATCATAATTATTTAATTACGCCTAATCCCTAATTGCGTTTGCAATTCTTTTATTATTATTATTATTATTTTTTGCTCGCTCGTACGATGAAGATATAGTTCCGACAAAAGAGGCCGGGGAGAAGAAGTTATTGGAGAGACGTGTGAAGCAAAAGAAATTGAGACGTCCACGTGACTATATTAGAGATAAAGAAATAATGCGGAGGAAATTGTGTTATTTATGCATATTGCTACGTGATAGAGATAGGAATTACATTAGATATCATTGAATAATATCAGGAGATTTCTCATATCTTTCTTAATTTTTTTATGTCTCTTCGGATTATGCATTATCTCCATTGATTGGGAACAGTTGTTCCAAAAGTTTTAAACCATTTCACGTTTTGTTAATTGAGCCCATCCGATCAATTTTGGCCTGTAATTGCTAACGAGGACATCGGCGTCCTAAGTGGCACAATCGGCGCTGACGTGGACAATTTTTATAATATTATAATATTTTTTTGATTTCTTTTATTTTTTCGTTTTTCTTTGTTTTATTTTTCTTAATGTCGCCGGCGTGGGTTGCTGGACCCTCACCCGGCCTCACCCAGAATTCGGTGAGACCATCACGGCTGAGGGCAAGGTTGCTCGCCTGGGGCCGGGGAGGCTAGCCTGGCATAAACCTTCGCGGCCTCGCTAGCCACGGGTGAGGCTAGACGAGGGCTCGGCAACCCTCACCGGCTATAGTAAGAAAAGAAAAATAAAAGGAAAAGGAAAAAAAATCGAAAACATTAAAATATTATTAAAATGGTCCACGTCAGTAACGGCCGTGCCTCGTAAAATGGCCGACGTTCACGTCAGTGATTTCTGACCAAAATTGGCTGGATAGACTCAATTGGCAAAACGTGAAAAATTTTAGGACTCAATTGACAAAATTTAACAAACCAAAAAAAAAAAACTGACAAAATTTAAAGATTTAGATCTGAATTTGCAAAAGTGTAATAGGTTTAGGACGTTTTGGACAATTTTCTCCCCTTGACTATGCATATCCTCGATTGGTACTAATTGAATAAAATTGATACCGTAACTTATGACCTTAGAATGTCATTATGTAAAGTTTATAAGTATACTCATGTACCCTTCATCAATATAAACAGAAAAATGTTCAAATTACTCAATTCTTTCCTTTATATAAATTTTTTTATTTGGGATATGTTCATTGAAAGTCCTAAAACTTGTCATGAAAGTGCAATTGAGTCCTAAAACTTGTTAAAATGGTGCAATCGGGCCTTCCGTTAACTTCATCCAACTTGCTTAACGGAAAATACTGACGTGGATGTTTTTTAAGAGAAAAAGTCTAGAAATGAGCTGCACAACTTGGGGTCAAAAGCTGTCCACCAGAAATGCTTACTCCTCCGGATTTAGGGATAGACTTTTGCATGTCCTTGGGTTATCTAATTCAATTTCTCATTATTCTACGGTAAAAATTGTCTTATTATAGTTCTCTCTCTCTCTCTCTCTCTCTCTCTCTCTCTACAATGTAGATTTGTTGGAAAACAGCGGCCTGATTTGGGAACCAGTTTGTCGGATTGTTGAACATGTGAGGGGTTGGTGCAGGGCACGGAGCATACAATATCAAGTTTGTTCCCTCTGCGAAAAAAAAAAAACTGTGTGTCGATCTGTTCGACGGCTCCGACTCCAGATCATTGAACGAATCCCATCATCGAAGGAGCAACGACGGACGCCATGTTTTCCGACTTAGATGCGCGTGTGCACAGCAGCGAGAAGACAGGAGGCTTCCCCATGAAGGGCCGAGTACGTGTGACATTAATTTGTTACCTCTAGGTTCGCTAATCATCTCCATGGATCTAATCCTAATCCAACAAAATGACCCTTTTGTTCGCAATCCCATCACACGACAACCCGTCGACCCACCTCGAACTCTTACTCGGGTAGAGGCTACCGCGTACATTCCTCAAACTAGAATAGACTCGTCGATGGCCGTGTATGGAGTTAGCTGAGTGAGATGGCTAGAACTTCTTGCATCGCTACTTCCCCGGTCCTGATACTTGGTGATGTCCTACCTTCAAGAATCAATGATCGACCGTTTTAGGATTAAGACACGCGTACGGACGCTCGTATAATCTAGCCATTCATCAGCCGTGGCCAAAGTTTAGGACTCAAGAAAATCGTCTGATTAGAGTATATCAGGAAGCATTAGTTGCACGTTCTCGCAATCTCTCTCATCTTCTGATGTTGTCCGCCATGAGATGATACAGCAGCAAGCCAGCAAGTTACACAGCTCGACCAATGACCACGTGACGAACCCCTGCGGTGTATGTATTATAGGGAACGAAGCAGCTTCAGCTGTAGGGGGACAAAACCCAAAAGAAAACAAGAGAGAGATTACAAAATTTTCAATTGTCAAATTGCACGTAAAAGCAAGCTTTTGCATTATTCTAATGAGCTTGACAAGCCAAAACGAAACCCAGAAACCAGCACCAAGGATGCCTTTCCGTGGCTTCTGTTTCCCCCACCCATTGTATTGCAGCCTAGTAGTTCTTCAGGTTTTGCTGAAAAGGTTGCTGCAACTAGGCCTCTTAGTAATGGAGTCGTTCTGGTTTTTGAAGGAAAAGAAAAAGTCTTGCTCGCAATTCGCATCATGGTTAGGGAAATATTAGAATCCACCCTTCTTCTTTTTTTCTATCTCTATAGGCTAAATCGAATCCAAACTCCATATTTTACCCCTCATATTGTAATTTCATTTGACCGCTTAACAAATCAACTTTTATCAGCGAGGTAGAAAATCGAGCACGTTACTACAATGATGGGTCAGAATAAACGTTGCAATTTGTATACTTACTCCTGTTCTCATCGTATTAGTGTCGTGTCGTGTTTCTTACCATCGTGCCTTATCATGTTCGCATCGAGATATCGCCGTGCCGAGTCCAAAATTACCACCTCATTATTAGGAGACCAGCAAGGAAAACCAAAGCCAGGCCTCACGTGCTCGTGAGCAGAGACACCAATGAAACCGATGGTTTAGGTTGTGTGCCTCAGCCGAGGCCAAATGGTCTTTACAAAAATCAGCACACGACTCAAGTTGTCTGGAATGGAGATCAGTAAGTCAAAGGAATCTTGTACAGCTCGTCGTCCTCCCTGTCATGCTCCCTCAACCCCCCTCGATCTCTGAGTCTCTCGGTCTTAGGCATATCCTTTTTCTTTGCAATATAAAACCAAACCAACCCTCCCAAACTTTTCAAACACATTCACACAAAACACAAACAGCTCGAGCAAGAAAACCCATCAAATCTTTGCCTCGAGATCGCCTCGGACACCAGCACCATGAACAGCAAGGTCGGTGATGCTGCTGCACCATCAGCAATGTTGGGCAACGGGGGATGCTTCATCAGAAGCAGGCCTCTTCCCAAAAGAGGGCAGATCAAGTACCGGATCGCCGCGATGGCCTTCCATTCCATTGCCGCCGTGATTGCCAGAGCTGCTGCTTCTTCTCTGTCAAACCGCCAGCACTCTTCTAGCTGCAAGAAAGAATGCTTTAGAGAATCTTGAAAAACATTTGTCCAGGAAATGTATAGATAATGTTGATACATGTTTAGCACCCTTGTTTGTGATCTCATTGTGGATTCATTATCGAAAAGCCTTGGCAGATTCTTCTTCCGTCGTGCAATTATTTTTGGTCACATCTGCTTCTAGTTTGATCAGAGATGGACCTTTTCTTGAGAAGAATCATGTCCTGTGATACTCACCGAACTGTTCTGTCATTGAGAGAGATAGAAAAGCTTAAAAGAAAGTGAAAGCATCATCTGCAACTGAATCTGATGCAGTGTAGAATCTAATCATATACTCATCTGGAGAACCGGCCACCGTCGGACGAATTAATCGATTCGCGACTATAAAGTACTGTAAATAATCTAGGCGAAAATCGGAATACTCTCTCTTCTCCGTGACAAGAAAGTGTCTTCCATAAGAACTCAATTTTGTGAGTCAATGCACAGACTCACAGCCACCGCTCTGATCCTCATGCTCAATCTTTCTTGCCGGAATCGCAAAATTGGCGAAGAGCTAGCGGAAAGACAAAAATCAATTATTTTGTGCCCAAAAAGTATGGATTTGCTCTCCCGCTTTGATCCTCATGAATCAACTTGAATTTTGTGCAAGTCCAGAAAGGATGATTTAGCCGTATATGTACTCATCCGTAAGTTCAGATATGTAATGTTGTACAAGTCAATGTTTGAGGAATTTCTATCGGGCCCAAAATCAATTTTGGGCTTTTGGTAGTCAATGTTACATTCTACCTGGGCTCCAGCACCATTCTCAGATATGAACAATTTGGGCATTTTCATCGGAAGTTCATCTATTTCTCCAAACGTCTGTCCATCCTCTGCCTCATTCACCACATACAATCCGAACCAAGATGATGTGATGAAGATAAAAGGACAGTGATTGCAATTACTATTCATGCTGACATGATCTTCAGTATCATCAATCGTGCTCAAAGAAACACCGTTGTCTTTTTCAGATTAGGATACCGAACTCTGTATAATTTCATCTCATGTTGGGTTTTTCATTTGCTCTCGTGAAAAGTTGTGATTGCGCTCTAGAAAAAATCCTAGAGTCGAGGCTAATGAGATGAAATCGTATAACCTCTTCCTCTTCTTGACTTTCTTCATCACTAACCCAGCCAAAAGGTCTAATCAAATGAAGCAGGGCTAATTAGAAAACTACGGTTGTGGATTACGAGCTCTATAGCTCTCATCCCCTACTTCGAAAACTATGATTGGTGGAAAAAGAGAAATTCCACAACATTAAATCACCTATGACATAGCACCACGTAAGGGCCAACACTTAGGTAGCTCCTTTTTTTCGATCGGACATAGATATGGGATATTTCAGATACAAACATTAATTTCTTTTCTGCGTAGTTCTTGTCTTTTAAAAAAAAAAAAAAACTAGTTTGTCTTTCTTTTTTGTGTTTGGGTGGCTTGTACTAGCATGGATGGGGTCTGAAGAGGCAGGCTTCGAGCATATAAGGACATCTCACAAAGTCTATTGGAAGATAGTTGGGTTGGCGACATGGGACAAGTGCGACGGTACACATTCACATATATAAAGAAGATGCAACAACGTAGAGGGGGGGGCCAATGTGATGGATAAATAACCTATTTGACAACAGACCCTTAGCCGTCGTCCTCATGGTCGCGACCTCTCGAGGGTAGGGTAAGAGTCCGGGATTTAGGTTTAGGGTTGATATCTGAAATGCTAAGTTTATTGAGAATCTACAAAATTAGTATACTAAATGATGTGGCAGATTATTATTGCTGGACATTGAATATGTTTCATTTATTTAAAAGGGCCGACCTTACATATTGATGCACTTAGAGTTGGCGAACTCGAAATGGGCTGAAATTTAGTCGGTTGCATGGAAACGGGCCGCTGATCAAAACTCACTACTATGTTGTGAACGACGTCACATTTTCGCGTTTCGAAGTCGTTTTGATGAGTTTTTAGGCAATTTTTATAATTTCAGCGGCGTTTTCGTAATTTTATATTTTCTGTTTAATTAGGGTTAATACCATATAAAATGGTGTTTTTAAGATTCCGAGAGCAGACTTTTGCTATTGAATTTTGATAATCGTATTCGAGAGAACAAATTGTTCCTCTTTTCAATTTCGAATTTCTGTTTAGCCAATTTCTGTTGCGTTTCGGCATTTCATATTGTCACATCACTTAGTGTACCGATTTTGTGGATCAATCTTTGTATATTTGACATTGCTTTGAAGAAAGAAAAAGAAAACCAATTTGTCAATATATGACCAAGCTGTAATAGATGTAAATTTTGATAACAAGATATCAGTTAGACTCCAGTGAAATTTCCTAAAATGTTCCGGTTAAGCATTAGACTCCTACTTTTAAGAAGCGGTAAATTATAACCCTATCATTAGAAAGTGATACAACGATCTATCAAGATCTCGAAATCAACTGACTAAGATGGATACGGTAAATTTTGTACTTATGCGAGGATGGACCAACCTTTCCAAGTTGGCATACTTGGGTTCCACATTCGTGTTGGGATTAGTTTTCTTGCTTCTCATGATTAATTAACTTCGCGTAATTTAGGGAAATACTAAAGTAGGCAAAGGACACATTGACCTGAAATTGATGAAATCCTTTGCTCCAGCAAAACTTAGTACGCAGAAGAACTTATATGAAGGTCCACATCTCTTATGGGGTTTCGTATCTTACCGACGATGTTTCGAATGGGGACATTGCAGTGAATGAATTTAGGGGAATCAATTCGAGCTCATGGGGTTCGTGTTCCGGTCGGTCACATCGCGAAAGGATATTCATAGAGGCGGTCCCCTGGGTGTCTCTGTGCATGTGTACTGACCAAGCTCTTGGTAGGGCCGGTGCTAAGAGCTTGCGGGTTAATCGGAGCTGAGCGATCGATCTGTATTTTGATGAGTATGGTCCTGCTGGATCAGCTTCATGTGAGTGTCATTTGATCATCTACGCCCACCTACCGACTCTAGAACAGCAGAAACAATAGATAAGCCTTTCCTAATCACTACTGATTTAGAGGTTGCTTTGCCTAAAGAAAGTGTGTCGCCACCCAGGTTTATGATTTACTTCTAGTTGATTTCCAATAATTGATCGGGTGTGTTTGGGGCCGCTAGAGAGTTTCCAGCTACGAGAGCGGTCTTCTTATTTTGCGAACTCCTATACTCGATATGATGAATTCCGGCTCCTCCTTCGCTCGGGAACAACCAGGGGCTGAATCAAGCAAAGTGTGTGCACAACAAGAATAGTCTGCCACATGTCGCTTGATAATCGATCTTACAAAATCAATCTTCGTATCCTAACAATCACATAGTGGTTTATTTATCTCCAATGTCATGAGTTATATACATCGATCAAATCAAGAGCGGGTAATTTCTTATGAGCTTAACGAGGAGGGGCTTCGTTAGATATCATTCAATTTGGTTTTATCTCTTGTTATGTCTCCTCGAGTCGAAATATAAGGAGAAAAAGAACGACGAAATGTTAGGTTCTTCGCTTTGAATCTGTAGATATATATTTAGGAATGACCTAAACGCCAATGGCAGTACCTAAAATTTAATAAAACCTATCTTTTTCATGTTGCAATCAGGTGGTATTCTAAGCAAACTTTGTCACACCACACATTGTTCATTAAGCTGCTTCTCTGAAAAATGTCGGTGAGCGTAATTGCTTGGCTCCACCTACCAGATTCAGTTTCTTGCTCCTTTGCCGGTGATTTTTTGGACAAATCCAGCATAAAAAAGTTTAAAATACTAATCTTGGATATTAAACACTATGATTAAGATGGCGCGTCTATTGCTACCTTGAAACTCAAAAGAAATATCCCCCTTTTGCATTTGATTCTTGCTCCTCTTTGCTTGATAAAATTTGTCCGCATGATACAAAAAAATTAGCAATACCTACATATACATTCCCTTACGGTCATATATCGAAGTTTCTTTATACCGAACGAAAATAATAGTACGTCTTTATATTCCCGAACTCGAATATAACGTACTATGTCTATGGCTATGAAGTCGCGACAAATTAGAGAATTTTGGCAGAAAGAAAAACACGGAATCACAATTTTTTCCATATCGAGAAAGTTGTCAATGTTTTAACTGTTGATCCCCTAAAATTGTTTGTGTGGAGCAACAAATAAACACAAACTTGGAATTAAACTAAATGTTCATCCAAGCGAAATTAAAGTGCAAATACCACTTGCTCAAGCCCCAAAGCTTCCTTGCCTTATATATTGTTGAACCTCTGATTACTCCGTAAGGTATAGGGAACAAAACAAGAAAAGATTAATAAAATACTGAACCGATCATTATAGTGAAGCCTTCGTAAAGAAAGGAAGAAACATTGTGCCAAACATTCTAAGCACAGTACACATATTATGCGATGCATTTTCCTCAATGCTTTGATAACCACCTTCCGTAGCACTAGTGCGCAGCGATAAATGAAGGAGAAACATGAAATTGAAGGTTAGACATAAGATCCGCAATAAAGGAAGAACCCCACATTGCTTGGTTAAATAACGGAAATCGATTAGCCTCCGATAATTACTTTCGTTTAGTCGAATTAGTACATGGTGTCGGCACGACAAGCGGGTGTCGTCTGCTTTAGCCACGCTATCATACAAATAAGCGAGTTTGGACATTAATTTCGTGATTAAGACAAGAACCCACTGTTGAGGATGAGATTATTTTGAGGGACCCAACATGATGAACATCAATAAGCAGTTGTAGAAGAATGTTGTGGTAGAATAATCAGGAAAGGAAGATCCCACATGATCAGAAACATTAATATTCACGTGAAGTATAATAGAAAAAAACCTAGCACAAGAAGCAAAGTTCGAAACCTAGAAAAAAAAAAAAAAACCAGAAGCATATATTTATTATTCCTCCACAAAAAGAAAAAAAATTTGCAAGCTTCTTTAACCAAAGAACAAAAGGGGGTACTAAAAAAGCAACTTTTTTCCCCTTAGCCAAGGCAACAGCATAAACCGTCCAAAGTGGGACAAATCATAAAGCAAAGCAACTTATTGGCACGAAAGATCATCTTCACACGAAGGAGAGATGGATCTGAGGGACCACAACCTCAAAAAAACAAGAAAGGATCTTGATATTTTGTTCTCTAAAACACAAGAAAATGTCTTAATCTCTTTGATATCCCCCAAGACCCGAGAAACAAAATATCTAGGGCATGTGAACAAGAAGTTCAGTTGAAAAAAATCAGACACAAAACATGAATCTGCTCGAGCAAGGACAAAAATCACGAAAAATCTTGAGTATGATGTTCAATTTAATCAAGCGCGGCTCCGAAAGAGTAGGCTATCATGAGCTAAATGTTGTAATCCTTCCAATCCCATTAGAGAAAAACTCTAAACAAGATAAAAATGATAGCGAAGTTGCCAACCATATGCATGAAAATTGCAAAAAGATTCATAGCAAGCATCTAGCACCTAGCAAAAGTACGTCTCAAAATACTACTATATTTTTTTTTTTTTGCATGTATGGGGTATTCAATCTATACCTAAATATATAATTTAACACATATATCGTCATCTTTCTTGATAAAACCCCTACCAGCTAATATCCATATTGCAGAGTGAAGCAATTGTGATTTTTCTATCTCCATTCTAACCGGCCAAGTCGTGGAGCAGCTGAGCTCCCATCAAGTTCCTGTAGGGCAGGGTTTGCCCTTCACCATCCAGAAGCGAGTACTGAACCGGGTGGCAATCTTCGATGTGGTCTCGAGGGTAAAACAGCGAGCTCTGCGATACCGACGAGAACGCTAGGCTCACCCCGTGGCCCGGCCCTCCGTGCTGCTGCAGCCCCAACGTCAGCGACACGCCGCCCCCGCTCCCGTTGAAGTTCTGGTGACTGGCGTCGCCGTCGTCGCCGTACGGGGCCGCCGAGGTCGGGTGGTGGTTATAGGACGAGAAGTCGATCTCCATGCCCCCGTACGCAACGCCGACGCGCCCGAAGCCAGAGCTCTGAGGGTGCAAGTGGTGGTGGTGGTGGTTGCTCTGTGGGGTTCTTGCAGCGGCGATCTTGGAGTGGTGGTGCTGGTCGCTCTTGTCGGGGCTGGTGATGATGGAGGAGAGGCATTCAGAGTCGATCCGGACCAACTGATCTGAGGTCGGCTTTTGATCCTCGACACGCGTGGTCTCGCGGTTCTGATTATTAGGCTGGCCGTCGTCTTCGAGATCTGCGGCCCCGTCCGAGGATCCCATGTTGTCATGCTCCTTTGTTTCTTCCATGTACATCTCCTCCACCATGGGCTTCCACAGCCTCACTCTCGCATTAATAAACCAATTCGACACCTGCATTAGGAAAATAATCATCGCAAATAAATATTATAAGCGCTAGGGTTTTTGTTCTTAGGGTACACGTTAATGATGATGAAGGTGTATGTTCTCTTTCTTTTTTCTTTTAAATCTCTATCCCATTTGAGGACGTTAAAGTACTTCAGATGAAATTAAAGAGAAAGTAACACAGAACGATGTGGACGTGCCTGGCTTCTCGATAGGCCTGTTTGGCGAGCCAAAATATGCTTATCAACATCGCTTGGATACCTGCGAAAAACATCCCCCCATGAAAAAGAATCAAGATCATGGAGGAACAAGAGAGTTTGGAGAAATAGATGATCCAGAAGAGAGACTAAATATGTTTATGTTTGTGTGATTTAAATGACAAAAGAATATGTCGAATCTGAAAGATGGTTGGACACAAGCTACCAAAAGGGAATGGCATTGTTTTAGGCATGCTAATGATTGAGAACCCAAATTTACACTATACTCTCCTGCAAGTAAAGCTCGAAACTTTCACGCGTAGGTAAATCGATGGACAGATGGGTGGATGGGTGGAGGGATAGATGGAAGTACTTACGGGTGAAGAAAGTGTTCGAAGAGCCAGGCGCGGAGGACCGACACCGACCGCTCCGGCAGGCCTCTCTGCGGCCGCCAAGGGTGGTTGTCCACCATGGTCATCTGCTGGAACGCCCTCTGTTGCCTCAGGGCCTGGTCGATGATCTTCAGCCGCGGGGTCTCGCCCCTCGTCGTCCCCGGGGACACGAGATCCTTCTCCCCCATGGCCTTCTTCGTCACCTGGATCTGGCCCACGATCCCGTCCCTCAGGCACCGGAAGTGCCTCGACATGGCCTTCGAGGCCAGCGCTGAGTAGACCATCGCCGCCCCGCTCCCCGCCACCGCCTCGAAGGACGACACCACGGCCTTCATCTGATCGCAGTAGTGCCTGTATCTTCTATCCACCTATGTGGAGTCCAAGATTATTAATCAGGCAGAGATTGGGAGAAGAAATGGAGCTCTGAAAAGTTCGTTGCTGAAACTTGTTGGAGCAACATAGAACATTTATGCATATGCCATGAAAAGGAAACGGAATAGAAATTTCTGAAGTAATTAACAAAGGGAGGAAACCCCTCCAAAAGAATTGGCAGGATGTGGGTATTTAATTGGATGGCCCCTCTCAGTCGCTTAATTAGCTCAAGAATCAATCATACACACCCACCACTTAAAAAAAAGTTTCGAACTTTGCTGTGTCTCAACCTGATGAATCATGCATATCATGTGTCGTTTCATCCTTTTGCTTGTATAAGAGAGCAACTGATAAAATAAATAAAAAGAAGGAAAGAAGAAGATCCCAGAAAACACAAATGAAACCTCGTCGAGCATTGAAATCAGCTTCGTCTTCCTCTTCTGCAACTCCATGAACTCGAGTGACCCCAGAGACTGTTGCTTTGAAGACCCACTTGGTCCGCTGTTATCGCCATCTTGGTCATCCCAAGCTTTGCTTTTGTTGGGCTTTTGATGCTTTGTCAAGTCACTTTGCTTAGCCCCGAGGCAGCAAAACTCGTTCAGAAGCTCCTGAGCAGGACCCAAATACTTTGAATTCCTCAGCTGAAACTGCCCGGCTTGTTGATGCATCATCATCATCACTTGCTGTTGCTGAATATGACTCCCCAAGTTGGGCTTCCCGAAGAACCCTTCTCTCGAAGTCGAAGCAGCAAACGATCTCATGTCGCCTTGATGCTGATGATGATCACTGTGATGGCCACCGCCACTTGTGTTGGTGTGCCTCAGTTCGAAGGATTGGAGTCCGATGCTTGAAGGGTTGGCCGAGGAGAGCGAGAGCGAGAGGCCTTGGCTCGGCCTCTCGTTCCCTTCGCACGGAAAGACGCACCTTATGGAGGAATCGTCCACCACGAGCTTGTTGCTCTCTTGCCAAGCGGACGCTGAATCGTCTTGCGAAGTCGTTGCCGCGGCCGCCGCCATCAGATTCTGATCCGCCCGCGCGAAATCCGACTTGTTGAATTCGTGCCGGTAGAATTCGCTCGCCGCCGAGTCATCAAGCGCTGCCGCCGCTTTCGACGATGAAGGTCCGCTTAGGCTATTGTTGTTGGGGCTCACAGTTTTGGCGAAGAAGTTATTGCCTTTCCACAAGAGCGCGTTCGCCGCCGCGACGTGGTTCTGGGGAGGGTGATTGGGCAGACTGTCCTTGGGGAAGCCGATCATGTCCATGCCGGAGGCCAAGTTGAAGATCTCCGAGCCGGAGTCGTAGCTCGGGATTTGACTGACGAGATGGGGCTGAGTCTGGATCGCCGGGTTGTGGGAAGAAGATAAGTCCGAGTAGCAAAACCCACCGGTGCTTGAGGATGAGACCACCATGTTGCTTGATTCCTCTTCACCGCGCACGAGCATAAGCCCAAAAGAATGTTGTTTTCACCCTTTCCTCTCTCTCTCTCTCTTTTCTCTTTCCTTCTTTGTTTCCTGCTTCTTTTTCTGGGGGGGCGGGAGGGTATTGTATCAGCAAGAGTTGCCTTGGAGTTTCTGATAGCAAAAGGTTTGTCCTTTCTGCTGCTGCAACTTTTGATTTCCTCGGAAAGGTTGGGGTGGGGAGGGGGGGAAATGGGAAGAGCAAGAAACTTGCCAATATTACCAAGGAGGGGAGGGCGAGAAGGAAACAGATGTTCCAAGGAGGCGAAAGATCAAGAGAGAAGAGGAAAAATCAAGTCTTTTGGTGATTTTGATCAGGTGGATGCGGTCGAGCTTTTGATTACTGCAGCTCATACCCTCCTTCTTCTTCTTCTGATGATGATGATGATGATGAGAGAGAGAGAGAGAGAGAGAGAGAAGCGAGAGTCTTACCAGTTAAACAAGAAGTGGGGGAATTATTGGGTTTGAGATGATGATGACGGTGAGGAGAGAGGAGGAAGAAGTGGAGCTACTCTGTCGTACTGCCAAGGACCAAACATGGTATGGTGTGGGTACGCCATGAGAACTCAACCTAGGCAGGAAGAGAGAGAGAGAGAGAGAGAGAGAGAGAGAGAATTTATCAGATGCTTCAGGGTCTCAGAGATATAGAGAGAGAGAGAGGGATCAGAAGAAGATGATGATGACGACGATGATGTCCTTCCTCCATTCCTAGGCATGATCATCACACACACACACGCTCTCTCTCTCTCGTCGAGTGGGTCAATGCAAACCGCGACATAAATACATCCAAAATAGACTTCCTAGAAAACCCAAAAAAAATCACCTCATAATGCCCCCCCCCAACTCAATTATTTCAAGCCCCCAACAACATAGAAATTAAATTAAATATAAATATAAATAATAATAATAATAAAACACCCTAATCAAATCCTGTGCGTTAGGACGCATCGGGCACAGACAAGGGGATCAGGAGGAGCCTCTCAGCTTATGATTGGGGGAAGGAAGAACCACATCTTATCTTAATGTCCTTATTATTCATTCCTTTTCTTTTCTAATAATCTGTTGAAATCCCACAAAAGCCCTTTTGCGGACAAAGAGCCCACCTATACTACTACGTATGAGTAAATGGAAAAGTCGTTTTTTTTTTTCTGGGTCGCCCGAAGCATGAAATGATAAGAAATATATAATATATATATATATATATATATAGGTCACAAATCCCAAGAGAGGGTACCTAAGTAGGAGTTGTGGCAGGCTTTTTCAGATGGTTTTCAGTGGTGACTTCTTTTTGGCCATTCTCTTTCATGTGTACTATTTCTCTCTCTCTCTCTCTCTCTCTCTCGGCCCCCCCAAATTAAAAGAAACTTTCACCCACGAAGACTCAATCTCTAGAGATGGAGAGAGAGATAGAGAGAGAGAGAGAGAAATGGGTTTTTTTTTTATTACTATTTTTTTTTTGATTTTTTCAATTTTTTTTTTGGGTGGAATTATGATGGAATTTTGGGAGTGTGTGTTTGTGTGTGTGGGGGGGAGGGAAGAATGAGATGCGATTGGTGGTGTTTCACAATGTTCCCAAAATAAGGGACTGTGCATGAGAAGAGATGAGGTGGTCCAATGCTTTCTCTCCCATCTAATTCCCCCCCCATTTAATTCCCCCCTCTCTCCCATAAAAACAAGATGGGACCGCATCATCTCCTTCTTCTTTCTTCCTTCTTTTTTTTTTTTTGGGTCCTTTTCAATTTATTTTGGTGGGCATATGCCTAAAATCCACGCGCATCGCGGTGGAGTTGCATCGTCAAGATTATTTTTTCTTCTTTCTCAACATCAATTTTGTTCATAGAAATGAATGATCCTTGGAACCGATAAAGGCTCCAATGGAGGAGCTTTTTGTTTTTGTTTTTTTTTTGTGTTTTTTTTCTTCGTGGCATGAAATCTCTGAGGAGAACATCGAAAGCAATCTCGAATACAAAAGATTTTAAAAAAGAAAAAATTACGTGCTTAATTACGTAAAATGGGTTTTCAAAAAATTTTCTTGAGGAGGAAATCGATGTTAATATCCCTACATTAAAAAGATGGACGGGAGAGAGCCGAAATTTGTCGGTACGAATTCAATTCGAGAACGCAACACGACCACAAAAATGCAAACGAGACCTACTTTCTGGGAGACGCGTTGCATGCACGCGCCGACCCGAGCGAGTGAGAGCGAGGGAGGCTCTTTTGAAGAAAACATATAAATAGCGAGCTTTAATTTTTGTCCATAGGAAAGGAAGAGGAGAGGTGGTCCAAAAAAGCTTTTTAGTGTTTTTCTCCTCTCTCTCTCTCTCTCTCTCTCTCTCCCCCACGATATATGTGCAGCCCATGACGTCACCCATCCCTTGGCCTTTCTCGGCTTGTACTTTCTCGAGGGGGTGCACACTGCGCACCTGCTGCGCCCCCAATATACTAATTCTGAAAAAGAAAAAACCAAATAACCCAATGATGATGATAAAAGAGTCTGTCGGAGTCGGGTCGGGTCGATTTCGAGGCGACCCGACCCGACGAGCGAGTCCCGCACGTTCGATTGTCTTGACGTGCTCGTGCTTCGTAGGGATTGGCGATCCCCCCATGAAGCGAAAAAGAGAAATTTCATTCGTGGATTATTTCGACGGGAATCCACCCCGATCCGACGTCTCCTGCGTTTCGAGTTTTGTCAAATGGACATGCGAAAAAGGTCAGGTTGAGGTGTGGCGTCTCGTCTCGTCTTGAAGTTCGAACTTGAGCTCGAGCTCGAGGCATGATGACACGTGTGTGGATGGACGAAACCCCCGAAGCACACATCAAAGGTAAAATAAAAGTATTACGGATAGGACTAAGGTCCATATATGTTACTAACCCCTTACGTAAATCGATGAAAAATGTTGTCGCATTTCGGATCAAGCGTGATAACTAGGCGGGTACTTATATGCTTACCAGATTCGTCTCGTTATGGCAGACGTCTAATAATTCAGAGAAAACAAGCGACGAACCCCGGTACCCGTGGACTGTTTCGAATTCAAAGTTGTTCGAGCAAAACAAAGAATCCCAACGGGGCTTTCCAACGCACGCGAATAAATAACATGATTCGACGCATTTCAATCGTCGTGTCGAAATCTCACGTCTCTCGTGTAAGATGTACACGAATATATCACTCTCACCTCAGCAAAGGAAAAACCCCCAATTCGGGGTCAAATTCTCAGAAGGGGAGCCACCCATAAAAGGCGGGGTGCGATCAGGCCTGGGCTGGCATCAGCCGCAGAACACATTTCGGGGGTCGCTGATGGTTGGTTCGGGACTTGCAGTCGCAGCGCACCTCTCGGCCGTGCTGCTTCGGTCAGGTCCGTATCACGATCGCAGATCGTAGCGGGTGGGACTGCGGTGGTCCTGCAGAGAGCTTCTCTGCTCTGCCCACGGAGATGGACCATCCTACGTTGCCTACTGCCCGGCAACTACGCCCCCCTCCTCGCAGCTGGTTCTGTTCTGCCTACGGCTGATGCGGTGGCCCCCCTCCCAGGCTATGTAGTGGCAGCTTTTAGGAGGGACTGCTAGGAATTTGGGGACGAGCGCCGGGGCGGGGCGGGGCTGTATGGTACGATCTCGTTTGACGCCAGCATCTTAAAGTTCCTTCCATAAAAAAAAAAAAAAAAAATGCCCCTTGACCTAATAAGAGTTTTGTTCAGCTTTGGCTTTGAGCAATTTTCTGATGATTTTGTTTTTTCTTCTTTTCAACTTTGCCTTCTCTAAAACTTTAAAAAGTTCGATTTTATCGCACGACGGCGGCGAGATCGGATGTGACCGCCGGCGCCCCTCGTCGAGGTCGTGCGTCCTAAAAGTAAAGCAAAGAAGTTTTCACGATGCCTCGTGGCACTTTATCAATCCACATGAGTCTGAACATAGTATTTCGAAAGCACTTTAGAATTCGTTTTAAATTGGATGCGATTTTCACGATATGATATGCGAGCACGGCATATGCGTAACAGGTGATTAACAACAATAGGCATGGTTGGATGATTGATACTGCTTATACGATTGCGCATGGCATGCATAAGTTGATCCCCCCAAACCATTTAAGGGCGTATTTACAGATTCACTTATCTTGCTCACAATGGGGTCGAGTTCAATACATCTGCACAAAAACAATATATGACACCATAGAATTACGTCGGAAAGGCAAATCATGGGAATCGATTCCGTGGCTTACGAGGAGAAACTCTGGTCTGAAACTAATGCAATCCCAATTATTGATTTACGAGATCCATCCGCTTATTGAGTCTATGGTAATTAGCTAACGTTATGGATTCGATTCATGTGAATTCGAGTTTTACGACTTTTAAGCGTGCGGAGTCGCTTAATTATTGGTTGGGCCATGGGGGGATTGATTGGTGCGCCATTGTGTTGGGTGCATATATGATGGTGGTAGGGGCCAACCCCCTGAAGTGAAGGGCAGGTTTGGAGCCCTCTGTACGTGGGGCTCTCTCCCTCTCTTTGTGTGTTTGTTGTGTCTGCAAGGCGTACTTTCCTCTGATCTCTCCGGAATTATGGTCTGCCCTAGATCCTTTGTCCTTCCATCTCTTGTTTTTTTCTTCTTATCTTTTTGCAATTAATCGTATTGTTATTATTCCCATTTCTTTTCTTTACAGGGAAGAACATTCTTATTTCAACTTCCAATTTAAAAGCAAATTTTCAAGGTCGATTTACTTTTTATCGACATTCTCGATGAGGCAGCCGAATGAAACGTAACAATTATATCGCAAGGAATGCTTGAGCAACTGCTCTAAATAAATCGAATCGACTAAAGACTAGTGAAAAAAATTATAATTGAGCGTCGTATTTTGGATATAGTTGAACGAATATTTCTGGATTTAATTGGAGAAAAACCATGAAAGTCCGAACCTTTTTGCATTCATCCCAAACCAAAAAGGACTCTTGAAATTGGTCAACTGTTCTTTGGAGCAATGTCCGACGTGGTCCGTCCCAGAGCCACGCAGAGGATGTGGACAATAATATGATTCCCAGCGACTTTCTCTTTTCTTTCTGTTTTAGTTTTTGTATTTTTTTTTTTTTGTTGGGCACGACAAATGATTTTTCCAATACGAACTTTGTATTTTTCTCTCTTTGGCTTCGAATTTCGTGTTGTGAGAAGTGGAATTTGCAATTATGGAACCGATGGCGATGAATGCAGGAAGAAACGACCAATAGCACCATGGCCTAGACAGGTTGGGTGACCATCTACGTCCTCTATGATCAACTGTTACCTCAAGTTTTTATTCTCTCACATGATGAATTAAATAGACTTTTCGATCTAATAGACAAGGGTCATCGATGGTTTTTAATTAAGATGAAATGTTGACTCGAGTTCCTCGAATTCTGAGATATGCATCTTCTTTAAGAGGAGCGATGAGATTTCAAATCTAGCGCGCCCGTCTTAAAAGTACCGATATGTAGAACAATAGAGTTAGAGTTATGAACCGCTATGTTATTTGCATGTGTAAAGAGTTTATGGGAAAAAAAGTTCCACACCGGGGATGTGATGTAATGTGGGGAATGACATCCAAGAAGTCGTAAATATATTGTATGGCGGTCAATTCGATCTTAAACTTTTCGATTTGGGCGATTCAATTCTAAACCCGTTGACGATTAATTGGTCAAATTGGAAAATTTAGGACTAAATTGGCCATTGTACAATAGATTTACGTCTTTTTGGATAAGTTTCCCTATAATGTGGACAAGCTGATATCTGAGCTAACTCATAACTCAATAGCCTAAGTATTCAACTAAGACCAATTGAACTACATGTACTGATGGGCTCGAACTTTGGCTCCTTCTTAGTGATTTTCCTAAGTGAATGTCTTAGTCTTCTGCTGTGCGTCACCAATTGGGAGTATCGGAGCCTAGGTATTACGTGGCTCACTCTCCCAATGTGTATCGGCGTTTGATAAAGTATCTCAAATCATGAATCTTCCATGTGACCCGTTAATCGGGATGACGAATGTTCTCCCCCCCGACTCCCCACCAAGCTTGGCCAAGGCACAAGACAGTTGAGATGGATTCTAACGGGTGGATGTTGTCTTCTGCGAAACTTGACCCGGCCAAGGAGGAGAGTTCTTGAGCAGAGATAACGTACTGGCTAAAGCTTTTGAGTGGGTCCAATTGAATATGTCAATGGCCTCGCATTCGAGCTTGTCTCCCTTGGCAATCTCTCCTGGACGAAAGTATACCGCCCGTCCCCGACCAAGTCAAACCCATCCACACGCATTCCACCAACACTATGTAAATAGGGAAGAAATAAGAGGGCTTATATCACACCATCCCTAATGTAAAAGTAGCTAAGTGGGGAATGACAAAGATCTCTCGTGAACGGATGATACATGGAATGGTAAAAACAACAAGCTTTTTTTTTTTTTGGGTCATGGAGTCAACATTCCTCTCCATTTTCCCACCTCATGATCTCTTGTTTCCCACTATTGCGGGAGACGTCGGCATCTTTCGCAACTTGGCACTAGTCCGCTGCATAATACCACCATTTAAAGGCGGCCCACTAATTAGAAAAATGTTGCCATGGTGGCCCCCACTCTTTATTTTTTTTGGGCATAAGTAATTGTCGAAATTAGGGCATTTGTTTTCAAAGCCGTTAAGACAAGGTTGCCTCTTGCAACATCAGAATCTCCACCCGTTTCCTTCCTCTTGCTTCTTGATTGGGACTGTCCGGATGTATTGGATATGATAGGGTTTTTCCTTCCTTTCTCTGCCCGTAAACCTTACCTCATCCGAGAAGTCATGGTTTCACACCAACGGTCTTGGAATGCAGAGAGAGAGAGAGAGAGAGAGAGAGAGAGAGAGAGAGAGAGAGAATGTTTCTTTCCTAAAAACATTGAATATTGAAATTGAAAGTGAGAGAATGGATTCTAATCACCGAGGCCAAGGCGAAAAGAAAGAAGGTATTTTCTAGTTAATATATCCACTGGAACCTTAGGGTTTGATTCGGCAAATCATTGCGAATCAAACCCTAAGGTTACATGACCGGTTCTTACGAGGAAAATTTCTCGGGCTCGAGTTTGGTGTGTAACAAACATAGAGAAAGGTCAACAAGAACCCTAAAATTCAATGTATCCCGGAATCTATTTAGTCGAGATTCACTAGTAAATGTCACTTCAACTACTATTACTACTTTACTGGAATTTCTTCTTGGGTCCTTGAAGAACTTCACTATCTTCATTTTTTAGGGAAGTTAAAAAGTATGTACATAAAAAGAGAAAAGAAAGAACTGAAAGTCTTGAAGCTGGGCCAACTATACTCGAAAACAATCAAATATGCCAAAAAAGAATGAAGAAGGTTTGAGATAAATCACCAAAGTGGTGACCACAAACCTAGAAAAAGGTTCATAATAATGGGAGTGCGCGTGTATAAAGAGAGTTTTGATCCCTATAAATCAAGTGGGGTTTCTTTCTTTCTTATGAGTTTTGTATGCGAGAGAGACATATGGTCCTCCCACCGGAAAAAAAGAAGAAGATATATTGTTTAGGCTCGTTCTAAATATGATACTGTTTAAATCTCAGAATTTATTATGAGCATAAAAAAGAGATAGATCAGAAGTCTCATAGGGCTTAAAAAGATAACGACTCGAGTGATAAGAAAAAGTCACTCATGAAAAGATAAGGCTCAAACTTTCTATGAGTGATTTGATTGAGTGGAATGAGTTTAAACAATAGTAACAATATCCACTAATTAGGAATCGATGCGTCCAAGAGTACCCCACTCGGTACCGGTAAATTTCTAAGCACACAAAGTTGCATGTGACATGACCTATTTTCGTGGTCCAACTAAGCGAATTCCACATAGCATTACCTTCGACCATTGTTTGAAGTTTGAACTCTCGCCATCGTCGAAACCTAATAGTGACGCACCAATTCCTATGGATTCGTTACACTTTTCTTGGAAAATAATCAGAAAAATTAAATGCGTATTCGAAGATTTACACGTCGGCTTTAGAATGCTAATCTCGATTTTTTTGTCAAAAGTAAAGAGCTCTAGAAGATGAATTGGATCAAAATTGATTACACTGTTCTTCATCCAAAGGGTCATATCATAGGGCAAGTCCATGCACAACTTGACCGGCATGACCTCGAAGTCATTCCTCGGATGCCCATTCCATGCCTTTGACTAATCTTCCATTCCAAGTCTCTATCTCGTGTCTCGTGCAAAAAGTCTATGGTTTTGTTGGATAAAAAATTCACGCCTGGGGAAATAAATGAAAAGGCAAGGACATTTTCTTTATGAGATGTGATTAAAGATACCATAAAATTCATGCCCTAAAATTATTAATGAGACAATCATATTGTGCATTGATTTCCATTTGTTTACACCTGAAATTTATTTGTTTGTGAATTGCTAAGTACATAAATGTGAGTGAATATTTTAATATCTCCTAATATTGCGCATTATCATTTGCTTTGGGACTTTTAGGGTTTTACGATATCAGTATCAATTATTCATGTTCATGCATAGTAATAAAATTACGACACGAATAGGTTTGAAACTAAGGAAATTGTTATTCTCTCTAGTTCTATTGCACATCTACTCACCGTTTGTTTTCTTGGTCAAGAGTGACTAAAGCAACCAAGGATAACAAATAAATCTTGAGAAAATTGTTTTGGAAATCATAAATCTTATAATGAGATGCAATTAAGTCTTAACTTTTAAATAAAATGAAATCAGTCCTTTTTTAATGAACAATATGAAAAATTGCCGACTTGTCACATCGAAATTGCCCGAGCGGTATCCTTAAATTGCACTAATACAAATCTTAGGACTTAATTGCATTTTCATTATAGCTTTAGGATTTCAATTGATCAATTAAAAGGTTCAGAACTCGATCCTACTTTCGGATAAATGTTTAGATTACGATTGAACCATTTGAAAATTTGAGGACTCGAATGCATTCCATACATAAAGTTTAGATATTGTCGTGCAATTTTTCCAATAAATCTCGAAGCATGACATATATTGGATGGTGGAATAATCTTATCCCAATATTAAGATAATGAGAGAGAAAATGATTACTATTAACTATTCCATCATAGGAAGTTAGATGATCTAATCTATCTTCTTAATTAACCTAGATAATGTTTCAGTGGTTCCCCAAAGTCGGTAAACATGATTAGGGTACTCGTCTTTCATGAGACATGCTAGCCAATGTTCAAACAAAGAAAGAAGCCAAAAGAGAAAGATTAGACCACAGATCAAACCAAAAGGGCATAAATATTATCTTATGCCATAATCAATCTTTGCATCATTTTCATCTCCCTCTCCCACACGTAACATAAGTCGCCAAAAGGACTAAAAGTCAATGCAAATGACAAACAAACAATTATGTAATAAAATAATAATATGTTTTTGGATCTTTTAATCAGCTTATGGTTAATCTTGTAATTTTCCCAAACCCTTTGTTTCTCTTTCCCACTTTTTCCCCGAGTCCCCTCGAAGTGTACATACTTTGGCTGGGCCGATCTTCCAATAACGAGTTCACTAAACTTGCACGGATGCATTATAATATAATCGTTTAATTTGTCAATTACAAGAAGTTTCTTAGGAGAACTTGCAACTATTTTGATTGGATGACTAACCAAAAAAACCCTTTTGTGCAAAGAGACAAAAATCTGTTGAAAGCTACACCTTACCCTAGATGTGTGAATGTACACATAACATAGCTCAAGTTTCTCCTTATGGGGAGTGGAAGTTCAATACCGTGGTCCGAGTGGATTTAACTCAAAAGATTAAGTTAATTGAGTTACGAGCAGACTATATATATCCCTCCGACTTATTATTGTAAATATGACTCCTAGCCTGACCTACTTTCACTTAAAAAAAATCGAAGTAAGCGAGTTGCGAGCAAATTAATTACATTCATCATTTCGATAATTCTAATTATTCGAGGTCAATATATCTCATTAGTGTTTTCACACCCTCTGAATAAGGCTTGGCTCAAAAACCCTAATTATCGTGAGAATAATTTCGCAAATACACACACGTGTGCGTATGTGTATGTGTGCGTGAATATGCTCTCTTTCTTGTTCTGTCCGTCATTTGCGATTGTCAAGAGCTGACAATAAAAACAAACTGCCACATACTCGAGTTTTAGCCGAAGCTGCTCCTCGGGGCCGTATCGATTGGTTTATTCCTCATGTGGAGATTCCTATATGGGATTATCTAATTTGGTGAAACATAAAGATGAAACAGAGGTTTTAAATCACTTTGCAATTCAAGATTCCTCCCCGTGCATGAATTGACAACTATACCAAATTGGGCTTGCGAATTTCGAATTTCGGCTTTCCTCATTGCGATTTGAACTTTTCGAATTCTAACAGGGTCAAAAGCTTATAAGGTGGCGTAATTGGTGTGGTCGAATATCGCAGAATAATACGGGTCGCTAAGTGCTTGACAAAAACTTTTAAAGGTATAAAATAGGCAAATTAATAATTTGAGTCGGCTAATCCATCCCTTTCATCAAAGTGGTCCTTATTCGTTGAGTGACAAATTAGAGAAATTTTTTGGCCTTTAAATTTAGATATCTGGAGAGCAATATCTGCGGAAAAATTACCAAAAAAGTCATAAACCTATTGCAATTGTGCCAATTCAGTTATAAACCAATATTTTTTTGAAATTTTTTTTTATCTTTATCTTTTCTTTTTCTTCCCCTTCCCTCTTCATCCTCCAGCGGCCTTGCCTAGCAACGACGAGGTCGAGCCTCGCCGGCCATCCCTCTGGCTGGTCGTCGAGGTCCGGCGACTGGCTGGAGGAAGAAAAGGGAAGGGGAAGACAAAAAAAGAAAAAGAAAATAAAAATTCAAAATTCAAAAAATATTGAAATACTATGTCCTCGGCCGGCCATCTATGAATTCGGAATGCTTAGATTTTAGAAACTGCGAAAGTATGTCCTAAGCGCTACCCAACAACATTTTGGAATATTGACAAAAGAAACAATAACATTTGTGCTTTCAATTTTACTCAAAAGGAGAAGCTGTGAATCACAGCTTTGATTGACCATAGCGACTCATCTTGAATAGGGGATCGTCTGTGTGTTCTTACGGAAATTGATCGAATCGGAAAAATTCACCGCGTTTGAAAAAAGTCAAAGCTCTTCCCTTTGAAGCCAAAATGCGGCAACAAAAGATCACAACCCCACCCTAATTAGGCCCTAATTAGGCTCCAGTGGAAGGGCGATTTGAATAATCTGGTCATCTTCCTTCATTTCAACACCTAGAGAAACAGGTAAGTCTTACGGATGAGCCAACAACATCCCAAAAGAGGTAAAAAAAAAATGGAGATTTTCTAGTAAAAGGCATCATCAAAATAGGTTGTTTCTACGCACGAATAGCCTCTGGTCAGCATTCATACTGCTCCTCGTTAGCGACGACATTATTAAAGTTAGACCCTTTGTCTTAGGCGGTCCAACATGCCGCTAGAGATTAATTTCTTCATTAAGGTCAATAATTGCTACTCCCATAGTCATGCCAAGAACTTAATTATGCCCTCCAATGGAAAAATAACGAGGACAAATAAATTTCCTTTTTTTTTTTCGATGGATCGATTACAACGAGCTTTGACTTTCACGTGTGAAATAATTCTGAAAAGCTTAGGACCAAAAAGGCAGGGGGTTTCGATTGGTTAGAAGAAGGACCATGCTTAAAAGCCAGCAAAACCTATGTTATGCTTTCTAATCCCCCTCCCAAGGTTTCACATTCAAAGTCCATTATCAGATTAATTATGGTCGCGGTCGGAGTCTAAATCATGCTCGCTCAACCACCGACTGAACTTTTCTTGGGGACGTAATGTTTAGGGTTCTTCTCCAATTAGGAGTCAAGTTTCGTGGATTTGGTATGTGCCAACGAGAAAGTTTTCTCAACTCAAAAAAGTCTAGGCTTGGCTTTTTTTTCCCCCACCTTTGTGTAGGGCTTGAGCTTCCAAGGCGAAGATTTGGCAACAAAACCCTAATAAGTTCCTGCCAACTATCACCAAATCGAAAGGGTTGTTTACATGCGCCGCGTGTACCTGATACACGCGGTGAATGCTCGGAATAGGTTAATTAGGTCTGGATTGTGCCGACAGAGAGTCAAATCGTGAGTCTTTGAACTCGATAAACGTACTTGATTTTGACTTTTTAAGCGCTTATGTGCGTTGCGCAAACATCCTGTCGGTGCATAATGCATGCAATTGTGGTACTGAATTTAGAGCCATCTAATATTATCTTGGACTTTGGCCCAAATGTAGCCATACAATTTTTATGTGCAAGGCATCTAGAGTGACTTGGTCTAAACCTCATCCTTAATCAAGTCTAGCTTTTGGTCCCTATGAATCGGGTCGGTCCTTTTGGAGCTTGCTAGCTTGTGATGGACTTGAGGCCCACTGAACTTTGATGTGGTTAGAACGGTTTGATGAGCTCGAATGTTGGGCTTATCCATGGCCCAATCGGACTTAATGGGCATTTGAACAAGTGTAGTATTTTGTCATTAAGCTCTTCGTTCCCAACCATTACTAGCCTTATGGGCCTATAAAGCACTCTAATCTTTTTGTCCATATAAATCTCTTTAAATTGGATCAATTGGGCCTGTGAAATCTCATCTCAGATGACCTGAAAAGAGCAAACTTTGGTATGTGATCGTACCAATCCTCGGCCCACAAAGCATGCCACCTTTTTTTTAATGCATTTAACCCGCTGACCCTCCACGAGTCTTCATAAGACAATTGTCATTGCTTATGGACCCACCTTTTGTTAGGATTAGGCGCACAAACACGACGAAGTAAAGCGTAAAACGAGAAAAAGAAATCGACACAAAGTTTATCCTGGTTCACCCTTAAACTAGGGTTACGTCTAGCAGAGAATTCCACTATAATTAGTACCTCGCACATCTCGTTACATCAATCAATTACAAGCGAAAAATAGTATATATAGCAGTAACTATTTATGGGCCCAAGCCCAAACTACCAATGAAAAAATATAAGTCAAACTATAAAAACCCTCTGGCGGCTCGGGGGCGTTGCTCCTGCTATGCTGTTGAGAAAACCTTCTTTTAGAATATTTTGATTCTGACAAAACTATCATTCTCTTTGAAAGAATCTGTTTAATGACCATGAATATTTTATTGCAAGGTGAACATGTGAACAAATGCTCATATTGATCCAAACCTGACGATCAGACTCAAGTGGTAGTTGTCATATATTTGCTTCTGAAGTTATTCAGATGGAGATTGTTACTGCCTCTGAAGACTTGTTATTTTGAAGATTTATGTGACGCGTCGGCAAGGATTTTATTAGAGCTCATCGTCACTATTCAAGTCTGTTCAGATTCAGAGAGTCTTATTTCAACATGCTGCTTCTGAATATTGTTCAGATCCTGCATTATATTTTTGACAGATTCTGAATACCCACGTATGGTAGGTTTCCGATAATGGCGGTATCTTTTATGGAAGTTTGTAATCTTTGATTGACAAGATTATTTTCCAATAAGATCAGGAGAATATCTTCAATTGGATATTACCTTCCAAAAATAATATATCTTGGAGCTTTGAATTAACTCTACTTATGGAAACTGAGGATATAGTTGTATGGCCGATTGAATCTGAAGGGTTCATACTCACTTCAACGGCTACCAAATCTTCATAGATACAGTCTCGTTCAATCAAGATTGATGACGTCCAATCAGTGATTGAAGAGCGATCCTTTGAAGACCTATCCATCGGCTAGTTTGGGGGTGAAGGAGTATAAAAGGGAGGTCCATGGTGGTGCTGATTAAAGAGATCAGAACAAAAAATTTCAAAGTGCTGAGTTGTTCAGATTCACAGATTCTTGTTCTCGAGAGCTTAAAAGTTATATCTTTGAGAGGTTCTTGTAAGAGTGATTAAGAGTGATATCTCTTGTAACATTCATTGATTCATATAGTGGAATCCAGTCAATCGGCTGTCATCGTAGGAGAGTGGACGTAGGCTTGCTAAGCCGAACCACTATAAACATTGCATGCAATTCTCTCTTACCCTAAACTCCTCTTGCTATGTTTAGTTTATCTGCACATTATTTTATTGATCTTATTCAGTTTGTGTTTTGGAAGTGTTAAATTTCGCATTAAGTTTCACAACTATTCAGAATCACCTATTCACCCCCCCTCTAGGTGATATTGCTAGATACAACAATTGGTATCAAAGCAAGGTTCCTCGTTATATTGAAGTGTTTTACTTCTGAGTTAACAATATACTATGTCTAGCAACAATTTCTCAGGAACATGTGACTCACATTATGGCAACAAACCACCATACTTTGACGGAAAAGATTATAATATGTGGTGCAACAAAATAAAGTGGTTCTTCAAGGCATCAGATGATCTGATGTGGGATGTTGTCGTCAATGGAGTAGTTCCTGGTGTCACGACAACTCCTTCGACTGGAAATGAAACAAATAACAACACCAATGCTACAGCAACACTATCAGACGCTGAAAGAACAAAAAGACAAGGACTCGATTTCAAAGCTGTATACACACTTTCCTGTGCACTATCAACTCCTTTATATAATCGTGTTGTAGAAGAAGAATCAGCAAAAGTTATATGGGACAGACTTCCTGTCACATATCAAGGAATTGACAGAGTAAAAAAAACTAATCTCAGCATTCTGCTAAGTGATTGCGAAGCCTTCAAGATGAAGCCCAATGAGTCAATTGCTGAAATGATCGACAGGTTTCAAATACTAGTAAGTGGTCTTGCAAGGCAAGGTGCTCCTGTAACTGAACCGATTCAAATCAGAAAGATCCTTCGAGGACTTACAGACGACTAGAATTACTTCAAGCCATTAATATAGAAATGTCAAACAATCAAACCTCTATCCATTGATGAGCTCGTCGAAACCTTGCAGTAATATAAGACTGAACGTGCCAATAAAACAAGAGATTCAAACGGTAAGAAATCTATTGCTTTAAAATCTGAAATTGATTTTGAAGTGCTAGATTCAGAAGATGAAGACGATGAAGAGCTTGCACTAATGGTGAAGAAATTCAGAAAGATGGCTCGAAAAGGGAGAAACTTCAAAAGGAAGAGATCATTCAAACAGTATGATCAGAAATAGTCAAGCAGTGATAAACAAGAGAGCAAAGATGTAGTATGCTTTCACTGCAAGAAGATTGGACATATCAAGCCAAAATGTATGCTTCTGAAGAAGGACAAAGTCGAGTACAAGAAATACAAAAAGGCATTAAAAGCAGAAACTCTGAGTGACTCCGAAGATAGTGAGGATGACTATGAGAACATATGCCTCATGGCAAAGTTGGATTCAAAATCAGACTCAGATTCAGATGTTGAGGTATGTCCTTCTTAAATACTAGATGAAGTTTCTGAATACATTGAAGAGTTATGAATGAACTATGAAGAAGCTCTAAAAAAAGGTTTCAGTTTTAAAAATGGGGTTTCCTCTTTGAAACAACAAGATGTTTCTCAAAAAGACAAGATTGAGATTTTACAAAGGGAATTTCATCAAATCAAGAAAAATCGTAATTTGATTTTGAAAGAAAATGATTCTTTGAAAACTGAGATTGAAAATATTTCAAAGAGATTTTCTCAAAGTTCAAAAAAATTGAAAAATATTATTTCCAAACAAGTTCCATATGGTGACAAGTCTGGTCTTCGTTTCAAAAAGGAAAATAATTTCAAAAACAAATGATGGGTTTTCGCATAAACTTTCGAAATCTGCATATCAACGGCAATTTTACAAACAGTTTACAAAATCTTTTTATCCATTGCATTGTGTAAACTATGGTATTAGAAATCATGTTAGAAATAATTGCATGATAGTATGGAGACCTATTAATAGAAAGATATCAATTGTGACTAACTTAGATGGACCAAAGACGATTTGAGTACCAAAGAAACAATGAGTTACTTTCTACTTGTAGGTACCAAGGAAGAAAAAGGACAAATGGTTTCTGAACAGTAGATGCTCAAGCCATATGACTAGTGATCCAAAAAAATTTATTCAACTATCAAAATACAATAGTAGAAGTGTGTCGTTTCGTGGAAAGAACAAATGCAAAGTAGTTGGCCAAGGGACTGTAAAAATTGAAAATCTTACGATCAACGACGTCTCTTTAGTCAAAAGACTAAAATACAATTTGATCTCACTGCTTCACATGGACATTTTTGGACCAAATAGAACACTAAGTCTTGGAGGTAAGAAATACTGCCTTGTTATAGTTGATGATTACTCAAGATTTACATGATTTTTATTTCTTGTGCACAAAGACGTTGCCTTCTCCTCTTTTTCAAAATTTTCCAAACAAGTTCAGAATGAGAAAGGCTATACTATTTCCTACATCAAAATTGATCATGGGGGAGAGTTTGAAAACCAATATTTTTCTGAGTTTTGTGGAATTCAGCATAATTTTTCTTCTTCTTACACACCTCAACAAAATGGGGTAGTGAAAAGGAAAAATTATTCTCTAAAAGAAATGGCGAGAATTCTCTTAATTGAAAGTAAAATTGCATCGTACTTTTGGGTAGAAGCTGTGTAAATAGCTTGTTATATTTTAAACCGTGTTTCATTAAGACCAATTCTTGAGAAAACCCCATATGAGCTCTTTAAGGAAAGAAAACCAAATCTTGCATACTTCCAAGTATTTGGTTGCAAATGTTTCATTCTGAAGAATGCTAATGATCGAGTTGGTAAGTTTGATGAGAAGTCAGATGAAGGGATATTCTTAGGGTATTCAACATCGAGCAAAGCATACCGAGTCTATAACAAAAACTCTTGGATTGTTGAAGAATCAATGAATGTCAAATTTGATGAGAATATTCAGAAACAAAGTGATCAATCTGAACAAGCTCAAGTTTTCTCACTCCCTCAAAGTTTAGAACCGGTTGAAAACCCTGAAGAGAATCATGCTTCTGAAGAAGTTCAGAATCAAAAAACAAGTCAACAATCTACAGAAGAACTAGAGGAGATATAGTCTGAATCTAAAGATCCAAATGATGCCCAAGACGAGAGATTCAACAGGAGCTGGAAACATAAATCCAGTCATCCCAAGGAACTTATAATGGAAAGCTTGGATGAAGGAATAAAAATCAGATCAAGATTCAAGAAAGCGATGAGTAACATAGCACTTATTTCTAAAATTGAACCGAAAGGGATTGAAGAAGCTCTTGCTGATGAAAACTGGATCAACGCAATGCAAGAAGGACTTCATCAATTTAAAATCAATGATATCTGGGAACTGGCATCAAGACCCAAGAATCGTCTTGTAATAGGAACAAAATTGGTATTTAGAAACAAGCTAGATAACAAAGGGAAAGTCATCAGAAACAAAGCAAGATTAGTGGTAAAAGGATATTCTCAAGAAGAAGGAATAGGCTACGACGAAACCTACGCGTCGGTTGCCAAGTTAGAAGCCATAAGGCTACTTCTTGCTTATGCTTGTTACAATGACTTTAAACTTTTTCAAATGGACGTAAAAAGCGCGTTCTTAAACGGATATATCAAAGAAGAAGTTTATGTTGAACAACCTTATGGATTTGAAGAACCAAGAGGAAAAGATCTCATCTATAACCTGAAGAAAACTTTATATGGCTTAAAGGTTAAGTAGCTTTCTATTTGAACAAAAATTTATTAAAGGTAATATTGACACTACTTTCTTCATTCAGAAGCAGGGTAAGGACATTCTTCTTATTCAGATTTACGTTGATGTTATTATTTTTGGTTCCTCTAACGAACTTTTGTGCAAGAATTTTTCAAAAGTAATGCAGGACGAGTTCGAAATGAGCATGATGGGAGAACTAAGATTCTTCCTTGGACTTCAGATACACCAGACAAAGAAAGGAATTTTTATCCACCAGGAGAAATATGCACTGGAAATTGTCAAGAAGTTTGGTTTGGAAAATTGCAAGAAGACAGAAACTCCTATGTTTCATTCTTCCAAACTTGATAAAGATGAATAGGGAAAGGAAGTTGATCCTAAGCTTTATCGCAGCATGATTGGCTCACTTCTTTATCTCACAGCTTTTAGACTTGATATATTATATAGTGTCTGCTTATGTGTGAGATTTCAATCTAGCCCAAGAGAATTGCATCTTTCAGCCATCAAAAGAATCATCAAGTATATTGGGACATATCCCAAATATGACTTATGGTATTCTAAAGAATCTGATTTCATTCTGAGGAAATATTCAGATGCAAATCTCACAGGATGCAAGATTGATAGGAAAAGCACTTCTGGAACCTGTCAACTTATGGGAAATATGCTTATTTCTTGGTACTCCAAAAAGAAAAGCACAGTTGTTCTCAGTACAGCAGATGCAGAATACGTATCTCTAAGATGTTGTTGTGCTCAGATTCTATGGTTAAAACAACAACTGAGAGATTATGAAGTTGAAGATTCTAATGTGGAGATCAGATGTGACAATACAAGCGCCATAAATCTAATCAAGAATCCTATTCTTCACTCAAGGGCGAAGCACATCGAGATCAAACATCATTTTATTCTCGATCGTGTTTAGAATGGATATGTCCACATTCAGTATGTTGATACGAAGAATCAACTTACAGATATATTCACTAAACCTCTTGATAAAGAGACTTTCAACTTTATTCGAAACGAATTAGCTATTACTAATCCTTTATCTTAAGATGTATTAAGAACAATTTATCTGCAAAAGTTTAGAAGCACAAATGCTTAGAAGCAAAGTTTAGAAGCAAATCTGCAGAGCCTACGTTCAGAAACACAATTCTTAGAACTTTCGTTTAGAAGCAAAGGTTAGTTATTCGTACTCCACTCAAATTACGAAATTCATGGAAATGCAAGGATTTAAGGTATGTTTTCTAACTTCTAAATATATAGTCTGTTGATTGATTATTATATTATATTGTCTTTGAATTACTTTCTTCGGATTTTATTCTAAATTGATTTTATTTCCAAAGATAACCATTTTACAGTTTTTCAAATTTTTGAAAGAACACGAACCGTCACCTTCTTTAGAACCTCTATTTATACTAAAATCACACACTCTCTCTTTACAAACCCTAAAACGCATAAATCTTTTCTTAAGAATACTCTCATCTCTCTCACTCGTTTTCTCGAAATCCTTCTCTCGTTTTCTATAAATTTCCAACTTCTTCATCCATGGCTTCGAAATCATCCTCCTCCTTGAAGAAAGGTGTATAGGAAAGTGTTGAGCGAAGAAGGCAATCGTCAAGGTTGACGAAGGGAAACAGAGTTCGCGACACTAATCCAATTAATGTGTCTGGGTCGGAACGCGAAGACGAAAAGAGAGATTGCTCAAAGGAAATCAGGTTTGTCTCAGATTGAGTTTGTCGAAAAAGTTGCTCTGGCTCTCTTTATCAAACCCCTGTATGATTCTCTTAAGGAACAAGAATCTAGTAATGGTACGGTTAAGTTGCTGATGGATATACATAAGTTTGTTGGTGAGAAAGATTTTCTTGCTATCTTAGAACTTCCATTGCAAATTGTAACACCGATTGCCTCTGTTGTTCTTGAAAGTGTTTCTCAAAAAGGGTAAGAGAAAGTTGTGTCGTTTGGAGTATGGAAACCTAAAAAGACATCGACAAAGGGAATTATCATTAAGGATAGAGTAGAAGAGGAAAGTGACACTGAAACCAGAGGAAGACCCGATGTGATGATGATGTAATAGTGAAAGACTTTAAGAGGATTCGAGGTGTTATAAGGGACAAGAGTTTTAAGGATAAATTGTTCCTAAGTCAGAAGTATCTTGATAAGTATGAGTCTATGAAGGAAAGAGGTCTTATACCCCACGAGGTATTTAACTTAAAGTATTTTGATAGGGTTAGTATCCCTATAAGGAAACACCTAGAACAGATGAAGCTAAGAGATTTTGCAACTGCAAGAAGGTCAATTTTTCTAGATTTGGTGGCCTATTTTATTCAACTCTGTGCTTCAATGATTTCGATTCATTATTTTATACTATTGGAGGTGTTCAATATCATTTGCATATCAGAGAGCTTGCAAATTTGATGGGTGTCGAGGAAATGAATTTTGTACCCATTGATATACAACCTGATGCTGCCTACAGTTTTCTGACGGGAAAAGACAATTATTCTAGAGACTCAAAAGCACATATTACTTACAATGATTTCCCACTGAAGCACATTGTAATGCACAAAGTTGTAATCGAATGTCTAAGATCCAAGACTGCTTCAAAAATAGATATTTCTAAGTATGAAGCCAAGTTGATGTGGGTCTGCTGACTGGGTATAAATTCTCTCTAGCTCACACTGTCCTTCTCCACACGTATAGAACTATATAGAAGACGAAAGGATAACTACCCTACGCATGGTTAGTCTCTCGAATTATGTTCTTTCGCAACATCAAAATCCCTACTAAGCTTCTTCAGAATGAGACTCAAGTCATGGTTACTGGAGAATCCATGATTCAAAAAATGGGATTTAAACTAATTGCTGGAGGATAGTTGAACAAAAATAGAGAAGTTGTCCAGATTGAACTGGAGGAGAAAAATGTAGAGATTGAAAGATCAGCCAAGAGAAGGAAGATTGCTGCAAACAAGGGAAGAGTAGTTGAATCCTCAGAGGAAGAGGATCTTGAAGAAGAGGAAGTTGAATCAAAAGACTCAGAATCTGAAGGCACTCCATCAGTTTCATCTGCAGATATCTCTAGAGCTCATACAGATGATGTTGATAGTACTGATAAGGGAGAAGCAGATATTACTGGAGATGCTGGGAAATCACTTAAGCAGGAGGATCATAATGACAAAGAAGAGGACCTTCATAAGACTCGTGATGATGAGGAAAGAAAAGATGTTGCAGATGGAGAGAATTCTGTAGAGAAAAGACAGGAAGAGCATGATCAGGAACAGCATCATGAGTTATGGGATGCTCAAAGAAATGAGCTAGAACATGCAACAAATGTTGATGAGCCTATTCCAAGTCCAAAGGTGTTTGAAGATAACTTGCAGGTTGATAAGGCAAAAGAATTTCTGATTGTAGGTATGGAAGTTGCCACTGTGATTCCTTCTCAGTCAGCAAAGATTCAAGGAAAGAAGAAAGATGAATCTGAAGCCTTAACAGATGTTCAGAGGTAGAATGAATCTATTGCTCAGATGGAGCAAACTGCTGATCAGAGTATGCAACGCACTGAAGATGATGCAAATACTCAGGGGGAGCAAACTTTGCTGAAGGAATCTGCTGTTGTTGGAGAAGAAATCTCGAAAGAGAAGGAACCAATTGTAGTTGAGCCTGGAAAAGAACTTTCAGATGCAAACCTTGCTCAGATTCAGGGGGGAGATTGATCTACAACGAGTCTTGGATTTCTCTGACAAAGGAAAGGCACTAGCTGTAGCATCCTGAAAACTAGCTCCTTAAATTAATAACTCTTGGACTGTAATGCTCGATCATTACCGTAACGGGTTGTAATTTGAAACAAATACAACCTTTTACATAATTATCCTTTTCGAAAATTATCATTCGATATCGTTGAAGGAAAGTTTATGGACGAAGAGGTAGTCAGCCACTTAATTATTCCTAAATGATTAAGGAATAAACGAAATGGATTAGAAAGCTGATCCATTGTGAGGTATGCTCGCAATAAATTATAGCGGATTCAGTCGAAGTCCATTTCTGTTTTATGAAAGTCCCTTGGGATGCATCACGAAATGTATTTCGCAATAAGTTATAACAGGTTTAGTCAACCCGATAGTGTGCGACGTCATACCTTATTGGACCATCGATTGGTCGAGAGTTCCATCTTGGAAAGTTTTGTTCATGTTAACACCAACACCGACAATTCCGAATCCCAATTGGATCCAATGTGGCGTGGTGGATTAGTCGAATCCGAGGGTAAATATTTTCTAGAAATTGAACGCCAAGCTAGTGCCACATCAAGCAGACATATGTAGACCACGGCCGAGTAATGTTGTGAAACATTGAGGTGCACTAGGTGGGCGGCAAATTGGAGAGTCAGTCACAAAAAATTGAAGGGGTGGAGGTGCCGTGCATAGGGAAGAGAAAGAGATAGTGGACATGAGAAGCTTGACATGTGGCGAGTTGCTTCTTCCATGGGCCATGTTCAGCTCATCATGAGCTTGGGGAAAGCAAGACCCCATCATTTCCTTCTTCTTCTTCTTCTTCTTCTTCTTCTTCCACTTTGGTTAATCCGCGCGAACAAGAGAAAGGGAGAGGGAGTCGCAAGTGAGAGGGAAGAGAAGGGAGAGGAGCAGCGGCAGAAGCTTGAGGAAGCTCGCGGTCCAGCTCGTGACACCACCCTCGACCGCTCATCCTTCGGAGACCCAGCCGCTGTACCTTCACCGTAGTCGACCAAGGCGAGTAAATCCTCTTTCTCGCACCCTCTCTCGCTCCATTGTGTCTGTTTAGCTAGGGGAAAATTTCGGGTAAACTGTGGTTGGGTGAATGAACCGTAGATGAGGTAGATCAAGGGCAAAACTAGTTGAAGCAATTGCGGTAAATCAAAGCTGTGGGGGGCTAGCTTGTAATCAAAACTCCAAACCGTGTGCCTATTCATTGTGTAGCTGATTTTCAGCATGCTGAGTTAGGGAGTTTAAATATTTGAACATGGAATATATGATCAGTTATATGACTCTCTAGTTAAGCGGATCGTTAGATTGGTCTATATTGTACGAGGTACTGAGTATAAAATTGTTCATACTTGAATTGCTCGACTGAAATATTTGATTCATGAACTATTAGTATGGCATGTTCGCATGTACATGAATTGCACGACATGTCGTGCATTCGGTGAAAGGGGATACCTTGGTGGGTGGCGCCAAGGGGACCTCGTGGTGTATAACACGAAGCCTCGGAATGAGGAACTCATTGCGAAAATTGCTATGAGGGTCGGCGAAAATTGCCAGTGAAAATGAAATACTCATGGTGGAAATTTGCCATGAGGGTCGGCGGAAATTGCCGGTGAACATATTGATGTACGAGTCGAAAATTAACGCGGGAACGGAGGTGACAAGTGGTACATATGGGAGACATGCATGCATTCATTTGCATCATACACATTTCGATCATGTCTTTAATATATGTATGTAGACTGTCCTATGGAGGATTCGGTCTATGAATCGTTTAATACGCTAGAAATGGACTCGAACAGTATGGTGAATCGAGCGAGCGTTCGAGTGACTAAATTTGCTCGATAAGGTAACTTGCACTGATGGTATTGTGGCTTTTAGATTGACAGATATGGGCTCCATCCCGATTTCGCCTGGCTCCCGTTACAGTCTGCCCATTAAGCTAGTGACATAGACGCAAGACTTCGAGGTACCCAACAGTCATGAGATCTCCTTCACTCGAGTCGTGGCGACCCTCAAGGTCGATGTTAGGGTCGGCATTGCCCCAGTGGAGTATCGCTTCGTGTCCATCATCCTGGCGATTGATGGACAACGCGAGGTCCCATCCCCCATGACTTCTTCGACGACGACGAAGATGGTGGCGCAGACGGTGGGGCATCCGGAGGAGGGACGGCCGAGGCAGCGACCTAAGTAGGGACCGGGATGGATGTGAGCAGCATTTTTTTGGAGGTCCGTGAATCCTGGAGTTGGAGTCTCGCATCATTTTGACCACTAGACGGGTAGGAGATGTTTGATTGTACATAGTTGGGACTAGGTGATTCCCAGGATGATATCTCCGTGTTGACGGTAACCTAACCGACTAATGTGGTTGTTTGTACTTGTGTGTGTAAATATTTGGTAATGACATGGTGGTCCCTACTTTATGTTAGTAGCTTGCCGAGTTCTAAATTATTTTGTGAATGAGCCTTCCGCTGCATGAGAATAATTATTAAACTAATGTCGCTAATTAGATGTGACAATCTGGGACGTCACGACTCTGGCGGTGGCACCGGAGCGGGGGGTGCTACACCAACAGTTGAGTAAGGCACAAGTACAACTCCTATTAGAAAGTTATCACTAGCAGAAACTTTGAATGCTTTCATTGGAGAACTACTAGACACGAAATCTTCTCAAAGTAATGTTCAGAAGGACATGGAGAAATTTCAGACGGAAGTACTTTAGATGATGGATGCTTTAGAAAGCAAGGTTTTAAAGAAGTTGAACACATTCCAAGATATGCTCGATAAGTATTGTCGCCTTTTCTGCTCTGATATGGTCAGTTTGGGAACTTATACGTTGATACGAGATGACAGAATTACTCGAGAGTTTCCACATCTACAGGCCCTTAGAGATTACATTCTTACTGTTGACAGAGATAATCCAATTCAGCCTGAAGAAGATGCACAGGAGGGTGACAAAGAGCCAACGGATGTTCCTTCTTCTTCAACGAAACTACCTCCACCTCTGTCTATTTGAAATTAATTTTCAAAAAGCTTGTGTTGGATTTGTGTTTTGTTTTATATCGAACATCTATGGTTTGTCGTGACTAATTCTATCACGTCCTTACTATGGGCTAATAGTTCTGCTTAAATGAAATTTGGTTTGTATGCTATTATGTTGTTTATCCCTCTTGCTGATGACAAAAAGGGGGATAAGTATCCAATATTATCTTTGCAGAACTGCAGGTCTATAGTTTACATACACTTATGGAGGAGCATATGATATGGTGAAGTATCTTAAGGATTCACTTGAGGAATTATCTCTGATACTTACGTCTACACGAAGTGATATTTGAACGACCTTACTCGGTGATATCTTTTACAAATCTATACCTTGGTTCAGATGCACATTTTTTTAAAAAGATTCACATGGCACGAATATTTATATTTTTGTGAAATCTTTTCTGTGCTTATATTTCTATTCAAATACTTTACAAAATTTAATTTTATTGAGGAAGTTTTTTCATCATCAAAAGGGGGAGATTGTTGAGAAAATCTTCATTCTGAATATTTTGATTCTGACAAAACTATCCTTCTCTTTGAAAGAATCTGTTTAATGACCATGAATATTTTATTGCAAGGTGAACATGTGAACAAAAGCTCATATTGATCCAAACCTGACGATCAGACTCAAGTGGTAGTTGTTATATATTTGCTTCTGAAGTTATTTAGATGGAGATTGTTACTGCCTCTGAAGACTTGTTGTTTTGAAGATTTATGTGACGCGTTAGCAAGGACTTTATTGGAACTTAGAGTCACTATTCAAGTCTGTTCAGATTCAGAGAGTCTTATTTCAGAAGATTGCTTCTGAATATTGTTTAGATCCTGCATTATTTTTTTGATAGATTCTGAAGACCCACGTATGGTAGGTTTCCGATAATGGCGGTATCTTTTATGGAAGTTTGTAATCTTTGATTGACAAGATTATTTTCCAATTAGATCAGGAGAATATCTTCAATTGGATATTACCTTCCCAAAATAATATATCTTGAAGATTTGAATTAACTCTACTTATGGAAACTGAGGATTTAGTTATATGGGCGACTAAATCTAAAGGGTTCAGACTCACTTCAACGGCTACCAAACCTTCCCAGATACAGTCTCGTTCAATCAAGATTGATGACGTCCAATCAGCGATTGAAGAGTGATCCTTTGAAGACCTATCCAACGGCTAGTTTGGGGGTGAATGAGTATAAAAGGGAGATCCATGGTGGTGCTGACTAGACAGATCAGAACTAAAATTTCAAAGTGCTGAGTTGTTCAGATTCACAGATTCTTGTTCTCGAGAGCTTAAAAGTTATATCTTTGAGAGGTTCTTGTAAGAGTGATTAAGAGTGATATCTCTTGTAACCTTCATTGATTCATATAGTAGAATCCAGCCAATCGGCTGTCATTGTAGGAGAGTGGACATAGGCTTGCTAAGCCAAACCACTATAAACATTGCATGCAATTCTTTCTTACCCTAAACTCCTCTTGTTGTGTTTAGTTTATATGCACATTATTTTACTGATTTTTTGCAGTTTATGTTTTGGAACTGTTAAATTTCGCATTAAGTTTCAAAACTGTTCAGAATCACCTATACATCCCCTCTAGGTGATATTGCTAGATATAACAGACTCCCTTCGGCTCGGAGTAGGACCCACGTGCCTTCTTGTCGATGGAGAGTATGAACCATACCCAACACCTTATAAGGCTTTTGGGAATCAAATTACACCTAATTTGCGCAATTAAATGTAAAATTAAGGGTGTTCCTGTACGTTCCTCTTAGAAATATATGATTGTGAGTCTGAAAACATGCCCTAGGAAACTCATACTCCGGTGGGGGCAATGGCAGTTGATTGCTCTGCTAGTTTCTCTTTAGATAGCCGACTAAGTTTGAGGTTGTGCCCCTAGATTATTATATGTATATGGATGACATCCTACCATATGATGCTACTATACTTGTGAGAAACCACTTTCCATTGGTTTAAAAGTTCTAAAATTGTAGATTAAAGCATGCTTTTAATGTTGTGATGATCTACCATTATGTGACACGTTCCCTTTAGATTCACTATAGGGATGCGGTTAAAAAAGAGAAAAAAAATTCTTTGAGATGGCAATATGGACATCCTTACGAAATATGCATAGAAGGTTCTTGCTGAACTTGATCTCATTGCAATTGTAAATTAAGCCTCCTCGATAAAAATCAACATAAGTGTCAAAATGTTTAAATGTTGAAATTTAAGTGCCGCCAATTAGTAATGCCAAAGGTGAACACATAAAGTTTTTACAAGAGTCAAACATTGAATGTTTCTCGAAGAACGTGAAATTTTGGATAGTACTTTGGTAACTTTTAGCAACAAAACTATGGACTTTTAATGCCCATTATAAAATTTCCATTCGATCATTGTTGGAATCCATTACTTACCCAACACATTAAATAAAATCTTTTTTTAATTATCCAAGTGACTACCAATTAGTACCGCTAACCGAGATTACCATAGCTAAGTTGATAATATTTTCATTTTAATCAATTAGTTGTGTTCTTTCGATAACTATTGAAATTAGGTTTTAGAATCAACTTAATTCTACACAAGTTGAATAAGATTCTAAGTATGTGATGATGAGAATTCATCCTCAACAAACAAATTTTGGCACTCATAATGAACCCCATTAACCATTTAGCCTTTTTAGTATTGAGATGCACGTGTGAATCGTGTTGAAAAATCTCATATTGGAGATGATGTGTGTTGAGAAAACCCTCCTTCTGAATATTTTGATTCTGACAAAACTATCTTTCTTAGGAGAGAATCTGGTTAATGCAAATAATCTTTTATTGCAGGAATGAGCATGTGAACAAAAGCTTATAATGTTCCAAAACTGACGTTTAGACTCAAGGAGTCGTTGTCGCGTATTTGCTTCTAAGATAGTTGAAGTCTAGTATTCAGATGGAGAAAAATGTTGCCTCTGAAGACTTCAGATGGAGGATTATGGTGCATCTGAAAACTTAATCTCGAGAATACTTATGTGACACGTCAACAAGGACTTTACAGAAGCTCAAAGTCATTGTTCTAATATGTTTAGATTCAAAGAGTCTTTCTACTTCTAAAGACTGCTTCTGAACTACGTTCAGATTCTGCAATATCTTTCTACTATATTCTGAAGACCCACATTTGGCAAGTTTTCGATTTGGCAACGACTTTTTATAGAAGTTTGTAAGATTTGATTAACATGATTATTTTCCAATCAAATCAGGAGAATATCCTCAATTGGATATTACATTCCACGGACAAGATATCTTGGAAATCTGGATGAACTTTACTTATGGAAACTGAAGATTTGGTTGTATGGGCGATTGAATCTAAAGGGTTCAGACTCTACTCTAATGGCTACTAGATCTTCCCATATACGGTCTCGTTCAATCAAGATTGATGACGTTCAATCAGAGATTGAGGAGCGATCCTTTGGAGGACCTTGGTAACGGCAAGTTTGAGGTCGAAGGAATATAAAAGAAGATAAATAGTGACTGTTACAGAGTGTGAGTAAAAGAACAAAAAATTCCAAAGTACGGAGTTGTTCAGATTCACATTCTCTTATTCTTGTGAGCTTAAAATTCATATATTTAAGAGGTTCCTTTGTAAGAGTGATAAGAGTGACAACTCTTGTAACCTTTCATTGATTCATAGTGGAATCCAGCCAATCGGCTGTTATCGTGGGAGAGTGGACGTAGGCTTGCTAAAGTCGAACCACTATAAACATTGCGTGTAAATTCTCTCTTACCCTAAACTCCTTTTGTTGTGTTTAGTTTATATGCACGTCATTTTACTGATCTTATTCAGTTTGTATTTTGGAACCATTAAATTCGGCATTAAGTTTCAAAACCGTTCAGAATCACCTATTCATCCACCTCTAGGTGATATTGCTAAATACAACAATTAGTATCAGAGCGAGTTGCTCATTATTTTGAAGTGTTTTACTTCAGAGCTAACGATCTATCATATCTAGCAATAATTTTACAGGAACAAGTGATGCACACTTCAGCAACAAAAAACCTTATTTCAACGGAAAAGATTACAATATGTGGTGCAACAAAATGAACTGGTTCTTGAAGGCATTAGATGATCTGATGTGGGATGTTGTTGTCAATGGAGTAATTTCTGCTGTCATGACAACACCTTCGACTGGAAATGAAACAGATAACAATACCAATGCTGTAGTGACACTGTCAGATGCTGAAAGAAAAAAAAGACAAGGACTTGATTCCAAAGCTGTACACATACTTTTCTGTGCACTATCCATTCCCTTATATAATCGAGTTGCAGAAGAAGAATCAGCAAAAGCAATATGGGACAAACTTCATGTCATATATCAGGGAACTGACAGAGTGAAAGAAACCAATCTTAGCATACTGCTAAGTGATTACGAAGCCTTCAAGATGAAACTCGATGAGTCAATTACTGATATAATTGACAAGTTTCAAATACTAGCAAGTGGTCTTGCAAGGCAAGGTGCTCCTGTAGCTGAACCAATGCAAATCAGAAAGATCATTCGAGCACTTACAGATGACTAGAATTACATCAAGCCATCAATACAGGAATGTCAAACAATCAAACCTCTATCCATTGATGAGCTCGTTAGAACTTTGCAATGATATGAGACTAAGCGTGCCAACAAAATAAGAGATTCAAAAGGTAAGAAGTCTAATGCTTTAAAATCTAAAATTGATTTTGAAGTGCCAGATTCAGAAGATGAAGATGAAGACGATGAAGAGCTTGCACTCATGGTGAAGAAATTTAGAAAGATAGCTCGAAAAGGTAGAAACTTTAAAGGGAAGAAATCATTTATACGGAATGATCAGAGACAATCAAGAAATGACAAACAAGAAAGCAAAGACGTAATATGTTTTCATTGTAAGAAGGCATGACACATCAAACCCAACTGTCCGCTTCTGAAGAAAGACAAGATCAAGTACGAGAAATACAAGAAGGCATTAAAGGTAGAAACTCTGAGTGATTCTGAAGATAGTGAGGATGACTATGCGAACATATGTCTCATGGCAAAGTCAGACTCAAATTCAGATTCAGATGTTGAGGTATGTCCTTCTGAAATACCAGATGAAATTTCTGAATACATTGAAGAGTTATGCACGAACTATAAAGAAACTCTTAAGAAGGTTTCATTTTTGAAAAAGGAAGTTTCCTTTTTGAAACAACAAAATGTTTATTAAAAAAAACAAGATTGAGTTTTTGCAAAGGGAATTTCATCAAATCAAGGAAAATCATGATTTGATTTTGAAAGAAAATGATTCTTTGAAAATCGAGATTGAAAATATTTCAAAGAAATTTTATCAAAGTTCGAGAAATTTGGTAAATATTATTTCCAGACAAGTTTCGTAGGGCGACAAGTCTGGTCTTGATTTCAAAAAGGAAAATAATTTCAAAAATAAATTTTCGGAAACAAATGACACAATTTTACATAAACATTCCAAATCTGCATATCAATGGCATTTCCACAAACAGTTTACAAAATCCTTTTATCCAATGCAGTGTGTAAACTGTGGTGCTAGAAATCATGTTAGAAATAATTGCATGATGGTATGGAGACCTGTCAATAGAAAGATATCAACTGTGACTAACTCAGATAGACCCAAGAAGATCTGGGTACCAAAGAAATAGTGAGTTACTTTATACTTGCAGGTACTAAGGAAGAGAAAAGACAAATGGTTTCTGGACAGTGGATGCTCAAGCCATATGACTGGTGATCCAGAAGATTTTTTTCAACTTTTAGAATACAAAGGTAGAAGTGTGTCGTTTGGTGGAAAGAACAAAGGCAGAGTGGTTGGCCAAGGGACTATAAAAATTGAAAATCTTACGATCAACGATGTCTCTCTTGTCAAAAGATTAAAATACAATTTGATTTTAGTAAGTCAACTCTGTGACTTTGGTTATCAAATTTTCTTTCAAGATTCAAAATGCTCAAGTGCTAGCAAAGACAAGAAGCAAACCTTCACTGGTCGACGTCATGAAAATATCTACCTTCTAGACGTTGATTCTGAAGATATGAAGTGTCTTATATCTATCAAGGATGAATCTGAACTATAGCACAAAAGCTAGGTTATGTCAGTATCAAGCACATCTCAAAGCTATCTTCCAAGAAACTGGCTCGAGGATTACAACTGACAAAATTTGAGAAATCAGAACTATGTTCAGCTTGCACACTTGGAAGATAGGTAAAAAGTTCCTTTAAATCTATTAATCATGTATCGACTGAACGTGCACTGCAACTGCTTCACATGGATATCTTTGGTCCTAACAGAACACTAAGTCTTGGAGGTAAGAAATACACCCTTGTTATAGTTGTTGACTACTCAAGATTTACATGGGTTTTATTTCTTGTGCACAAAAACGATGCTTTCTCATCATTTTCAAGGTTCTCCAAAAAGGTTCAAAATGAGAAAGGCTACGCTATTTCCTGCATCGAAACTGATCATGGGGGAGAGTTTGAAAACCAAAGTTTTTCTGATTTTTGTGATGAGTTTGGAATTCAGCATAATTTTTCTTCTCCTTACACACCTCAACAAAATGGGGTAGTGATAAGAAAAAAGCGTTCTCTACAAGAAATGGCGAGAACCGTTTTGATCGAAAGTAAAATTGCATTGCACTTTTGGGCAGAAGCTGTGCCAATAGCTTGTTATATTTTAAACCGTGTTTCTTTAAGACCAATTATTGAGAAAACTCCTTATGAGCTTTATAAAGAAAGAAAACTAGATTTAGCATACTTTCGTGTGTTTGATTACAAATGTTTCATTGTGAAGAATGCTAATGATCGGGTTGGTAAGTTTGATGAGAAGTCAGATGAAGGGATATTCTTAGGGTATTCAACATCAAGCAAAGCATACCGAGTCTACAACAAAAACTCTCGGGTTGTTGAAGAATTAATGAATATCAAGTTTGATGAAAATATTCGGAAACAAAGTGATCAATTTGAACAAGCTCAAGTCTTCTCACTTCCTCAAAGTTTAGAACCAGTTGAAAATCCTGAAGAGAATCATGCTTCTAAAGAAGTTCAGGATCAAGAAACAAGTCAATAAACTGCAGAAGAACCAGAGGAGGTATAGCCTGAATCTAAAGATCCAAGTGATATCCAAGATGAAAGATTCAATAGAAACTAGAAACATAAATCCAGTCATCATAAGGAACTCATAATGGAAAGATTGGATGAAGGAATAAAAAAGATTGAGATTCAAAGAAGCAATGAGTAACATAGCATTCATCTCTGAAATTGAACAAAAAAGGATTGAAGAAGCTCTTGCTGATGAAAGTTGGATCAATACAATGCAAGAAGAACTCCATCAGTTCAAAATCAACAATGTCTGGGAACTTGTGACAAGACCCAAAAATTGTCATGTAATAGGAACAAAATAGGGGTTCAGAAACAAGCTGGACGACAAAGGAAAGGTAGTTAGAAACAAAGCAAGACTTGTGGCAAAATGATATTCTCAAGAAGAAGGAATAGGTTACGATGAAACCTACGCACCAGTTGCCAGGTTAGAGGCCATAAGACTACTTCGTGCTTATGCTTGTTATAGTGACTTTAAACTTTTTCAGATGGACGTAAAGAGTGCATTCTTGAACGGGTACATCAAAGAAGAATTTTATGTCGAACAACCACCTGGTTTTGAAAAACCAAGAGGAAAAGGTCTTGTGTATACATTGAAGAAAGCTTTATATGGCTTAAAGTAAGCACCTCGAACTTGGTATGAAAGGTTAAGTAGCTTTCTATCTGACCAAAAGTTTATTATAGGTAATGTTGACACTACTCTCTTCATTCAGAAGCAGAGTCAAGATATTCTTATTGTTCAGATTTACGTTGATGATATCATTTTTGGCTCTTCTAATGAACGTTTGTGCAAGAATTTCTCTAAAGTAATGCAGGAAGAGTTCGAGATGAGCATGATGAGAGAATTGAGATTCTTTCTTGGACTTCAGATTCAACAGACCAAGAAAAGAACATTTATTCATTATGAGAAATATGCTCTTGAGATTGTCAAGAAATTTGGCTCAGAAAATTGTAAGAAGACAGAAACTCCAATGTCCCATTCGTCAAAGCTTGATAAAGATGAACAAGGAAAAAAAGTTGATCAGAAGTTATATCACAGTATGATTGGCTCGCTTTTATATCTCACAACATCAAGGCTAGATATTCTATATAGTGTCTGCTTATGTGCAAGATTTCAAACAAGCCCAAGAGAATCACATCTATTAGCTATAAAAAGAATCATCAAATATATCGGAACATATCCAGGTTATGGACTTTGGTATTCAAAAGATTCAGATTTCATTTTGAATGGATATTCGGATGCAAATCTCACTGGTTGCAAGATTGACAGAAAAAGTACTTCTGGAACTTGTTAACTTATGGGAAATATGCTTATTTCTTGGTATTCCAAAAAGTAAAACACAGTTGCTCTAAATACAGCAGAAGCAAAATATGTATCTCTAGAAAGTTGCTGTGCTCAAATTCTATGGTTAAAACAGCAATTGAGAGGCTACGGAGTTGAGGACTCGAATGTAAAAATCAAGTGTGATAACACAAGTGCTATAAACTTGACAAAGAATCCCATGCTACATTCAAGAGCGAAACATATCAAGATTAAACATCACTTCATACGTGATCATGTTCGGAATGGAGATATACTTGTTCAGAATGTTGACACCAAGAATCAACTCGCAGATATATTTACTAAACCGCTTGATAAGGAAGCTTTCAATTATATTCGAAATAAACTAGCTATCACTAATCTCTCTCTTGAGTTGTTTCAAAAACAAGATCTCCATCTCTTTCAGAAGCACAGCTTCAGAAGCACAATTGATGGATAGTCATTCAGAAGCAAGGTCAGTTCGTTATATATATATTTTTTAAATTCTTGGAAAGGCAAGGGTTTAAGGTACGTTCTCTAACTTCCAAATATATGCTTCGCTGATTGATTGAAATAATATAATGTCTTTGGTTTGATATCTTCAGATTTTATTCTAAATTGATTTAATTCCCAAAAATAACTGTTTTACAGTTCTTTTTTTCAAAATCTTGAAAAGATACGAACCGTCACTTCTTTCTAAGAAAAACCCTATTTCGTATCTGTCTTCTCTGACCCTTATTCAAAATCACAGACTCTTCTTCAGAAAATCGTCGCTCATTCTCTTTCTCACTTAAAATCGCTCTTGTTTCTCTCTTCATAAAAATCCAATCTTTTTCTTCAATGGCTGCGAAGTCATCCTCCTCGGCAAAGAAGAACGTTGAATAGAGCGAAAGGCAAAGAAGAAAATCGACAAGATTGACGAAGCGAACCAAATCTCATGATACGACTCCGATGAAGGACACGACAACAGAAGCTTTGAATGCAGGTTTGTCTGAACACATATATGATGAAAAGGTGGCACTAGCACATTCTATCAAACCCCTATATGATGCTTTTAAAGGACAGGGTTCGGGAGATGAAATAATTGCAAAACTCTTAAATATTCACAAGTTTTCTTGCGAAGAATATTATTTGAGGTTACTAGATATGCCTCTTCGTACTGAAATGCCTATTGTTGTTAGTCCTGAGAAAGCGTCAAAGAAAGGGAAAGACAAGCTTGTGGTCCCGAATGTTTCGAGACCTAAAAAGACCCCGTCTAAAGGGGTAGTTATTCGGGAAAATATTGAAGAAGAAAGTGATGTTGAGATGAAAGGAAAGTTCGATGACGATGACGATGTCATTTTCAGGAATTTTAAGAGGAGATTGTTCCACTCTACAAGAGACAGAAGTTTCAAAAGTCATCTCTTTATGTCGCAGAAGCATGTGGACAGATTCGAGGCCCTTAAGGAATGAGGGGTAATGCCATATAGAGTGTTTGACGTCAAGTATTTCAACAGGGTAGGTATCCCTATTAGGAGACATCTAGAGGAAATGAAACTAAAGGATTTTGTATTTGTTAAGGTAGAAATTTTTCCTGATCTAGTGGCTTACTTCTACTCGACTTTGTCTTTTACTGATTTGGAGTCTCTTTACTACAATATTGGAGACAATTAGTACCATTTGCATGTCAATGAGTTGGCCAAACTGATGGAAGTGAGACAGAGCTCTTTCAAGCCTATCAACATCAAACCAAAGAAAGCATACAGTTATTTGATTGGGAAGGAGCATTACAGTCGAGATTCAAAGGCACATATTGCCTACAATGACTTCCCACTAAAGCATCTGACAATGCACAAAATGGTGATTGAATCTCTACATCCAAAGGCCTCCTCAAAGGCTGACATCTCCAAGTTCGAAGCAAAACTTATGTGGGCCTTGCTCACTGGCTATGATTTTTCACTTTTGCACACTGTCCTTTTGCATATGTATAGGACTGTGCACAAAACGAAAGGTCAGTTGCCATATGCAGGGCTGATCTATCTAATTCTAAAGTACCATAAAGATAAACTTCCTGGAGAGTTAACCCAGAAATAGAACCCATTCATTCCAACAGGAGAAAACATGATTCAGAAGATGGGTTTTAAATTGATAGATGGAAGCTGGTACAATAGGAACAAGGAGATAGTTCTGGTGGAGTTGAAGATAAAGCAGTCTGAAAGATCTGCCAAAAGAAAGGAAACAGTGGCCAGGAAAGGAAATGAGACTACTATTCAAAGTGAATCCTCTGAGGAAGAAGTAGAGGAAGAAGAAGAAGAAGAATTATGATCAGAAGATGATGAGAGAACTCCCACCGCCTCATCTAAAGGAAGTGATGAGTCAGAAGAAGAAGACCATGATAATGGTCAGAAAGAAGAAGAGAATGCTCAAACAGCACATGAGCAGGAGGAACCTATAGAGAAAGAAGATGACCTCCATAAGACTCACGAGAGTGGAGATGTAGAAGCTGAGGATACAACTGGTGAGAAGGGAGAAAAAGAATCCAGAATGGCTTGTGATGAATATGTGGAAGTTTAGGAAGAAGAGATGGATGACAGAGCAACAATTGATGTACTTGTTGCTCGAGAAGAGAAGAAGAAATCATCCTCAAAGTCAGAGGATATGGATGTCGATAAGACTAATGAATTCCTTGTCACAGCTGATGAATTAACAGCAGACACTCTTGTTAAGACAACACAAATTCAGGGGAAGCAACCACAAGAATCTGATGTTTTGCATGAACAACTTGAGGAAATAATAACAGATGGCATTCAGATTGAAGAAATTCAAACCGTTGTTGTTCAAGAGGATCAAGCTGCTAATGAAAAGGAAGAATCCAGCGAAAAAGAACCCAATGTACATGAGGATAAGACTTCTGAGAAGGAATCCAGTACTGTTATTAGTGAGAAGACTACAGAAAAGCTACCTCTTATGTTTGAATCTACTACTGCTGAAGCTGTTATGATTATTCCAGATTCAGCCCCTGGTCAGACTCAAGGGGAAATAAATTTACAACGCGTTTTGGATTCAACATCAAAAGGGAAAGCTTAGATGATAGAAGAAGGAAGACAACAGGCTCCTGCAAGAACTCTTTCCCCAAAAGAAACCTTGGATGTTTTCATCAAAGAATTACCGGAAACGAAGTCTTCACAAAGTCTAATTCAGAAGGAAGTTGAAAAAATTCAAGTGGAGATTATGCAGAGGCTAGATAGAATGGAGATGCAGATTGAGAAGAAGATGAATAGGTTTGAGGATATGCTTAACAAATACTGTCGTCTTTTCTACTCTGAGATGGCCAACATTGGTACCTACACACTGATCAGAGATGAGAGGATCAGTAGAGAATTTCCACAGATGAAGGAACTTAAGGACTTCGCCACTGTTATTACTGGATTGGGCAAGCTTGATGAAGTTGCTCAGAGAGATGATGAAGAGCATGTTGATGTTCCCTCCTCCTCGTCAAAATAAAATCCACTTCCGTCCTCCTAAAAATGTTTTCAAAACAGTCCGTATTTGACTTTATTTTGTCTTTGTCGGATGATAAGTTTTTGTGGACTTAAACTATCATGGCCTTACTATGGTCTGATAGTGTACTTTTTTAATAATAATATGTGTGGATTGCTATCCTTTTCATATTATCTTGCTGATGACAAAATGGGGAGAAAGTACCTCTTTTTTAATTGCAGGTTATACAATTGTGAGGATTATACATATGGATATGCATTCTAAAGAACTCTTATATCATTATGGAAAAACTCTTATACATCCAAACAATGGAGTATCACAATTTAACGTCATCTACAATATATGGTGATATCCTTCCATCACTCAAAGTGGATACTTTTCGTTAACTTATTCAGACGCATTTTTTTTTTTAAGAAAAGATTTTCTTAACAGATATGTTTATATGTTTTGTGAAATCTTTTCTGAGCTTAACATTGATACAAACATTTCTTATAATCAACTTTTATTGAGGAAGTTTTGTCACCATCAAAAAGGGGGAGATTGTTGAGAAAACCCTCCTTCTGAATATTTTGATTCTGACAAAACTATCTTTCTTGTGATAGAATCTGATTAATGCAAATAATCTTTTATTGTAGGAATGAGCATGTGAACAACAGCTTATAATGTTCCAAAACTGGCGTTTAGACTCAAGAAGCCGTCGTCGCGTATTTGCTTCTAAGATAGTGGAAGTCTAGTATTCAAATGGAGAAAAGTGTTGCCTCTGAAGACTTCAGATGGAGGATTATGGTGCCTTTGAAGACTTAATCTCGAGAAGACTTATGTGACACGTCAACAAGGACTTTACAGAAGCTCAGAGTCACTGTTCTAATCTGTTCAGATTCAAAGAGTCTTTCTACTTCTGAACTACGTTCAGATTCTGCAATATCTTTCTACTAGATTCTGAAGACCCACATTTGGCAGGTTTCTGGTTTGGCCGCGACTTTTTATGGAAGTTTGTAAGATTTGATTGACATGATTATTTTCCAATCAAATCAGGAGAATATCCTCAATTGGATATTACATTCCACGGACAAGATATCTTGGAGATTTGGATAAACTCTACTTATGGAAACTAAAAATTTGGTTGTATGGGTGATTGAATCTGAAGGGTTCAGACTCTACTCCAATGGCTACTAGATCTTCTCATATATGGTCTCGTTCAATCAAGATTGATGACGTCCAATCAGAGATTGAGGAGCGATCCTTTGGAGGACCTTGGTAACGGCTAGTTCGAGGTCGAAGGAGTATAAAAAAAGATAAATAGTGACTGTTGCAGAGTGTGAGTAAAAGAAAAAAACATTCCAATGTACTAAGTTGTTCAGATTCACAATCTCGTATTTTTGTGAGCTTAAAATTCATATATTTGAGAGGTTCCTTTGCAAGAGTGATAAGAGTGACAACTCTTGTAACCTTTCATCGATTCATAGTGGAATCCAGCCAATCGGCTGTTATCGTGGAAGAGTGGACGTATGCTTGCTAAAGCTGAACCACTATAAACATTGCGTACAAATTCTCCCTTACCCTAAACTCCTCTTGCTGTGTTTAGTTTATCTGCACGTCATTTTACTGATCTTATTCAGTTTGTGTTTTGGAACCATTAAATTCCATATTAAGTTTCAAAACCGTTCAGAATCACCTATTCACCCCACTCTAAGTGATATTGCTGTTGGATCTAGCAATATCACCTAGAGGGGGGTGAATATGTGATTCTGAACACTTTTTAGAAATTTAATGCGGAAATTTATAAAGGTTCAGAACGTAGACTGAAAATGATCAGTAAGAGGACGTGCAGATAAACTAAACACAGCAAGATGAGTTTAGGGAAAGAGAAATTGCACGCAATGATTATAGTGGTTCGGCTTTAGCAAGCCTACGTCCACTCTCCCACGATGACAGCCGATCGGCCGGATTCCACTATGAGTCGTTGAAAGATTACAAGCGTTGTTACTCCAATCGCTCTTACAAATGAACCTCTCAAGACAATGAATTTTAAGCTCACAAGAACAAGAGAATGTGTTTTTGAACAACTCAGCACTTTGGAATTTTAAGTTCTCGATCCCCCCTTCGAAACAGTCGCTATTGATCTTCTTTATACTCCTTCAGCCTTGAACTAGCCGTTACCAAGGCCCTTCAAAGGATCGCTCCTCAATCTCTGATTGGACGTCATCAATCCTGATTGACGGAGACTGTATATTGAAAGATCCAGTGGCCGTTGAAAGTGAATCTGAACCCTTCATATTCAGTCGCCCATACAACCAAATCTTCAGTTTCCATAAATAGAGTTCATCCAAATCTCCAAGATATCTTGTCCACGGAAGGTAATATCCAATCGCGGATATTCTCCTGATTTGATTGGAAAATAATCCTGTCAATCAAATCTTACAAACTTCCATAACAAGGCGCGGTCAGATCGGAAACCTACTAAACGTGGGTCTTCAGAATCTAGTAGCGAGATATTGCAGAATCTGAACGTTGTTCAGAAGCAGTCTTCTGAGCCAGAGAGACTCTCTGAATCTGAACTGATTGGAACAGTGACTCTGAGCTTCTGTAAGATCCTTGCTGACGTGTCACATAAATCTCCTAGAGATGAGTCTTCAGAGGCAGCATAGACCTCCTTCTGAAGGCTTCAGATGCAACATAGACTTCCTTCTGAAGTCTTCAGAGGCAGCACTGACTTCCTTCTGAAGTCTACTGAGGCACCACGATTCTCCATCTGAATGTAGGACTTCGACTATCTCAGAAGCAAGTGTGCGACGACTACTCCCTGAGTCTGAACGCCAGTCATGGAGCATTATAAGCTTTTGTTCACATGCTCATGCCTGCAATAATAAATTATTTGTATTAACCAAATTCTCTTACAAGAAGGATAGTTTTGTCAGAATCAAAATACTCAGAGGGAAGGTTTTCTCAACAATCTCCCCCTTTTTGATGACGACAAAACATTCCTTAATAAAAGTTGGTATATATAAAAAGATTGTATGAAAGTTAAGCTCGGAAAAGATTTCAATAAAATATGAATATAATTCAATTGAATCTTTTCAAAAAGGTGTGCATCTGAATATATAAGATATGCATTCTGAGTGATAGAAGGATATCACGATATGTTGTATACGACGCTGAATTCGTTTGAGCGCATAGGTATAATTCGCGTGTATGCATCCTGCAATATGATGAGGTATTCTCTCCCCCTTTTTGTCATCAGCAAGATAAAATGTCAATTTACACATGCATGAACGGAGATTCAACCATATATTGTAAGAATAGCGTAACATTCAAAGCGCACATAAAAAGAACATCCGACAGATAAAAATAAATACGGACAATTTGAAAAATAATTTCAAGATGACGGAGGTGGGTTTTGTTTTGAAGAGGAGGAGGGAACATCAATATGCTCTTCATCATCTTTCTGAGCAGCTTCAGTAGATTTGCCCATATCAGCAATGTAGGTAGCAAATTCTTTGAGTTCCTGCATCTCTGGAACTTCTTTGCTGATCCTTTCATCTCTGATCAAGGTATAAGTACCAATGCTGGCCATCTCAGAGCAGAAAAGGCGACAGTATTTATGAAGTATTTCCTCAAATCTGTGCAACTTCTTTTCAATGTTCATTTCCATCCTGTCCATCCTCTGTATAACTTCTACCCAAAGTTTTTCAACTTCCGTCTGAACAAGACTTTGTGAAGCATTCAGTGTCCCTGCCGAAGTCTGTTGGTTTTGTTCTTCTACCATCTGAGCTTTACCCTTTGAAGCTGAATCCAGAATTCTCTGCGAGTTTATCTCCCCCTGAATCTGATCAGGTGTTGAATCTGGAATGATTACAACAGGTTCGACACTAGCTTTCTCCTTCTGAACAGCAGTCAGAACCTCTTCAGTCTGAACAACATTTGATTCCTCATGTTGTTCTTTTCTGCTGGACTCCTCCTTTTCAGTATCGGCCTTGTCCTTCTGAACAACTTCAGTCTGAACAGCAGATTCTATGGGTTGCTCCCCCTGAATCTGAGCTGTTACAACAGGAGTGACTTCTGTTGATCCTATAGCTGTGACAACAAAGTCATCAGATTTATCAACCTCCATGTCTTCAGGTGGTGATGAGGACCTCTTCTTTTGTTCTCGAGCAACCAGAACATCAATAGTCGTTCTGTCATCTAGTTGCTCTTCCATTATCTCCACATATGCACTTGTAGCAAGCTGAGCTTCTTTTTCTGCTTTTTCACCAGTAGTTTCAACAGCTTCTACATTTTCACTCTCATGAGTCTTATGGGGATCCTCTTCTTTGTTCATAGGATCCTCCAGCTCATTTGCTATTTCACCAGTTTCTTCAGCTTCTGAACTGATGTTTCCTTCTGATAGCACAGTAGGAGTCCTCTCATCATCTCTTGATGATACACTTTCCTCTTCTTCTGCTTCCTCTTCTTATGAAGACTCACTCTGAACAGTGGTCTGTTTTCCTTTTGTGGCTTCTGTCTTCCTTCTTTTTGCAGATCTCTCACTCTCTGCATTCTGTTCTGCAAACTCAACCAAGACAGCCTTTTTTTTCTTGTTGATCCAACCACCAGCAGACTGTCTAAAACCCATCTTCTGAATCATAGACTCCCCAGCTACCATTAACTGAATTTCATCTTGAAGGAGCTTTCCAGGAATGTTGATATTTTGGAAGGACATGATCCGATAGATCAACCCTGCATAGGGTAGTTGTCCTTTGGTCTTTTGGACAGTTCTATACATGTGGAGGAGAACAGTATGTGCTAACGAGATCTTGCAGCCATTCAACAGACCCCACATCAGCTTGGCTTCATATTTCGAAATATCAGTTTTTGAAGCAGCCTTGGGTCTCAAGCTTTCAATGACAACCTTGTGCATTACAATGTGCTTCAGGGGAAAGTCATTGTAAGTAATGTGTGCCTTGGAGTCTCTGGAGTAATTCTCTTTTCCAGTCAGAGAACTGTAGGCATCATCAGGTTGCACATTAATGGGCATAAAATCCATTTCCTCAACTCCCATTAATTTTGCCAGCTCCTTAACATGCAGATGGTACACCACTCCTTGAACCGTATAAAATAAGGAATCAAAATTGGTGAAACATAAGCTAGAATAAAAGTAAGCTGCCAAATCAGGAAAAGTTGGCCTCCTTGCAGTTGCAAAGTCCCTCAACTTCATCTCCTCTAGATGCTTCCTAATAGGGATACCAGCCCTATCAAAATACTTAAGATCAAATACCCTGTGGGGTATAACTCCTCTTTGCTTCATCATCTCGAATTTGTCAGAGTGCAACTGACTTGAAAATAGTTTGCTTTCAAAGTTCTTGTCCTTGATGACCTCTCTGATTTTCTTAAAATCTTTAAACAGCACATCATCGTCGTCATCAGGCCTCCCCTTGGTTTCACTCTCTTCAGTTACAGCCTCCCTGATAACAATGCTCTTAGATGGAGACTTTTTAGGTTTAGAGACTCCAGTTTCTACAACCTTTTCCTTGCCCTTCCGAGATACATTCTCAGGAACAATAGTGGCAATGGGTGTCACAGTTTGCAGAGGGAGTTCTAATATGGCAAGAAAGTCTTTCTCGCTTGCAAACTTGTGAATATTCAACAGCAACTTGACGTTTTCGTCACTAGAGCCAGTGTTCTTGAAAGAATCATATAGAGGTTTTATAGAGAGAGCCAGGGCGACTCTTTCATCGAACTCAGACTGAGACAAACCTGATTCCTTCTGAGCAATGTGTCTTTCTTCTTCATGATCAGACCCAGAGATATCAATGGATTCGGAGAGACGAGCTTTTCTGCCCTTCGTCAGCCTCGACGATTTTCTTCTCAGACTAGCACTTTCTTTTGCTGCTTTCTTCATGGTAGATGATGATTTCGGAGCCATAGATGAGAAGGTTGGAGTTTTTAGTAAGAAGGATTTGGAGAGAGCGAGAAGGAGAGAAGGAAATCAGTTTTTAGGGTTTGAGAGAAAATTGCGATATTTGATGGAGGTGCCGGTTCAGAGCCTTATGAAGGTTTTGAAAAATCGTAAAGCGGTTATTTTAGGAAATAAAATCAATTTAAATAAAATCCAACGATCAATACAAAGAAACAGAATTATTCCAATCAATCAAAGAGACATATGTATAGAAATTTGAGAACGTAAGATTTAGAGAACGTACCTTGGATTTTTGCCTTATCGAGAATTTCTAAATATAAAGAGGTATAAGATAAACTAACCTTGCTTCTGAAGTACTTAAAGATATGCTTCTGAACAAAGGTTATGCAAATTTGCTTCTGAGCAGTTTTGGTTCTGAGCTATGCTTCTGAGCTATTTTGCTTCTGAGCTCTGCTTCTGAGTTCTGCTTCTGAGCAGTTTTGTTTCTAAGCTATGCTTCTGAGCTGTTTTGCTTCTGAGCTCTGCTTCTGAGTTTTGCTTCTGAGCTATTTTGCTTCTGAGCTCTGCTTCTGAGCAGTTTTGTTTCTAAGCTATGCTTCTGAGCTGTTTTGCTTCTGAGCTCTGCTTCTGAGTTTTGCTTCTGAGCAGTTTTGCTTCTGAGCTCTGTCAATTGACCTGTACTCAATATATCTTAAGAAAAAGGATTAGTAATAGCTAATTCGTTTCGGATAAAATTGAAGGACTCTTTCTCAAGAGGTTTAGTAAATATATCTGCGAGTTGATTCTTTGTATCAACATACTGAATGTGAACATTTTCATTCTGAACATGATCACGAATAAAGTGATGTTTGATCTCGATGTGCTTCGCTCTTGAGTGAAGAATAGGATTCTTGGTTAGATTAATGGCGCTTGTATTGTCGCATCTGATCTCCACATTTGAATCCTTAACTCCATAATCTCTTAGCTGTTGTTTTAACCATAGAATCTGAGCACAACAACTTCCAAGAGAGACGTATTCTGCTTCTGCTGTACTAAGAGCAACTGTGCTCTGCTTTTTGGAATACCAGGAGATAAGCATATTTCCCATAAGTTGACAGGTTCCTGAAGTGCTTTTCCTGTCAATTTTACATCCGGCGAGATCTGCATCTGAATATCCCTTCAGAATGAAATTAGAATCCTTTGAGTACCAAAGACCATAAGCTGGATATGTTCCAATATATTTGATAATTCTTTTGATTGCTGTAAGATGCGATTCCTTTGGACATGACTGAAATCTTGCACATAGGCAGACGCTATAAAGAATATCTGGCCTTGATGCAGTGAGATATAGAAGCGATCCAATCATACTGCGATAAAGCTTCTGATCAACATCTTTTCCTTGTTCATCTTTATCAAGCTTAGACGAATGAGACATTGGTGTTTCCGTCTTCTTGCAATTTTCTAAGCCGAATTTCTTGATAATTTCAAGAGCATATTTCTCTTGATGAATGAATATTCCTTTCTTGGTTTGTTGAATCTGAAGTCCAAGAAAGAATCTTAATTCTCCCATCATGCTCATTTCGAATTCATCCTGCATTGCTTTAGAGAAGTTCTTGCATAGATATTCATTAGAAGAGCCAAAAATAATATCATCTACATAAATCTGAACAATAAGAATATCCTTACCCTGCTTCTGAATAAAGAGAGTAGTGTCAACATTACCTTTAGTGAACTTCTGTTCAGATAGAAAGCTGCTTAACCTTTCATACCAAGCACGAGGTGCTTGCTTTAATCCATATAATGCTTTCTTCAGGGAATATACGAGATCCTTTCTTCTTGGTTCCTCGAACCCAGGAGGTTACTCGACATAAACTTCTTCTTTGATGTAACCGTTTAGGAATGCACTTTTCACATCCATCTGAAACAGTTTAAAGTCATTGTAACAAGCATAAGCAAGAAGTAGCCTTATGGCTTCTAACCTGGCAACTGGTGCGTAGGTTTCATCGTAATCTATTCCTTCTTCTTGAGAATATCCCTTTGCCACAAGTCTTGCTTTGTTTCTAACCACTTTTCCTCTGTCGTCCATTTTGTTTCTGAACACCCATTTTGTTCCTATTACAGGACGATTTTTGGGTCTTGAAACGAGCTCCCAAACATTATTGATCTTGAATTGATGAAGTTCTTCTTGCATGGCATTGATCCAATTTTCATCAGTAAGAGCTTCTTTAATCCCTTTAGGCTCGATTTCAGAAACTAATGCTATATTGCTCATTGCTTCCTTGAATTTTGATCTGGTTCTGATTCCTTCATCTAAGCTCCCCATTATTAGTTCCTTGGGGTGACTGGATTTATGTTTTCAGTTTCTGTTGAATTTCCCGTCTTGAGCATCATTTAGATCATAAGAATCAGACGGTGTCACCTCTGTTTCTTCTGCGATTTGTTGGCTTGTTTCTTGATTCTGAACTTCTTCAGAAGCATGGTTCTCTTCTGAATTTTCTTCTGGTTCTGAACCTTGATGAAGAGACAAAACTTGAACATATTCAGATTGATCATTCTGAGTCTGAATATTTTCATCAAACTTGACATTCATTGATTCTTCAACACATCGAGAGTTTTTGTTGTAGACTCTGTATGCTTTGCTCTTGGTAGAATATCCCAGAAATATTCCTTCATCTGTTTCCCAAGTGTGCAGGCTGAGCAAAACTCTGATTTCTCAAACTTTGATTGTGGTAAGCCTCGAACTAGTTTCTTGGATGATAGCTTCGAGATGTGTTTGATACTGATGTGTCCTAGCTTTCTGTGCCATAGTTCAGATTCATCCTTGATAGAGATGAGACACTTGATGTCTTCAGAATCAACATTCAGAAGGTAGATATTTCCATGACGTCGACCTGTGAAGGTTTGCTTCTTGTCTTTGCTAACACCTGAGCATTCTGAGTCTTGAAAACAAATTTGATAACCAGAGTCACATAGTTGACTAACTGAAATCAAATTATATTTGAGTCCTTTGACAAGAGAGACATTGTTGATCGTGAGATTTCCGATTTTTACAGTGCCTTGGCCAATCACTTTGCCTTTATTCTTTCCACCAAATGACACACTTCTACCATTGTAATCTGAAAGTTGTATGAAGTTTTCTGGATCACCAGTCATGTGACTTGAGCAACCACTATCTAGAAACCATTTGTCTTTTCTCTTCCTTGGTACCCGCAAGTGGGAAGTAACTTACTATTTCTTTGGTACCCAGTTTTTCTTGGGTCCATCTGAGTTAGTTACAATAGATTTCTTTCTATTAACAGGTCTCCATACCATCATGCAATTATTTCTAACATGATTTCTAGCACCACGGTTTTCACAATGCATTGGATAAAAGAATTTTGTAAAATGCTTTTGAAAATGCCGTTGATATGCAAATTTGGAAGGTTTACGGGAAATCCTGTCATTTGTTTCTGGAAACTTATTTTTGAGATTATTTTCCTTTTTGAAACCAAGACCAGATTTGTTACCATACGGAATTTGTCTGGAAATAATGTTTTCCAAATTTTTTGAACTTTGGGAAAATTTCTTTGAAGTATTTTCAATTTTGGTTTTCAGGGAATCATTTTCTTTCAAGATCAAATCACGATTCTCCTTGATTTGATGAAATTCCCTTTGCAAAAATTCAATCTTGTCTTTTTGAGAATCATTCTGTTGTTTTAGGGATGAAACTTCCTTTTTCAAAATGGAAACCTTTTTGAGAGCTTCTTTATAATTTAAGCACAACTCATCAATGTATTCAGAGACTTCATCTGGCAGTTCAGAAGGATGTACCTCAACATCTGAATCTGAATCTGAATCTGACTTTGCCATAAGACATATGTTAGCATAGTCATCCTCGCTGTCTTCAGAATCACTTAGAGTTTCTGCTTTCAATGCCTTTTTGTATTTCTCATACTTGAACTTGTCTTTCTTCATAAGCGGACAATTTGGTTTGATGTGTCCTGCCTTCTTACAATGAAAACAGATTACATCTTTGTCTTCCTGTTTGTCATTGTTTGATTGTCTCTGATCATTCTTTTTGAATAATTTCTTCCCTTTGAAGTTTCTTCCTCTACGAGCCATTTTTCTGAACTTCTTCACCATGAGAGCAAGTTCTTCGTCGTCTTCATCTTCATCATCTGAATCTGGCATTTCAAAATCAATTTCAGATTTTAAAGCAATAGACTTCTTACCTTTTGAATCTCTTGTTCTGTTAGTACGCTCAGTCTCATATGACTGCAAGGTTCCGACTAGCTCATCAATAGATAGAGGTCTAATTGTTTGACATTCCTGTATTGATGGCTTGATGTAATTCCAGTCATCTGTAAGTCCTCGAAGGATCTTTCTGACTTGCATCGGTTCTGCTACAGGAGCGCCTTGTCTTGCAAGACCACTTGCTAGAATTTGAAACCTGTCAATCATTTCAACAATTGATTCATCGTGCTTCATTTTGAAAGCTTCGTAATCACTCAGCAGAATGCTGAGTTTTGTTTCTTTCAATCTGTCAGTTCCCTGATATGTGACATGAAGTCTGTCCCATATAGCTTTGGCTGAATCTTCTTCTGCAACTCGATTATATAGAGGAATGGATAATGCGCAGAAAAGTGCATGCACAGCTTTCAAATCGAGTCCTTGTCTTTTGGCTCTTTCAGAATCTGACAGTGTTGCAGTAACATTTGTATTATTGTTTCCTTCATTTCCAGTGGAAGGGGTTGCTGTTACATTAGGAACTACTCCATTTACGACAACATCCCACATCAGATCATCTGATGCCTTGAAGAACCACTTCATTTTGTTGCACCACATATTGTAGTCTTTCCCATCAAAATAGGGTGGTTTGTTGCTGAAATGTGCATCACTGGTTCCTGTGAAATTGTTGCTAGTTATGATAGATCGTTAGCTCTGAAGTAAAACACTTCGAAATAATGAGCAACCACGCTCTGATACCAATTGTTGGATCTAGCAATATCACCTAGAAGGGGGTGAATAGGTGATTCTGAACACTTTTTATAAAGTTTAATGCGGAAATTTATAAAGGGTTCAGAACGTAGACTGAAAATGATCAGTAAGAGGACGTGCAGATAAACTAAACACAGCAAGATGAGTTTAGGGAAAGAGAAATTGCACGCAATGATTATAGTGGTTCGACTTTAGCAAGCCTACGTCCACTCTCCCACGATGACAGCCGATCGGCCGGATTCCACTATGAGTCGTTGAAAGATTACAAGCGTTGTTACTCCAATCGCTCTTACAAATGAACCTCTCAAGACAATGAATTTTAAGCTCACAAGAACAAGAGAATGTGTTTTTGAACAACTCAGCACTTTGGAATTTTAAGTTCTCGATCCCCCCTTCGAAACAGTCGCTATTGATCTTCTTTATACTCCTTCAGCCTTGAACTAGCCGTTACCAAGGCCCTTCAAAGGATCGCTCCTCAATCTCTGATTGGACGTCATCAATCCTGATTGACGGAGACTGTATATTGAAAGATCCAGTGGCCGTTGAAAGTGAATCTGAACCCTTCATATTCAGTCGCCCATACAACCAAATCTTCAGTTTCCATAAATAGAGTTCATCCAAATCTCCAAGATATCTTGTCCACGGAAGGTAATATCCAATCGCGGATATTCTCCTGATTTGATTGGAAAATAATCCTGTCAATCAAATCTTACAAACTTCCATAACAAGGCGCGGTCAGATCGGAAACCTGCTAAACGTGGGTCTTCAGAATCTAGTAGCGAGATATTGCAGAATCTGAACGTTGTTCAGAAGCAGTCTTCTGAGCCAGAGAGACTCTCTGAATCTGAACTGATTGGAACAGTGACTCTGAGCTTCTGTAAGATCCTTGCTGACGTGTCACATAAATCTCCTAGAGATGAGTCTTCAGAGGCAGCATAGACCTCCTTCTGAAGGCTTCAGATGCAACATAGACTTCCTTCTGAAGTCTTCAGAGGCAGCACCGACTTCCTTCTGAAGTCTACTGAGGCACCACGATTCTCCATCTGAATGTAGGACTTCGACTATCTCAGAAGCAAGTGTGCGACGACTACTCCCTGAGTCTGAACGCCAGTCATGGAGCATTATAAGCTTTTGTTCACATGCTCATGCCTGCAATAATAAATTATTTGTATTAACCAGATTCTCTTACAAGAAGGATAGTTTTGTCAGAATCAAAATACTCAGAGGGAAGGTTTTCTCAACAATTGCTAGATACAACAATGTGGTATAGAGCAGTTAATATATGTTAGTCGACACATAATTCGTTAATTTAAGCTTTTGAGTGAATATCGATTCAACTGGATGCGTTGCTGGGCAGACTTGAGCTCTTTCCGAGTGAAAGTTATTGAACTCCTACTGCTCACTCCGAACATCGAACATTGTATTAACTAATAAAGCCACACACTTACATTTGAACAAAAAAAATAATTTATGCTCATTTTATTATGTGACCATGTCGATGTTGGCCCCCCAATTATTTTAACTTTTGGAAATGACTCCTGAATTAAATCAAACAAAACCCCCGACACCCCACATGCCAATATGACCCCACACTCTGACTTATGTCGATGCCAATGTCCTTTTATCGTCTTCTAAGTTCGAAAGCCTCGTATATGCACAGGGCTTCCCTCTTGCGTGGGTTCCCAAATTAACTGCTACTTAGCCATACATTTATAATATGAACTTCTTTTATTATGTCATAATCGCAAAGGGAGTGGCCTAATTAGTCAGTTAGAAGAATGGTCCACCTAAAGAAAGCTTCTTAAGCTAGCTAGTTAGTTGCTTACCGCAGACTAGCTAAGTTTGAGTATCAAGATATAGAAAGCTTAAGCTTCGTTTGTTTTTCCGAAAATAAATAAATTGGAAAATATTTTTTCAAAAAATGATCTCTTGTATCGCTTAAAATAATTAGTTAATAAAAAATATTTTTATCATAAGTAAAGATTTAGGTCTAAACATTTTCATAAACAATGAAAATATCTTTCATTCATTTATTTTTGTAAGTGATACAAGTGATCATTTTTTGAAAAACGTTTTTCAAATTATTAATTTTTCGCGACACAAATAGAGCTTCAAATGATTTGATAATTTTCTATTATATTATTTTAATATTTGCATACTTGTGGAAGAGAGAGAGAGAGAGAGAGAGAGAGAGAGAGAGAGAGAGAGAGTAATGGGCTAGTTTGAGTTAGGGGTGTGCATGGTCCGAGCAGGACCAATAGTCCCGATCCCCAAATTTTTGGGACCGAGGACCGGACAGGCCCGGGACGGGCGGTCTGATCCTAGTGGGACCGCTAACATCAGCAACTTATGAAAATCTAACTCTTGAATTTAAACTAACAACTTCCAATCTCAACCATCCAACCTAATAAACATACACATGACCATCGTATAACCATCACATGAGTACTTATAATCCTAAAATAATTAGAAAAGACTAAATTAGAAAGAAAAACACTTAAAACAACTGAAACAGGATTATGCTCCTACATCATTCTCCTCGAGTTGGAAAGAATCAAGCTCAAAGTGAGATTACATTTGTACTTCATTGAATCCAAGTGCGAACAAAATAATGAGTTTGCATAGATTGAGTCAAGACAACACGATCGAAGACTGCATATTGACAAACACAATCGGAGACATCATATCAACAAACACGATCAGAGGCTACGTTGCGAAGGCGAAACGCAAACATCGAGCGAGAGGAGAGGGTGAGTGTCGAGTAGAAGTTGAGAAAATTAGGTTAACTAGTTCTTAAAAAATTTCTAATATATATATTCTATGCGGTCCGATCCAGTCCCATCCACCATGGGACCGGACCGGACCGCCCCCCTCAAGGACAGGAGCAACCCGGCCGGTCCGGTCCGGTCCGGTCCGATCCAGTTTGCTCACCCCTAGTTTGAGTTCAGCATTTGTAATGATTTTGTGGTTATGTGGCCTACATTGAGTTATGACAAGTCGACGCGAGTACATATATTTACTTTGTTAGAGTGTGAATTCTTAAAGAATTGGAAGAATGTTGACCAAATGATGAGAGCTTGGAAAAAGAACATCCCCAACACAAAGACAAAGTAGAAGATTAAAAGTAAAATCGTGCACAGGTTGGCAAAGATGATTAGTTCTAGATGATTAAGGTCGCGGATCCAAAGGATGTACTTACCAAAGAGGCAGGATTTGGTCCGCCTGCAATTCTTTCAGTTATGTGAATTCTTGACTTACGAAGAAGGAGAAGATTGGTGACGATCCTTCTCTTCCCCTTACATCTCTAGACAGAGATCTCTGCTAAATTCACCGTTGCTTTTGCAATGGACCTGATTAAGAAGCTATTCTATCCTTACCGACGAAAACCCTACAACGGGTGGTGGTGATGGCGGTCGTGGTGGCCGGCGACTGGCTAGGGCATAGGAGAGATCATGGAAGGGTTACGGGGTTTGGTAGTTAAAATCACGTGAAGACAATATATGAGGGGAAAATGACGCAAATGTGGTTCATGAATTTGGTTCAATATGCAATGTGATCCCTAAAGTTTGAATTTGTTCAATGTGGTCCCTAAATTTTAGTCCGATGTGCAATGTGGTCCATGAACTTTCAATTGTTCAATGTGTACCCCGAACTTTTGGTACATGCTCAATGTAGTCCCTAAACATTGAAAGTCCCTAAACATTGAATAATTTCATATAGTTCAGGAACTACATTGAACACGTACCAAAAGTTCTGAGACCATATTTAACAAATCAAAAGTTAAAGAACGACATTGCATATTGAGCAGAGTTCAAAAATCATGTTAAACAAATTAAAATTTCGTGATCAAATTGCACATTAGGCCAAAATTTATCGACCATTTATGTCATTATCCCATATATGAGCGAATAAACGCCTAGTAGAAGTCGCATCAGAGACAATTGCCTTCAAACCGGTTTAAAGCAAGCAATTGCGGTTTACAAATTCTCAATCCAACCTCGGTGACCCCATATGTTTTCCGCTGCTCAAGTCATACGTGATTCATATGTCGACAATGTAATAATTGAGGCGGGCATGTGAAGTTCTGTTTGATCCGCACCATCCGACGCAAACAAAACGTGGATATACAGTGAATAATGTCCAGTAAAGATCTGTTTAATGAATGATAAGCTACTTTGGGGCCGTTTTTGTCGGGAAACCACTTTCGTCTCTTAGTAAGTAAAGCTAAACATCCCAGCAGAAACTTCCGTACTTGTTACAGTGTCTCGACAAGTTCTTCTTTTCAATTGCTGAAAATAGCCAAGCGTGCTGCTCAATCAGTCTCGCAGTGACGTGGGAGTCCGTCAAAATGATGTCGAAATTTGTTGCGAACTTATTGTCCGAGTTTAATTCGGCAATACTTGGATTTGAATCAGAATATGTAGGGTTTTGCTTTTATGTCTTTATCCGTGGTAGATTCTTGGTTGATCTGATTCAAATAAGGCCCTTGCGCGCTGCCTCCACTTCAGCTCGCATTCCCTTGGTCTTGTCATCAATTTTACTAGGGTTTTTCATTCGCAAACCGCTAGCGTCGAATTCGAATTAGAGGGCAAGGTATGGTAAGAAGGAAGGTCACTTGTAATGCCGAAATGCAACAGAAATTGGCTAAATAAAAATTCGGAATTGAAAAGATGAACAATTTATTTTCTCGAATACGATTATCAAAATCAATGGCAAAAGTTTGCTCTCGGAATTTTAAAAACACCATTTTATATGGTGTTAACCCTAATTAAACAAAAAACACAAAATTACGAAAACGCCGCTGGAATTACGAAAAAAACCCATCAAAACGACTACGAAACGCGAAAATACGACGTCGTTCAAGGCTTAGCAGTGAGTTTTGATCAGTGGCCCATTTCCATGTAGCTGACCAAATTTCAGCTCATTCCAAATTCGCCAACTCTAAGTGCATCAACTTGTAATCTCTCGTCGTCACTTCGTCAATTTCTGATTTCTCTCTCGACCCCTCGCTCCCTCAACCTAGAGGAGTTAAGGACTGCAAAGCGAGGAGGAAGCTGCACATACATACATAGGCAAAGAACCAAACTGAACAAGCCTACCTCGTTATAACTTTCTGCAACCTTTTAGGGTTAGTTTTTCCATTTGGTGCCACTAACAATGATGAATGATTAGTCTTCGATTCTCCTAGAACAGAGGAAAGGGACACGAGGAAGAAGACGAGGCCGATATGCATGATCATGGTCCTAATACTCCCTAGTCATTTTTGTAACTGCAACCCCAATAATAACCTGCCCTCACATGTCCAGATTTGAGCTCACCCTAGAGAGAACCCATCTTCGCATTATTAATCTTGCTCCTAGAGTTTCCTCTCTCTCCTTGTGGGAGACAGTTTCTGACAAGTAAATGCTGGATGAATAATTTTTCACGTGTTGTTTTAATGCAACTGCCTAGCAAGACAGGTTGGCCTGGGCTTGTCTCTTTTCTACAGTTGTTGCTAGGACATGAACAGAATGAAAACACAATCGTTTGCAGTAAAATGGATTTGTTTATAGGGTTCTTGTAGCCAAACATGGTGGAAAAGAGGAACCAAATTCTGAAAAGATCGAATAATCAAAGGGTTAAAAGCGTTAAGAGTGATGTCCATTTGCTGTTATGGGATTTCGAGTGAAGTGCGCTTGGGATGAAGAGAAAACCTAGCTGGATTTCACCTGTTAATTAAGTTAACCTGCCGCTAATGTGACGAAATGACAGCAAGTATTTGCAGAATTTCGTACTCTCAAATGGGTTTCTATCTTTTTAAATTTTCCGGTGCGAACTTTTGGATTCGCGCTGCGAAAACTGGTGATCTTTTCCGACTCGTTTTGCTGGATGATTCGTCCTTATCATGGAGCAAAAGCGAAGATAAACGTGAGCAATGTGCAGGAGAATAAAAACATGGAACAGAAAAGCTAAAGGCACGTGCAAAGGTAAAAATCAGAGACCAAGAAAACGTCGCTGAGACGAGAGAAAAGAAGAGAGAACCCTTTGCTGTCTATCGAATAGAATTCTCCTTTCTCTACCTTTCAGATTTTTTAACGGAGCAGCGATGAGTGATATAACTTGATTTGGAATTAGTTCGACTCTTCTTTTTCTCTTTATATATAAAGCAACTCAAGTTATAGAAGTCATATGCATTCTTTCTTATGTACGATTTCGAATATGAACACGGGTCTTGTTGAAAACGGGAAAAAATTATCCAAAAAATCTTAAACCTATTACAATTTTGTCAATTCAGTCTTAAACTTTTTAATTTTGTCAATTGAGTCTTAAACATTTTGTCAATTGAGTTCATCCGGCCAGTTTTGGCCCGAAATCGCTGACGTAGATGCCGGCCATTCTACGTGGCACGATCGGCGCTGATGTGGACAATTTTAAATAAATATTTTAATATTATTTGAATTATATTTTTAGTTTTTTCTCTTTTCTTTTCGTTTCTTTTTCTTTTTCCTTAAAGTGGCAGGCCAAGGTTGTCGCCGGCCATTGGGTGAGGGTCGTCAATCTCTCGTCGGCCGCGGGCGAGAGCCGTAACCCTCGCCCAATGCCTCACTAGCCACTTTAAGAAAAAAACAAAGAAAGTAAAATAAAAAATGAAAAAATATTTAAAAAAAATATTAAATTAATCCAAATTAGCACCAATTGTGCCACGTAGGACGACCGGCATCCACGTCAACAATTTCTAGCCAAAATTGACCGGATGAACTCAATTGTCAAAACGAGAAAAAGTTTAAGATTCAATTAGCAAAAGTAAAAAGTTTAGACTCAATTGACAAAAATGCAATAGGTTTAGGAATTTTTTTCGATTTTCCCAGTTGAAAATCGCCTATGGAGAGCACTTGATATAAAAGCATTAATTTACTTTCAAATTTGTATTTTCACTTATGACATTTAAAAGAAGAATATATATTTGAGTATACGGTCTTCTTTAATATGCATTGAGAATTGTTTTTTCTATTTTTACATTTTCATCAAATACCAGAACACTGGTTAACATGATTTACCATGCCAATATATCTAGCCACACATGGAAAACTTCGGACCTGCCGCTTCCATCGTTCGAGAGTCCAACCGTCAACACCATTTCTCATCGATCCCATTAAATAAACAATTTAGTCTGTATAAAATTTAATTAGAGCATAGAGGTTTGTCTACAATAGCATGTTCTCACATAACACATTTGAAAAATTCAATTGCTCGAAATCGTTTCACTTCTTTATTCCCGGTCATTCATAGTGAACAAATTTGGCAATGTCCCCATCAAGAATAAATATCAGTTCAATAGATAGTGTAACTTTATTAGGTGTGCATTGGGAATTTTATCTTGGATAGCACAAAATCATCGGAAAGGCCAAAAAAAAAAGGGGGAAAGGGAAAGGGAAAGGGCAAAGGACATGAGTAGAGGTGAAAGCAAAAAAAAAATGATTGGGATTCGGATCGGGAGTTCGAGACATTGGAGGACTCGGAGACAGAGAATGAGACAAGAGAGTGGTGAGAAGTGAGCAAGCATTTGGTCTTTGGGTGGTGACGACTGCTGACCGGTGACCACCGGGAGCTCCGCTCGTTGCGGTAGGGGGAAGAGGACGGTGGGGCCAACCCCTCCCCACGCCCCACCACCTCCCACATTCGGCCTCATCGGGTCGGTGGGCCACCCCGTGCCGCGGCTGCATTCGACACATGCCAGAACCATCTTGGCTCCTAGTCCGCCGATCATCCACCCATGTCGATTGCTCATGGAGTCCATAGTTTTTCACAGCATCATGACAAATTTTTATAGGATCGGAGGGAAGAGACTTTTCTTAGATGGAAACACAATTTTAATGGCTCAGAGCCTGCCACGCCGTTCGGTTTTGGTTCATGTGACGCCGGACTTTTGCCCATATCTTGATGCCGGGCTGGTTGTCAGGCTGACACTCTCTGTCTTCTCTCTCATTGTCTGTTGAATTTGATGGTGGAGTTATTTCGAAGTGAATGATTGATGACCTGATGCGACTATCCATCCATGAAAACCCGTTTCCTTAACCTCCTAAGAGTTCCGACCAAAAAAAAAAAACCTCCGAAGAGTTAAACATCTTCGTTTTCAAATTACCACTTACTCCCTCTTTTCTATCATCTAGTGTTCTGGTTGTAGTGTGCTTTTGAAGTCATTTTCGTTTTCCTTCTAAAGGAGACAGCCATCTTTTCATTGTTTCGCAGAGTTTTAGGAGATTTACTGAAATTGCTATTTAGTATTCTCACCGTGACTTTATTGTATCCTAAAGGGAATTTGCCAAAAACCAATAATAACTTCGTGAGGCAAATTGATCCTAAAAGAGAGTGATTACACGCTTCAAAGTCCAACTATATTGTTACTCCATTTCCTCCAATATTTTTTCCAACAATGACTACTGCGAACGAAAATTCCTTATGTTCATCATAAGAATTCAGATTGGTAATAGTATTTAAGAAAATAAGAAAGTTAGAGAAATTTCATTCGGAGTTACCAAATAACAAATAATATGTACATCTACATATGTGGGACAGGGCAGGATTTCCATTTCCACTGCCATCCCACGCCATGTCAAATTGTGATATAGGGATCGAATACGGGAAGAAATATGTCTAACACTTATATCAGCTACTCTAGCAAAAAAAAATTGGATCAAGGTTTGATTTAGGATCAATACCACGAAAAACCTCAAATTGGTACACCAGTGACAAATTTACCTCAAGCAATTTTTTTTATCACGAAAAACCCCAAACTAGTACACATGTGACAAATTTACCCTCCATTAACTTTCTTTAAATTTCACCATTAATTGCTGACGTGGATGACACATGTGACTTGGTACTGTGACGTGGACTAAGTCTACATGGAAATTTCATAAGGTTAATAACAAAAAAAAAAAAAACCCCCCCAAACTGGTACACTTGTGACAAATTTATCCCAAACTAGTATCATTAGTGACAAATTTACCCCAACATGGTACATCAATAACAAATTTACCCCAAACTGATAAACTTGTGATGAATTTACCACAAACTAAATTTTTCGGTCACCAAAAACCTCAAATTTCCTCTCTTTCATTTTTGTTGGATCTCTCAGCCATAACCTTGTAATCGCATATCTAGTTGCTTCACTTGTTGTTGGTCTGTGCCAAACTTGGTCTTATGTTTCTATGTCTCGGCCAACATGATTTACTACTTGTCTTGAAATATCTTTGTATGCTTAGGTACTCCTCATGCTATGTTGGTCATTCATGTCAGTTCATGTCCTCATTAGCATTACATGGTGTTTTCAACCTTGAATCACACGTGTGTCGAAATTATAACACGGAACTTGCATGTGAATGGTATGATTGACACGTACACCACATGCTTGATGAAATGCCAAAACCAGATTCACTTCTGTTTGTCACTGATTTCGGGTGTACTTTCAGTGTCTAGGTGTCTTATGAGAGTTCACTTTTTTGCTCGGATGTAGAACTCAAAAAATACCAAGCAGCTTGTTTATCTTTTGTCGACCTCGATCATCCCATCTTTGCTAGTTATCTATGAGAGGCTTTTACAAACTAATTGGCTTTTTGGTTGTTCTCTTGCAAATGTCTATCGATTTACAATTGTATTTAACCTCGGTGGAGTTATGGAGTTTGGAGACATTACTAAGTACGCAGGCTTCCATGTAGAATATTTTCATAGTTGTAAGTCAATGAACTATAATGCAATTATTAAGACTGTTATTGATCTAGGATACACGGTTGAAAAGTTGTTTGGCATAGACAAACATGAATGACCAGTTTGGGATTTTTGGTGATCGAAAAATTAATTTGAGGTAAATTTGTCACAGGTTTATTAGTTTGGGATTTTTGGTGACCGAAAAATTTTGTTTGGGGTAAATTCATCACAAGTCTACCAGTTTGGGGTAAATTTGTCACAAGTGTATCAATTTGGGACTTTCCGTGGTGTTATTAACCTTTTGGGATTTCTATGTAGACTTAGTTCACGTCACCGTACCAAGTCACATGTGTCATTCACGTCAGCAAATTTAATGGTGAAATTTGACAGAAGTTAACGAAGGGTAGATTTATCACATATGTACTAGTTTGGGATATTTCGTGTTCAAAAAAATAGTTTGTGGTAAATTTGTCACATGTGTATCAATTTGTGTATCAATTTGGGGCTTTTCGTGGTATTAACCCTTTGATTTATCTAAGGTTTGCTCTTCCTTTGGTAGATCTTATACAAATCAGAAGTCGTGCACAGTGATCAGAACCACTCGAGCACGTAAGTCATCCAAGACGTGCATTGTCAGAGAAGTTTATTTGTTGCTTTTGGACACTAGCTTGTGATGTGTTGTGACATTCTTGAGTTAACTCATTGAGGTATTATCCGCATTGGCTTGTCTTATATCGAGTCTCACGATTTTGTCCCTTAGCGTATAGGTAGGCCCTTTCTAAGGAGATCACCCATTCTAGTAGTGCACTAGCCTGAGCATGCTTAACTTTGGATTTCCAAAACTAGGCTTGTTGTTAAGCCAAAAGACGCCTTAATGAGTTATCTCATAATTTCTCATCTCCTGTTCGGTGCATAGTTCGGTTCATTCTTGCCTCATTCACCATTCTAGAAGCATGCCATGGGCCGCTCCATATTCAGGCCCTCTAGCCTCGGCGACCACTCTCCGCCCTTATCGGACCGGGTCGTTACATGCGTGGACATAAGAAAAGTCAAGAGCTTGAAAAACATTACTTGATAGATCCATTTCCATGTCGGAAAGCTGCACTCAACGACTAGTAATTGCTGTAATTACATTATGTGAAGGGAGCGCGCGGGCGAGGGGCGGGGTGGGTGGCCTAATTTTATGTTAAAAAATTCAAACATCAAGACCAATTGATGTGTTGGTTGAACCCCATCAATTGAATTGGAAAAGGACACTTGTGATGTGCCAGAGACGCCAAATATCACCCACCAAGGCCATGACTTATGGTTCTTTCGCCATTGAATTGTTGCTTCCTTTGGGCATGGCTTGTCTAGATGTGTCAAGAGCATTGAATTGTTGCTTATGACTTGTCATGATGAGAAGTGGGCACCAAATGGAGGTTAAGGCCACTAGATCAAATCAATTGGGAGGCTGCGTTGCGAAGGCGAAAGGACCATAAGTCATGCCCAAAGGAAGCAACAATTCAATGGCGAAAGTTAAGCGTGACAATTCAATGGCGAAAGGAAGCAACAATTCAATGCTCTTAACTAACACGATCGGAGGCTGCATTACGAAGGCGAGACGTGAACGTCTAGCGAGAGGAGAGAAGTGAGTATCAAGCAGAAGAGGAGAAAATTAGATTAATTAGTTCTTCAAAAATTTCTAATTTTATTTGTATATATATATTCTGGGCGGTCCGGTCCCATCCACCATGGAACTGGCAACCAGACCACCCCCCTCAAGGACCGGACCAACCCGGCCGGTCCCGTCCAATTCAGTTTGCTCACCCCTAAATGTGTGGGCTACCCCCTCCCAATTGATTTGATCTGGTGGCCTCCACCTCCATTTGGTGCCCACTTCTCATCTCAAGGACACTTCAATAATTGCACTTCAATCGTGCGATCTACCGTAAGAAGAATCTCACTCCTTCGGTCCCCTCTCATTTATTGCTTTTCCTTCTCACTTTTTTACCTATCTTCCATGACCAAGAGAGCAAAGCCTTCCGACATTTCAATCTCTTGTAAAGAGGTCATTTCTCCACCATTAGTCCATCTCTTTCGAAAGGATCGTCCCCAATTGCTCACTATGTTTGGCAATTATGGTGGAGGAGTAAAATTGGAGAGAAAATAGGAGAAGAAAATTGAAGTCAAATAAGAATAAACGGTGATGATTTCCTTCTCCTTTGCTAATGCGAATAGAAAGAACAACAAGAGTAGATGAAAACGAGGTCCGTTAATAGATAATTGAAAGGGGGTTGGTTGAGTGATCAAGCACTTCATTTGGATGTAAGAGATATGAGATTCAAATCGCACATATTACTCATTCATTCTAACCTTTGAGTGTCACTCCGGGCACTAGATGCACATGGATGAGTGGCTTGCGTAATGGCATAGACGTAAAAAAAAAAATTCCTAAACATATTGCATTGGCATCAATTCAGTGCTAAACTTTTCAATTGGGCCAATTAAGTCTTAAACCTTTTCACATTGATACCAATTGAATCTATCCTGCCGATTTAGACCGAAAATTACTGACATGGACGCCAGCCATCCTATATGGTACGGCTAACGCTGTCGTGGATATTTTTATTTTTTTAATACTTTTTTTTTAAATTTTCTATTATTTTTTTCTCCTTTCTCTTTCTTCTTTTTTCCTTATTACCCTCCACTAGTCATCAGCCTCCATGATCACTGGCAGAGGTTGCCATACGCCGGCGAGGGTGAGGGCTGGGTGAGGCTGCCCCTTGCCAGATTCAGTGAGGGCCGGGACGTCCTCACTGGCCTTGCCTAGGGGAGGCCCCTTGTCATCGCCAAAGGCCGGTGTGGGGACTCTCGCCCATCCCTTGCCAGAGGTTGGTAAGGGGCGGCCTCACCAGTCTCCTATGAGGGTTGGACGAGGTCGCCCCCCAACACAGGCTGGCAAGGGCATCCTGGCCCTCGCCCTTGCTGGCGACCAGCGACCTCCGCCGGCCATCACGGAGGCTGGCGACCTCCGCCGGCCATCACGGAAGCAGTAACTGGCAGAGGGAAAAAAGGAAAAACAAAAGTAAAAATAGTTAAAAACAATTGGGAAAATATTCATAAATTTTAAAAAAATTTCACGGCAGTGCAGCCATGCCACATAGGTTGGTCGGTGCCCACATCAGTAATTTCCAACCTAACTTAGCCGGATGGACCCAATTGGTACCAATGTGAAAAGGTTTATGACTAAATTAGTCCAATTGAAATGTCTAGTACTGAATTGACATCAATACAATAAGTTTATGACCTTTTTTGTACTTTTTCCGAAATAGACGAGTCCGAGTGTTCTGATTATCCGTTCTAAAGAAGTTAGTTAATATTCTATATTTATCATGTGATCTATTATTTGGAAAGGACTGTCAATGATATTCTTTTGCAGAGTAATTATTTCATAAGGAATTATTTCACTCAGGCTTCTATCTATTGCTAGCTATTTCCTTTCGTATTATATTAGCCAAATCTATGCAAAGAACACACATATATCTATATTTTCTTTCTCATTATTTCCTCTTACCTTTGTCCACTCGAATCCATCCCAGCATACCATAAATTAATCCTCACACCAAATTCTGAGTGAGACGAGACTAATTAGCAACCGAAAGAGCAATGTCATTATAATATAACATCAACATTAACTCATATACTTGTCCAAAGTCACATGTTTCAGGAGAAAAAACTGTGGGTCGGCTAGATGTGTACAATGTTCTTCATGAGTAGGCAGCTGCTGTTGCAAACGCTAATGACAATCATAGAGGAGCTTCTTAATTATTTAAATTATTGGTACTACTCTGAAGCTTCGACTAGTTTGTGATATGTTAATGCATTATAAAAATTGCAGAAAACGAGAAGGTTGATGAAAAAAAAGATAGTTTGGCATTAAATATAGTCGAGACACGCGTATTTCAGTTCAAGGGTTTATAATATAAGCTTCATCTTTATCAGAAGGAAACCTAGAAACCATAATGTGCTTTCGAGTATGTCGGATTAGTTAAATGCATTTTTGAGAAATTAATATTTGTGGACATATCCAGTTATACGAGGGATAACGACACGAATGGTCTCTTATCTTTGGTTCAATTTGCAATGTGGTCCATAAACTTTTAATTCGTTCAATGTAATCCCTGAGCTTTATTCCAATGTACAATGTGATCCATAAACTTTTAATTTGTTTAATATCGTCCCTAAGTTTTTGGGTTATGATCAATCTAGTCCCTAAACAATATGATATGTTCAATATTGACCTTGAACTTGATTAATATAGAATGACAACATTTAACATTTTTATATGGTCTAGGGACTAATTGGACATATACCAAAAGTTCAGGAACTACATTGAACAAATTTAAATTTCAGGGAGGACATTGAAGGGATTTATCGCGCACCGAATCAGAGCGATCACACAGAAATCAAAGAAAAATAGACGACACACGAGATTACCCAGGTTCACCCCAGAATAGGGCTACGTCCTGCAAAGAGATTTCACTATAGTTTCGGTTTACAGCCACTCAACTCGTTACAATGATGAAAAACGAGAAAATATGTATATGCCTCAAACGGGCCCAAAACCTAAACCTTTATGAAACCCCTTAATTCCATACCATACGGGCCAGCTTAAATAAAAGCCCAAACCCGTAGAGGTTTCGGGGGCGCTGCCCCCGAACCCCCGCCCGCTCACCGGCGAGCGGGACAGCCGTCCGCTGACCGGTCAGCGGAACCCCCGTCGGGAGGCGCTGCCCCCGAACCCCCGCCCGCTGACCGGGCAGCGGGGCACCCGTGTCGGGGGCGCTGCCCCCGAACCCCCGCATTCCGCGCGCAGGGGTCACATGTCGTTGGATAACACTTCGGGTTCCCTAAGCTCACGTGGGCGTACCCGATGTGAGAAACAAGGGTCCCCGAAGTATTCGCCAACTCCAACAGACATTGCACATTGGGCTAAAGTTCAACGACGACATTGAACAAATGAAAAGTTCAAGGATCACATTGCACATTGAGACAAAGTTCAGAGATCATTTATGTCACTTTTCTATTATAAGATGCATGAACCCTTTTGGCAGGAAAAAGAAGGTTTTCAATTAGAGGGTTGTCACACCTTGTTCTATTGCTACAATGACATCCATATAACTTCCATTTTGGGTTGGACAATGGTTACCATCAATAAATGCCAAGTAAAAGACATGTAAAGGGCTTTGACGGAGCGATTTGCATGTATATGTCGAGACTAGTCACGATGAAGATTTTGGATTCAGTCATATGCCATGCCTTTAATTAAAAGGACTTTAAAGGGTTGCGTTTGAAATGACTCTCTCAGTCTCTTGTGATTTCACAAATTTAAACGAATTTCATATGGGTTATACTAAAGTACTCGTTCTTTGCTTTAGTTAATAAAGAAAAGGAACCTGCCGATAAAACCATAAATTAATTCTATTTCATGTATAATGTCATTCTTCAATTTTCACACATATATGACGTTGATCTTATACTAGTTCAAGGGTTTAACAGAATTAATGAAAGAAAATGTTCAAAGACCACACAATCAACGAGGACTCGACAATTTTGCCACGGTGGCCACCTTTCTCACTTGAGAATTCCCCACCTTCTCGAGGGGGGAGGAGAGGGGTTGAGGGTGGGGAAACTTGAGTGAGAGCAGAATTTTACAACATGCACATAGCACATAATGCATATAATGTAGCTTGTATAATAGGATATGATGAGATAGAATCAGATATTAAAAGAAAAAAAAAGGGAGGACTCGGAAAGTTATAATATCTAAAAACACTGATGGCCAGCAAAACACGAGAAATTGATTATTCTAAAAGTCGAAATTTTCCAATTTCAAACCAAACACATCCCAAAAGTAAATTGGAGAGAAACCCCACCATTTCCTCTCGATGTGGATTCGCTGCAGGGACATGTAACGTAACTAGTCGTTGGTCAAGTGTCATCTGGAAGTAGAACCCCCGTTTGAAACTTCATCGCCATCGCCATCGCCATCATATCACATCACCCCTTTGGAATGATATAGATAAGGATGGACTCCTCCTCATTCATTCTCCAGCCTTAACCAAATTTTTTCTTAAAAATAAATGACCTTTTACCCATATGTGAAAAAAAGAAGAAGAAGAAGCAATTTAGGAAAAAATAATGAATTTCATGCACGTAAAACCTGGATACTAGAAAACGACATATACGTGGACCACCACATGTTCCTCAAGGGAAAAAAAAAATTACTGTTGAAAAAAAGAGGAAAAAATGATTAATCTATTCTAAGAAAAAGAATCCCATAAAGCATGACCAGATCCATCTTCTCTCTCTCTCTCTCTCTCTCTCTCTCCTATATGTATATCTCTCTCTCTCTCTCTAACCTCCATCAAGAACACACCCAGAAAACCAGAAACCAACCACGCAAACAGAAGTCACTCCCTCCCTCTCTCTCTCATTTTCGGTATCAATTCCGGAGTTTCTGATGGGTTTTCCGGTGTGCTACAGCGAGCTCCTCCTCCCGAAGCTCCTCCTCGACACGCTCTCCATCTTCACCGTCCTCCGAAGGCTCATCTCCGCCCTCCTCCGCCTCGCGGGCCTCTCCGGCTTCCTCGACCCGGAGGCCCACGACCACCCGGCGTCCCGGACGGCCGCGCCCGAGCCCTCGCCGTCCGTGTCGGCGGTCCTGATGCGGGAGATCCTGCCGGTGGTCAAGTTCTCGGACCTGGTCGACCCCCCGGAGAGCTGCGCCGTCTGCCTGTACGACTTCGACGGGGCGGACGAGATCCGGCGCCTCGCGAACTGCAGCCACGTGTTCCACCGGAGCTGCCTGGACCGCTGGATGGGGTACGACCAGATGACGTGCCCGCTCTGCAGGACCACGCTCGTGCCCGACGACGTGATGGGCGCCATCAACGAGCGGCTCTGGGCGGCTTCGTTCGTCCCGGAGTTCCACGGATTCGAAGAGTACGCTCACATCACTGGTTTATAGCAATAAAACTCAAAGGGGAAAAGGACGGCCAAGCTTTGATTTTTATTTCTGAAATCTCTGTTTTTGGTTGGAGGGGTTGGTTTGATCTGTAAATAGAGGAGAATCGATCGACCCCAAAAGTGTAAAAGTCGACCAAAAAAAAAAAAACGAAATAAATTCGTACGATTTTGTATATTTACTTGCGCAAAATGATCAAATCTTGGCACCACATTTTGAGCCCATTCTAACTCTTGATTAAAGAAAGAAACCCATGTTTTATGGGCACTTCATCTATTCTTTTGGATCTCTGGGCATCTCCATTGTCGATTCAGTGATTTTCGTGAACTATTCTAAAAATTTAAGATAGAAACGCGATTTAATACTTATATATTTTAATAACTTTTTATTGAGAAAACGGAAATATGTCGATTGATTTATCTATTTATTTTCTTTAAGATGAATAAATTTTATTTTATTTTTTTGGGGGATCAAATTTTGATGAATAGAATGAATGGATGGGTGAAAATGAAAGAGCACAAATGGTTGGCTCTGTTTAGGTTTCCTCTCCTCTCCAAAGCAAAGCATACTTGATCAGTAATCTGTACACGAATTATTGCTAATTAATGTTTTCTTTTCTCCCCTTTTTGTTTTTCAGATTTTATCATCAATTCCACTTTATTTTGAGGGTAGTGTAGTATTGAAAGCTTGCGTGTTTTATGGCGTTTCTCGCGATATCATCTGGTCCCAAATTGCATCTCTTCTTTTTTTTCCTCTTTTGGCCTTTTCCACTTTTGGGGATGATTGGGTCCGAGCAAGCAGCTGAAGTACTCAGATTTTGATTAGTGTACATAACCAATGCAACATCTAGTCATTACCTAATAATTATATTTCTTAAAGAAAATTCAGAGGATAACAATTTGAAAAACCATTCTTAAAATTATAAAGGAAAACCCAAAAAAAAAAAAAAAAGCAAGAATTTATATCACATCTCCTAATTTGAAGAAACAAATATAAATAAAAAGGGCCAAGAAATTCATGACCCACACTATCTTGCGGATCCTAATATCATTGGAACAGCTGACAAGAATTTATCTAAATTTTTGTTGGATTATGTGAATTATGAAAGCAATAAATTTCATCTGTTTTATTTCTTCTTTTTTTCCCCCACTCTTTTATGGGTGCCTTAAAGATGAGGAGAGAAATAATTATGGCTAAGCATGTATAGTGTGGCTGGATAGTCTTAAGGAAGCTTCCGGGCGTACTAGGAAGTAGGAAGACATTGCAAGAACATATGGACATAAATTTGATTAGGTACCAAGTGGCATGTCTATCCGATTATTGCGTGTGTTTGTGTGTTTAAACTCATCAACTACACCTAACTCTTTTGGATAATTTCAAATTTATGTTTCTCTTGTGTTCCCACTTGTGGAATTTATAAAAATAAAAATTCACCTGCTATTTTAATCATAGTGCTATGTCCCACAATCTCAAAAGCGCAAGAGAAAGAAAGAAAAAAAAAGAGAGAGAGGCTGTACTCTCTATTTTTGATTTTATTTTTCCCTAATGGACCTAAAGCAAGGGCTTTTAAATCCTCAAGTCTTTTTGAGTGAGATTGGGGCCACTATCACTTTTAGAAATCAAATCATGCCCTTTTCTCATTTTCTATGACTTTATTTTTTTTACTCCTTTTGTTTTGAACGAGTGTCTTACAATATTGTAACTTTTCAAATTAAATTGTTCTCTATGTCTTTCAGTAAAGTTGTTTTACAAACCCGAACAAACAATAGAAGTAAAATAAAAAGGAGTTAATCAGGAGCAACTTTTAATTTATTATGAGCACAAGCAAAGGGTTCAATAACTTGTTGCCAATAACCATGCCCGCTGAATAGAAACATTGAATTAAATGTTGAGTTCGGTGCTTTTCCCAAGTCGGAGAAGGGCTCACCTCTGTTTGATATGTTCGTTCAGTACCAGACCTTGGACATATAATAGTTCCGAGTCGAATCTCTTCGAGTCTCAATCGTAAAAGCGTGAAATGCACCTAATCAAGCGATAGGTATGCCTATAAGCGGAAGGTTAGCATATCACCTTATATGTTCGGTCAACTGTTGCGCCTCAACGCATTTCGAAGAGAACCAGCTAGCTTTGAATTCGAGTGAGATTTCACCCATAACCACATGCCATCTGGGTAATTATATTGACGCGCAGAACCGATTGAAGATCACGAAGCGTTTCGAATAAGAGCACTCTTTTTTTATTTATTGAATTATTTGTCCGCTTCACCAGTTTAGAAGTATTTAATCTCAGATTTGTGAAAATATAAATTCTAAGTCAATCAAATCTATCTTTTGAAGTTCTTTTGAAATGGTTTTTCGCTAACAAGGAGTTGAAATACGAGACAAAAGCCAAAGTGGCAGGTGGAGGTAAGAAAAGAGCACCTCGCACGTGCCCTTGTTTTTCCACACATAATAATTGCTTCATTTCAACCGCATCCGATGAATATATTCGATCATCCAACACATCAATAGGATCGCGGGCATTATATGACAATATTATTTGAACATTTTCCTTTCCTAAACCAAGAGCATGGCGAATAAACTATGAACATTGAAAGGGACGGCCTAATATTTTCGAACTACAGCCACGACATCGCGATGCCGACCGGCTAAGCAACACTCTATCGTAAAATACAAACCTTCTCATGTAATTTAAATGGTTTCCGAGTCAACGGCGAGTTCACATTGACAAGGCCATCTAGTCAAGGGGGATTAGATCTTGATTAACATTCAAGACGCGGTTGCTTTTATATCTATCTTGCAGCATGTAAACATAACAAATAATAAGTTATTATGCCATTCTTCACATATATATTGTTATTAATATCTTATTTTATTTGCAATTTTTAAGGCTCACGAAACGGAACTAGAGTACAAAAGGAGCTGAGAAGTATGCATAGAATTGATTATGATCCTCAACTACCAGAACAATCAATGAATTCGTCACATTAATTGTCAAAACACGCAACGCGACAATGACCCTTTCCACGAGCGTTTCCTTAAGCCTGCTTTATTTATTTTTAACAACTTTCTTTTCTTAAAATAAAGAAGAAAAATCCAACCATTTGCCTAATTGTTTAGGATGTCTATCTTGACAATCTACAATAGAAAAAGAAAAGAAAATGTTACGCAGACGGCGAGACAACTTTGTACTATCGAGATTATTTGACGAAATCAATATGATAGTTGTGGACGCCAGCTTACTTGGCTAGACCAAAGTTTTGGTTTGGTAGGTTAGGCCTTGAAGTTTTTGAGTTTTCTGCTACCACTTTATTGCATTTTTTTTGCAATTTTTATAATTTTTTTTTATATTGTCGATTTCGAACGGATCTTCATCAGGACAAACCCAAGATCAAGTTCGTAGTCGGATTCGATCATTGAACTAGTCGTTCCGGTTATAATGTAAGCACTTATGGCCAAGAGCCTTGCGCAATCAAGGGCAGGAAAAGACCACTGACTTGGCGATGATGTAAAGAGCATAAACGGCCAACATGCGCGGCGGGGTGGCAGCAACTTAGATAGCACCGTGAACATCGGAAATGGGAAGACCCGATCGGATTCAAAAATCTTTGTGGCAGTTCCTAAGTTGTAGTAGTCATGGCTATGTGATCATGGTAAAGTAAATAAACATTACAGTTATGGATGAGCGGTTTCAGGATCATTTTAAGTTTTACCTGCAACATATCCTGTCGGAATCGGTTCCCTCGTTTTCGAAACTTGGAGCCTACCATGTACCTTAGAACCTGCCCTGCATACCTTGGATGCTGGAACATAACATGTCAATCGGTTCTAGCGTCGGTTCCAGGATCTACCTGGGACCGGCCAATTTCTTTTCTTTTCTTTTTCGTTTCATTTTTCTTCTTCTTCTTCTTCTTCTTTGTTTCATATTTAGTTAAGCAAAATGAAAGTGAGCACAACGACAAAACTCTCCATTTGTCAATAGCAACAATCCATAAAAGGTGAACACGTAAAATAAAATAAACAATAAAAAATTCAAAACACGCAACATAAACTTATCTTGGGAAAAATTATCCAAAAAATCCTAAACCTATTACACTTTTGCCAATTCAATCCTAAACCTTTTAAATTTTGCTAATTAAGTCCTAAAAATTTTCACATTTTGCCAATTGAGTCTATCCGATCAAATTTGGCCGCAAATCGTTGACGTGGACGACGACCGTCCTACGTGGCACAATCGGCATTTGACATGGATAATTTTTAACAATATTAAATATCTTTGAATTTTTATTGATTTTTGTTTTTTCTTTATTTTTTTTACATCTCTAGCGGGCGAGGGCCAACCCCTCACTTATTGACCTCGCCCCCTCGCTGGCCCTCGTCGGCCAGAGATGTAAAAAAAAGATAAGATAAGATAAAAAAGCAAAATTAACAAAAAAAATTCAAAAAAAATATTAAAACATTATTATAAATGGTCCAAGTCAGCGCCGGCCGTACCACATAAGATGATCGGCGGCCCCGTTAGCGATTTCCAGCCAAAATTGATCGAATGAACTCAATTGGCAAAACGTGAAAAGGAATAGGTAAAATTAAAAGGCCTAGGACTGAATTAGTAAAAGTGTAATAGGTTTATGACTTTTTGGATAATTATTCTAATTGTCTTGAGCAGTCGTTGCACCAAAAGATGAGAGGCGGATGAGACTTGAGAGGCAGCTTATTGTTGCAAACGAACCTATGTTCGTCGGCTACCCCTAAATTGTCTAGACAACCTTCGTTCATACTTTCTTTTTTTGGCATTTTGCGTCAATCAACGCCTCAGTATTTGTTTGTTCAATCCTGTGTAATTTTCCTTTTAATATCCCCTTTAATCTTTTGATTCTCATTGCTCTGCTTCTAGGAGTAGTAGATGATCGGCTTGGGCTCTTTGTTAAGCCTGGTGACTGAGGCAGGAGATGAAATGGATTTCCTGTCTTAGGCCGAAGCCCAACAGTTAGGCCATTTTATCTTCCTGCTTCAAGTGTCTACACTCATTATCTTTAAAGGAATAAAGCAAAAGCACATAATTGCACTGGTTCGATTCTTCGATTCTCGGTTCCTGCTCTAGTTCTTCGATTTCCGAGTATTAGTTCGGTTCTTACCCATGAACCGGGAACCGAACCACACGGGTATGGTTCCACTTTTTTTGGGAACGGGAACCAGATTGGTAACCGCGGGAACCAGAGAACCGGACCGGTTTCTATAACCAGTTTGGTCGGATTCCTATTTCTACCCTGGATCCATGCCAACCCTAAGTACAATGACCATTCCTAGCTTTATGAGAGGTGAGGCATCTTTATTATTGCGTGTTTAAATAAGTCAACGCTCGTTAATAGAAGACTTAATCCCAATTCTCAGTTTAAATCCGAATAATTACCAAAACAGTCCTAAATCTATTGCAATTATGCCAATTCAGTCTTAAACCTTTTTTTGGTGCCAATTCAGTTATAAACGTTTTGCATTTGTGTCAATTCAGTCCACCCGGCCAACTTTGGCCTGCTGGCGTTGACATGGACGCCGATTGACGTCGACTTTGACGTAGACACTTTCAAATAATATTTAATTAATTTTTCGATTGATTTTTTCTTTTTTTTTGCTTTTCGTTCTCTTTCAATTCTTTTCTCTTTCTTCTTCCTCCACCCGGCAAGATCGACCTCGCTGGCCTCTGGCAAAGCCTGCCCTCGCCAACCACTAGCAAGGGCAGGGGCGAGGTCGGCCTCTCCCAACCATGGCGAGGCTCCCAGATCTGGTGGAGGTCGGGCCTCGCCATGGCTGGGCAAGGCTTGCTTGGGTGAGAATCGAGGCTTGTTTGTCGGATCCCGTCGCAAAATTGAAGCTTCAAAGCCTTTGATTCATCTAAGGATTGCAAAAATTTTCAAGAATCGTGGCAAATAAAGGGGTTCTCGATTTGAATTTCAAGGGGGAGATCGATGGATGAGAGGTCACAGTTGGAGAAGATGAGAGTGATATGATGAGGTCAGCCTCGCCGTGGCTGGACAAGGCTCGCCCTGGCTGGACAAGGCTCGCCCTTGTCAGTGGTCAATGGGGTCGCGCTTCGCCAAAGGCTGGCGAGGTCAACCTCGCCGGCCCTCGCCTCTGGCCAATCGCCGGTGGCGACCGGCTGGAAGAGGAAGAAGAAGAGAAAAAAAATGAAAAAGAAAAAAATAATTCAAAAAAATATTAAACTATTTGTAAAAATTGTCCAAGTCAGCACCGGCCAAAGTTGGCCGGATGGACTAAATTGGCACAAATGCAAAAGGTTTGTGACTGAACTGGCGCAAAAAAAAAAATTAAGATTGAATTGGCACGATAATAAATTTAGGACTGTTTTGGTAATTTTCCTGTTTAAATCTTGCTTGTCAATCTCACTTCCATTTGGGACACTTTTCCTTCCAACAATTCATCTTGCACTTCACAACACAAGTACAATACTGCAATCCTTAGCTTTCACGGAGGCAGTAAGTCTAGCAATCACAGATACGAACTCAGTCCTCGGGTTAGAAACGAAAGTCTAAAAACTTCGGGACCTGAATAACATCACAAAGATTAGTATGTAACCGAATTGCGCTATCAAGAGCCGACACATTCATTCATCAAGATGGTCAATGTCCTCCCTACTCATTCATGAGTGTAACATGTTACTAGTATGGTTGGAGAAGACCTATCGGATTAGAATTTGGGTCCTAAGTGCTTTATTGTTGCTTGCATTTCCAGGAACATGGGTAATGTAATGTAACATATCATGCCAGATTTTTGAACTAGATGTGCAAGTGAAATAGTTTTTTTCCTCTCCGAACTAGATGGGAATTAAAGGAGTCGCATCGTTTTCGATAGAACCGCTGTCAGACTAAGATTGACTTTTTGAAGCAGCATCGAAACTACCAGCACCAGCAGAATTAAGCAAACAGATCAGCAGAGGCACGTATCAAGCGAGAAAGAACCACAGAGGATGATAGAGCCACACTTAATGAAGCAATACAAGAATCATGAAATTTAACAGAACAGAGGACGATGGAAAGATCGGCAAGACGATTACACCAGAATTTGCAAGTGATAAATAACAGATCATATGTTCAAATATAGTAGAAGGGTCCTTTTCATGCACATGTTATGGGTCATAGACGGACAAGAAGAAAAGGCAGCATCCAGATTACAAGTCTGAACAAGATGAAACAGTATAACCCACACAATCCTGTGTATATACCGCTTCATTAAGAGGCCACAAGAAAACAATGCTGAAACAAGATACCCGCACCTAGTCTGCACTTATCTACCCAACCATAGTGCACACAACTCACCGCGACACGAGAAATCAGTGAAACTGTATATAAATGTTTAAGGCAGAGGAATGGATCACTTTGGATAGCCAGCAGGCGGATACCCAGGCGGAGGATAACCTGCAGGAGGATAATTAGGAGCGGGATAGCCCTGAGGGGGAGGCGGATAGCCATAACCCTGTGGTGGTGGTGGTGGAGGTGGATAGCCATAACCGGCTGAGGGAGGAATAGGCTGATCAATGCGGGACATCTGCTGAACAGGAGGCACGGCCATGGGTCGGTCCCCAAACATGCCGTCTCGTTTGTCCATCTCAACCTTGTGTTGTGTCTGAATATGAATGAATCAATTAGCAACAAGAAATAGTACCGTTGATCGAGGAAATAAGAACATTAAAGTGAGATTTTCTTGTCTTTCGCTTTACATACCTGCATGCAAGCACAAACCCTACCGAAGGAAAAATAAATCACAAGTCAGATGCTTTGAAGTTTTGATCTGATTAGAAAAACGTCAAAGAGGAAAGGGAGAAAGAGACGCACGTGCAATAAACCAAATCAGACAACAAGTTTAGCAACTGAGAAGCCTCTGAAATTTCTTCACTCCCAACTAACATAGCAACTATTGAGAATATGCAGGCAAGTTGTTGGAGGCAGAACATAAAGCCCTGAAATCATGGTTAGATATGCAAAATCAGCATAGTGACATGATCTGCATACTGTGTATAGAGGGAGGGAGTGAGAGAGAGGAGGATGTACAATGATACAGTTGTCACACTGTGTAGTCTGTATGTTGAACTCATCTTGCAACAAAAAGCGAGTGGAGCCCACCGAATTTCCAAAGCAGAGAAAAACCTGGATTCAGTAAACAAAGAATGGTAAGATGATCACGACACCATGCTTATCATATTTATGTATACTTGATTACTAGCTAATTTTAATGGGAAAGCTCGAACCACGACCCGTAAACTGAAGCCTTCTAGTGTTTATCAGAAAGATGGCATAGAAAGCACATCGCGAGGTGCAGATACATAGCAAATAAAGTGCCAAAACAACGGAGCACTTCTATAAAACCAACATCCAACCATATATTACATCCCTACTGCGGATATATTACCAATGTTCCTCTTTCAATTCTAACGTCGAACACAAGATGTAGCTGCATCAGCTTTTCCACACAGTGAATAGCATTTTAGAGGTAGCACCAACAAAGGGCAAAGAAGAGGGGCTGCAATATCTGCAGATGCTTTCGACAAATGGACACAAAATCATTTGCAGAAGGTAAGTCTACAAGTCCCAGAAAATTGCAGGCACTAATAAACATAACAATCGCTCAATTCGTCTCTTTCTCTCCCAGTCCTTGTCTAGCAAATGAAACAAGAAATAGACCTGACCATCTGCTCTCGCTGGTTCCACATAAGTTATGTACGCCCAGTGGTCAAGCGTAACAACCCCCGCAGAAGTAGCAATTGAACACTACCCTAGAGTTTAACCCATTACAAAGCAAGATCCATAATTGACAACAGAAGACCCTCAGAACAATAAGTTTACACAAGCAAGAAAATGAAGCTTACAAGACCCAATGTAGACCCTTTATCAGTTTAGTTTGGATCTCTTACAGGTTATTGTTAGCGTACAGAGAAGAAAAAAAGATGTATCTGGAGAAAACAAAACAACTAAACTGGAAGAATCAATCTAAAATATTAGATAAGATCCATACCTCAGTGCAGAGACAAAACTCGGGGCATCGACTCTCGCCACATCTACCACTACATGGCATGTAACCAGCACAACAGACATACCTAAAGCAAACAAGAGAAATTTATCATCCAAGAGAACGGCCATATCTATTTGAAACAGACTTCTGAGAGCCAGAGCGTTACCTTGACATGTCATTGTAAAGGGCTCTTTTACGGAGCAAGTATGAAGCACATGGTCCACTATAGCGAAACCAATTTGTTAGAAGACCAAAAGACGATACTCCAAAAATGAAGTGCTATGGCTACGGACATTCAATTGATGATACAGATATCGAAACATATGGTGAAAAGACAAAAGGTGGTGGAAGGTATAAAACATGACAACTACAAGTTTCACTTAGAAAGCCAATACCAAGCAAGACAAACGTCAGCCTTAAATTTAGATCCCCGCTTGAAGAAGTTGACCATCAATCCACTCAAAAGAAATATAAGAAGTGCAAATCTACTTATGATATTATCATACTACATGTTCTGGTGTTAAACCAAATTCAAGTCAACCGAAAGGAAAAGCAGCCAAGGAACCACTTATTGGGCAGTGAAGCGAAAAACCCAAGGAATCACCAAGTACATAGCACGAGAAGGAAATTTAGCCCCGAGGTAATGCGGCAAGCATAATAGACATCAATTACTTGATACAACAAGTTATAAAATTTTGACAAAACTTCATTCAGTAATCAACTGAGACTCCAATTTTCATAACATCTCCTCAGTTATATATGACCAGACACATAACGAAACGGTTTTGCCACCTAGAAATTTGTGTTATTAACAGATCTGTGTAACCGCTCATTGTGAGAGAAGACTTAATCTTATGTGTCAACTTTAAGGTCTAAACTGAATAAGATCCACATTAGTCTTGGTTGATCAAATCATGCGTGAAACAGAAGTGGACCAACATCATAGAGAGAGGGCACAAAGAAACAGAAACAAACAAACTCAAAGGCATGACAGGATCACGATTCAGTTCTATGTTCTAACACGAACATCCCCTGGAAAGGCCAAGAGATATATTAAAGTCAACGCATGATAAGTCAACGCAGCTTTAAGCATGTCCAAAAAATTGAATAATTACAACGCAGTATAAACAAATTGCTATCCAAATGTTTAAGCCTTCAAATATCAAATCCACGCTTTCATCTAGCTTAAAATTTCAGAAAAATTGACAATCATCACAATTACAACACAGAAAACAAGCACATGAGAACAACAACCCCTAAATCCACACGATGAACAAGCTCATCAAAAAATTGAAATTATTCAGAAGCAGATCTGCAGCCCACAGGCACACATGAACCTCACACAGAGAAATCACGGATCCAGACTACTCACCACCAAAAGGCAAAGCAGCAATCTGCATTCACAAAACAACCACAGCCCCAAACACCAAAATCGTTAGGGTAAGCAACAAATTTGAGAACACAAACTTCGATTAAAACAAAAATCAAAGACAGCGACAGCGAAAGGTTTGTGATGATGCTCACAGCCAGTATCAGCTTGAATGGTGTGCATCAGATCAGTGTGCCACAGGTTCCGGTAATTTTGCCGGACCTGCAGCTTGTCCATGTAATCTTGAGACGGCATGACTTTTGACAGAAAATCAAACGCTAAGCAAGAATCTTTCTTCTCTGTAAAGACTGAAGGAGAAGTTACAAATCGATCTCAAGCGAGATGAATTTGGAGATGGGTATGGCGGCTAGACGACAAGTCGTCCCTCGTTCTGTTCAAAACCACTGGCTTTATCTCTCCGACATAACCAATAGGAGAATATTTACGCGTATTGGAAGGGGACCCACTTGGGAAATTTACAAAAGCCCTAGCCTTTGCGCTTGGTTGGCACTTTGAAGTCAAAGGGTGTCTTTGCAATTGACTTTTCTGAGTGGCTTCCTGAAAAATATAAACTGGTAGAAATTAACAATACGAAAGTTATGAGGGACTTATCAGCAAACGTGGCTTCTATATATTGCAAAGCACGAGTGCAGTGGTCTCTGCTAGTTGCGTCGCTGTTTTGAAATTCTTTAGAGGGAGAGTGCTGAGTGTATGCGAGTATGGCTTTCGCTTGTGTTGTTACTGTGGCATGAACTCCCAAGTTCAATCCTTCCTGATAAAAAAAAGAAGCCTACTTTACACAGACCCAGCAAAAGAAGAAGACAGAAAAGAAGACAAAAGATCGTCTTTTTCCTGCTGTTTCTTCACTGAATTCTGAGCTTTTTCATTAACCCGAAAAGTCCTTTTTCAGTTTCATTTCAATGTCATCATCGTATGATCTCTATGCCTGTGATGCAGAGTTGCAGTTCCTGTCTGACCCATTCTTCCCTTTCACTGACACTGACTCACACATTGACATCCTCCAGTCCATCTCAGACACCCAAAACCCACTCGATGAATCTCCTGGTGACCATTCTCTTCACCAACTCTCCAGCTCTTTCCTCTCATCTTCACCTCCATGTCACCAGCTCGGAAGCTTGAGCCTTTATCAGGCAAACCAGCTTCAACCGGTGCCAAATGGTTCAAATATGTCCAATGGGGTTCAGATTCTTGGCGGTTATGAGGTCAAGAGTGAGGAACCCCAATTGTGTAATGAGGCTTACCCATATCTTGCTCATAGTTATAGTGGGGCCGGGAATGTGGCCAAGTACTTGCAGAGGAACTATAGCAGCAACTCTGTGGATGGGAGGTCTGTCCTGCTCCATCAGCCCCTGTTCGATGCTGTCATGGAGTCTCCGGATTTCCAGTACCACCAGGCCTTGAGCTCGCCTGAGCATTGCCTGTTGGGTGGTCAAATCAGGAGGGTGTGTAGCACAGGAGACTTGCAGGTATAATTCCTCAAATTTGTCGAGAAAATCTACGCTGTTCTGTCATTTCGGTGCTCAGCTCGCACAAGATCATTCCTTTCTCTTTAAATCGCGATCTTGAAGAAGAATCTACAATTTGTTGCTTACACAGCAGAGCACTGGAACGCCCCAATCCACACCACGATCCTTCTCGAGCTCTCTGGCCACAGAGAGCTCCTTCACTGAGGAAGCAAATGCCAAAGTTGGACGTTACAGCGCAGAAGAAAGGAAGGAGAGGATCCTCAAGTACAGAGCCAAACGCACCCAGAGAAACTTCAACAAGACGATCAAGGTAAAAACATCAATCCCCATAATCAAGAAACGAGAAAACGACCCCCTTGTTATTTCATCTTCCTTTACATGCTTATTGGTTTTTTTTTTTTTTTTTTTTTTAGCGTAAGACTTGCGATGTGTCCCAACTGTGATTATCCAAAAACAAAAAAAGGGTGTGTCTTAACTGAATTCTGAATGCGGCTGCATTTTTCCTTCTGTTTGGTGAAATTGATGATGCGACAGTACGCATGCCGCAAGACACTAGCCGACAACCGACCGCGCATACGTGGCAGATTCGCACGTAACGACGAAACCGGCGATGTTCCCAAGGTTGCGTCCTCTGCTAGAGATGACGACGACGATGAGTTCTGGGTAAAATTCTCCTCCTTTTTTTTTTTTTTGCCCCTTCAAAGCTCGTCGTTTAACTGTTCGTAAGCGTGTTCATTCCGCCACTGTCAAAATTTGCTCCGTTTCTAGCTTAAGTTTGAGCTCTCATTTGATCAAGCTTTTGTGGTTTTGCGATGGTAGATGGCTTTGCATGAGGAGGAACAACACGGAGGAAGAGGAGGTCCGTTTTTCACTACGTACGGTCAACCACAATTCCAATATTACGGGTACTGATAAAAGATCGAAGGTCCGTGATGGACTGACCGTTGAATTACGCGGACTTTACGTATCTAAATTCAATCGGGACTCCAAGCATACCAGAACAAAAATTACGTAAATCGCGAAGTTGGAATCGGTGCTCCGGTACGGAGTTCGGAATTATGAGAAAGCTATTTCGACGAAAGGAGACGTATTGGTGCTTTTTAAGAATAAAGAGACAGCAAGTGTCATCGGTGATTAGAGGTAAAATTTGCAGTTGGTAGGTATTGACAAAGAGTAGCAGTTGTTATATTCCGGACTTTTCTTTTTACCTTTTTTTTTTCTCCTTTAATTTGGTTCAGATTTTTGGTTATTTGATCCTTGGCTGTATATATAGTGGCATGAATAATAAATGACTTGATGAATTAGCGTCTGATCTCTCTCATGGATATGCTAATCTTTGACCCTGATAAAGAACTTCAAGTGGTGGCCTTTTGCTAGATGTTCGATTATTTGTTATTGGCTTCTTCGGAATCCATTTTTTGTAGTGTTGAGAATAGTTGACAACCTCACTTGCTGATTACAAAAGATGAATCTACTTGACTATGCATGCCCTATAGTTCAGTCTTATACTAAAAGTTAGAATATCGTCTCTCGACTGTTTACGTTAGGTATGACGTAAGTAGCATCACAGCATGGTTCATCATATCGGTAAAACCATCATTAAGTAGACATACATACTAAATAGAGTCAACAGATTCAAACCTCACAAATTGTTCAAGGTTAGGACCACCTACATATATTAAAAATCCCGGGCTTGACGTTCCATGAGCTTTAGAATATAATCGAGGTCGTGACCTAGGGAAAGTCTGCTCATGAATGTTACTTTGCTCTCTCTCTCTCTCTCTCTCTCTCTCATACCATGCGGGACTTAATTCTTGCTCAAGGTCGTGATGAACGGAAAACACGAGGTCATTAGTAGTTTGATGAGTGCATGCATGACTTGCCGATCTTATATATTCAAATTCTCAAGCAAATATACGTTGCCCCATCACGCATATTTGAATCATGTTGCATTTTACATGCTATAACGGTTCCTCGTCGAGGGTTTCTTTCTGTCACTTTAGAGCACCGAATGAAATTGACTCAATGCACCTGAGCTAGAATTTCAAGGTGAAGCAACTTCCCGGTCTCATTCGAATATCGCAAAATATGTTGATGCATGGTCTATATGTGTAGACGCATATAGCTCGAACGAGATGTCTTGACCATTGCGAACTATCGCTACCACGGAATGGCCTTTGTATGGAATTACCTGATTTAGTTAATATATCGGCAAGGTTCGCGTAATACCGACAACTACGAGCTCACCTAGTGTTTCGTGTATTATGACTATGGTTCCTTTTTTTTTTCTTTCTTTCTCTATCTTTCAATGAAAATAATCATTCATGAAAGTTTCGGAATGACGCTTTCGTTTGAGTGCCTTGATTCAAAAGACCAATGAGCAAACCGTCTCGTGTTTACCATTTGGAATTCTACTTATTTTCACATCTCAAAAGGCAATGGAGGAATCTGCTTTTCAAACAATTTGGAATCCCACTTGCCATTCTTCGTGCACGAAGGCATAAAAAATGGCAGCTTCCACCCACCACGCGCATGGCGTGTTGGTGAGACTTGCACCCTTTGTCACAGGCGTAAGCCACAGACGGGGGTTCAAACCTCTCCCAACCCGTTCCTCGGACTTAAGTGGGGGGCCCTTGCTGGTGGTTGCGGGGCCAGCCTCCCTCCAGGTATATGGGCGAAGCCCGATTACGACAGGTGAATCCTGGATCATCAAAAAAAAAAATGGCAGCTTCCTAATCAACGAAAAATCATTTTTGACAGCTATTATTATTACTCTAATTACCTTGAAGCAAACAAGCCACCAACTTGCTAATTAAGTCTTTGCTCTGCGTTAAATATCTTAGACTACTTATTTACGGGAGTGTAGATGCTCTTTATACATACACATAGTCTCCCTCTACCTATTGATTTAAACTTTTTTTATTCCAATTATAAAAGTTCAAATTGATGGGTTTTATCCTAAACCAAATCAAAACAATCACAATAAATAGAAAAGAACGATACACGAATTTATCCAGGTTTACTCCAGAATGGGATTACATCCTGCAAAGGGATTCCACTAAAATATTTAGGTTTTTCAACCACTCGTTACAATGATATCTCATACGAGTATAATATATAGGACTTAAAATTGGCCAAAAACCCAAGCCTATCCGAAAACCCATTGATCCCACAACAAACGGGCCAACTTAAACCCAAGCCTATCCGAAAATCCGATGAGCGGAACCCCCGCCCGCTGACCGGTCAGCGGGACCCCCGTTCCGAGGGCGTTGCCCCCAAACCCCCGCATTTCGTGCACAGGGGTCACATGTCGTCGGTTCATACTTTAGTTTCCCTAAGCTCATGTGGGCGTGCTCGGTATGAAAAACAAGGGCCCCCGAAGTATTCGCCAACTCCAACACAAATTACATTTAGTCATATATCTTGTATTAAATAATTTATAATGACGCGAGACCGTTACATTAGAACGGGTTTAACAAAATACACGTAAATACACTATTGTAAGTCGCGACTTGAGAGAGAGAGAGAGAGAGAGCGAAAAATCCGAACTTATTAACATAACTTATTCGAGTTTATTCCAATCAAAAGTTTAAGCGCTACGGTTTCGGCCAATTGGACTTATGAAAATAGTTTGTTTAATCACTGTTCTAACTCCAAATATCTTATGCGGATCCTTTGCGCTATAGTCCGTACAATATTATTCTGCGTCCAACGCAAGGACATAGGTACTATGTAGATCATATAAATGTACAGATAATGGTCAAAAAGCATTCATCAGAAAATCGACACTTTACCATAGAACTCGGCCAATTACAGTCTATTCTATGCCATTAGAGATAAATATTTGCGACAAGACAAGTAGCATCTAAACATAACAATATAATCAAAGGCTAATATAAACATTTCTTTGTCGAATCGTTGCGAGAGTTAAACGGTGTCGTTCCTCTTCAACATCTGGCGAGGAGACAGATGCTTTTGATAATCAAGCTTCCACTCACATCTAATTAATACATCTAATTAATAATTACCGAAGGGGGAAGGAAAAAAAAAATCATGTTTTGAATTAAATTAATCCCAAACAGTCATCGTCTTCCTTAAGCTTGGCATCTTCATATTCATACTTTGACCACCTCCTTTTGGAAAAGTTGCTCAAAATTGTTCATTGGAAGGACACCAGCAACACAATTCTAAATAACTAAGCTATTAAAAGAGGCTAGCTTCCTTCTTTCAGATTCGTAGCCCTCAATCAGAAGATACAATTGACCGAATCTTGTCGAATTTTTCTTCTTTTTTTTTCCTCTAGAGTAATTGTAGCATACGCTGTGAATCTGCCAGTGTATAAAAATATTTCCGGTAAGTGGTCTTATTCATGGTTAATGATGGTTGGTGAGATAGTGAGTAGTTAAAACCCTCAAATCCATGGAGAATAAAAACCACTTATTGAATTTTTCTTTACACTAACAATGTATGCTTTAATTTTTTTTTTTTAAATCCTCAAATAAATAGAGGATTAAAGCAACAAACCCTATTGTTTTTCTATGCAATCTTACACCGCTTTCTCTTAGGATATAGGTCATGCCGACGGAACAAGGTGACTAATCACTTCTTAATCTTCATTTTCTTCCACTAATGTACTTGCAATTTGCTTAATTATGATGAAAAATCAGCTTCCTGTTGTGATAAAATCTGTGAAGGACAGAGAATCGCAGGCCGACGTCTTAATGGGAAGCGCAGTAAAGAAAAGAAAGCTTATTATATTAGATCATTTCTGCATAAAAACAAGTAATGATTCCAAATAACACTTTTGACCAGCATCATGCAATAAACAAAGGCCAGCCATTTCAATACCCTGTGATTGCACCGATATAGATTATGACATGATTAGTCCGTATGCTTATTCCATAGATTCCCGAGAAAGGAATTTTCCCTGGAAAAAGAACCCCCAAAAATGGCGAAAAAGAAAAAGTTGCTTGCTTGTATGTAAACGCCCCTTTGTTCCCTCCAAGATAAAGGGATTCTTTGCTAGTACATGAAAAAATTCTATGTATATTTTAAATCTTATAGATAATCAGGTCCCGTTTGTTTCTCGAAAAATGAATAATTTAGAAAATATTTTTGTAAGTTATACCAGCAATGGTGTTTAAAAAAATATTTTTCAAATCATCATTTTTCACGAAATAAACGGAATCTTAATCGTTAATTTTCGATTTCAAGTTGAAAATATTATCATAATCGAGTGCACGAATGGTATATGATTAGCTGGTGACTTGGCATTGCTTTAGTGGTAATGTAATTGTAGCAGACAAGAACAACAGCCCTATGTCGCTGATGAAGAAAATGGTAATTTAAGGACAAACACGAGAAAAGTATAAATCATGAGAGGAATCAAAATTCAGGAAGAATAAGAAAGCAAAAGGGTTCTCTTTGACAGGTCTTTGGACTGCTCTTTGATTTATTGTTTTTTTTTTTCTCGGTAAAGTTCGATGTTGTTTCTTTTGCTGGAAAATAAAACAGCTACAAAAGCACGCTCCTTTATGCCTGGACCAATCATCTGCTTGGAAAATTAGTACCTATGAGATTTCTCCCTTTATATTTATTTAATTATTTGCTAAAATCAGGCAGGGACACACAAATATTCCTCCAAAAAAACTCCATTTATGAAAAGAAACAGATTTTTAAACGAGGGTTTGAACGATTTGACACGTCATGTTGAGTGACCATTGTTAAGCATGTCATGATATATTAAACCCCACAACATATTTAAAGAACTTATGATGTTGTAAGCTCTTCATAAAGGCAATGCTGTTAATAATTTCATTGGTGTATTTCTAATGATCATCAAGTAGAAACCCTCATAGATCTTGTAATCTGAACTAAACCTAACTTTTATCCCAAAGTATGCTGGTCGTAATAATTCATCGTGCGAATCATGGAAGGACCATTGAAAAATAATCTAAAATGCTTGAGAGATCTTCTTCCAATCAATAGCTCTATGTTACCGACAATTGTCGTGGGCGCTTGAAACATCCGAGTAATTTTGCTGGGGGCACAGTAGTATCTCCCGTCACTCCAATTAAGCAATCAATGCATTGCAGTTGCTCGAGTAAGTTTTCTTCGTCGAGACTCGAACATGTTATCATGCTTCTTGAGACTCGACTTGTTATCCAGTCTAGTTTAACAAGCTCGGCTAACCCCCTTGGGGCATAGCAAAACTTAACAATGGTGGACAAGGACCGAAAGTGTATTAAGCAAATGATACTCATGAAGACCTTGATACGATTGGTGCAATTAGTCCTCCTTTGCTGCAAAAAAGTTTGGTAAAATATTCCTAGTCTCTCGCTCCACTACAAGGGATGAGGAGAGGTGTCCTTGTTGAAGCAAAAGTGCTATACTTTGCTTTGTCCCTCTTTCCATCTCTCATGCTTTTAACTCTTTTTTTTTTTTTTCTATTTCTGGGCCTTTTCAAGGGTTGTTTAAGGGGAATGTATGGGGGCATTGTTGGGTGAAATTTACTTTGACTCAAATGAGTGAATCTTGGGTTCTTGGCTTTTGGGGTTCGCTGTTGCCTCCCCCTCCCCCTCTCTTTCACTCTGTCTTTGTTGGTGCGGAAGGGGCAATTATTTCATGGAGTGCAATTATTGGTTCACAAAGGTGATTAGGAAAATTTTGAGCACAAAGGGGAATGTTCTCAAAAGGTGGTCAAAATGCTAGAGCTCACTTAGCCCCGTAGGTCTTCAGCTAGGATGAGATTTCTGGCAAACGTGTGGGGAATCTGTAGAAGGTCTAATCATCATCAAACTCACTCTTTTCTTCAAATGTGCTCGAGTCTAAGTGGGTTCCCTCACGTGGCATCGACACGACACTTCGACACGTAATTTTTCAAAAAATAGATAATTTCGACGCGTTAGGACACGTTATATATTAAATATATATTTTCATATATACATGATAAATTATCACTTTTATGATTTCACATATAAATAAATATTGTAAAAAAATGATTAAAAAATTGTGAAAAATCATTATATTATCACCATGAAGGATCACACACGCGCGGAAAATTAGTAAAAAATTGAAAAAAAAAAAGAAATATCAATTTATGCTTTATTTTCTAGAAACATGTGAATCATGCCCCACGAACTGCACGCTAAAAACTCAAATCCCAAGGATTGGTCAGCAGCTCCCAAAATTCTTCCTCCACCAAGACCAAGACCAAGACCAAGACTCAAGGGTCCTCAACCATGGTTGAGTCAGGATCAGGGTTCACTATCTCCCCGTCCGGTGTATCAAAATCTAGTGGGTCCCATGCTCGAACAACCGGGGTCGTAAACGGGGTCCCCTCAAACCCCCAGATCGGCCCATAAAGAGCATCACCGTGACGCTGAAACCAAGCTTTGAAGAGATGACCCACTAAGTGTGACATCCCTTCATCGACCCAAACAGACGTTACATGCTGTTCCCAAACAAGGTTCGAGTCCGGGACCAGACGATAATTGATATAAAAGGAGTGGTCGACAGGCACCCTGAACCTCACGTGACATTTTAACCATACTATGGACCTGAAAATGGTTAATGACAACAAATAAGATATAAAATCTCCGTGAGTCAATGCCTAAGTTTGATTAGGATGTCGATTCACCCAGGTGGCCTAAACATGCAATGTGAGAACATTGGCAGATCAAAAGCGTGCGATGCACACCACGCTCTAGCTACCCAAATAGATAAACACGGCCCAACGGCCAACAGACAACCACATTCAAACTTACCCCGCCTTGGCCCATGCAACAGATATTGTCACGCCCCGACTCTCGGGCACGCGACAACCCTGCCAAATCGCCTCAGGTCATAAAGGTTAACGTCCCAGTCACGCTAACGACCTATCGAAATACAATACGCATGCGGAAACGTGCAATACTCCCGGATAAAAACATAAACAGGGATAGCAAAGCAGGAAAAATACCAGCGATCAATCAGCCAAAGAACATTTCCATTAAAGCACCAAAAGTAGATGATCGCTAACCCTACAGAGCTATACAGAGATAAATACAACCCCATTCTTCGGAGCGGCCCTCTAAGACCAATCAAAAGGTATTTGGGTCGGGAAGGGTTAACTTCACATCTACTCCAAAAGAGGGGCTACACCACCCTCGTCCTCAACTTCACCTTGGACCTGAAAAAGGGGTTAACCACGACAGGATGAGAAATAAATCTCAGTGAGTTAACGCCTAAGCCCAGCTAGGGCGTTGACTCGCTCAGGCAACCTACACACACACCGTACAACACAATAGTATATCGCCAATCACATGCAAGCTTACCACGCCTTGGACCACACATATGCAAGACTTGACTTGACTTGACATGACAGTCAATTAACCAAAGCAACCAATCAGAATACCATGACAGCTTGCAAGCACAATGCAACACGTGTGTTCCGATTATTAATGGCCACTCGACCCCGCACACTAGACAGTTGGTGCGCAGCACACTAGACAGTTGGTGCTCAGCACACTAGACAGTTGGTGCTCTACCGGCATGACCGGGCATCATCCCTTACTTCCGGCGACGGCGTCCGATAGTCCGTGTGGTTCCGATCGACACGGCACGGAACTACCAGGAATCCCTGTATGGGCTTCGGTCCATCCATACTGCGATCGGCATCTGACCAGCCCGGCGACACGGACTGACGTGCATCCGATAAGTCGTGTGATTCCGATCGACACGGCACGAACATATCAGGCATTCTATTATATGACCACACAATGCACACCAGGCAACCAGTTAGTTTATATCTTTGCATTTAGTTCGATGCTCACACGGTCGTGCTTAAAACTCGGCCCAAAACCATTTTCATGCTCAAAGATGCAGTTTGATCCCACGCATGATCATGTGATGTACGAATTATCCACCAGACTTTACATCTAAATACGGGTGATTAATCTTCTTAATCGAACATGGATGCACGATCAAAGCATACATCAGTCACCAACGGCCATCAAACAATCACCAAATAACCACTCAATAAATAGCTAATAATAATTGATCAAGTTCAGCTTAATTAATCAGTTCGACAAACAACTTAACATATCGCACTCAAACATTAATACTGACCACATGCGACTCAACCGCTTACAAACTAACCAGTCAATCAATTCATCGCCCTCTCGGCTCTAACTAAACGCTCGCTCGCGGTCAAACAATTGCAGTCAAGCAATCAATCTAATCACCAATTAGCCACAAACAACTTAGCTAATCAGTCTAATTTATTTAATCGCGGTCATTTAACCTAAACCCGGTTTCTAACTAAACCGACCATAATTAATCTACGTGAACGCCTAATTAGACTAATTAGACTAAACCCGAACGCAATTAGCAATCTAACCTAGAGTTAGGGGCTAACTCACAACTAAACGGTCCGGCGACGACGACGACGACGGGACAACGGCGGCGGCCGGCGGGCTCCGGCAAGCGGCGGCGGCGGCTACTATTCACGGGCTAAGGGTGGCTGAACGGCTCGGATCTCGGGCGAGCAAGGACGACGGGCTGAGGCGGGTCGGCTTGAGGCGGCTGAGCTCGAGGGGTGGTGGCGGTGAGGTGCGCGGCGGCGTGAGGTTGTGGCTGACCAGGGGGGCAACGGCGACTGGCGGAGGAGGTGATGGCTGGGTGGTGCTCGGCGCAGCTGAGGGTGGCTTAAGGGAGGCGCACGGCTAGGCGACGAGCGGCTGGACGACGAGCGACGGCCGAGCGACGGTGGCGTCGCAGCCGAAGGGGAGGAGGAGAGGGCGCGGGTCAGCTAGAGCTCGGGTCGACGAGAGGAGGAGGCACGGCGAACGGCGACGACGGCAGCGGCGGCGGCAACGGGTGGTGAACTCGGGCGGCGACGCGGCTGCACGACCAGCAGCTCGGCTGGAGCTCGAGGGGGGGTGTCGGAGTCGCGAGCGGTTGCTGCAGCGGCGGGCGGCTCCGGCGCGGCTGCAGGCGGATGGCGACGGGCTGGCGGCAACGGAGGAAGGCGGTGGCTGCAGGCGCGTCGAGCGAGAGAGGAAGGAGGAGGTCGGGCGAGCGTGAGCAGAGGGAAGGGGGGGCTGTTCTTGGCGGGGGAAGGAGAGAGAAGAGAGAAGAGAAAGATGGAGGTGACGTGAGTGGGTTGGGGCAGATGGGGGCACGGCAGCCAAGGAGGGGGGAGAGAGAGAGAGAGAGAGAGAGTGGGTGGGGGGTGAGGTGACAAGGGGGGTCCCACGGGTCAAGGTCAGAGTCAAATTTGAATATTTTCTTGTCTGATAGTGCATAAAGTGGTTCAGGCGCAAGGGGGGGTTTCGGGCGCGAAGGGTCTTTGACCGGCCTCTTCGGGATTTATTAAATCTCTCTTCAGATCAAAATAAATCGCGTCCAATAATTATCCCTTAGACCACAAAAATTCCGACTTTATTTATTTTATGGACCTTAAAATTTCGGGACGTCACAGATATCTCATGGTAGTAACCTATAAACAAGCCAAAGCACACAACTAGAACACTCAGCAACCACTCAGGCACTATGCAACACGCGTGTTCCAGTTATTAACGCAAGAGATACTTCACTCTCGCCACAGCACAGCCCAACCGCTAATACTCTTCTAGCAGGACTAGGCGTCGTCCCACTCCGTTCCAGCGACGACAACCGATAGCCTTTTTAGGACCCCGAGACGGACATACCAAGCTTTCATGTAAGGAACTTCGGTCCATCACAAGCTGCGACCGGCATCCAATCAGTCGTGTGATTTCGGCTTCACTGGCATGAACTATTGTGCATCCAATATGCTGTGTGTGTCCGAACTCCCGCCGGCACGGACATACAAGGCGACAAACCCAAGCCAACAAGGGTACCGCCACGTCCCCAGTTACGTTAGGGTGACGCTAAATCATCGTGTGACCATACAAACACGCCAGGCAACCCAGCCAAATTCTTACTTCGCATTAGCCCAATGCTGTCACATTTACAATCATACTCAAAACTCGCCTTACAGTCATTTTCATGCTCAAGTATGCAATTTGACTCCACACGAGGTCACATGAACGAGCATATTATCCACTAGACTTTGCATCTATAAAATGGTGGTTAATCATCCTAATCGAACATGTATGCACAACAATGTATACAACAATCACTGGCAATTATCAAACAATCGCCCAATAATAGCTCAATAATCAGCTAATAATAATTAATCAAGTTCAACTTAATTCATCGGAGACTTTAATCAATTAGGTCCACTTCGATTAATGAGCCCGATAATTAATTAGTCTACTCAGCATCAGCTATTTAATCCGGTCGCGAATAAATCAAGCAACTACAGTTAACTAGCCACAGTCAACTAACCATAGTCAACTTAAACTACAACCAACCTAGATTAACTGTGGTCATTTAACCTAACTAGGGTTACTAACTTAACCGACCATAGTTACTTAACTAATCCACGATTAACACTAACTAATCTAATCATAAGTGCAATTAACGGCCTAATCAAAGATTAGGGGTTAACTCACAACGGCGATCGGTGGCGGCAATGAGCGGCGACGGGGGCAGCGCGGGTCGAGGCATGGCAACGACGGCGAGCTCCGGCGAGGGTGACGACGTGGGGCTGAGCTCGGGCATGCTAGTCGCGGCACGGCGAAGCTCGAGGGGACAGCGGTGGAGGCTGGAATAGGCGACGGTGACGGCGGCACGCTGAGGCTGGTCGGCGGCTTTCGAGTGGACGGCGGACAACGGCAGACCAGGGGGGTGGGTGGTGTCGCGCGAGAGTGAGAGGGGGAAGAGATGGGGTCGGCTCGGGGCTGGACGAAGGTGGCGGCTCGCGGGCGACGGGTGGAGGTGGCTTGGGAAGCTGGGCGACGCGGTGAGGAGGCTGTGGTGGGGACCGGCGACGACGAGGTGTGGTGGCTGGCCGAGTGGGTGAGAGGGGGAGGACGACGCGAGTCCAGGGGGTGGCGACGGGCTCGGGAGCGGCAGCTGCAGCGATGGGCGGCTCCGGCGCGGCTGCAGGTGGCTAGCAAGGCGGCGACTGGCACAGGCGAAGGGAGGTGGCTGTGACTGCAGGTGGTGGCGTCGGTTGAAGAGGAGGAGGATAAGTCGGTCGAGTGAGGGGAGGGGAGGTGGTCGCGCGCAGAGAGAGGACGGAGAGAGGAGAGAGAGAGAGAGAGAGAGAGAGAGAGAGAGTGATGTGAGGGAGTGGGTGGGAGTTGAGAAGGGGGCCCACTAGAGGTCAACTCAGAGTTTAATTGTTTTTTATTTTTAGTGTATAATATCCAAGGGTAGAGTGGTAATTTCGCGAAGGTTTCAGGCGCGAAGGGTCTCTAACCGACGCTTCAGGGTTTACCAAACCCCTTTCCAGATCAAATTAAAATTGTGTCCAAATATTGTCCCTTAGACTTTAAAAATATAATATTATTTATTTTTACAAGCCTTGCAAATTTCGGGACGTCACAGGTTAACTTAACCACTCCAGTGCATTACCCCGTCCTCCAAAATATCCTCTCTCTCTCTCTCTCTCTCTCTCTCTCTCTCTCTCTGTGCCCAACACTGCCGTCCCCGCCCCCTTCCACCCAAGAACCCTCTCTCTCTCCTCTATAATGTCGTCCCTCAACACCTCGCTTTCTCGATACTCAAGCTCTTCAGCATAGGCTCTCGCCTGCTGACCCTCCTACCCACAACTCCATCTTCCTCATCACTGGCAGCTCTCCCTCTAACTCTAACCTCGACGGCTGCCTCTCCTCGAGCCCGACCTCTTCTCCTCCGATGCCGTCGCCGTGCACGCTGTCACCTGGATCCTCGATTACTGGGTCTCGGCTTGAGTGTCTACGATTGGCCAACGTTTCTTATTTAAATTAAGTTTTGCTGTTCTTTTTCTGAGTTCTGTTTCGCAAATTGCTCGGACATGCGAGTCCGGAAGAGAGTCCGTCACCAAGCTTTCATTGACTGCGTGTCGGAAGCTCGGACACGCGTTGACCGCGTGTCCGAACGTGTCGGGCGCATATCGGACACCGACACGTGTCCGACACGCGCACGATGGCCTAGAAAGCGAGTCCGTGCTACATAGGTTCCCCCACCATACCCCAAGAATTAAAAGAAATGTTAGTTACATTTTGCATACTTACTGTTTTAATTTCTTAAGAAAAATTATTCATCCCCTCTCTCTCTCTCTCTCTCTCTCTCTCTCTCTCTCTCTCTCTCTCTCTCTCTCTCTCTCTCTCTCTCTCTCTCTCAGGAGATGCAATTGGAGCTTATCATTCGAAAAAAATTCATTTTTATATGTAGATATGTCTAAGTGAGTGTGTATATATTTATAGTATCATTATACGATTTGAATTGTATTGTTAGCTTGAAATGATGCCATGACTGTGAGTATGCTCTCCGCTTGCCATAATGAATCATGTGGATCACAAAACTTCTGGTCTTTGAAAGTTTTATAATGTATATGTCATGGTACTTGGAAGCTAACAGATAGTGCTTATTTCTTGGTTTAAGAGCCAATTCTGCGTGGGATAGCATACCTGCTTCGAGTTTCATGATCTTACACTATAGTCCCTCCATGGTATCAGAGCAATTTGGAGCTTGTCATTTGAAAAGAATCCATTGTATACTCAGATATGCCTAAGTGAGTGTGTGTGTATACACCAAATACACATATCAATTATAAGTTCAAGGAATGGATAATTAGATAAATGAGAAAATTCGACGGTATATTTCGTACTTTACTAACAAACCAATCCTTGCGTATGGTTTGGAATGAGAGAGAAAATTTAGGAGTCCTCGACGAAAGCTGCTCCTATATAAGGATCGAAGTATTGTAAACAAAAAATGAACAATTATCATTCTCATTGAGCTGCAGCTCTTTATTTCATAGACAATTCATATATGGCACGAAATGTATATGAAAAGCTCGTTATTAACAATTCGCAAACTTTCCAACCAAAAAAAAAAAAAAAAACAATTCGCAAACCTACTAAATGAAAATATTAGTTGATGTTCCGGATCATAAAGGGACATTTGAAGTTACATCGATCATTAACAAAAAGTTGTCATATTGCGTAACAAATCACTGTTATAATACACCTAGTATCGTTAAAATGAAACATATTAATGATAAAGATTGTTTATTGGGAGCAAAATCTGTTGGAGTTAGCGAATACTTCGGGGACCCTTGTTTCTCATATCGGGCACACCCACGTGAGCTTAGAAAAATCGAAGTATGAACCGACGACATGTGATCCATGCGCACGGAATGCGGGGGTTCGGGGGCAGCGCCCCTGAAACAACATCGGGTTTAGGCTTGTGTTTAAGTTGGAAAGGTTTCTCGGATAGACTTGGGTTTTGGGCCCATTTTTAAGTTCTATTTATTGTACTCGTATGGGAGATCATTGTAACAAGTGTTGTGGTTGAAAAACCTAAATATTCTAGTGGAATCCCTTTGCAGGACGTAACCCCATTCTGGGGTGAACCTGGGTAAATTCATGTGTCATTATTTATTGGGATTGTTCTGATTCAATTTAGGATATAACCCAACAAAATCAACATCAAGGCTCTTGATACGCCTCCTTTTTTTGGTCTTCACAAAAACATCTTGATCGAGTTGGGTCGGGTCACGCATACTCCTATAGTGTTTCAGGTCGGTTCGAGCATCATGGGAAACCATCCCTGCCAGTTGGCACCCCTGATACTAACATGCAGCCATAGGTGAGAGCTCATGAAACTGTGAAATAAGGGTTTATTATATCAATTTGTATTAATATTAAGGGCCTCCACTTGCGTGACAACCATCCTCTGCCATTTTCCTAAGTCCATCACTTGGGTAGTCTGTTGACTCCCATAGCGAGCTGGATGGTTGAAGGCCATCCTAGCTGAAGGAAACAAATTCATATAAAATCGTAGCGGAAAAACATGCCCAGGATAGTTGAGACACCGATCAAAGAGTACGTCACAAAATTTGGAGCGTACCTTATTGTTCACGGACTAAGAGTCGCCTTTGCAGTTTCGAGATTCCTCGCTACAGTCGTGCGTCGAAGAATCGAGAAGAGAGAGAGAGACGTACGTTCGTTTTTACTGTTCTCTTGAAAACGACAGAAGCCAAAAAGTGATTAAGAGAACGGACGTCGTTCTCTTTCTTTTTTAGATAATTGAAACGTCATAACGTTTCAAACTTAAGAATGATAACTGTCTTGCAGTTATCGCTAGCGGAGTGGGTAATGGTTGCCCGCATGGGCGGCACACCATAAGACCCATGCTCCAACATCTCCCACTCGCCCATGTAGGGCAAATAGCTCCCACTTGCCCACGAAGGACTGACAACTTCCACTCGCCCACAAAGGCCTAAATATAACTCTCTCCTCTTTGCAAAGTTCATACTGACAAATAGTCTGTGCGACCAGCATACTCTGAGAGCTCGTTGCTATACATCTGTTAGGAGTATATAGCAGCTCAAATTAGGCATGACTATTTAGAGTAGATCCTATATGCAGCACCCTAGATCGATCATTCACATTATCATCTCTTTTGATCTCTTTAAACATATGTTGTATTCACAATTATGATTAAGTTCAAAACAATCATAATTGACCGGTCAGTGAATGCCAACTATAATGTGAGCCAAAGATATATCAATCTTCCTCTTCCCTTAAACCTCTCGATTTCAGTTCAGCTCGCTTTTCTAGAAATGTCCCATTAGACCGAATCATCCATGGTCATTGGCAACACTCTAAGATAGCAAACACCGAAAAGAAATCTTGAGAATAAGTCAGAGTCGTGAGGGCACTAATTGAGGAACTCTTATCCTCAAGAGTTTCACCCGGCTTTAAAAGTTGAGATAAAAACTTTTGCCAACTCTTATTGGTCGAATGATGCATATGTAGTATGAAATACGTATCACGGTATTCTCTCCTTCCCTATGGAGCGTATGTCTATACAAATAATACCGTACATATGATAGTTCAGACATACCCAATGTCTAACTTGAGTTCACAAATCTACTCTATTAAAAAAAAATCTTTCGGAACTCACATCTGGCATTTAAGACAGGTAAGGTGAAATGTGTAGGTTAGTTCACCTGCGGACATAATAAATAATATGACCTCATCTTAACACTTAGTTAAGGCGGCATTAGTATTTTAAGCTTGAGCTCTCAATTATCACCTAGACAATAAGCTTAAAATTGCCTCATCTCTACTCATCAGACAGTAAATAGAGGCGATTATTCGTGTGAGTGGACTAATCTCTTATCTGTCCGACATACCTTCTCAATATAATGCACTAAGCATTAACATGCATAAATATCAAATAGACTTATAGACATCCATATTGATAAACAACATCATCAACTGTGAACATTCTAGGGAAAAGAAAAGGACATTATTCAATACATTAACTTCTACGCAGTCCTAGAGTCTTTATATGACTAAGAAAGACATTTCTAGGAATTGACTTCGTCATAGGATCTGCTAACATTCTATGCATAGATATATACTATACGTTCACATCCTTTCATGCTACCATGTCCTTAACATAGTTATACTTAATGTCTATATGTTTGGTCTTGGAGTGGAACTTAGGATCCTTAGTATAAGCTATTGCTGCCTGACTATCACAATAAACCAATACAGGATTTGCAGCATCTCCAGCAACACCCAAATGATCCAAAAATCTTCTAAGCCAAACACTCTCTTGTGCTACCGCTGACAATGCTACGAACTCGGCTTCCATGGTAGATAAGGCTATACACTATTGCTTCTTACTGCTCCACGATATAGCGCCATTATTCAATAAGAATACGTTTCCAGAAGTGGATTTTCTCTCATCCAGATCTCCTCCCCAGTCAGCATCAGTATAGCCCTCAAGGTGCAGATCACTTCCTTGATATGTCAGCAAGTAATCAGCAGTTGCTCTCAGATACCGTAGAATTCTCTTAACAGCAATCCAATGCGTTGGACCCGGGTTGGATTGGTACCTACTAACCAGTCCAACTGCATAACAAATATCAGGTCTGGTACACATCATAGCGTACATCAGACTTCCAACAGCATTGGCATATGGAACGTTTTTCATTTGCTCTTGTTCATGTGGAGTTTTAGGACACATTCTGCGACTCAATCCTTCACCTTTTGCAATAGGAGTATCAATGGGTCTACAATCTTGCATACGAAATCGTTCAAGGACTTTATTTATGTACGTCTCTTGAGAAAGAGATAACAACCTTTTAGAACGGTCTCTTGAAATCTTAACTCCAAGAATGTATGCAGCTTCACCCATATCCTTCATTTCAAAATTGGAAGACAGCCATCTTTTGACTATATTGACAAACTCCATATTGCTTCCGGCAATCAGTATATCGTCAACATATAACGATAGGATCACAAATTGATCTTTGGATCTTTTAATATATACACAATTATCTTCATTGACCATGTCAAAGCCATATTACATTATGGCATTATGAAAGCGTATATACCATTGCCTCGAAGACCGCTTAAGGCCATATATCGATCTCAAAAGTCGACATACCTTTTGTTCTTTGCCTTTGGTAACAAACCCAATGGGTTGCTCCATATAAATGTCTTCTTCTAGTTCTCCATTGAGAAAAGCAGTCTTTACATCCATTTGATGTAGCTCTAGATCCAAACTTGCTACTATTACCAGAATAAGGCGAACTGAAGTAAATCTAACTACAGGAGAAAAAGTTTCCTCATAATCAATTCCTTCCTGTTGGTTGTACCCTTTCGCAACCAGACGAGCCTTATACCTCTCAATTGAGCCATCGGATTTATGCTTTATTTTGAGAACCCACTTGTTCCCAATAGCCTTATGTCCTTTTGGAAGATCAACTAATTTCCAAACTTGGTTTGATTCCATTGACTTCATTTCCTCTTTCATTGCATCCATCCATTGTTCCTTGTCAGGATGAGAAAGAGCCTCATTTACATTCCTTGTCTCATCCTCTTCTTGTGGGACAACTATGAAAGCTTCCCCTTCGATGTCAAAACGTCGTCGAGGAATGCTTTTACAATATGATCGCCGCGGAAAAGATGGTACTCTAGGTACCTCGTTCTTCATCATGCTCCCACTCGGATTAGATAACGGTGGTGTCTCATCAAGTGATTGCAATTGAGACTGATCCGAAACTAATTTCCCACTTCTCGCATTGCTTTCACATGGAAGAGAACCCTAACCATGTCGTTATCACTTTCCATAGTTTCATATAGAGAATAGTTTTCACCTATCTCGCCCTTCCTTGGAAATTCATTCTCTAAGAATGTTACATCTCGTGATTCAAATTCAGTCACACTCCCACTATTTGCTCTCCTATAAACACATACCCTTTCGAGTGTTTTGAGTATCTTATGAAGATACTCTTTTTGCCTCTTGGACCCAATTTACCATACTTATAAGAAGACTCGTGTGTATAGGCAGCACATCCCCAAGGTTTAAGAAAACCTAAATCAGGCTTTCGACCTGTCCATAACTCATATGGAGTGGAAGCAACTGATTTGGAAGGCACACGGTTAAGAACATAGGCAGCGATTAACAAAGCATCACCCCAAAAGGTGATTAGTAAATTAGCTTACGCCATCATGGATCTAACCATTTCAAGTAAGGTTCTGTTTCTTCTCTCAGCTACTCCATTTTGTTGAGGAGTATATGGAATAGATAACTGTCTATCTATCCCCTTATCATCACACAAATCTCTGAACTGATCAGACAGATACTCTCGGCCTCGATCAGATCTCAATACTTTTATTTTCTCGTCTAACTGATTTTCCACTAAGGTCATAAATTTCTTGAAGCAACTCAATGCTTCTGATTTATGAGAAATCAAATAGACATATCCAAATCGAGTATAATCATCAATGAATGTGATGAAATAAACAACACCGTGTCTTGCTCTTACATTCATTGGGCCACAGATGTCTATATGGATTAGTTGCAAAGGAAACTCAGCTCTTGTGCCCTTTCCAAATGGTTTTCGCGTACTTTTCCCTGCTAGGCAATACTCATAAACAGGCAAATCGACTTTATCAATATCGCCCAATAAGCCATCTTTGGCTAATCTATTCATTCTCTGTTGGCCAATATGACCAAGCCTAGCGTGCCATACATTCACATTATTCTCATAAGAATCAGCAGATGTGAAAAGGGAATAACTCACATTAATATTATCATAGTCAACATCTAGTACAACGAAACCATCAAGAAAATAACCACATCCATAATAACTTGTTCCTAGAAACAAGTCCATACCATAGTTATGAAAGTTAACATTAAAACCAAACTTGACCAACACTAAAACAGATACCAAATTTCGACGAATCTCAGGAGCGTACAATACATCATGTAGGAACAAAGTGCGTCCACCACGCATATTTAATTGACAGGTGCCAATTCCTTTTACTTCCACTTTGGAATTGTTCCCAACATAGATCCACTTCGCTCCACGTGGAATCCGTCGAAACTCCACGAAGACTCCTCTGTCCTTCACTACATGGTCGGTGGCTCCCGAGTCTACAGTCCACAAAGGATTAGATTCAGTCAAGAAAATCGAGCTCGACACATAAGTAGAACTCACAAGGGTACTAAGGACATCTACCTTTTTGGGTTCAGCACAATTGCGAGCATAATGACCCTTCTTGCCACAGTTATAGCATTTCACTTTTGAAATGTTCTTCTTGAAGGGACGCTTTCTCTTTCCCTGTTGATTGGTCCTTGGTTTCTTTCCTGAGGAGCTCATTTCCTTGCTATTCAACTTCTTGAATCCACCTGGACGCTTACGCTTGGAGCGCGAAGCTCCATACGAGCTAGCACCAGCAAAATAGATATCATTTTGCGGCTTTGCCGCCAGAAGGCGGTCCTCCTCCAGCTCGAGGTGGCGCAATGCATTTTCAAAAGTCTTGATGTTCTCGTTGTGGGTCAAGTGGATTTTCATGTGTTCCCAACTTTGGGGCAAGGAACGAATAATTGCCTGCACTTGCTGCTCATTAGTGAGTACATGGCCAGCATCTTTCAACTCACTAATCATATTGCCCATACGCCTCAGATGTTGCTTCATGTTCTGACCATGAGGCATTTTGTATGAGTCAAAGCGGATAGTGAGTTGCCTCAGTTTGGTGACCGACGTCTGACCAAATCTGACTTTCAGAGCATCCCACATGTCCTTGGCATTCTCAAAGTGACCAAACTCACGCATGATATCATTCTCCATGCTACTCAGCAATGTGATGCGAGCAAGTGAGTTCTTTCTTTTCCAGGCAGCAAATGCATCTTTGTCTCTTCTATGTTGGGCAGTAGTCCCATCCTCAGGCTCTTCCATAACTTGGTTAAGAGTTTCAAGAGCTTCTTGCTCTTCCAGTACGTATTGCACTTTCAAGTTCCATATTTCATAATTCTCACCATTCAGCTTCTCACCCTTATTCAGCTCAGCTACTATATTCTTAGATGCAGAAGCCATTGTATCTGAACATTATATACATTTTTACACGAATTATTAAAGTCTATTTGAATGCAATAAATGCATCATATTTATACATTTTAATTGTATTAACATATAGTTTAATAAAAGACCATAGAATCAACAGTTCACTAAGTTCCCTGTCATCTTCTAAGAGTTCTAATCTGAGACTAGCATTAATACAATTATTCAACTGTGTTCTCAATAAAGTTACTAAAACTTATGAACACTCCCACTAAAAAAAAACGTTGGATTAACTAAACAAAAGCCAACAATGTTCAAAACAGAACATTAAATAATCACAGTATCTACAAAGAACATCAATTCAAAAAAGACTTTCCAGACATCTATTGAAATAAAACTATCAAAGATAAGTTCAAATATAATCACGCGTTGTTTGCCTAATCTTCGTTTGTAAATTAACCCATGTACGTTCCAACGTACGAGGAAGGGAATCCTCAAGGTCTTTAGGAGGATCTTCAATCAAATCAGGAACCCATATCGGTGCTTTTGGAAAACCTTTCAGAAAACTCTTGTTGTTACGCCAGGGCGCATTCTGCCTGCGCCAGGACCCATTCATGCTAAGCGACGATGTCTTTGTCGCCCCGACCCTTATGGACTCATTCAAGAAATGAAGCACGAACTCCTTGTAAGTGATGAAATCAAGCCAGATGCGATTCATCAATCCATGCCATTCCGCAGGCATGGTGTTTCTTAGTGCATAAAATGCTCTTTCAGCGTTCACTTCTTGTCCTTTCCAAATGATCTCTTGGATCATGTCGTTGACCGTCTTCATATGAGTTATAATGTCACTATCATTATCCCATTGGTAATTAACCAATACTTCAATCTTCTCATCAAGAGCTTGTCTTTGCTCACATGTCTTTGGCCTTGAAGGTGTTCTTGCATTTCACACCTTCCATTCATTCTTAGTCCCCGGCCTTGATGACATTGTTCCTGCAACGAATGCAGAACAAAGTGGATTACTAAAATCCGTCAATCATGTAATAATTACGAACATATCGTAATCAAAGACACGAAAATCAAACATCATACAAGCTCCTATAGATTGACTTAATTTTTTTTTTAATTTTTTTTGGTCAACGGGTCAATGATCAACGGGTCAAAGGGTCAGCAGGTCAACGGGTCAATGGGTCAGTGAGCTGCTAGGCGCTGAGCCGGATGCGCCGGGTTGGGCCTCGGCCCGCGCTGGGCTGGTGAGCCTGGTCCGCCGGGCTGGACGCTAAGACTTGCGTGCTGGCTTGCGCCCAGTGCGCGCTCGGCTCTTGGGCCCAAGCCTGGGGCCGAGGCCCACTCGGGCTGGCGCCCTGCGCGCGTGGGCTGAGCCCTGCAGTTTCGGCGGGGGCGTACGGCGCGTGCCAGGCACGCGCCCCACGTCTTCCAAACAGACGACAAATTATTATTATTATTATTTTTGATAACCGTCGCTGCCGGCGTCCATTCGACCAGCAGCTTCCGGCCACCGCTGCGACTGCATCCGACCTCCGTTCAAGACCCATAATATATCAAAATTTTCGTATCGACGAGCACTTCGAATCTTACTTGTAAAAAAAATTAATTTTTTTAAGGCACGAAAACCTCATGAACAGTAACTCCGAAGAAAAAAAAATACATTGGGCCGTTTACATATTCGACGAAGAAATTCAATGCAAAGAATCTCATACAATCAGGAATCAACATCCAGGCTCTGATACCAATGAAGGAAACAAATTCATATAAAATCGTAGCGGAAAAATATGCCCAGGATAGTTGAGACACCGATCGAAGAGTACGTCACAAAATTCGGAGTGTACCTTATTGTTCACGGACTAAGAGTCGCCTTTGCAGTTTCGAGATTACTCACTACAGTCGTGCGTCGAAGAATCGAGAAGAGAGAGAGAGACGTACGTTCGTTTTTACTGTTCTCTTAAAAACGACAGAAGCCAAAAAGTGATTAAGAGAACTGACGACGTTCTCTTTCTTTTTTAGATAATTGAAACGTCATAACGTTTCAAACTTAAGAATGATAACTGTCTTGCAGTTATCGCTAGCGGGGTGGGTAATGGTTGCCCGCATGGGTGGCACACCATAAGACCCATGCTCCAACACTAGCTATTGTGGCCACTGAACTCGCTTGTGGCTTGTTCTTGGCTTTTCAGTGCCATCGTTGTGTATTTCTGTTAACCCTCTTGATCTTGGCTGGTGTCATAATCTGAGCTTTGACAATGACTATATGCTCTGCTATGTCGTGGCATAAGTTCTTCGTTTAAATTGCTTAGAGAAAGGTTTTCTTCCTATTAGAGATATTTAGCATTTTCTATATGATATTTTCTTGTGTTAGAGATAATTATGATATTTCTACTATTTATCCATGTCTGTCGAGATTGCACGTATGTCTCACTTTTATTGTACATATCTTGATTGAGATATTATCTTAAAATAGCTAACTAATAAAGCCTAAAATAGGCTAATGTATTCTTCTATAGTGTATATCTAAACAATCCAAATTCCATCATTCTCTCTTTTGCTTCATTATTCTCAACTCTTCCAATGCTCGTACGACCTGATTACACGAAGCGCAAATCTTATTCCTCACTAATAAACCAATTTGCATCGAACTATCATGCCAGAAAGTGAGTTGCAGCAAACTAAGACACTGAAAATAATGTCCCCCCCCCCCCCCCGCCCGCCCTTTTTCTGGCTCAAATGAAATGATAACCCCGGACTTTTCATTTGTAGGAGGAGCAAAAACGCTAAATAGAGCATAGAGTTGTGTCTACAACACGGGAAAAAAAAAACATTCTCATATTGAAACAAAGGCTTTTCAATTAGGCAATGTATTTGTGTCATTGGTGGACGGTTTCGTGTAGAATGACCAACACAAGCAGCAGCACAAACAAACATCCGAGTCATTTCCTCGGTATCATAGTCCTTGTGCAATTATGGATCGATGGCATCAATTTTGTCCTCTTCTAATGCTTGTGTGAGAAAAGGCCTTGCCTAAAATATCATTAGAGGTATTTAGCACTTTCTATGGAATATTTTCCTATATTAGATATAATTATACTACGTATGTTGATCATTCGTATTTCTCAAGATTGCACGTATATTACCTGTATATCTCATTTCGATTGTGCATATCTCAATTTAGATATTATCCTAAGATATTAATCTAATAAAGCCCATAAATATGCCGGTGCATTATTCATTATATATATATAATTCCACGATCCACTTTTCCGCTTCATTATTCTCGACTCTTCCAATGCTCGAACTATCTGTTACGCGAAGGTCAAATCTTATTCTACACTAGTAGGCCAATTTGCATCGATCGATCATGCCAGAACGTGAGTTCTAGCAAACTAAGGCACTGAAAAGTACTATTTTTTTCCCTTTTTCTGGCTCAAATGAAGTGATAACCCAGGACTTTTCATTGTAGGAGGAGCAAAACCATTAAATATAGCATATAATTACGTCTACAACACGAAGAAAAAAACACACATTCTCTCATATTGAAACAAAGGCTTTTCAACTAGGCAATGTACCTGCGCCATTGGTGGACGATGTTGTGTAGAACGACGAACGCAAGCAGCAACACCAGCAAACATCCGAGTCATTTCCTTGATATCATAGTCCTTGTGCAGTTTTGGATCAACAATGGCATCAAATTTGCCATCTTCTAATGCTTGTGTGAGCAAGGGCCTTGCCTATATTTCATTAAAGGTGTTTAACACTTTCTATAGGATACTTTCCTAAGTTAGATAATTATGACATTTTTGTTGATTATTCGGATCTATCAAGATTACACTATATTGCACGAATATGATTGTGCATATATTAATTGAGGGGAAAATTGTCAAAAAAGTCATAAACGTATCTCACTTTTGTCAAGTCAGTCCAAAACCTTTAAAATTTGCCAATTCAGTCCTAAACCTTTTGCATTTATGTCAATTCAGTCCTAAACCCTTTTTTTGTGCCAATTCAATCCTAAACCTTTTACGTTTGTGCCAATTCAATCCATCTGGCCAATTTTGGCCGGCTGGCGGTGAAGTGGACGCCGGCCAGTGCTGACGTGGATAATTTTTATTAATATTTTAATATTTTAAAACTATTTTTTCCTTTTTTTTTTCTTTTCTTCTAATTCCTTTTTTTTCCTCCTTTCTTTTTCCTCTAGCAAGCAGGTCGCCGCCCAAAGGCTTGGCCGCCAGTGGCCTTGCCGGCGCCGGGCGAGGTCGGCCATGGCGAGTCGCGACCTCACCCCAGCCTGGGCGAGGTCGGCCAGCCATGGCGATGTCGCCATGGACGGCGAGTTGCGACCTCGCCCAAATCTGGGCAGCAACCAATCAACGAAAAGCAGCAGAAGACGAAAATTGCAAAAATCGGGGAACAGATCTGAGGGAGGTCACTTGCGGATGAGCCTCACCTAATCTCGAGGATGAAGCCATGATGACCCAATCCTTGCTCTTCGCCTTGCTGAAGCTGCCATGGCCGGCCGACCTTGCCGTCCATGGCGAGGCTGCCATGACCTCGCCCAGGCCAGATCTGGGCGAGGTCTCCCTCTCCATGACCGGCCTTGCCCGACGTCGGCAAGGTCGACCTCGCCATGGCCGACCTCGCCTGGGGCCGGCGAGGCCACTAGCAGCCTAGCCTTTGGCCAGTCGGCATCGGCGATCTGCTTACTAGGGGAAGAAGAAAGGAGGAAGGAGAAAGGAGAAAAAAAAAGGAAAGAGAAGAAAATAAAAAAATAAAAAAAATTCCACGTCAGCGCCGGCGTCCACGTCAACACCGACCGGCATCCATGTCATCGCCGGCCAGTCAAAATTGACCGGATGGACTAAATTTGCACAAACCCAAAAGGTTTATGACTGAATTGGCATAAATGCAAAAGGTTTAGGACTGAATTGGCCAAATTAAAAGGTTTAGAACTGAATTGGAAAAAGTACGATAGGTTTATGACTTTTTTGACAATTTTCCCATTGATTGAGATATTATCATTATCTAATAAAGCCTATAAATAGGCCGGTTTTATTCTTCAAATGAAATATGTACAAATTTCGCAATTCTCTTTTCCACTTAATTATTCTCAACACTTCTACTGCTTGAACTACCTAATTATGTGAAGCTCAATCTTATTCTACACAAGTAGACCAACTTGTATCAATCGGTCATGCCGAAAAATGAGTTGTAGCAAACTAAGACACTGAAAATACTGTTATTTTCTTTTTGTTCTAGCTCAACCCATGATTTTTCATGGTAGGAGGAGCAATCTAAATAGAGCAAAACAAAGGCTTTTCAGCTAGGCAATGCACCTCGTGCCATTGGTGGACGGTATCGTGCAAAACAACAAACGCAAGCAGCAGCACAAGCAAACGTCCGAGTCATTTCCTCGGTATCATAGTCATTATGCAGTTTTGGATCAACAATGGCATCAAATTTACATCTTCTAATGCTTGTGCGGGCAAAGGTCTTGGTGAAAATTTCATTAGAGGTATTTAGCACTTTTTATAGGATGTTTTCCTATGTTTGAGATAATTATGATATTTCTGTTGATTATATGTATCTCAAGATTACATGTATATTGCACGTATATCTCCCTTTGATTATGTATATCTTGATTGAGATATTAGCTTAAAATAGTTATCTAACAAAGCTTAAATAAGCTGATGTATTCTTTATATATATATTGAACTATATACAAACTCCACAATTCCAGACCCAAAAAAAAAAGCTCCACAATTTTCTGTTCCCCTTTATTATTCTCAGCTCTACCAATGCTCGCACTAATTGATTACACGAAACTCAAATCTTATTCCACACTAGTAGACCAATTTGCATCGATCTGTCTTTTCGGAAAGTGAGTTGTAGCAAACTATGACATTGAAAATAGTTTTATTTTCCTTTTTCTAGCTCAAATGAAGTGATAATTGAGGACTTTTCATTTGTAAGAGGAGCAAAATCACTAAATAGAGTATAGAGTTATGTCTACGACATGGAAAAATAAACAGCCACTCTCATATTGAAACAAAGGCTTTTCAACTAGAGAATGTACCTGTGTCATTGGTGGATGGTGTCGTGCAGAAATACGAACGCAAGTAGCAGCACATGCAAACATTAGAGTCATTTCCTCGGTGTGCAGTTTTGGATCAACAATGGCATCAAATAACATGAAAGAGGGAAACACAAATGCTTAAAGTCCTGTAATCGGTCCTTTTAGATGAGATCACTCACAATAACAGGCCTCAAGTAAATATGCTGTTAACAGGCCTCAAGTAAAATCGTGTCCAAATCGACAATTAATTTTTCCCTTTCACAAAACACGAAAATCGACGGATCATTAAGCTTGGGCTTGGGCCGAGCCCATTTGTTTGCTCTATTCAGTATTGCAAATAGATTAAATAGAGTACTAGTTAAGGTCCGTTTGTTTCAGGGTGACAACGAAGAATGATTAGAAGAAAAAAGAAATTCTTAAAAACAATCGCTTATATCACTTACAAAAATAAATAAATGAATAATATTTTTATCATCCATAACAAAATTTAGATATTGATTGTTCGCGACAATATAATGTTAACCGACTAATTATTTCAATGATGCAGGTGATCATTTTAGGAAAATATTTTTCAAATCATTTAATTTTCGCAAAATAAACGGAGTCTGCTCCAAAATCTGACCCTCGAATCAAGTGGATAAAAACATGAACGTGAGAAATGTGCAATTTCCCTTTTTTGATCGAAGACTTTATTATGGATATTTATTCAGAGTAATCTCTATACTTTTGTATTTTTTTTCTATTCAATAGTTTGATTTGACCTTTTGTCCACAATCATCGTAGCTCAGTCAAGTGGATTTACGCAAAACTGTGATCATCAGAAACTCAATGATTTCAATTAACGCTGTCAAAAAAGCCCGATCCAACCCGAAAATTTAGGGTATTTTAGGACCGGTCTTGATCTTCTTCAAGTAAGAGTTTTTTTTTTTTTTTTTTGTCATACTTCGGGTAAGAGTTCAAGTGTAGGGCATTATTACAGTTCGGGTAACCCGAACCTAGGTTGACCCTCTCAATTAGGGATAAGTGGTTCCAGGTTCCGTACAGATTCCACTTGGAACCTACCCGTCTATACAGGTTTCTCATTTTTTGGAACCTGGAACCTACTCTACATACCTTAGAACCTAGAACCTACCCTGTCATGGGTTTCAGGGTCGGTTCCAAGTTCCACATGTATTCTTAGTTGAACGATTGCAGTGAATAATCACATTTAATGACCACCACCTGCTGCTAAAATCCACTGACCACAACTCATATTTTGACACACGAAAAATATGAAACATTAACAAAGTAAAAGTCTCAATGATAAAGTGGTTCCGGATTACATACTCATTATCGGACACCATGGAATACCACAGGATGACGCGAAAACATATACAAAAAAAAATATAAAAACTTGCTCCATGTTCCAGATTCCGATTCCAGGTTCCACCTACCTGGAACTTGAAACCTACCCGTCAGAACAGTTTCCCTAATTTTTGGAACCTGGAACCTACCCTCCATACCCTGAAACCTGAAACTGATCGGTTCTCACCGGTTCAGTTCTCCAGGTTCTAGGTTCTACCCTAGAACCATGCTCACCCCTACTCTCAATCGTCACTCATCTCCCGAAGCTTTCCAATTTTCATCGTCTCTTCCCACGCTTTCCATCATCTCTTCCACAAACCCTAGACGACCACCTACTCCGTCGGAGCTTTTTCTCCTTCGCCTGAATCGTGTGTACGCCCCGGGTCTCTCCCATGTGATTGCCGATTCGATTGCACGCCTCTTTTCTCATTCCGCGGATGTCTGATGATTCTCTGAACGGTTTGTTTGTGTTTAGCGAGGCGTATGTACCGTCGAAGCTGAAGCTGTACAGCTACTGGAGGAGCTTCTGCTCTTTCCGCGTCCGTATCGCCCTCGACTTGGAAGGTCTCTCTCCACGCGTGTGGCTTTCCCCCTCCCTCGCCTTATGCTTGTGTCGTTTGTTGCAATTATTGGCGTGATCATATGAAATCTGAGCTTCGGAAGTTCGTTTCCACGGCGTTTTGTTGAATTTTTGTTTCTCGGATTGTGCGCTTTCTCGTTAAGTGTTTATGTGTGGGAACCCGAGTGGCGTCTCTCTTTTGGTGATTCATCGCAGGTCATCATCTGTGTATCCGAGTGGATAATACAATCCATTCTTTGTGGCATACATAAGGTTAAAATTTGAGCAAAAGGCCTTCCAAAATCCAAATAGGCAGGCCAACTCGATTTTCATTTAATTTTTTATTTGTATTTTGGGCATAGGTCAAGAGAAAAATTCTTTGTTTGTGCTCTGTTGAGATATCAAAATTTTGGTGAGAGAAGCATTGGGCATGGACACATTGAACTGGGATATAGAGTCAAAACTGGGAATAATGTATGACATGTTTTCTTATGTTATAGTCTGCAGCCCACTTTTGTTATATGTGGGTTGTAGCTTTGGGGTCAGAAGTTCAGGAAATGGTATGTGAAGTTCGGAAGATCCACGTAGTTCTCTATTTTGTTGTACTTTTTCTTCACTCGTTGATTCCTATTGCATTAATTATAGATAGTTATTTCCTATTGCATTCTGTTTACGAACGTTTTGATGTCCAATTGAAGTTGCACTGGTCGTGTCTTATTTCATATCCTATATACAGTCGATTGAAATGCGAACAAATTTAGACGTATAGGCATGCTGTGTTGCTTGCTTTTTATGTGTGCTTTTAATATGTTAAATGTTGGTCATGTGCATTATGTACGCTATTCATGTGTGCATTTGCTGTGTCAACTTACGTTGGGCTCATTTCGAAAGATGTACATGGTATTTGTCATATGTTGAGGATTACACTTCTGATTATAACAATAATTTGCAGATTCTAAGTGTCATAGATAGAAAGATCGCTAGATGTTTGATACGAGTTCTTCTAGTGTCACATAAAGAAGGACGAGATCTGTAGTGTGGGAACACGTCAAACAGATTCCTAATCAAGAAAAGGCTGAATGTTCATATTGTGGGGCCCATATTGGTTGTGCTAGTGGTCAAGGGACCAATTCGATGCATCGTCATTTAGCTAGATGTAAGGAATACCCATATGCAAACATCGATAAAAGGCAAAAAGGTGCCTTGGGTCAACTTGTTGGGGTCCATAGTTCATTTAGTTGATGGAAATTTGACCAAGATGCTAGTCGAAAATACCTAGCGACAATGTTTATTATTGGTGAATTACCTTTTAAGTTCGTGGAAAATGAGAAATTTTGGTTATTCTTGAATAGAATCCAGCTGAAGTTTTTAATCTCGTGACGAAACACATTGAGACATGACTATTACAAGTTATACTTGGAGGAAAGAAGTAAATTGAAAAAATATTTCTCCGAAACATTTCCAAGAGTCTGCCTTACACAGGGACCTCATGTCAAGATTTGAGTTATATGTGTCTCACTGCTCATTTTGTTGATGCCGATCGGAAGTTGCACAAGAAAATATTAATTTTTTGTCAAATCTCGAGTCATTCTACAAAGATAATAGGAAAAGCGATTGAGACATGCTTCACTAAGCAGGGGATTCAAAGCCTTCTTTCTATCACTGTGAATGATGCGAGCTTAAATGACTTAGGAATTCAATATTTGAAAAAGAGATTTAACTCTTGGAACTCTCTGGTATTGAGAGGTGTGTTACTCCATGTGAGGTGTTTTGCTCATATATTGAGTTTGATCGTGGGAGAGGGTTTGAAAGACATAAATGATTTCATTGTTAGAATATGTTCGGCTGTGCGTTATGTGAGGTCTTCTCCTTCAAAGCTGAGACCATTTAAGAGTTGTATTGAGCTAGAGAAAATTGAGTCCAAGAGTCTTGTATGTTTGGATGTGGATACTCGTTGGAACTCGACATGCATGATGTTGGAAGTAACTTTGAAGTTTCAAACAACTTTTAGCTCATTGGAATTTCAAGATCGTAAATTTGTTGAAGAGCTTTCCAAGGAAAAAGGGTTGCCTACTAGTGATGATTAGGAGTATGCCTCACTTTATTCCTTTCCTGAAGTTGTTCTTTGATACAACTTTAAAAGTTTCGGGTTCTTATGCCACTAGTAATGATAGCGAGGATGTGTATGGAATTCATGGAATCATTGACGAATATTGTGTGAATGAAGACCAAAGTTTGCAGGAAATGGCTAAGAGAATGAAGAACAAATTCAGTAAGCATTTTGGCAATGTGAACAACTTTGTTGACACCTAAATTTTAGTTTTTATTGCATAAAAATTAGGAACTAACCTTAGTTTTTATATGTTAGTTTAATTTTCCGCACTCATACAAGTTAGGGTTTGGGGCAATTTAAATCCTAAAGTATGCAAGATACAAAGTATTTTGGCATAGTTTCATTTAGGGTCACAATCAGTTTCGAAAATTAAAAAAAAAATCATTCTTGCCAAGTCATTGCATATAGGTTAGTCCTTTATTTTTTTCATAAATAAAAAATTCTAAAAAATAATTATGTGGCGCATGCTCCTTGATATTTATCTTGAGTGCTGATTGTTAATTCAATTGATTGTGAATCCGCATGATAACCTATGTTAGTGACTTAGGTTAAAATCAATTAAATTTGCTTGATCAAACTTTTTCATGAAATAAAATGGTACTGAAAGAGCGTTAGAGTAATCTAGCGTAATCAAGTCCTCGAATTCATTATCTCTAGTTCATAGAAATAAAATAATACTCCCACTATTTTATTTAGGTTTCTAATCAACCTACCTTAAATGATTAGTGGCGACTCCAATTTAAAAATCTTTGAATATTAATTATTTGAACCATAAGTTGCGAATTGGTAGAGTTTGGGAGAACTCAAGCTAGATTAGTTAATTTAATTAATCTAGTAATCCATTAACCTGAAATCGAATTTTAGATCGCGACAAACTTCAATCTTGCTTTGTTCATTGCTTGCATACTTGACCCGCGACATAAGTGGGAATATGTGAAGTGGATAAATGTTGTTTATGAAAGCAAACAGGCAGAAACTTTACTAGATAAAATAACTACATCTCTGACGTTTCAAGCAATACTGCACTAGCGTATACCCCTAAAGGAACTTGAGGCTAAATAGCACAAGGATGATAAGCAAGTCAAAGTCTCCCGTGGTTGGTGCTGATTTTATAATTGCAAAGAATCTTAGCCAAACCGGACAACAATATTTGGAAGAAAAATCTGAATTGGACTAGTATTTGGAGGAATACTGTGAGCGTAATGGTGCTAACTTTGATATCTTAAGTTGGTGGAAAGTAAATGAGATAAGTGCACTCGAAGTCCTAGAAATTGTCACGAAAGTGCAATTAAGTCCTAAACTTGCAAAAAGTGCAATTAAGTCCTAAAACTTGTCAAGTTGGTGCAATCAAGTCTCTCCATTAGCTCCGTCCAATTAGGCTAACGAAAAATACTGACATAGCTTATTTTAATCATTTCTCTCTCCTACGTGGCAAATAATTTAAAGTCCATATTCCACGTGTACAAAACAGCGTCGTTTTGGATCATTTATGGATCCAAAACTGCGTCGTTCATCTCTTGCCACAAACTCGCGTTCTTTCATCGTTCTCTTTGTTCTTTCGTTCCCCAAGTTGTGATCCCTAAATCACAAGTGAGTTCGTGCAAACCCCAAATCGAATCTATGAGATATCTTCTTCGTCGATCGCAGGTTCATGCAAGCCCTAAATAGAAGGTCTCAGACATCTTCTTCGTCCCTTCTCGTTTCGTGGTGTCACGATGGCGAATCGAATGTCGCCTCAAATCTCTTGTCGTTGCATGCAAGTGATCCGGTTGGAGTGAGTCCGTGCAAGCCCTAAATACTCATTTCGTTGTGACGCAGTGGCAAATCGAAGGTAGAGTTAAATCTCTTCTCGTTGCGTGCAAGTCACATGTCTCCTCTTCGAATGTATCGCACTATCTCATGAAATTCTCTTTGGAATGCTGAGAATATGAGAAATATCTAGTGCTTCTTGGTTTTTTTGGAAACAAATTTGCAAGTGAGGAAACTAGTAAAAAAATTTGTCAAACATTGCTAAATTTTGTAAAGTTGTTCAGAATCTGAAAAGATTATTGCCAGAAAGAAAAATCATAGATGTATTCGCTTGGAACCGTTAGAAAGGCCTTACAATGTTTTGCAATAGGCATGGTCTTTAAATTCCGTAGAATCTTGATATGGTTTCTTCAGTTTGGGATGAATAAGTTCATCGCAAAGCCAATTTCAAAATTAAAGTGCAATTTATTTTTGTGCCCTTGCAGGTCCAATGGCCGACAACAAAGTCCTCGTTACTATTTTCTTTGGAGGTAAATTTCAAGTTGGACCATCCTTGGAATGCATAGTTGGAAGGGTGGTCAATGTTGTCGAAATAGACTTAAGTAAGAGTTCACTGTCTAATATAACCGAAGCTATTGAGGCGTTGGATGGGTGTAAAATAGAAAAACTCCATTACAAAGTTTCTAGAAGTAGTATTGTTGACGATTGTCTCAGATATCTATGGGATAACTCTGCTATGATAGATCTCTTCTATCATCATACGTATTTTGAAATTATCGAATTGTATGTGGAGTATGTTGAAATAAAGAGACGAGTGCTGAGATAGAAATTGAAGGTCTGTATGAGGTGGATGTGGAAAGAGTTGAGATTAAGGTTGGTAAAGTGTTCGAAAATGTGATTGGGAACTAAATAATAACATGAATCAGGTTGAGGTTGGTGATAGGGATCTCGATGAGGATGCTGGTAATGTTTTCGAAAATGTGATTGGGACCGCTGATAATGATGGGAATCAGATTGAGGTTGGTAATAAGGATCTGGATGAGGATGATGGTGCATGTAATATGGTGGATGCGGAACACTAGAGTAACGATGATCATCTTGAACTAATTGAAGCAATGACAAAGTTAAAGGAATATTCAATTATACATAGGTTCATAACCGGGGCTAACATCGATGCAGCTGGTATTTCCCGATTAGAGGTTAACTTTCCAATAAAGTTAACAGGTTATCCTTTGTTTATGGATATCGTACCATTATTCAGATGAGGAAGAAAGTCTTTATTCGGGTTTAGATGATGAGGGGGAAGAGGAGGAAGATATTGATCTTTCAAGGAGGAGAAGTAGGTTCCCATCATGTAATCGAAATGGTACAAATCTAGTATTCGTTGTTGGAATGACATTCGAGGATGCAGCTGAGTTTAAAGATGCAATTTTGAGGTATTCTGTGACTGAGCAAAGAGAAATTAAATACACCAAGAATATTACTAGATTTGTAAGAGCTAGGGGTGCGCAGACCAATCGCAATTGGATGATTTATGGTGCTCTTAATAGCAATACTGGGTCATTTCATTTGAAAACGCACATGGATGAGCATATATGAAGTATCGCTTTCGATAATGAGAGAGTGACCAGTGCTTACTTAGCCAAACACTTCATAACTCTAATTTCTGCAATGACTAAAATTAGTACAATGGAGTTGAAGAAACTAGTTGGGGAACAGTTGGGTGTAAATATGATTGTGAGTCAATGCAGGAGAACAAAGCTAAAAGTGTTGAAGGTACTGCAAGGCAATTATAAGGAGTACACACAAATGTGGGACTACTTGGCGGAGCTTTACATTGCAAGCCCTCCAAGCATCTTTAAAATGAAAGTTGAAATGGCACTACCAAATTCCCTACCCTTATTTGATAGGGCATACATTTGCTTTGATTCATGTAGGAAAGGATTTCTGGCAGGGATGCGGGAAGATCAATGGACTGTATGAATGTTTCCTGAGGGACTTGATCAAAGGTGAGTTATTGTGTGCTGCAGGGAGGGATCCAACAACCAAATGTATCCAGTGGCATGGGCAATGGCCCAAAATTGAGAATAAGGACACATGGACCTGGTTTGTCGACTTGTTGAAGTCAGACCTCGATATGGATAATGGCAATGGTTGGGCTTTGATAAGTGGCCAACAAAAGGTACATAATACTTCATCTTGAAATTGTTTGCCACACTTCACGCAATGCTTATTAGTTGTATTTTTTCATTTAGTTTTATGTATTTGTCAGGGTCTTATCCCTTCGGTACTTGAACTTTTGCCAAGTGCAGAACACATGATGTGTGCAAAGCATAATTGGGGTCAAAAACATAAAGGAAAACAATACAATTTTGAAAATGGACCAAGAGTACTATATGGCAGATTTGAGGTGCATATACAGCAGTTAAAGGAAATGACTCCACAAGGTCGTGATGATCTATTTCATACTGAACCAAAACACTGGTGCAAAGGCTTATTTGACACCAACATAAAATCTGATGTTATTGATAATAATCTTAGTGAAGCTTTCAACGGTAGGTGCGTCGAAGCTAGGTGCAAAGCCATTGTGAGTATAGTCGAGGATATTAAATCATGGTTATGAATAGGATGACCACTCAGAGGGATGCATGTGATAGGTAGATAAGAAATTATGGTCAAAGGGTTGTGCGTAAGTTTCATCATAATACAAATGCTAGTAGGTATTGACATTTGTTATGGAATGGAGATCAAGGATATGAGATTATGGAAGGCAGTGACAAATATTTAGTTGACTTGAATTTGAAGACTTGTTCTTGTATAGCTTGGGAAGTTAGTGGAATTCCATGTTGCCATGCCATATGTGCAGTACACCACAAGCAAGATGATCCAAGTGACTCCCTAGATGAGTGCTTCAACAAAGATAAATACCCAAGTGCTTATCAATGCATAATGCCTATTGTTAGAGGAGAAATTTCTTGGAAAAAAACCAACAAATATGATATTCAACCCTCACCAATCAAGATGATGCTGGAAGGCCAAAAAGGAACTGACGAAAGCAACCAATGGAGCTTGTAAGAGGTGACCGAATGACTGAAAAAGGTAGACAAATGACTTGTTCTACCTATAATGTGGTTGGACATTACCGTAAGGAATCTCCTTTGAAAAAGGTATTTATTCAACTAATTGATCGTGTTAGTGTTGAGTTTACTATCTTAATATGTTGTCAATTAATGCTTGCTATGCACTTCATAGGCCAATGCTCAAGCCAATGTATGTACATCCAGTGCCAATGCCAATGTACCTGGATCTACAACTAAAAGAAGACAAGTAAGTGATTACGGTTAGATATGCAATATTTGGGTTTGATGGTTCAAAATTAATGATAGTGCATGTGGCCCAGGCAAGCGCAGCTCAAACTCATGCTAAAACAAGCCAAGTAAGTTGTGGTCATATGTAATGTACGGTTTATATATCAAGGTTACATTTAATGACAATGACTACATATACAGGTTAGAGCTAAAGCAACGCCAAGTACAATTGAAGGAGGATCTAAAGGCCAGGCCATTGCTTATGCAGAGGCAAGTGCAGGATGTGGTAGGCCGGCCAATGCTTCTGCTCAGGCTTGTGATCGAGCAAATGCTTTTGCCGAAGCCACTATTGATCAAGAACATGGAATTTATTGTGCTCAAGCCAGTGTAATAGCTCATGATATACCTTAGAAAATCAAGCATTTATGTGTTGTCATTTGATTCTTATGTAATGTGTTTTCCATTTCAAGAGACCTGTAACTGAAAAGAAAAATATGCAAGGACAATCACAATCGAAGGAGAAGAAGAAAATGGTAGGATTTCGTGTTTACACAAATCCCAGGACAAACCTTCAAATTCTCAATGTGAGCGATGTTTTAACTTTTTATACTAACAAGTCACTGTCTCCTTGAGGTGAAATATGTCCATTTTCATGTAGCCTGGAACACCTAGTGTAAGAATATTGAGCCTACCAGACAAAGGAGTAGTTGCAAGAGCTTCAAAGACAAAGGCACCATCACAAAGCCAAGTCAGTGCACAACCTCTATCATTAAGAACTTATCCTCGAAAGTATGTTGCTACAAAGGCAAAGGTGCCATCACAGCCTCAAGCCATTTCCCAACCTCAATCATTAAGAACTTCACCTCGAAAGCACGTTGATGCAAAGGCCAGTTCCCAGCCCCAGTCATTAACAAATTTTCCTCAAAAGAGTGTTGTTGGAAAGGCAAAGACACCATATACAAGGAAAAGCTCTAGACTTGTGAATCAAGTGAGTACCAGACCTGTAGGACCACCAGAGTCCATAGACTTGGATTGATGTTTGTTTTAATGTTGCTAATGTCTATTATGAGCTCGTTCTTTGAACCAGACAAAAATGTGCCTTTTGTTGTTTAATTCCTAAAGTTAACTGAGACTTGGGGTTTCTGTTAATGTCAAGATGTATGTGCCTTTTGTGATGTTTATCTGCATTATTGTTGACAACTGAATTTTAATCATCTTTTTCCTTAGAAAATCCATAAAAATTTATAAAATTGAAAAACTAACTTTCGAAGTCTTGACCAAGCCTAAGGGACCATTTTTGAACAAAAAATAATTTTTGGTATTTTTGGTATTTTTAATATTTTTCATATATTAGGAAAATACCCAAACAATCATTAAAAAAAATAGATTTTGTGGCCGAAAAAATATGGAAAAATATCCAATATTTTTATTTTTAATCCCTTCTCATGTTGGCCCATTTAAATTAGAAAATAAAATTCGGGATTATGTGTTCCTTCACAAACGTAATTCCGAATCGGGCTTAAAAAATACAATTTGAGTCATTTTATTTTCATTTTTTACTTTTTATGAGTTGTGACATTGCCCTATAATAGCTCAATTTACATCTTGGCCCAATTGTACACAGAATTGCTCAATTTTGACAAGATGGGCTTAATTGAAGTTTTATTTTTCAATTTAGTCCCCAAATCACCAAAAAATGAAATTAAAATTTTTCATGGGATGCCCATGAAAATCCAAGACCTCTACTCTATATTTTTCACCCTTACAAATCCATTGGTGGGGTTGGTTTGGCCTGATTTGATCATTAGGGTCCCCAATTGCTCAAAATTCATATTCGGGTAAAACCCAAAATTTGGGAGTTTTGTGCAATTCCAAGTGCATTTTTCACAAAAATCACATTTTTAGAGGTAAACCATGATGGGAAAGCCAATTTTGGCTTCAATTTCGAGAAATTTGGCCGTCTTACAAGTCGATTTGGGCATTTTTTATGCGGCCGGGTCTGTTGGGTCGGGGTGGATCCGACCAGCGACCCGACACTATTCATCGTCACCCTTCTCACCCAGAATACACAGAACACACGGGCATGGACGAGAGATTTTGGACGATAATATGAGCACCGATTGTACTTGCCAGAGCTGCAGCCGGAGCAGCCATCGCGGCCGCCGGCGATGTACCAAAAGGTACGGTGGGCGGACACGTGATATTTCCGCAAGCTGGCGTGAGAGAGAAAGAGCCTGCGGACGTCAAATTTTTTAGGAGGCTGAGGAATCAAATTCTGTTACAAGAGGGAATATTTTGGGTACAAGACGGATTCTAGAAGGTGCGAAAAAGAAAAGGACAAAGAGAGAGAGTTGATAGAAGGAGAGAGGAGAGAAAAAAGCTCGGGTGTTCTACGGACAGCCATTAGAGAAGCTTCGGTCGAGAGCTTTCAAGCATTCGTCGCCTTCATTGGAGCGTTTTGGAGACCAAATATTGATCCACGAAGCTTTGCCTCGACCCGAGGATCATCCCCAACCCCACGACATCAAGTTCCGTGGCTGGAAAAGGTACTTGCCATTGAAGCTTTCGAGCTCCATCGTTAATGGCGGATTCCGTTTTACTCAATCATTTCACTTGAAACTTGATTCAATCCACTCCTTATACATCCCTGAACATGATCCTATACTTCTTTGGTCTTATTTTTGCATAAAACTTCATGGATGAGCTCGAACCTACCATGAGCTATTTAGCTCATTCTGGACATTCTCAAGCCGATCGGACCATGAGGTAAGTACCTATGAACTCCCTAGATGCTTGTGGTGTGCTTAGTTTCGCTTGATAAGGCGTAGAATTTGTATCGAAATCTGCCATAGCCGAATCTGTCGGACTTAGTTTGGGGTGGTTTCCACCATTAGATCTTGCTGCATTTTTTATATGTTGTAGCTTAGGTCAAGACGATTCCAACGATACCAAGATCGCCCAAATCGGACAGAGATCTCTCCATTGGATGTTGCCGGGAAGCTCTCGGCCATCTGTGGTCATCTTCAACCTTGCGACCGTTGACCGGTCAACGGCCGAGGTGACGCTGACGTGGCTGCCACATGGCATGTCATGTCAACCAGTTGTTTTCTTAAAAAAAAAAAATCTTTTCAGAATTTAAAATTGATTTTTCGAAAATAAAAATCTCTTTGTGATCGTGTAGCCCAGGTTTGGCCACGCGTCACGATCTCAGCCGTCGGTTTCTATTTCAGAAATTATAAAAAAAAACATTTTTGAACCGGTGGTCCAGATTGCGCCATGTGTCACCATTAGAGCCTTTAGATTAGAAATAGGTGGGAAAATCAGAAAAATAGGAAAATTCATTAAAAAAATTCGAAAAAATTCGAAAATTCAAGAGTTTGGCAAAACTACGTCGTTTTGGCCTAGACCGGTTCGGACCCGTACGGTCCAGGCCGGGCGCCCGCGAGGAGTGGGCCAGGTCAACCCAACCCGGCCTGAAAAGTATTAAACAATTCGAAAATAAAAAAATCAGAAAATGATTTTAAAATTCCAAAAAAATGGAAAATTCATAATAAAAAAATGGAAAAAATTCTAAAAAATTCAGAAAAACCTCAAAAATTAGGAAATGGGTCGTTTTAATCGATCAATCCTATTTTTGACGGTTTCACCCTTCCAACTTTTTCAAAATGACAATTTTGCCCCTTATGGGAAAATTATCTCGAAAATTTTCCAAAAATCACAGAA